>OZ004728.1:77157049-78357049 GCA_963924685.1 Dexiosoma caninum | reverse complement strand
TCGATTCCATATACAGGAATAATACAAAATAAATTATTCAGATATTTTGTCATTATTCTCAATATAAAATTTTTTAATCGATATTACTTGAATACTCAAGATTTGAAAAATCACTTTGAACTCTAAACTTCCAAAATTCTACTTTTCTACTTTTCTGCTCCTTAGAAGACTCCCTGAACCATGAATTGTATATAGTGGAATATACTCGTATGTACTGTATCTAGTGTAGCTTTGGTTTGACAATAAACTAAAATGCCGAAAACAATATATAAAAATGTTCTCTAGAATAAAACATATTCTGCCTAAATTAACCCTCTAGTGCGCAAGGAAACCAAATTAAATAAAATACTACTTAAACGAAAGGAAATGGTTAAAAAACAAACTTTTGTTCTAGCAGTTCGTATAATTTTCGTTTATGAGGGCGCAGGAGGCGAAAAATCCTTTGCTGTAAATTAAAAAACCAAAATTTTTATACTTCAATAGTGATTTAAATATAGTACATACAATGTTTTTGTTTCTTTTTAAAAACCAACGTATTATTTATTTATTGTTTATGAAATTTTACATTAAAAAAAAAAAAAGATAACATTTTAATTTTGTTAATTTTTTATGAAATTTTACAAATTTTTTTCAAAATTGCACAATAATTCAATGCTGCTATAACGGTACTTCAAAAGCAGAGAAAACGACGCCTATTAAACAGAGACAACATACATATAACGAACAGTTACGCAAAACTGTTTTCAAATTTTAAAACTACGCAGAGATTTTCGGTATGATTCAAATTTGCATCACGGCGCACTAGAGGGTTAAGTTTAAGTATAACGTTGCGTAACACATGCTACCGCTGTCAGAAGTTCTACCAACTGTTTAAATAGTTGAAAAAATAAACTAAGAAAACAGAACTTTCTAAGACAAAAGAAATAGAGGTCGACTTTTTAAATATCTATCGGCTATGTTCCGTGAAATCCGCAAAAATTTTTCGTTTTTAAAACGAATACACATACTTAGCTGTTCTGTAAATCGAATTCGAATAATTTTACTCGGTTTAAAAGCGAGCAGATAAGTCCGATCGAAATTAAATCGAATGCACTAATCTTGCTAATAAATAACTGATGAAACATAAAAAAACAATTATGTACCTATTTTAACTTGAAGTCTTTCTTTTATTAAATTAGGTAAAATTATATACTCTGTAATAGATTTTAATACAAAATATTATGGATTTTAATAATCCATGTTCTTGTTAAAGTATGCAGATAAAGTAGATGGATGAATAAAAGCACATTTTCATTAAATTCATTAGATATATCATTAATAAATCACTTTTAAATAGAAATAAATATTATTTTAAATAAATTTTCAGTAGCTTTATTGAAGTTTAAAACAACTTATTCGAAAGCAAGTTCGAATGTTGGAAATCGTGTGATTTTTAGCACACCAAATAAGAATTTATTTGGTTTTGAGAAATCACTCGTTTTTAAATCAACTCGGTTTACAGAACAGCGGTATACCGGGACGAGAAGGAACAATTTTCTTTTGATTAGAAACGTTTAATTTTGTAAAATTAACATTTTTGTTATAATGCAAGTGCTAAGGATTATTCGTTTATGTACATAAGTACAGGGTGGGGAAAAAGTAATCATGCAATGTTCTTTTGCTGTAATTTTTGTTTGGTTCTGTTTGTATAGTCATCAACTCAGGCGGCGGCCACTTGACCGTTATTACTCGAACAAACAAAAGCAAAGTTTTTCTCTAAAAAAAAAATATTACAGCAAAAGAATGTCGGGCGATTACTTTTACAAGGCTTGGCTCACACACTCACTGACTCATCAACGGCCAGCGTAAACGGCTCAAGTTAGAGGGTTGAAATTCCTTATGTAGACTCGTCTCTCAATGTTTAGATCCACTAAGAAGGGGTTTTTGGATCTTCAAAAGTTATGGAGGTATAAAAGACTAAAAGCTGGTAAAATCGGCTACTTAATATCCTCCAAGATAGAATAAAAATGTTGCTAAAAAATAAGCGCGGAGACATGTATGGAATATTTTTCATATACTGTGTGGCGCAAAATTAATCACCGTATCGTAAGATGTAATAGCTTTTGCAAATGGCGTTTTACATCAATCATATTTGACATTTGTGAACTAGACACCAGCAGAATACAAAGTGGCAAACATTGCAGCGCTCTATTGCGCAAGAGCGTGAAATAATTGTGTCGATTTTTTTAAACCAACAATCGGTTGGTGGTGTTTGCTCAGCGTGAATTTCGTCGTAGATTTCCTAATCGTGTCGCGCCAACTGAACAAACAGTACGCCGCTTAGCTGCTGGAGTCGAACAGACTGGAAACACAACAACCGGACTGGTCGTTCTGTCGGAAATATCGTGACTGTGCCTGCTGATGTTGCCGAGATTAAAGAAATAACAGTCAGACGACGTGTCACGCAATTGGGCGTCACCAGGCTGACCCTACACCGGACTTCTGAAGAAGACACAAATACAAACAACAAATAATTTTTGAACATTATTAAAGTTAAAGTGTACGTTAACACCGGTTTGTCCCATACAAAATTCACTCCTACTTCAGGCATACATTAATTCGAACAATCGTTTTTGCATAAATCCGTTAATATTTTGTAGGGTACTCAACTAGTCGGGGTTTTGTTTAATTGGTAAATGCTTGGAGATTGTGAATTGTTTTGTTAACATTGTTTTAAAATATACAATTTATTAATTAATTTTAGCACAACCGATTTATGATTCTTTCATTTTATTAATAGAATAAAAAAACCATTATATAGCAAATAAACAATTTTAGTAGCAGTAACTCGGCAAGAAAGACCCAATGGGGAAAGGAACAGTGCTATAAATGGTTCCTAAGTCTTACGAACTGTGCTGAGTACAAGTAATGGTGATTGGCACTTGGATTATTTTTAGTAGAGATCACGGACTATTTCAATATTGCGACTTCCTAGGAAGTAGTCAACATCAGAACGTGCTACTTCGTCGGTATTGTGTAGCACCGGCGAAGTAAAATAATTACTAAAAGTAATACGTCTTAATCCGTCTACAACACTGATATAAAAACAAATAACGTGCAAAAACAGTGTTATGAGATAGTAAAGCTACACCTCCTATCATTTCACATACAAAATATACACACTTTGATTTGGCGAAATTCTGCATTACATTATGGCTAGCTAGAGCTAGCTTGTAGTTAGACCATTAAAGTGAATTCTAAGTAAATTTTAATTGTAGTCGACTAGCAATTTGCAGGCAGACGAGTAAAATATCTAACCTTGACGTGGTGGTCCTATGCCTGATACTACTAAAGGGTGGTTATATTTTAAGGGCCTATGTTGAATGTGAACCACACCTAAACGTCAAGTTTTTTTTCTGCATTTCATTTGACATTTCTTAATTTCAAACTAACTCAATTTGAACCATGGAAAGATACACAAACGAGCAATGCGTTAAAGTTATTCAGGCTTATTATCAAAATGGGCGTTCAAATCAAAATGCATATCGTGCACTTCGTGATTTTTTCGGTCAATTCAATCGTCCAAATGTGCGTACAATCGGAAAAATCGTGCAAAAATTTGAGCAAACCGGGTCTGTAGGAGATGTAAAAAACACCAGTGCATGCTCGTACAGCTCGTACTGCAGAAAATATTGCTGCTGTTCGCGATAGTGTGGCTGAAGAGCCGTCCACCTCAACTCGTCGTCGTGCCCAACAATTTCACCTCTCACGCTCGTCGTTGATGAACATTATGCATAAAGACTTGCTTTTACATGCTTACAAGGTGCAATTTACTCAAGAACTAAAGCCTCTTGACCATTCCAAACGTCGTCAATGGTCAGAATGGTGGCAAGAAATGGCAACAGTGGATGATAAATTTTCGAAGAAAATCATCTTCAGTGATGAGGCACATTTTCACCTCAGTGGATTCGTCAATAAGCAGAATTGTCGCATTTGGGCGAATGATAATCCCAGAGGGATTGTCGAAAAACCGATGCACCCAAAAAGAGTGACTCTTTGGTGTGGTTTATGGGCTGGCGGCATCATGAGGCCGGTCAGGCAGTTACTGTGAATGATTATCGCTATCGTGAGATGATAACGAACTTTTTATGGCCCGAATTGGAAGATATGGATGTGGACGATATGTGGTTTCAACAGGACGGTGCCACTTGCCACACACCTAACGAAAAAATGGATCTTTTGCGCAACAAATTTGTGTTATCTCACGTGGTGGCGATGTCAATTGGCCGCCAAGATCATGTGATTTGACACCGTTGGACTTCTTTCTTTGGGGTTATTTGAAAGAAAAGGTGCACGTCGATAAGCCAGCAACAATTCAAGAGCTAAAGGATGACATAATTCGGCACATTAACGGCATAGAACCTCAATTATGCCTCGGCGTCATCGAAAATTTTGACCATCGGATGGAGGTGTCCCGCCGAGGTCGCGACTGCCATTTGGCCGATATTTTGTTCTATACATAATTGCACCATATTATCATATTGAAAAGAAATGACAATAATTTCATAAATAACAAAATCAACATCGGCCCTTAAAATTTAACCACCCTTTATAAGCTGTTTTGATTGTTATACTGACTATTTTGATATATTTCACTGATCAAGTCACGGCGCAGTGTGTAAAATTTGTTCTCGCTGTGTGAATAGCAAAATCGAAACGATTTGTTGAGGGCAAAAGATTCAAACTCAGTTATATTTTATATGGAAAATATTCTTCAGAATGCCCACTTTACGGATCATGCTATAAACACAACTGGGACGAACGACGAATTTTTCGTAACGAATATTCGTCGTTGTAAATAAAACACATTTGTGTAAATGAAAATACACACAATATGTACGTTGGACGAAATACGTCGTGCACAACGAACTTTGCGATAGGTTTATTTCTATTTCTTACGCCGACGAATGACGAATAAATTGGTGCAGAGTGGCCGTTTTCCTTTTACATTTTTTAGTGTATAGTAAATAAATTAACTTTTTGCTTTAAGAATTGTTTTCTTTTTCATTTACAGGACATAAATTCAATAACCACTTTTTTAATTATATACAGTATTGTTTTAATTCGTTTTTGTCATTATTTTATCTTCTCATATCAATGTTTTTTTTTTTTTGTTGAAATATGGTCACACTGTCACCTGCTAAATGTAAACAACAATGTATTAGAAAATTCATTAATTAATGAAAATGGGTGGAATTTGATTGAAATAAAAGTTTCTACCATCATGAACACGATGTTTATAATTTTAATAAGGCGCTCAAAACGTAAAATGTTTTTGTTCATGTTTTAACCATTTTTATTTATTTATGTATCTAAATAACATATAATTTTAAATGACATTAACAGCTGTTATTTTCGCTCTAATTGTGTCTTATTCGACGAATTTACGCAACGAATTCTTGATGATAAGTTCGTCGTGCTGTGCGAAGTTCGTCATTCGTCACAATTGTGTTTATACCATCAAGTACGGCATAATTCTGAATGCGTTGAATGGTTGAAGAAGTTAGCAAAATGCTTTAACCAATTTTTGTTCTTTCACTTTTAATTTTTCCTAAAAATTTCCACCGATATCATTACGAAACCGAAGTGTTTTTTTTCTTTGCCATTTCCTAATACAAACAGAATGGCTTAATTCTATACATCCTCGATCAAAGTTGGTATAAAAATAACTATGCTATTCAAATATTTACTTGGCACGTTTAATTTTTTTTTATTTGTTTATATTTTTCAAATCAACAAGCGAAATATTGCGCTAAACTATTAGTTAATGAACGCGAAACTTTCTATAAAAAGCTGGAAAAAGCAACGCAGCACTTGCTATCTATTTCTGAACGTCGTACGTTAATTAAATATTTCAACATCACGCGGAAGATGACTTCGACAAACTTTTCCTATTTAATGTTGGTGGTGTTGCTTTGCAGCACACAAATTTACTGGGTAAACGCTCGAGTCATGAAAGTGTGCCCCAATGGCTTTGAAGTGACTAACCGGCTGATAAGCAACCACGATATGCTGACATTAGTATATTAGTATATCAACATGACCCAGCATGTAATATTGAACAAAGAAAGATACTGTTACCTCCTCAAAATAACGGATGGGTTTATAGGAATTGCAAACAAGAGCTAATACCGGGTGATAGTATAGCGGTCGATTATTATGTTGAATACACTGACCGAACCGCTGGTAACGGAGGGGAGACATTTTTCGTTCAGAATTACGATGAATCATGTGGTTGTGAAAACTAAAGGGAAGTTGCTCTGTTTTCTTTATAAATAAAATTTAATTTATTATTAATTTAATAATCAAAATATAATTGTTTTATTGAAAGTATTTTTATGAAAATTTTACTTAGTTGAATAGAAACTTTTTTAAACAGGGCAGGTTTGTGTTGCATTCAACCATGCATTCGTTTGACTTTCCTCTTGGATTTTTTTTCTCCAGTTGGAAATTGTTATGTTAGGAACGTAATATAATTCAGCTCTATCGTGAATACCTTTTTCGTCGAAATATATTACATTTTCCCAAAAGTTTTAAATTTTTTTCTGATGTGCATTAGTGTGTCTTTGTGTCAGTTGTTGTTGGAAGGTTCCAGTGGTGAAGGCATAGTCACTGGTCACTGGACAGTAACGGCTTTAGCTGTATCCAATCCACAGGCACATCAGAACGCCCTCCTTCGTTGGTATTGTGTAGCCCCGGTGAAGTAAAATAATTACTAAAAAATGGCTACTAAAAACGAAGCTTAAAAATTTAATACGTCTGTTTACATAAGAGACGCTACAACACTGCTATAGAAACAATGAACGTGCAAAAATGCAGTGTTGTAAGATAGTGAAGTTTCACCTTCTGTCATTTCTCCTACTATACCTTTCCTCTAGTTCCAACACAAAGCACCGCAAGCGTACGGGTCATCTCCTGAGAGCTGGTCCAAGAAAAAAAAAAAAATAAGCACTTACAAGTGCTTTCAATTCTTCAGTAAACCCCTCCTTAGAAATTAATTTACATTGAAAAGAATAAATAAATAATTGCTTTTGTTCCTGCTGTTTGTTTTTTTTTTTTTATTTTTTACATCAATTTTGTGAAAAATTTTTTTTATCAACTTTTAACAAAATAAATGGACTATCCCAGCAAAAAAAAGTGAAAGCGTTCACAATGAATTTTGATGACTTCTTAAGCACTTCTTCATCTAATTTCATTGTTAATGCCATCTTAAATATTAACGATATTGTAACTTTTGAACTCATTCCAAACGCATGCAAGGCTGCCGATGAATTCATACTAGATTAAATTAGTGCGATTCGTTGCTCTCATTCTAATTCTTTACTAAAAATCATTTTAATTTTACTATAATTTTTTCAACACTTTTATTATGCATAAAAAATAATATAATGTGTATATCGCACCCTAAATACAAAAGTGACACAACTCAAAATTTTCCAAAATGTACTTTTTTCCGTAAAATAATTCACAGTACACATCTCTAACTACTTCAAAAATTTCTTTCTCATCACTGTTTTCTTTAACTGGAAAAATACCGTTATGTCTGTTTTTATGTTAATTGCATTGCTTACGCACGATCGACTAAAAAGACCTATTTTTAGGTCTTAAAGGGTCATAACTCAAAATTATACTTTATTTCCACAAATATAATATAAAATTAAAAAAATTTTAGCAAAACCTTCTTCGAAATAGACTTCTTTCATAATGGAACCAATTTTATTTTAAATATTACAATCATTTTTGCATAAACAGTTTTTTGCCTCTCCTGAAAATTTGAGAATTTTGAATTGTGCCGCTTTTGTATTTAGGGTGCGATATGCATATTCAAGTAGGTGTGTATGCAGCGTTGCCAGAAGCTTTGAGAAGAAAATCATCATATGCCGAAAAAAAATCGTATTTTATGGAAATAAATCACCATTTTCACGGCATTTGTTATTTCCATCTGAAAGTAAATAAATGGATTATGTACATATATACAAGTAAATTGATATTAGAAATATTAATTTTACCTTTTCGTACTAAATACTTGCACATTACTTATTTTTTTTTTTTGCTTAAGTAAGTTTATGCTTTTCATTTGTACAACAGAATATAATTTGTACTTATGTTTATTTTTCTCTCACGCAACGAGAAATCCCACCGCACCGCAAACATTAGTTCTGTTCATTTACTAAAAATTTTTACAAATTTGTAACAATTGTTTCTAGAAAGCGTTCATTAACCCAAAAAATTTGCAACGAGAGAGCGTCAAAAGAGCGAAAAAAAATTGAGAGGCAGAAAAATTCTTTCAAGTTTTTACAAGGAAAATTTTTACTTGCAATAATTATTCAAACAGCTGTTTTGCGTATGTGTTTACAAAACAATATTTCTAAATTAAGTAAAAGTTAAAAATATTTTGGAAAATTTAAGAAATTGTAAGTAAATGTAAACTTTTAAAACGATAAAAAGTATTAAAAAGATAACAAATTTATTTTCGTGTAACTTAGGAACAACAGAAGCAAAATAAGATGTCTAATGGAATTAAACTAAGCATCTGGCACATCAGTGGTAAAGGATGTTCCGGCAAACAGACCAGCTGTTATATTTAATATTGTAAATATTATGAGTACCTAGCTACTCGGTACTTTACACTAAGCGGGCAAATAATTCAATTAGTTCAGATATATATTTGCAAATAAATTTAAATGAACACATAATTTATTAAATTACTTTTTTTTTACTGCTTTATGATACTCATGATATTTTAATTTGGATAAAGCTTTTTATTACAATGAAAATGAAAATTGCTTAAATTTGTTTGCTTTTTTTCCGGTTTTCGGCGGCTGTTTATTATTTTATTTATTAAATCAATTAATAGAAGGATTTCTTTTATTGAATATTCGCTTTAAATACTTTAGGAGCAGATTGCTATAAATTTGTGAATATGCTACAAAAAGTATTTGGGTAATTTTATTTGCAAAAACTGAAATATCTTAAAAAATCGCTTGTGTAAAAATCATTGCTATGTGTAGGCAGGCTGTTATAACGTATAAACTAATTAAAAATAGATATTTTATTCAATCATTTTATTCAAAAGTAGCTAATCACCCTTATCGTGTTTAGCGTATTTCAACTACGCCTAGTATTCGATTAAATAAAATTGCAAAACTAGTCATTATTCTATTACAAGCCGTACTCGAAAAACGGCAGTCACGACCATGCTGAATATAAATGACCATTATCACAATATTTTTATAATAATACATATTTATTTATAATTTGTCCAAAAAATATAGGGGCAGTTATTAAGTACTCATATATACCTATACATTACAACACTACTTTAAGTTGCAAATTTTATCTAGTAAAGCGTTCATTTACTTTTTCACATTTTTGAGAGTAATTTTGGAAATAATAAAATATAAAAAAATTTAAAAACAAAATTAAAAAAAAATAAACAAATTTTGAAGTTTGTTGTGACAAGCACTTTTAAAAATGTTTGCTCAATTTTAAAACTTTTATTTGTCGGCAAAATATCCATTTTCGATTTTAAAACAAAAATTAAACTTTGGCCTTTTTTGTAACAGACGCTCGTGAATAAATTTTGCATTGCTTGTTGGAAGGTTTCACCTTAACATTTAATAATCTTTAAAGTTTAAAAGAAAGTTACAAGTTCATAGGCCAAATCAACATATAATTTTTAACTGCCACAGTTATCAGACGCGGCGAATATTTAACACAAACAAAAGTTTTCAAACTCTAGTCGAGAGCAGGCATCCAGCGTTATGCAATTAAATTCAAGCCAAGTTAAACTTAAGTCCATATGATTTTGCTAACAATTTCATAGAACTACATTGGTTTTTTTTATTTTCGATTTATTTAACTTTTTTTTTTTTCTATGAAACGATAAAAATCAAGTAAATATTTTTGTTCAACAAATGTTTAACTTTGTTTTGTTGTAGTTTTTGTTTCTGCGGGGTTTTTTCATCTCTTTTACTCAACACTATCGATTGATCTGTTATTAAATCGTAAATTTTTGTATCCAAATAGACAAAACAATTGTACAACAACAAATGGACAGTCAGAAGAAAACAGAAAACAGAGAAAAAAATGAGACATACATCTTTTGAGTTTTTGTCAAAATAATTTCCCAATAGTGTTACCAAAAGGAATACAAAACTATTAACTTTCAAGCAACAGATACTAATAAACCAACAGTACGAGTATCTGTAATAACGAGAAAACTCCTCATAAGTTTGTTGCAACAAACAGCCAAACAAACGAATGGTACTAGCAACTTTGCAAGTACACACATACGAGTACGTATGTATGTACATACGTGCATGATTATGTATTTATGAATAAATGTGGACGCAATTACAACAGAGAAATACCTAAAATTATAACATTTAAAATCGGTTTAATTGAGTTAGTTCGACTTAGGGGGTCGGTCAACAAAAGATCAAAAAACAACCGATTTGGAATGAAATCAGTAATCAGTTGTAAGTGTTATGAAATGCAACAGATCAATGGTGTTACCATGCAACCAAGTCGACCTCAATACGCAACTTAATTCAAGGTTAAATCAATTTATGCCAAATAAACGAAGTCGTCTTCAATCAGGGCTTCCACATAAAATTCTCTAAAAATCGTCGAAATCTTGATAAATTAAAAAATCAACTGTCATCTCAGTTTAGAAAAATCATAAGAAAAAAGTCGGGCAACGGAAAATGTATTTTTTGAAATAATTTTTTTATCTATGACCAGCAGGATGACCAGCGGATGACCCCGGATCCAGCGATGCATTGTGCTGGAAGTAGGAAAGTAGGTTATTGGAGGCGGCGATAGAGGGAATAGTGTTTATGAACACTTGACAGCCAAGACCTCTGCAGGATGTTTATTCCGCGAAAAATAAGTTTTCTCCAGGGACCGTAAATAACAGTTATAGAAAAAATTTAAACTCAAAAACTCCCTGTGTTAGAGTCAACGGGAGACCTATACTGTCATATACCAATAGATTCGTATGGGCGAGCTCTTTCAGAATCTATAGGGAGCTTAAAAAAACGATCTCATCTCCACAGTTAAAAGTTATTTTTCAACGGAAAAATAAAAGATCAGACGAAAATAAAATATAATATAAATAAATAAATAATTTAATATATAATAAAAAATTTTTATTTTACCGTCATAAAAAAAATATTTTAAGGAATTTTAGTTTTGCTCTTTTAAGAAATTTTATTTTTGCCCTCTAAAAAAAAAACTCGTTTTATTTATTTTCTTCTATTTTTACAGTCTCTTTTTTATTGCTTCTATCTGATGTAATTTGTGTAGTAATTTATTTGTTTAATTTAACGAACATAACTTTCTCCAAATTTTCTATGGAAATATTTTAACGAAGGTCGCTCAATATCAATTTAAGAGCGAAGAACGCTGTTTCAACGCTTACCTGGGTAGAAGGAACACACTGCACAGACCTCGAAAAAGGGCCTTGGATAAAAATTATAAATTTAAAAAATCGCTTTTCTCATCCTCATTTCTTTTTCCCTATCTACATTTAGTGAGAGAGATGTATGAGATTGAAATGTATAACAAAAATCAGTAGAAGACGGGAAAACATCTGCTGAAGATCCGGTAAAGAGATAAAAAATTAAACTCTTCAAATGAGTTTTATTTTATGACGGCAAAATAAAACTCTCTTTTTAAGAATTTCATCCGACATTTTATTTTTAAGTTGAAAATAACTGTTTTAGATGGTTCTTTTTTTAATTCACAATAAAATAAATTTTTTGATATCGATAACTGTTATTTACGGTCCCTGGTTTTCTCTGTAGTGCGTAGTGCGATTCGCAACTAAATTGATCACAAATAACGCTCGCCATTCCTCATAGCGTCAGCTCCTTGTTCATTCCAAAAGAAATAAAGTTCGATGATGACGCCAGTGTGTAAACCGCACCAAACAGTAACTTTTTATTGGATGCAATGGTGATTTGTTAACGGCATGAGGATTGTATTCGCTACAAATACAGCAATTTTACTAATTGACCTACGTCAATTGTAGCCTACGTTGTAGCCATTTAACCAGAAATGAGCTTCATCACTAAACACAATTCTTTTTGGGAAAAATATTCATCTTCGGCCAGTTGTAAATGAGCCCAATCAGCAACAGTGCGATGTAAACGATGGTCGTTTGGCTTCAATTCGAATTGGCGAATTGTATTTTATAGTCACGTAAACCAAAATGCTTACGTAAAATTTTCCACGTAGTCAAAGGAAAGCAAGCACTTAGGGGAAGATCCCTATACATGCAACGCATTGTGCTGTAGGAAAGGGATAGTGAGAGAGATGACAAGAAGCGAGGCTTCACTATTTTACAGCCATACCTAAACAAGAGCGGAAAGCGTTTTCTAGCTGTCAAAAATTCTCATGCCCATACAATTTGTATGTAGCATACCGAAATACCGCAGCGTCAACGCAACGGCAACGCTTTGCAATTGGAAAATCCGATTTTGGCAGTGCGTTTAATAGTGAAGTACGTTGCAAATAAAGAAGGTGAAAGAAATAAACATAAAAAAATATTTGTTATTAGAAAATGGAGGTAAGTAAATCCTTTAAATCATCCATATAACTCATTGTTTAAACTTTTTTTTTATAAATTGCTTATTTAAAAATTGCAAACATCAATAAACTTTATTGTTAATATAATCAGGGTTGTTATATTTATTTTTTTGATAACCCTGTTTTAATCGTTTTGACATAGCGTTGCCGCTTTTATTTAGGTATGGCATTTCAGCGTAAAAGCTAAGCGGAAAAAACGTTCCGCTTTCCGCTCTTGTTTAGGTATGGCTGTTAGAAATCTGATTTTGCACGTTTTTTGTGTTGCCACGCCTCTGATATCACGGAGACGTATTCAATTTTAAAGCTTTATTTTAGTAGCCATTTTGCTTTGCCCATGATGATGCACATTTCCGATAAAGGAAAGGAGCTCTGGCGCAAATGTGATTGACCAGTAACTATGGTTTCGCCACTGAAACCTTCCGACAACGACTGATACACAAAGACACACTAATGTACATCAGAAAAATGCGAGATGTTTTTATGACCTACTTCAAAACTGCATTCGAATTCAGGAAGTTTTGGTTTTGCAGTCAACGTGCAGACTACTTCAACCATCGCCACCATCTTCTTCAATACTTCGTGCTACAGCAGCATCATTCTCTTCGTTACGCACATTTTTTTATCTTGTTGATGGCTTTGAATCGAGAAAAGTAAAATTAGTGCTTAAACGATCAATAACTGCACGAATTGATTGCACACTGGGCCGATTCTGTTGACCATAAAATGGTCGATTGAGAACTACGAATTTTGCGAAGAGATTTATTTTTTTCAAAGCAAATGTCCGCAATTTCTTAGCATAGTTCTGGCGTTAAACGATTCACGATGACTTGCCAATTCTTACTGAACAGAAATGTCAATACAGTTTGACATACTCAGCTGTCAAACCGTAGATAACAATGAAACTAATATAGGGTATAGAAATTAAAAAAAAAAACAAAAAAATTTAAAAAAAAAAATCACCAACTTGGACAATTTATAATCGCAATGTGAATTGTTGATTTGCCCGTATGGAAACTGGGCCATAACAGTGCTATAGTTACACTCGCATGTACTTAACTTAAGGCTTTTTAATTCATTTTCCACATCCATCTATCTGTATATCTGTCTGTCTGTCTGTCTATTTATGTGCATACGTATCTAAAAGTATCTACGAGTGGTGCGAGTAACAAAATCTATGAATTGCATAGAAATTTTTCGACAAAATATAAATGCATTTGTTATTGTTGCTGTTACTAAAATATTTTTGTTTTTCGAGGAAAAAAAAAACAAAGTTAATGGCTAAAATTTACAAAAAAAAATTGCCTTAATTGTAATATTAACTGTTTCTAAATAAAAGTTTTTTAGTTCTTTTTTATGAATCCGTATACCTGATCGTATAGCATTGTGTTCAGTTGTTCAGCTTCATGGTATACTTAGTATGCATATTTTCGGAGGGGTTTTGTAAATTGAACAACAAGAGGTATTAAATTATGCAGTTTTTGCTTCAGTTTAAATTGCATTTAAAATTAAGTGATTCATAATGATGGCAATATGTAATTCTAAAATCTCTTGAAGTCTGTCTTGACTTTCGCATGATAATTAACTTTGAGCTTTAAGCATTAGAGAACGGTGCTTTGCTAATGTTATTCATAATGTTTTGAATTTATTTGCAATTCAAAAAAATTAAACAAAAATTTCAAATTACAAAATGTAGTGGTGATAGTCTTGTGAAAATGATTGCTTAAATAATATTATCGCTGAAAGCTGATTTGGGTGACGTATGACGATTTAAAATTTTCTTTTGTGAATGAAGATCAATGTGTTGTGCACACAAGAAAGCGAAAATATTTCTTAGATGTACAAACCAGAGGGCGAAAGCGAGCGGTTTTAAGTCGGCTTACAGAACCCGCCGAATGTTTTTCACTTATGTGAGCCGTAGCTGATTCATGCCGCTTAGAGAAGCTGAAAATTTCAGCCGAATCATGCGGCTAGTATGACAAATATGAAGCTAGCATTTACATACATTTTCTTAAAAGAATTTCGATTAATAAGGGTCCTCATGAAAGCGCTTAAAATTGCCATTTGCGCAATTGTGCATATGTGCGAGACCCGCATTTTGAAATGGCCAGACAAGCATTAAGGCATTGAAATGTACAGGAATTTAGGCATTTCGTTCTTCTATCATTACTAACAGGTGGCCCAAATAAGACCAGCTGATGTGAAACACAAATAACTTTTTTATTTTTTAGCATAATTTATTTTTTCTTTTTGCAGATTATAACTGAACTCTTGGAAATTTAAAATGAATAGGTACAGTCCACAACAACGCATTAAAATTATCGATTTTTATTATTGTTCACAACGATCAATTGTTCTGACGCAGCGAAATTATCGCGGTTTTTTTAACGTAAGATCAGCGCCCACATCTTCCATAATGAATAAACAAAACTGTAGGTTGTGGGGCTCCGAAAATCCAAGGGCAATACATCAGCATCAGTCACACCCAATCAGATGCACTGTTTGGTGCGGTGTTATGGCCACAAAAATCATCGGCCCATATTTCTTTGAGAATGAGGATGCAACGCCAGAAACGGTCTACGGGGCTTCTTACAGAACAATGATCGACAACTTTTTGCGGCCAATGGTGGAGCAACATCCTAATTTGTGTTTTCAACAAGATGGAGCCACTGCGCATACTGCTAGGCAAACTATGGACATGCTGCGTGAAATTTTTGGTGAACGCATAATTTCAAGAAATTCAGATTTCCCTTGGCCTCCTCGTTCACCAGATTTAACTGCGCCCGATTTTTTTTTTTATGGGGATATTTAAAAGACAAAGTGTATGTTAACAAACCACAGACACTTGGACAGCTCAAGCAGAATATTCGAGACGAAATACGGCGCCTGCAACCAGAAACATTACGCCGTGTAATGCAAAATGCGCTAAAAAGAGCCAATGCCTGTATCGAGCAAAATGGTGGTCATTTGTCTGATGTCATATTTCACACATAGTCACGTTAAATTTCCATAAAATGTATTTAACATGTAAAAATACATCATTTAAAAAAAACCGTTATTACAAGAGTTACACGTGCTTAACATCACTAGGTCTCATTTGGGCCACCCTGTATAATGGGATGTGTTCTAATGATATTAACTTGGGCATTCACTCGCAGAACACGTTCATCATTAAGAGCGCATCCATTTGTGTGTCTATTTGGCGGCCAATTACAAAGAAAATTCGTTTTTTAGCCCAACAGTACGTATGTGGACTACTTGCAGAGGTCTTTACTGTCACTTTTTGCGTGAGAAAATTACAATCGAATGTCCCTCTACTCTTTCTCCAAAAACCTTATTTCCCAGTTCCGCCACGATGTACCATATGTGTAGGGTACTGGCATTGAAGAGATGGAGTGCCGGTCCAAGAAAAAAAAAACTAGAGATAATGCAGTGTCAATCTGCATTACCTTCATTACCAATTTTGGCAAACGTCAATATAAAATAATTTTAAATAAAATACAAAAAATATAAATTTATGTCTAAAAATAGAAATTTGCTGTGAAAAAGCCTTAAGACAGGCGGAAGATTCAATTGCTTAGATTATATGCAGAAGTTGCTTTTTGTGATAAATGAATAGTAGTATTTTTTTTTTTTGTAAAAAGTGTGGCGACATGCTGTTTTACTAAATTCACAATTAAGCAGCGCAAGTTGCGAGTCAAAATTGGTGAGCAAGTTTACAAAGTTCGTGCAAATGAATTTCCATACAATTTTTGCCAGTTCATTTCCCAGAGTATAAAAATGTACAGTTTGCAAGACTTTTAAGCGTTTTCATAAGGACCTTTAATATGTCAGAATTTACATTGAAAGTCAGAGACACTTTCAATTCTCTATGGAATTGTCGTAAAGCTTTCACACTTCGGACATTAGCACGACACACGGATGGAAATTCAAGGTACAATTGTACTTTTTTTTTTAGTACATTTTCAACCTTTTTCATTAGTTTGTGTCTTGGGTCATAAAGTTTAATATTTATCTTAGTTTATTATATATTTATTAAGTTTTAGGTGGTTATTATTTTATAGTTGTATTTTTTTTATTTATTTTCGAAATTTCGTAAAAGAGAAACATTTTCTTTTTGTATATAGAAAATAATTAAAATTTCATATCATTTATTTCCTGATGATGTTAACAAACTGTTAACTAAATATTTTTAATGAAATAACACAACGATATACTAACAATAATAGATTTAAGAATATTATCGCTTAGATCTCCAAAGAATTATACAACAAAATTATTCTAATAATACGATGCCATTAAATCATTTGTCAGCATCAAAAATTGTGATAAATCTGTAACTTGTTCTTTTTTTATTTTGAATAATAATTTATAAAACTTGTTTTCATCTTTAGGGAGATGCATTCCATAAGAACATTCTTTTTTTAAATAAAAATATGGCGTTATTAAAATCGTTTGATCAAAATATATTGAACGGATTAGTTAAAACAAAATTAAACTAGTCAACGTCAAAAATTAACGAATTACAGTGGAGCTGATGGCTAAATATTTGCTTAGAAAATTTTCTTCTCAGACTTCGGAGCCTTGGCAAATTTATATATATTATATATATATATATATATTATATATATTTTCATTAAAATCAAGTTTACAAATTAAATCCACAACAAGTCCAGATAAGTTGATTACTCTTTGTTTGGAGGGTGTGAATACAACTTTGCGAGTTAAATATATCCCACACTGCTGTTAGCTATGTTCCACAGCAATGTTAAAAAAAACTTAATTTAAAAATTATTCTCTATTACAATATGATGAATCATTTCTGTATCACGACCTGTAGTGCACTTTTAACACATTTTCAAGAAATATGCACATTCTACTCCTTATTGCAACTTTTTCTTTTTTAAAAAAATTTTTGATAATACAAATTATTATTTCTTGATGATTTGGTAGCGAAATATTGAATATAACTAATTAAAAAAACTTTATTTAAAAAAAAGGCCATCGCTCAAAAAAGAAATATAATTGAAAAATTTATAAAAGTTCTAATAAAAATAGGAATGAGACTCATTTCACATATTTTTTTTGGGGAAAAAGCACAATTGTAATTTAATTTAATTAGAAACATATATAAAGAGATATTCCCAAAATAAATTCAGTTAATATTTTCTTTAGAGTTGTATAGAAATTCAATTAAATTGTTCTTTTTATGAGTTCGCATTCACAATCATTAATAACACTCAGTTTTAAACTTGCAAGACATCAATTTTCATATATTAAGATTTTTCTTCGATGCAATAAAAACCGTATGATTTGAAACAAACATAAAAAATACAAACTTAATATCAAGATTTAAAATTTATATATATTATCCTCAAAAATACCCAGGGAAAAAAAAGTTCTTTCCCCAAAAAATGCCTTGGGGATTTTCAGAAAATTTTTATCTCCAATAACAAAAAAAAAAATCTCCTATTTGGGAACAAATCTCCAAAACTGCGAGCGCTGTCATTAATATGTATGAAAAAAAATCACCCGATATGATCAACCGCACTAGAAATATTAAAGAAAGATCATAAACAAAAACAGGCGAAATGTCTTTCGCATTAGATTCACTAAAAAAAATTATTATATCCACATTTCATTAAAAAGAAAAGCTGTAACCGATTTTTTATATAAACGGCAACGTTTTCATATATAAATTCGCCGCAGCATCCGACATATAACAACTTGTTTATTCGAGCATAGAAAAGAGCAATTTTCTGAGAACGTATTTTTCTTGCGTTTTGTTGTGATTCTGATTTTCGTTTGAGACCACAAACTTAATGCAGACTCCATAACACTTAATTCACCACTTGTGGGGAGTTGGTTGGCTGTTTGACGAACATAAGAAAAAAAAAACCAAAACCAAAAACAAAAAGAACTACTGTTTGGGTGCTCATGTCTCAAAGGTGTTTTTAACTGTTGATATTGATAGTGGTAGTATTGCTGGTGGTAGATGTGGTGATTAAAACAGCTGTTGCTGAATATTGTTTTTGTATTTTAAAACTCGCTTTTCTTTTTTCGCTATTATTGTTGCTGCTTTTTTTTAATACATATTTGTACGTTTCGTTTTCTTTTCATTTTGGTGGCCAATATCTGCTGCACTTATGGTTGCTGTTGCCAGAATTGTTTTGACCATTTAACCGTTCGGTTGCAAAGCTTTCAATACGCTCGCGCTTTATAATTGTTTAACATTTCGTGATTTAAGTGTATTTTTTTGTAAGTTATGTTTTTCTCATCCACAACTTAGATTTCACATAAATAAATAAAACAATCTTGTTTTAACTTAATATCAGCAAAGATTTGTTTAAATGTTTTTTTTTTTTATTTTGCCAAAAGATTCGTGTTATTGACGGCTGGAAAATTTTTTTTTTTATTTTATGCTTTTCGTATTCTGTGTGGTTTTGTGCGTGTTTTTGCATGACTTGTTGCAGAAAAGTAAAAATATTAAAAATAAGCAATAAAGATTTGTTTGTGATTTAAGATTGCACAATAAAGCGCCGAGGTTAATTTTTCAAGAAAAATTCAATTTGGTTACATTTAATAAATGAAAGAAAATTGCTAAAATACATACATACATACAGACATGTTTCAATAAAAATAGAATGTTATTTTAAAAGAAAAAAGTGTATATTTGCAATAATCGAAAAAGCAACAAGAAACAAACGAGTTCCAAAATTTACTACACATATACGATTGTACAAGTGCGACATAAGATTGTAAAAAATTAAACGTATACGCTTTCAAAAATGTTTACAAAATTATAAATGTAAAAATTGCATATTGAATGAAACACATTCATCAATTGCATAACAGTGATACAAATTTTAATAAAAAAAAAAAATAATTTTTCAATATAAATAAAATACAATTGGACTTAAAAAAATTTTTTGATATACAAATTGATGGAGAGAATGAATTATTAAAAAATCTATTCAAGAATTTTGTAAATGAAAAAAATAACAAAGTCCTGATAAATACTGACAATTTTATGACTAGAAATATATGTACCTTCTCGTATGTAGACCTTTCACACTCAATCAATATAAGGGATTGATTATACCGGATTATAACGAGATTTGGGGAAAAGTGTCGACGAAAATAATTAATGAAAATTTGTTGTCAGCAATGTGTTGTTTTTATTATTTGTTTACGTCAGTTGTATAACTTTATTTAAGAAGTGTAGAATTTCTGGACTTTCGAAAGTTATATTAGATATAATAATGATATTTGTTTTTTTGAAAAATTCTTTTATTATTAATTTTTTTTCAAAGCATCATTTTATACTGAAAATTAAATTTATTTAGCTTCCGACAAAAATTTAAATTCTATTATTGAAACTAAAATATTAAATTTAATAATGTAAATTATTCGACCTCTTTTATTATATTATAACTGTTTTTATTTAAAAAATTGCTTAAGCTTTAGTTCTGTTATATTTTCTTCTATTTTTATTTATATATTTATATTTATTTCCTGAAGAAGCTGCACAAAGTTGCAGAAATATAACAGACCTAAAGCTTAAACAGTTTTTTATATAAAAATATTTATATTAATAACACTAATTATTTAAGCTGTAGGTCTTTTTAATATATGTAATATTTATTTTGATTCGATATTTCGCTACTCCTTTGTGTAGCTTCTTCAGGAAAATTGGTTTTTGTTTTTAATGAAAAATTTTTTATTCACAATACAGAAAAAGTTCTTGTCAATCAAAATTGAAAATAAAAAAAAAAAAAAAAAATATTTATAATTAAATTATTAAAATTATTCATGGGTTTCCGTTAGTTTCATGCAAATTTAGCAATTTATTTCAATATTGTTTTGGTCATATTGAAATATTGTCATTTCTTGTATTAGAATTTTTTTTCTTTTTTTTTGAATTTTACTCAACTTATTTTTGCGTATTTTTTTCACCATTTTCAAATTAGTTAAACTTACTTATCTGAGTTTTTAAAGAATTTATTCACTATAATTACGGTTCCAAACACAAGAAGTACATCGAAGCATGCATAATTGGCAACATTCAGTTTATTTAAAAGTAGAAATAATAAAAGAAGCAACAATTAGTTGGTAAATGGATGAATTACCGGTGATAATAAGTTGAAGGAAAAGGACAAAAATTCCTAAACATTGTAAATAATATTCGTTGCAATTAGCCATGTCATTGAAACGAAATTAATTACAAATACAGTTAATACAACGTAACGTCCTGAACCAAGCGATCTGGTCTCTGAAGCATTTTGAGCATTTGATAGCGCCAAGATTTTATTTAATATATTTGATTATTAACTTTTTAAATAAAGCAATGCTGTAGATAAAAGTGCTATCCGAAACAGGAAGAAAATGTAATGTAAAATGTATGAAAAATGTACTGAACGGTTTAAAGTACGAGTAGTTAATGCTCTTTTAGATTTGGCAAATGATAAGTCAGACAGACGATATTTGTTGGAGAGGGACAAATATTTTGCACTGCTTCCGATTGCGTCGGTTAAACTGTGTATTCTTCGGTCAGTGTATGCGGTGGCCCACTTTCTTTGGCAGCATGAGTGGACGAGAAGTAGTGCTAGACTCTGCTGGACCAAGTGTCTTGTTCCCCTGAATTTCGTGGCCATCAATCGTACTGTCGCGGTTCTCACTGGTATTTGCCTCTTTTGGAATGCATGCCGATAGGCTCGGCATTCCCTTGCTGGATTGTTGCAGGAGCTATGGATATGTGGGGGAGTACTGAGGTTTATATTAAGTGGTTGACACGTCTTCTTCTTCTGTAATATGTAGTTACGAAATCGTTAGAAAATGTAGCTACGAAATCAATACGAGAAGTATATTTATTAGATTTTGCCTGTTTAATTTAAATTCTTTATTTTATTAAAATTTTTTTAAACTACATTTGCATATGTTTTAATAAAAGTATACTCACTTATTAATAAAAATTTTATATTCCTTTTAAAACGCACAAATTTTATTAAAAAAATAAAACAGATTTTCTCTCTTTGCTCAGAAAAACTACCAAAATGTTTTAACGAATTTCGTTACGACAAATCTGATCTCAGACAAACTGCTGGAATGTCTTAAAGAATTCGTTATGAGAATTCTGATTTCAGTTAAACTGCCGCAAAGTCTTAAAGAGTTCGTTACGACAAATCCTGCTTCAGAAACGGACATGTAGCAATATAATTCATTATAAAAAATACTTGAAGTATCAAGCTTTAAAAGTTTGCTCAAGTAGAACAAACAACAAAAACAAAACATGTGTGCACAGTTAATTTTAGCAAGAAAAATTAAGAAATACCAAGGACAATTGGAAGTTATAGATGGTGAGGTTAAAGCTTCAGTAAGACGGAAAATAATAAATATATAAAGCTAATAATTTAATCAGTCGATTACATAGTCGAAAAAACACGAAGAACGCTCAAGATGAAGGTGTAGCTACCTTCGAAAACAGCATGTTGTTCCGTGCTGCTAGCGTTTCTCAGTGTGATTTACAATTTTGTCTTTGATTTACTTTGTTTCTTAGTAACAATCACATGTAATTTAGACCTTCTGTATGTTATCGATCGTGAGCATATTTAAAATAGAAAAATTTTAACTAACTCATGAAGAGGGTTTCGAAAAAAGGCACTGCATACGTATGCATGTATTTCACAATTAAAAGTCGAAAATTTTGGTTTGGTGGGTGGTGACAATTTTGAAAAATTCCAAAAATTTACGTGCCATATAGTTTTTTTTTATCTTGGACCAGTACTCTGGAGATGACTCCTAGACATGCGCTGCTTTGCGCTGGAACTAGCGAAAAGGAATAGTTAGAGAAATGGCAGGAGGTGAAGCTTCACTATCTTACAACTCTGCTTCTGCACGTCCTATGTTTTATAGCAGTATAGCAGGACCTCTGATGACAAAGAGACGCATTAAATTTTCAAGTTTCGTTTAAGGTAGCCATTTTTAGTAATTATTTAACTTCGCCAGTGCTACACAAAACCGACGAAGGAGGGCGTTGTAGTGATCAGCTGACCAGTGACTGTGTCTACGCCACTTAAAGCTTCCGACAACAACTGACACACAAATGCACATCAGAAAAAATGCGAGATGTTTTTAAGATTTAGTCTTAAACTGGCGTCGAATGCAGGAACCAAGGTTTTGAGGTCAACTACTCAGACTAATTCAGCCATCGTCACGCTTAATAATTCTTAAAATTTGTAAAAGTTGTGTGTAAAAATTTAAAATATATACAACAAAAAGAACACCTTTTACTAACGTTTATGACTGTTGGCACCATTTTTTTTTTATTGTTAAATCCAGAAAACAATTAAACACCTAATTGAATATACATATATGTACATATAGTTTTTAATTGAAACTCATTAAAAGGTGTTCATTAATAACAAATTTAATCTGCTCTTGTAGTCCTTTTGGCAATTCACTTTCATTTCAATTAAACAGCAGTTCGTTAAAACAGGAAATTGTTATTTAAGATATTCTTTGGCACAAAATATTTTTTTTATTATTTTTTGAATTTACTACATAATAAAAATAATATTTAAATAACGAATGATTAAAACTTATTGAAAAATACAGTAAATAAAACTACTAAATGCGGTTTAAAAAAAAAGGAACCAGTATGTGTTAAGCAAAACAATTTTTTGGATATAATTTTTTTTTTTTTTAAATGAAAATAAGAAATCTAAAAAGTAGAAGCATAAATTTGCTTTCAATTGCATTTGGAATACGGCCATAAAAAAAAAAATTACTGCCACATTTAAAGGTGTATAAAAATGTTGCTGGTGTTTTTCTTTAGATTTCGTGCTTTAATTTAGAATTTTTGTTAATTTGGTTTCTTTTTTATTAATTTTTTTTTTTCAACTAATTTAGAATTAATTACAAGTTTAAACAAATGAAAACTGAAAACTGTTTAAAGCATTTCTTGCATGTTTTATATTGACGTGTTAACATGAAGTGCTAAAATAGTTTTTTTTTTATAAATTGCAGCACTCACTGTCCGCTTTGGAAAAAATGAAAGGAAGTTTATTTACATTTATATGCATATACATATATACATCTAAATATATACATGTGTATATACATAGATTTTAAATATTAGAATAAAACTAAAGCAACTTAAACTGGTTGAAATATAAAATAAATAAATTTAGTTTTTTTGGCCATAAAATCACATAAACAATTCTAATAGATATTCTAATAAATATTTCTTAAAATGAACCAAAAGACACATAATTTTGTCTTTTTATATTTTTATTAAATTAACTCTTAAAGCGCAAAGTTTATTATACATAAAATAGATTTTAGATTGTTTCCTATTACGGCAAGATTATTTTTTTACCACATCTTGGCTTGTGTAATTGAATTGACTAAGATGCCAATGTATTCGTATGCTTTTTGGCCTGATTGAAAAAAGGAATTTTGCAAATTTTCATATTCTTTTTTTTTTTATCTTGGACCAGCACTCAGGAGATGACTCCTACACATGCGGTGCATCGTGCTGGAACTAGAGGAAAGGGATTGTAGGTGAAATGATAGGAGATGAAGCTTCACTATCTTACAACTCTGCTGTTGCACGTTCTTTGATTTATAGCAGTGTTGAAGCGTCTCTGATGTCAAGGAGACGTATTAAATTTTGAAGCTTCGTTTTTAGTAGCTATTTTTACGACGAACAAGGGAGGCGTTCTGATGTGCTTGGCGATTGGATACAGCTGAAGCCGTTACTGTTCAGTGACCAGTGACTATGCCTTCGTCATTGAAACCTTCCGACAACAACTGACACACAAAGACACACTAATGCACATCAGAAAAATGCGAGATGTTTTTATGAGCCTGAAACTGGGGTTGAACGTAGGAAAAATATTTCGTTTTGTAGTCAACGTGCAGACTACTTCGACCATCGCGCCACCCTCTCTCCCATTGTAGTTGTCAACGTCGATGACGACAGAAAATCTTAGCCACTGTTACGTCAACATGCTGGGGCTTTATATCAAATTTAAATTGGCATTTAGAAAATTTCCATATTTCTTGTAAATGTCAATTAAGCTTTGAACAGAAAACTATTGCATATGGATTTGAGAGAGTTTAAATTTTGGTGTCGACTTTCACGTTGACAACTGGAATAAGGGTGATTATCTTAATTTGTGCTGTTCTTCTTAAAATTGAACAATGCAAGAGAGATATGACACGAGTAATTTAGGGCTTAATACAATCCCTTCGAATGTCACCTGGTTACCAAAGTGTAACTGTCTGCCAGATGATTTCGACATTGGTTTCCTGTGTCGCTAAGCACATGCTTATCGTTTATTATATTTTCCTCTATTCAAGTTAAACAACAATTATGTATAGAAATAAATACAGCAAGTTGAATATGTGTACAGTCGTAAGTGGTTACGTCATTGTGTATGTTTCACGTAACGGCTTCTGTCTTTAAATATTCGTTTTTGAAACAGGAGTAACAATACGGCAATTAATAACTACAAAGTAACTTAATTATGTTTGCCTTTAATTGTAGTGTAGTGATGAAAACATTTTAAGAAGAAGACAATTAGAAAGTCAGTAGATATTTGTTTGTAGAATAACAAATACTTCTATATCAAGTGCTTCTAAGTAATGCAGACGATATTTGGTATATATGTAGTCGGAAAACATGCTGTTTGGTAGCAGTAGCACCACATTCTCTAGTTTTTGCTGGGCTATAATTCGTAAAATTAGCTGGTCCTTCCTACTATGCTTTAACGGGATTCTACTGTATATAGAATTGAAGCTGTAAAGCTGTTGTAGTCCTAAAAATTTTAAAACTAATTTTTATTTTAATCGTAAAAAATTACAAGCGCGCAGATTTATTGAAAAGAATTTAACTTTTATTTAAACAATTATAAAAATTTTAAGTTTAAATTAAAATTAAAAAAAAATTGTTCGAATACGTTCGAATAATGAAGTGGATATATATTTCTTGAATAAAAACAAAATACAATAAAATTCAATAAAATTAAATAAAATTCAATAAAGCATATAACTACTATACATTTCAGCTAAAAAGCGTTTAGTTTAGCTTATTCGGTCTGGAAGTATTAAATCGTATTGTAATTGAAAATAAATTACAAACACAAACACAACCCCAAATATAAATGTATGTATGTTGCAAAAAAACAAACCGGCTCTCAAAAGTCAATGAATTACAAGAAATAAAGTAAAAACTTAAATAAATTACAAAGAAAAAAAAAAGAATATTAAAAATCAAAGAAATAAATAAAAAAAAAATTTAATGCAACGCTAAAGTATTTTTCTTTTTAAAATTATAGCTAAACAGCTTATCAAATAGTTGGCAAAAAGTAAGAAAAAAAATACTAAAATAATAACAACAAAAAGTGTTTATAAAAACAGAATCACCCAACAAGCAGAATAAAGAAAATCGGAAAAAAACAACATTGTGTTTGAAGTTTTACTTTTCTTTTGAAATACGAAAATAAAAATCTAAAAAAAATTCCAAGCATCCATCAAAACAAGTCAAGAAAAATTTTAATAAACAAAAAAGAAAAAATAAAAAGTAAAATAACAAAATTAAATAACACATCATGTCGGCCTTTAAGGCCAACGTTGCAATGAAAGCACATGGTGGCTTAAAAATTGCCAACAACAATAAACGTAGCAACGACCACTACAGCAGCAAAAACAATAGCAAACAAGACCAGCAACAACTTCTTTACAACAGTAACCATCAAATGGTAAAGAACAGGTTCTTAATAAATAAAACAATAAATTTAACAAAATCACCAGCAACATCATCATCACCATCAACGTCATCATCACCAATGTCATCTTCAATGTATTCGTCAGCATTGTGTTCAACAATAACAAGAACAAAATCGTGGCCGTTAGCTCTAACAAAAGCACCAACACCAACAGCAACTACGTCAACGTCATCATCATCATCATCACCATCGACGACGATATTGTCACCAGCAACATCGTCATCATCGTCGTCATCTTTAACAATTGCTCTTCTATTGATCGTTTGCATTCTAAGTGGCCACATTGTGGTGGCTGGCAGTGCTGGAGCTCTTCGCCCTGGTACTGGCAATCCCTCAGCACGTTTGCCACGTACCAGTGCCAGTCAATTGAATAGCGGTAATGGCACCGGTGGCACCAGTGCTGCCTATAAATTGGCAGCCAAATCATTGAACAGCACAAATTCTCGCAACGGTAATTTACGCACAAGGTGAGTACAAAGCCAAACAAAAACAGAAAAGAAAAGAATCAATACAATTTAGTCTACTAGTCATAACATTTTAGCTTCTACGCTTTGTACAGGAACAACGTTAACTTTTTTTATAGTTTATTTCAATTAATTAGCTGCCGCATTCATAAGATTTTTATTTTTATTTATAAAGGGGTTAATAGACAAATTTCCATTGAAAATACAATTTTTATGAATACGGCAGTAAGTCCATAATTATTAAAATAAATCATTTAATTACATTATTAGAGGGAAATATTCCACTGGCAATATTTTAGTTTTAAATACATAGTTAAAAAAAAACAATAAACATTTTAGTTTGTTTTACGTTTTTCTTTTTGAAAATATATTTTTTTCTCAAAATATATTCTGCTTCGGGGGAAGGCCCAGTAATTGTGCAGTTCTATGCCGAGCTGCTTTATTGCAAGAGCGTTGTGGCCGCGTTACGAAAACTCTTGGGTCTTTTCCATTATTAAGCACACGGACATTTACATGCCCTTCTGAATTAGACCATCGGTAGGCATGCTAAAAAAAATTACTATATCGTTCAATGCCCAGTATAGAAGCTTTGACGATGTTTCAGAGAAGCAGACTGTTCCACAACTCCTAAGTGCCTTGCTCTGACTAGATCGAGGCTGCGCTATTTCGGCCTACATTTTCTATACAAATTGGTGCTCTGCTCCTAGGCATACATATCGTTGGCTGAAATGCAAAATCACGTAACTAACAAAAATTTCGAAATTGATTTCATGATTGTTTATGATGCATATCAGAAAATTGCATGTTGTCACAAACTTTTCGATTTTGATAATATATATTTTATAAGTGAGTATCAAAAGAATGTAACTACAAATACGTGTATTATATTAAAAAGTTTTTTCTTCCCTCTATCAAAATGTAAAAATGTTAGTTACGAAGTTTTGCATTTCACCTAACGATATACATATATACATGTCTAAAGTTAGCATATTAAAAGTTAATTTTCCAAATACATTAAAAGATTTTTTTTTTGTAAGATACTTTTTATAACATGCATTATTCTTTAAAGTATATTTTTCTCAAAAGTATATTTTTCCAAAAAGTATTTTTTTTCAAATAGTACTTTTTTTCAAATGGTACTTTTTCAAAACCTATTCTTTTGGAAGTTAATTTACCTTAAAGACTGCTGCTTTCAAAAGCCGCTGCGTTAATACGATACTCATGTCAAAAAGTACTTTTCTGATGTATTCCTTTCAGAAGGTTCTTTTCAAAATTTATTATTTTTTAATTCTGTCGATAATTCTCGAATGATTAGTTGAATTTTGAACATAAGAATCTTGAAATTGGAAAAAATCCACTGATGAGCTAAGTAAGCATTAGCGAAATAGTACTATATGGATATGATTTCCTCCTCAATTAATGACTTTTATTTTATAAGAAATACTTTATGAGAATATCATAAAGTATGTAATAATACATTTCAAAAAGCACAATTTTGGAATTAGAATCATATGTATAAAGAGATATTCTCAAAATAAATTTAGTTAAGATACTTTTTTAAATAGTGGTTTTGTCAAATTGTTCGTGTTTAAGAAGTACATTTTCAAAAAGTACTTTTACGGCCCCTTTCAAAAACTATTTTATTCATTAAAGTATCTATTATAGAAGCGTGCTATTTTTAAAAGGTACTTTTTCGTAAAAGTATCTTTTGCAGAAGGGTACTATTTGCAAAAGGTAATTTTTCATTGCTAAAATATTAAAAATTACTTTTTTCTAAAAGCAGCTGTTTTCAAAAGCCACTTTTGTCAAAAGGTAGTTTTATGATTAGATTCTCTTCAAAATGTTCTTTTTCCAAAACGTATTATTTTTAGGTGATTCTTCTATCAAATTGTCCTTTTTTCAAATTGTACTTTTTTAAAGAGGTACTTTTTTGAAAAAGTACTTTTAATAAAGTAATATTACTTTTTCATAAGCTTCTATTTTCATCATTTTTTATGCCGAATGATACGATTTTCAAAAGGTACTTTCTCATAATGTCATAATTTTGTCAAACAATTTTTAAAAGTACTCTTTTGAAAGCTGCTGCTTTCCAAACCTCTTTTTTCGGAACATACATTAATCCAAAAGGTGATATTTTTTAATAGGGACTTATTAAATACTTTTATGGAAAAAAATTTTTTTAATGTACTTTTTTTTAAATGTATTATTTTCAAAAGATACTTTTCGGAAAACCTATTTTCTTCAAAAGATACTATTTTCATACAGAACTTTTTTAAAAGGTAATTTTTAGTTTTAATTATTCAAAAGGTATTTTTAATGGTACTTTTGCGAATAGGAAATTCTTATAATTATAGTTTTATGAAAAAATCAACAAAAGTCAAACTGCACTTATATTAAGACAATATTATTTCATGCTGGGAAATCATTTTTATTCTGCATATCCGTGCAATTAGGATGAGTTTGAGTTTTAGCGGTGGGTATATGATTGCTGCAAAACTCCAGCATAAATTTTGAATTTAATATCTTGATTTACTTTGCGTAACGAGTGGCTTTCCAAGTTTAGATTTATGCATATAGAACAATAATAACAACAGCAACAACCTTCTGTTTTTCATAATGTCATTGACGATGAAGAACTTGATGGTTGTTTGTACGTCTGGTCTTGTGAGCGCTTCAACAAAAATAGAAACCATAGATTTTTTAACCTCAAGTTCTAAACTTAAATTACATGCAGCACATTGCATTATCAGTGCTTTAAATGAATGTGCATTACTTACAGTTTTTCTACTCGTTTTGGTTTTTCTTCTTTTTTTTTTTATATCAGTTTCCTTTTCTCATTCAATTGACTGGTTATATTTTTACAATTTGTTTTTTTTTTTCGTTGTGGCAGTATATTTTTTCCTTCTCGCATTTAATGTCATTTACTGTCATTTTCATATTTGTTTATTTTGGTTTCGTTCAAGTCAGCAAATGAAATTGAAAAAAAAAAAAACAAAAACAAATCAAACTTATCAAAGGAAAATCAGAGACTTAGGCAACAAACCTGTTTTCGTTTCTATTCATTTAATATTTTTATTAATTTAAAATTGTTGTTGTGTTTTCCTTCTCTGCTTCTGCTTCTTCTTGTTTAATATTTATTGTGCATTTCATTTGAGTTTGTGTTTTTGTCTGCACATTTTTACGAGGGATGCCCTACAACTATCCTAAAGAATAGAACAGTTGATGGTTGTTTATTTTCAATTATTTTCCACAAAATTCAGGCTTTGTAAAATTTTAATAAATTAATACAAAGTATTGAAATGTTTTTTTTTTTAAATAATAACAGTATAGTTTTGCTTGGTTTGAATTTTTAATTACTAAATTACAATTTTATAATCATCATTATATATCAATGCACATGTCGTAACCCGCAGAAAATTAAAAAAGATTCTTATACCACCTCTGCATGTGAACATGTTTAATTTAAATTTAAAAAAAAAAGAAATAAAATGGGAAAGTCATTCTACCTGCGACATCTCAAAATATACCATCTTCAATGACAACTAACGACCAACTATTCAAAAAACTACTCCAATTAACAGGTAAAACGTTGAGTGACTTGCAAGAACTCAAGAGGTGACACATGTCCAATACCGCCACAAGATCTCTGTGGAGAATTGTGATCGCCTCTTAATACAATCAGGTGATCTGGCAACTTTTGTATTGCTACCTGTGTGCGAAGTAGCACGGTTTTATTTAAAATACACGTTCACATCAATGTCTTCCGATTCAGGATACTACCTGAGTAGTTAGTGTGTTGACTGTGTAACCAGAAGGACCTGGGTTCGATTCTCGCCATGAGTCAATTTAAGTCAAAAAAAGTTTTTTCTGAGTTTTCTATGCTACAGCACCCTCCTTCGACGGTAGTTGAGCAATAAAAAATGGCAAATTATGAAGATGGACGAGACATGGACAAACCTGGGTTTATTTCAACGCATTTTTTTATCTGGGACCAGCACTCAGGAGATGACATGCGAAGCATTGTGATGGAACTATACGAAAGGGATAGTAGGAGAACGACAGCAGGTGAAGCTTAATTAATTATGTTACAGTTCGGCTTTTTTTAACGTTCTTTGTTTATAGCAGTGTTGGAGCTTCGATTTAGTGGCCATTATTATTTTACTTCGCCGGTGCTAGACGAGGGCGTTTTGATGTGATTGTGGATCACCTGAAGCCGGTAGTGTTCAGTGACCAATGACTATGCCTGCGCCACTGAAACCTTTCGACAACAACTGACACACAAAGACACACCAATGCACATCAGAAAAATTCCACGTTTTTTTTTTTTTTTTTTTTTTATAATTTTAGTTTAAAACTGGGGTTGAACCCAGGTCTGTTTTGGTTTTGTAGTCAACATACAGCCTACTTCAGCCATCGCGATTGCCATCAAAGGTGCCTATTTATCGCTGCAGTCATATTCTGTTTGTGGAAAACGTGGTGGTTTGAAAACTGGAGATCAAATAATTATGGTACTGCTGTCGTGCAGCGGTTGCTGTTAATTTTGTCGTCACTTCAGTTGTAAATTGATAACGTTTGTAAATTATTATTTATTTTGCATTTCATTTGTTTATTATTTTCAACGTGATTGTTGTTGTTGCTCTTTTATGATTATATGATAATGTTAATCTCTGATATTCTTCTTTTTTTTAATTTAAGATTTTATTATTTAGTTACGGTTGCATTTAACTTTACGATGCAATTAAGAAACGCATTCTTTTTTAGTAGCCGCAGTTCCTAATTTTAACATTTGTTTTTTTAGAAAAACAAAAAAAAAAAACAAAGATATAAAGACGCTACAAGATATCAAAATATTCATATGGCAAAATTCAGTAAAATATATTTTCATAAATATTTATTATCAAAATGCTCATACAATACAAGCAGTTGACCTACTGCCATTGCTTAATCATGTATGAAGTATATTGACATTTACTTCTTGTATGTTGAAATAAAGATCATGTTTTTTTTTTATTTTAAAGAAGTTAAAGTTATTGGAAGTATTTTAAGGTCTTTGTAAACGATAAATATGAGATTGAAATTGAAAATTGACTTGTAAAAACACTTCAATATCATATATAGATTTTTGTAGGTTTTAATTTGTTTACGGCATTTAATTAGTTAAATCTTTGTGATGCGCATTGCATAATTTAGTAGATTGTTTATTGTGAGGGTATTCTCTTTTTTATTCTGCGCGCGGTATTTTTTTTTCTTAATATTAAAATTATTATAAATTCAGTATCTGCATTTTTTTTTCAAGTGTTTGTTATCAAATTAATTTCTCACACAACTGGCAGTCAAAAAGTAGCTTTCCAAAAAAAACCCTCCTTGTATTAGCACAATGCATCGCATGTGTAGGAGTCTTCCCCTCCGTGCTGGTCCAAGATGAAAGAATAAAATTATATTGCCGGTAACAAAAACTGTTAATTAAAAATTAAAAAGTAAAATATTTTCCAGTGTAAAATTTAACTTTTTTTTCTCACAAGACACAGAAAAGAGAACTGATTATATTGATTGATGTAGAACCATAAATCGCAGATGAGGTTCGGAACTTTTACGTATTATTATGATTATTATGATTAAAAATTTTAACTTCTCGATGTGTTAAATTATTAATTCTAATTTAAACCGTTTCCATGCCGTGCTGTGGCATAAATAATGCTTATTGAAAATGAAATTCCGTTGTGAAGCACACTTCTGTTTATTTTTGAATGAATTTCTCATTAAATTATCAATAAATTAAAAATAACGTGTGTTTATTTACAATCGAATTAAATATTTATAAACAATATTCTTTGCATTTAAAAATCTTTACCAGAATTAATTTTAATAAAATAAAAAAAATACCTCTTCGTAGCAAATGCGTCTAATTTTTTTAGGCTAAAACAGTCAGTGTACCAAAGAATTGTTTAGTTTGTTTTTTTTCAAAAATTTTAATGTGCAATAGAATTTTATAATGAATCTCTTAAATGGTTGTTTGTCAATTGACAGCATAATAAAATGCTTGTAACATACTTAAAAAATAATATCTGGTTGTTATAAACTCTGACATAAAAAATGCCAGATATTTAGAAAAATTCTTAGAAGCAAATATTTGTTTTGCGATCGTTCATTAATTTCTGCGTTTGTTTATTTGTATTTATAAATTTAATAAACTCACATGGACAATAAATTATGAATATTTTTGTTTCTTTTTTGAAATTAAATTTAAATTTTGTATAAACAGGTTCCGCGAAAAGAACTCCTTTAAGATGTCGTAGATGAAGATAAATTTTATGAAATATATTTGTTTTATTTTCTACTTCTTAAATTAAATACTTGTTAGTTGATTAAAAATTTGTTAAAGAATTAAAGCAGATATTAAAAAGACGTCTTTAAATACCAAACAGTGAGCAAAATTATTTTTGAAATATTGAGATTTTTCAAGGACATAATTTTCGTTGCTAATCGGCTGCTAATTTGCTCACAAAGCAAATGAATTGAATTTTTTTTCTAAAACTATTACGGCATAATTTTTCGTAACAGGTGTCGTAATAGACATTGCATTTAATTTGTATTGACAATATTTTAATTGAATTGTATTTTTTTTGTTTCAATTGAAACATTAACACATTCGCGGACAAGACGGCATATGACGGCAAATTTAGCGAAAAATGTAGGGACAGGACGGCATATACCGTCACCAAGTTTTATTTTATTTTTCAATCATTGGGACAAGCCGGTAGTTTCCGTAGTAAAGTTAATGTTAAATTATGGTTTGCTTTTATAAGTGTCCCTGTACATTTTCTTGTACAGGGTGGCTGATGAATATTGCTACATCAAGAAACTCAAAAAAGTTTTTTTTCAGTGTATGGAATTAATTTTTCTTTTATTCATGTCAAAGCTCATTTAATTTTATTAAATATGCTTAATTAGTTTTAAAAATAATGGAATTTAAATGCATGTGCGGCATCTTACCAAAAAGTTGTTCATTACTGCTTGGAGAGTTGAGACAGGAATAGCCGCAATTGTTTCTCGAATGGATTGCTTTAGTTCATTCAAATTTGTTGGTTTTGCTTTGTAGACTTCCTGTTTGCAATAACCCCACAAGAAAAAGTCAGGTGCAGTAAGGTCAGGCGACCTGGGGGGCCAACGGAATGTGGAGTTTCTGGATATCAACTTATTGCGAAATTTTCGTCGCAATTCTGTCATAACAGGCCGGGCTATGTGAGGAGTTGTACCATCTTGTTGAAACCACACAGAGTTGAAAGGAATTCTCATTCGGCGTAATTCTGGATAGAAAAACTCTCTCAACATGCTCAAGTAACGGTCTCCAGTAACTGTAACAGTGCGACCATTTTCTTCAAAGAAGTAGGGCCCGACAATGCAGCGTGCTGAAACTGCACACCACACTGTGACACGAAGTGGATGCAATTCCGTCTCATGGAGTATCTATTGGTTGGAAGCACTCCATATTCGACAATTTTGTTTGTTTATGTTGCCGTTTAAATCGAAATGGGCCTCGTCAGACATAAAAAGACAGTTCAATATGTTTTCGTTCTCTTCCACGATTTGAAGCATCTCCTGGCCAAATTCCAAGCGAATCTGTAAGTCTGCTGCGTCTTCAGTTTGTTGACCATTTGAATTTTTTATGGGAATAAGTTCAAATCATTGTGCAAAATTGACTACAATGACTGTCTGCTTATACCCATTTGAGCAGATAAGGTTCTTGTCGAAACTCTTGGATTGTTTTGTATGGCAGCAGCTACAGCAGTGATTTTTTCCTCCGTCCGAACTGAAGGGTTTCGATGGTAAGCTCTTCTTTGGACTGTTCCATACTCTCTTTGAACCGAAACTACGGACTGCAGTGCGTGATAGCGGTGGACAATCTAAATTCTTTTTTCAGTGTCCCAGTATCGATTTTTGTTAAATCTAAAAATCAATCTGCAAAATAAAAAAAAAATTAACCAGATTCATTAAATAGAAAAAAAGTTATTAAATTTCTTTTTGGTAGCGGCTTTCATCAGCCACCCTGTATGTGCCATATAACAAAAAAAAAATAACGGCCAGTAACATTTGCAAACATATGTTGCGATCAAATACATAAAAGCAGAAGCAAGACGGGACATCCCGTTAGTTTTCAGTATATTTTTTTAATTGCGTCCAGTTGCACTTGTTGTTCTGCTACAAGTAAAAACAAATAAATGTGCTGATAAAGGTGTGAGTACATTTTGTTGTGAAGAAAATAAAATCGTGCGAATTTTTAAATTAAAATAAAGTTCTACGTAAATAAATAAAGTAATGTGATGTTTGTGTGGTGAATTTTTTTTTTTTAGAAATAATGGACCAATACAGCAAAGAAAGAGATAGAGTCCTAAAACTATTCCAAGAAATCGATTCTGGCTATGGAAAATTTATTAAGAAAATTTAATGCTTTATAAGGCGTGTCTTATTTCAAGTCTATCTCTCCATATGCATCCTTAATTTTATAGGGCATCTTTTTGTTTTTGTAGTGTAGGAAAATCTCACCACTGATCAGTGTGGCCATTTTTATTTTGTTTTTTTCCAAAAATTTATCATTTAGCAATTTAATAAATAATTTTCTTAGCATTTCCCACGTATTTTTAGCATATTTTATTTTATTTATTGTGTCTAAAATATTTAAAAAATTTATTATAAGCGAATCTTTGTTGCAAAATGTGGTTTAAAATTTTGTTAAAAGAGCGGACGTCTGGCGATATACTAGAGGTGGACATTTGCCTGACATTATATTCCATTATTAATTCTCATATTTCTACTTTACATTGGTATCAATAAAACTGTGATTTGTCAAAAAAAAGTGTGTTTTTAAGCCAATTTACTTTCTAACCTCAAATTTTATTTGTAAATCGCATCTACAGGAAATTTATTAAGAAAATTTAATTTCTAACCTCAAATTTTATTAGTAAATCGGTTCTACGGGAAATTTATTATGAAAATTTAATGCTTTATAAGGCGTGTTAAATTATGTGTCTTATTTCAAGTCTATCTCTCTATTTGCAACCTAAATTTTATAGGGCATTTTTTGTTTTTACAGTGTAGGAAAATGTCATATCTGATCAGTGAATTTTTGCAACTAATTTAGCATTTTAGAAGAGTATTTTGCTGTATCCATAAATTTATCATTTAGCAATTTAATAAATAATTTTCTTGGCATTTCCCATTTATTAATTTAACATATTTTAGCATTATTGTGTCTAAAATATTTAAAAAATTTATTCCTATTCCAAACGCTTTCAAACAATTACCTTCATTTATAATAAGTTTTTGGTTTTACCATTTAGTAATGCGGAAATTAAAAATGGCAGGAATCTCGTAAAAACAAAAATTAGAATCAGAATGATACTGAATACCAAGAATTAGTTCCTAGATATTTAGATGCGGTTTCAAAAGGCTAAATATATTATAGTCACAGTTATAAAATTCGAAATAATGTCATTAAAAAAATGAAATAAAAATATATATTATAATGATATTTCGATCGGCTCTACGGAAGCGGAGAACGAATATTCATTTGACGATGTATTCAATTGATAATGAGCACAGACATATTTAAATTTTATGCACAAAATTAAAGCAAATGTGAATGAGGAAAATGCTAACGAACGTTTATTTCGATAAAAAAAAAATAAAAATAATTGTATAATATTAATTTGCGCTCTGTTAATAGTCAAAAGAAACGTTCGTTCGCATTTTGTGGAACAGGTCTGTTTTTTATTCCAAATTGTTAGAAAGGCTAACCAGAAAGAATAACCAGACGTTAAGTTCCTCTTTTTTTAGGAGTTTTTTTTTATAACTTAAAAACATCTTAAGATACATATATACATACATATCGTCACCTAAAATGCAAAAGGTTCTAACATCACTTTTAAAAATTTTACAAGACAGATAAAAAAAAAACTCAATAGAATGAAAAGTGTTGTGGTTACAAATAAGATTTTTTCATCCAAATAAAAAGCTGAGTTTATTTTTTATTTTTTTTTATCTAGGACCAGTACACAGGAAATATCCCCTTCACATGCGGTGCATTGTGTTGGAACTAGAGAAAAGTGATAGTACGAGAAATGATAGGAGGTGAAGCTTCACTATCTCACAACAGTGCTTTTTGCACGTTATTTGTTTTTATGGCATTAAATAGTATTAAATTTTTACAGCTTCCTTTTTAGTAGCCATTTTTAATAAATATTTAACTTCGCCGCTGCTAAACAATACCGACGAAGCTGAAGTCGTTACTGTTCAGTGACCAGTGATTATGCCTTCGCCACTGAAACCTTGTGACAACAACTGACACAAACCAACACACAAATGCACATCACAAAAAATGCGAGATGTTTTTATGAGTCTGAAACCCAGTAAAAATTTTTCCTTTTGTAGTCAACATGCAAAATACTTCGACCATCGACCAACTACACAAAAAATAAGTGAATATTTTAGAAGAGTACTGCATAACTAACATTTATTTTATAATTTTTGGTGCATTTTTTAATTGTTGAAAACAATCATTTGTTGTTATGACCTTTGGAATTTCTTTAATAAAGTCGTTATTTTTAAAATTAGACAGCTAAAAATTTGTGCAGACATGTGCCTTGATGCGCTGTACCAATATCAATTAAGAACTTAATTTTCAGTTTTTTGTTTTGTTAGCCCTTTCTGCATTTCAGGTAACGATATGTATGTATGTAAATGAACGTATGTGATATTGAATTCATTTTCATTTAAAAAACATTTTATGTAAATATGCGCTTAAAACCTGAAAATACTGTTTGTTTTTTAGTTATAAAAAGTTTCTTTGTGTTTAATAAATATTTTTCTCTTATTGTTTTTAAATGAATTGTGGTTTTTTTTTTTAATTCTCCGCTATAGCAAGTGAGTTATTTATTTGAACCCATATTTCAAAAGTCGAAATTTCATGATATTTCGACATTTTGAGGTGCTGGAATTCCTTTCGTTGCATGTTCTTTTGTAGCGGCAAGGGATTATTCAAAAAATGTTGGTAGAGCAAGCTAGCCGACAGGCACGATTCGCTGCAAGTCCTACGTTACGGCTTACAAGATGCCTATGTGCTAAATCCCATCTCGTTCGTGATTCTTCCATTCAATTATCCCCCGGACGACTGCCTTATATTACTTTAGGGGATTGGAGATTCAGCTTTCCCGTTGTGCCACATCTTGCTGTCTTCGTTACGTTTTGCCGTACCAAAACTTCCCTTGTGAAACCACACACAGGGTTCCAATTTTCCACTGATGTTATCATCAAGTCAACAATATCATGTAATGAAAGAAAAAGTATGGTTATGTTCAGCGTTACCATATATTTTTAAGAACAACTTTTTATTTAAAGAAAAAACTTAATTTTTAACTTAAGGAAATTTTTCCCCACAAAAGTGTCCAAATAATGAAAAAAGCACAAAAATATATATTTTGAATTCAATTTTATTCAAAATATGAAACAAAACAAACAAAAAAAAAGTTAAACAACAACAACAGACTTATTCTTTCCACGATTTTGAGCAGATCTCAATTAGCTCTAGCTTTTTTTGTACCCTACGATGATATTCTAAGCTATTTTCTACACTTGCATTGCTGCTTAAAACAAAGAACACGAAAAAGTAAAAAGATTCCATTCTCCTTACGGTTCCTCTTTAAATATTTATCCATTCTTTTTTGAAATAGAAAACTTTTTATAAAAAAAACTCAGGCATATAAAACTGTAATACACGGTGGGCCAAAAGTAATCACCCGATGTCTTATTGCTGTAATTTTATTTAATAAAAACCGTTGGATCTGCATGTATGGCGGTCACTAAGCCCATATCATAAGCAGTAACAAAATTTGTCTTAAAACAAAAAAAATACAGCAAAAGAACATCGGTGATTATTTATGCCCCGGGTGATTACTTTTGGCCCACCCTGTATTATTAATACGGCACAGTTGTACTAAAGAGGCCATAGACACATTGAACACTGTTGCAGTAATAAGGAGTGAAAAATTATAAGATCGTTTACATTGCGTTGCAACATCAAATAATATTTTCGTCATACGAGGTTTGTTCAAAAGAAAAGGTAAATTTTGTTTTCTTCGATTACAATGGCGTGGTGCATCATGAATTCTTGCCAACAGGTCTTACGGTTAATAAGAAATATTGCAAGGAAGTTATGTAACGTTGGTGTGAAGCAATACGGCTCAAGCGATCGTAATTGTAGAAAAAAAATTATGGATTCTGCAGCACGATAATCCACCAGCTCACACATCAATGCTTCTTCGTGAACAACATCCTAATCATGCCTCAATCACCTTATTCACCAGATTTGGCTCCCTGGGACTTTTTCCTATTCCCAAAATTAAATTGACTAATGAAACGAAAGCATTTTGCCACAATTGATGAGATGAAGTCAAAATCGAAGAACGAGCTGATGGCCATACCGAATTTCAGAAGTGCTTCGAGGATTGGAAGAAGCGCGGCATAAGTTCATTATATTTGAGGGGATTATTTTGAACTGAACAAAATGGATATTGATGAATAAATTATAAACAATTATAATAAATTTTAATTATATTATTAATTGACCTTTTTTTATTATATTTTTTGATATATATTTATTAAGCCTGAAATATCGAATAATAAAAAACAAAATAAGATAAAAAAAGACCTCAGGCTTAATAAATATATATCAAAAAATTATAATAAATTATAAACAAAAACCAATTTTCCTGAAGAAGCTACACAAAGGAGTAGCGAAATATCGAAAAAAAATAAATATTACATATATAAAAAGGAACTGCAGCTTAAATAATTAGTGTAATTAATATAAAAAGAGGTCAAAAAACTAGAAGAATTATTAAATACTTTGCAAAAAAATTCACAATTCACTTTTTCTTTGGAACAGACTATCTATAGACTGTAAATTAAAAATAAATAAACTATAATAGCTTATGTTTTTATTTAATTATTCCTTAATAACCAACATAAAACTCGACAATTTTAATGAATTTCAAAAAAAAACTTATTTTTGAAGTTAAAAACTTAAAAAGTTTTTGGCATTTCAAAAACCTTGAAAAATAGCCGAAAACTGAAAAATGGTAACACTGGCTGTGTTAGTTAAGCCTCAGTTAGTAAAAAGGTAAAACGTTCGTGGTGATCAGCTGGCAAAAGCTGTAAGATTAGTAAATCTAGTTTCTAATTACTAAAATCGTATCGTATGAAATTCTCACTTAGAAAATCTACAGAAAATAGATTTTTATTATGCAAACGCCAATGTGGCATTATTTACATATAAAACAAAAAACAAATTGCTTGAAGTTTTACGTTTTTAATAACCGACAACTGAAGCTGATCGATACTGACTAGTCTAACTTTGGACGATACATTTTTACTAACTAGACCTTTATAAACACGGATACTTAATAGTGTGCATGTAAATTGACAAAATTTGCGTGTTATTTGACAGCTGTACGCACACAGTCAGCTGGCCTTGGTAGCATATCTAGTATATTAATGTGAGAGCGTAGCTGGTACATGTGGTTTGTTAAACCCAAATGTCAAATGCTGTACTGAAAAATGTGTGTCATATAATGAAATCTAGCGAAATGTCAGAAAATCGTTTAGATTTCGAATTAGATTTGAAATTATGCCAATGTTAATGGGCTGTCATACACAAATTCAATTTTTTTTTTGGAAATACGTAGCAAATAAACCGGCATATGATTTAATGGTGTGTATTCTAACAACAATATTTTAAGCATCAGATACATTTGATCGACAAAATATACAGCACATAAATTATTGACGCAAATTTAACGATAACAGCTGACTTGAAACGAGAGAGAGAATATCGTCAAAAAGTTTAATGAATTCCAAATTCGATAAAATTTCGTTATAACTATTTTAACGATACGATTATAGTAATAAAAGTTAGTGAATCGAACTACTGTTTTGTTAAATGCGAACACGTGCTCGCCTATGACAACTCTGTTGCTAAAATCATGCATTCTTCAGCTAAGTTGAACCAATTCATTAACTATTTCTTTCCCATGATTATTTTTTTGCTGGGTAATTGGTTGTTATTGTTGTTGTTGTGTCTTGTTGGCTGGTTTTACTTCGACTCCCAAAGAGGAAAAAATAACACACCCACAAAGCCACGAGAAACATAAAACAAAAACAAGAAGTAACCGCTTTTGTTTTTGTAAATATTTTTATCAATGTGTGTGTGTGTGCATTTATCCGATAAAAGGGGTGTGTTGGGAGGTCATACAAGGCAGTAGTTTGTTTTTTGTTACTTCATTTTAATAAAAATCATTGCAGACCCATTCACTTTCAATGCCGCTCAATTGTATGAATGTGTGTGTAGCACAGCAAACGAAATAAGAAACTTTTTTTTCTGGAAAATTTTTTTTATTTTTAACCTGACCGAATATCAAATACTTTCAGAAAGATTTGCAAAATTATGGATTTTAAGAGAATTGCATTTTGAAAATGAAGTCCGGGTGTATGTGCTGGCACTGTATAGTATTCAGACAGAGTGCAGCTTTACTTCTTTTTCAATTAATTTGTTATTTCTTTCCAATATCTGCGGCATAATATTTATTGGGTTATGGCCGCAAATAGGTCTGAAACAACTAGCGTTGTCAATCGTAGAAGACTGTTCAGCAATCGCAGCAGGGCATTAATTTAACGGCGCACGATGTCTCATTCCGTTCGTGCACGTTCAATACAACGGGAGAATCTGTCTCTGTGACGGCGAATCATCTACGATGCTCTGAAAATAATCTTGTAACAGTCTTATATGCCTCCTATAAACTTCAACGCTTCAAACAATCGCCCTAATGAGTCGTGTCCGATGTTCAGAAACTGAGTTGAAAAGAAGCCAAAATAATTTGTTAGTTGATGTTATGTTGAGGGGAATTTTAATGAAATATTTCTTGTGACTGTCCTCAGAACCGAGTAACTTCGGGTGGCAGAGTCAAGGCGCTAACTACTCAGCAGCCTACAGCAGTTAGAACGCTTAAATGGCGATTTTGGAGTAACATGAAATATATTTATTTCATTCACTCGTTCAATTATCGTCAGAAATACTCTTAAAAGTATCATAGAAATGAGTAAATTACGCTTGTGATAGAACAACGATCTGCCGAAGATCATTAGAATAATTAAAGAACGATTGTGAAGCGATATAAGAAGACGACCGTTGAACAATCAACAAAACGTCTAGCAAAAATATCACTTGGTCGACCCGCCAATCGTTTACTACAGGGTGTCTAATGGCAAATTTATATTTTTAAATACGATTATTTCAAAAAGTAATAAACAGTGGGCCCTTGGAATTATCGATTGTGCGGATTTGTCAGTCACGATGTCGTACTAGTCGAGTGAGCATCGCGCGTTCGCTGTGGAGATATTTTTTAAGAGCAATGAGTCTGACGTAATTGCTCGTCGATAATTTTTCCCAAAGTTCGGTATTCGGCGAATAAGTGATGGACCGAATGTAAATTTAATTGGTTCGTGGGTGCAGAGATTCCGGGCAACAGCTTCGGCTATGAAGGCACCACGGCCAGGGCCCAGTCGATCCGAAAACATTGAACTGGTTGAAAGCAGTTTACGTGAAAATCCGCTACTTTCAATACGGAAAAGAGCAGTCTAAGTGGGACTTCCAAGAGCGATTTTTTGTGAAATTTTAAAAAAGTAATCTCAAGAATCTGGATGACATGCTCTTTAAAAAATAAAATTCGCATTTCCATTCTATTGTTCAATGCTTTTAATAAAACTTTGTGTTAATTATTATGTTTTTTATTTAAGTTTGAAAATATAAATCTGCTACCAGACACCCTGTACTAACAGGGTGCTGATGCCTGAAATAGTCTTCACGTTGACTACGAAACGAAAAAATTCCTGGATTCGACCCCAGTTTCAGAAAAATTAATCATAAAAATATGTCGCATTTTTTCTGATGTCCATTAGGGTGTCTTTGAGTGTCAATTGTTGTCGGAAGCTTTCAGTAGCGAAGGCTTAGTCACTGGTCAGCGGAACACATCAGAACGCTCTCCGCTTCGCCGGTTTTGTGTAGCACCGGCGTAGGAAAATAATTACTGCAGCAATGCTATAAATAGCAAACGTATAAAAGCAGAGTTGTATGATAGTGAAGCTTCATCTCCTGTCCCTGTTCCCTAACTATCCCTTTCCTCTAGTTCCAGCACAATACATCGCATGTGTGGAAGACATCTCCTAACTGTTGCTCCAAGATAGAAAAACAATCAGCCAAAGCCCGAAAAAAGTGAGTAAACGACGATCAACAATCGCAGAATGTCTCTAAAATATAATTCTAGTCCATCAATCGTCGGGAATATTTAAAAGAGAATCGCCGAATGCAGCCGGTCGTCAAATAATCTTCCGCGCCAACGTCAGTTGGGTTTGCAGTTAGTAAAATATTGATTATTTTATATCACAATAAATATGGGTGTGTGAGTGTGTATATGCGCCTGTGTTTGTGTTTAACTTAACACGTGTTTATTGATCCGGTCTAAATTATTTCATTTAAACGCGCACACAAGTACATTATGATTTTTTTTTTTCAGTTTGGTATTTTAATTTTTTTTTTAATATTCATTCAGTGTTGACTTTAATTTCTTTTTCCCACATTAAGGTGCTTTAATTTTTATTGCCAACTTTATGTGTGCTCATACGTGTTTGTGTGATTTTTTTTGCATGCTGTTGCTTTAATTGACCAAATTTTTATGATCATTTAAGTTTTGTGGCAATAAATAAAAATCGTGCAAAAAAAACACAAACTCAAAATATGAACAGTTTCTGTTACAAGAAATTATGCATGAAATCAAACAAATAAACAAAAACAACAAAAATAACAAAAATATAGCTTTAGGTTACAGTATCGCGTAATTGTGTGCGGACCAAAGGTGATCAGCACTGGGCTTTAAATTAAAAATAAAAACTCTGCATAAATAAAATATTTCTCTGGCTGCACTCACATTCATAATTCCACGTTATAATTTTAACTGTATGTGCTGTAAAGCAACAGCGAAAACAACTATAATATTAACAACAACAACAAAAGAAAATGAAATTTACAAAATTATGGCATTTAAAATTTATACGTGGAAATGAAATTTATTCAATGGCTTATTTAAGGTTATTTTCTGCTCTGCTGTGTGATTTGCTGGTTTCATTTAGGAATAGTGTGAGAAATTTTCAAACGGAATTATGACTTAATATAGGCAGCTGCTGAGTGTAAAAACTTTTGTTTTGTTTTGTTGCCCGCCCATCAAAGCTTTTAAAGATAAATTTAAATTTTAGGCCAATTAAAATTAATCATACGCCACACAGTGTCTCAATTACGTTTTGCTAAAAAAGAAACACCGTTCATGTGGGGAAATTAGTTAATAACTATTTTCCGCAAAAATTAAAACATTTCAAAGGCGGTGAACAAAAAAAAAATAACAATAATATTGAGCGGGGCAAAAAAAAAAAAAAAACGCGGCTCCCTAATGGGCATTTTACAACGTACAAAAATGCCAGTGTGTGTGCACTTTTCCGCGCATATTAATTTTTTGCCGCATGCACTTTGGCACTTTGGCGCTACATAAAATTGTATTACAATGCTAACTGAAGTCTAAGCGCAGAGTACTAAGCAAGTTGCGATCCATGACACATTGAGAAGGTCAAGGGCAGCAATCAGTCATGTGTGTATTTCGTGGCCTAAAACAAACAAATTTAAAATATTTTTTTCACAAACACAAAGAAAAAATTTCCAATGTTCAATTAACATATGACGAAATGTTGATTAAAATCGTGTTAAATTTCTGCAAAAATAATGACTGAATTGAAATTTAGCATTGATTTGTAACAATAAAATTTAAAAATTGCCTTATTTTTGAAAATAACAAGTTTCCCGCAGTGTAAGGACTTTTGCCATTCCCTATTTAAGATGCTAATTACACACAAACAAATGCTAATTAAAGTACACTAAAGCCCCGATTTGCGTCGATCCGATTTGCGTTTTTTCGATTTGCGTCGCTTTTTCAAAAAGCTCAATTGAAGGAATGGAGGAAGTTGACATTAATGAAATCTTATTATCTCACGAAGAGGAGCTTGAAAATGAAAGTTTATTAGCCATTAATGTTCAGTGTGCATTAGAAGAAGATGTTGTAATGAATGATGTTACTTTAGAAGAAAAAAAGTTAACAACTGCCAATATTTGCAAAGCTTTGCAATTAATTTCACAGGCAATGGATATATTTACTGAAAATGATCCCGATGAAATCGATGCTTAAGCGTAGCATCATCTGTTGAGCACGCCATCAGTTGCTACAAGGAAATCTATGCTCAAAAGAAATCTTTAACAATTCAGCATTAGACAGTTTTGTTAACAAAACAGTGAAACCACCTAACCGAATGGAAACAACTGTTGTTAATTTAGATTTTTTGTTATAGTGTCACCCACTATTCCCTATTGTAATTGTGTCTCCCACTACTCCCTTAACGTAACACTTTCATACATACATATGTATGTATGTTGTTTTAATTCCCAGAGAATTTTTATATTTATTTCAATATGTACTTACTTTTAATATTTTTCCAAAGAATTGTAACATTTTATTTTGGTTGCATTTCCGCACACGAAAATGCAACAGATATCGCTTGTGTTAATTTCCAAAGAATTTTAATTTTTTAAAACCTATTTTAAAAATTTAATTCCAAATAATTGTCATATTTTATTTTTGCCGCATTTCTGCTAAATTAACAAAATAAATAACTCCAGACAAATTTCTAGAGAATTAATTTGCGAAATTGTTTTAAAACAATTAATTAGCACTTTTTTCTTTTAACAACAGAAATGCAGCAGTAAACAAAATATTAGCATTTAAGCAAAGCGTAAATAAAGAAAAGCAGTCTTTTAATTAGAACACCAATAAAACAGGTAGTTTCATTTTTTTACTTTCCGAATTATTTGGATAAATAATTATTTATCTGCTGAATAACATTTATAACACTATTTTTTACTTTAATGTTTATGTGAATCGCATATACGTATGTATTTATGTATATGAAAATGAATTTTAATAATTTAATTTATTATTTTTTTTATTTCTAACTTTAAAAACGTTTACTGAATGAAATTAAACAAATAAAAACGTATTCATATGACTTTTTTTTTTATCTAAATATGTATATATTTTTTCGAAATTTTTTAGTTTTTCACCCAATTAATTCGAAATCAGGGATGGAATCGTCACATCCGTGAACGTACAACTTGTTTCGTAAAAACACACATTTCAGATTATCACATACGTCAACGGATGATAATTCACAATATTTGGAATTACGACATACGTTATCGCATGACTGACTTAACGTACGTTTTCTACGAACAGTCATCCGTTAATACAATTTAGTTCGAGTTCATTGAAAAGTGTTAGAAATTTGCTAAAAAAAAAATGTAAGTTATATGAAATCGCTTAAAATAAATAAATTCTAATGATATGTTGTTTAATAGGACGAATTATAATAAATTAAATCCCTGCCAAAAGGAAGTTATGGCCGATTTCATGAATGAACACAAAAACTTGGCAAAAAATATGATAGCCAATTGCGCGCAAGGAAAAGCTACAGCTAAAAAACTGTGAGATGACTTTGCGAAGCGTCTCAACGCGATAGGACTACCAGTTAAAGATGTGAAGATGTAAATAATTTATATTTTGTAAGAAAAATCATGTATTGATGACTTTGTGCCTTAGGCCTACGCTGACCAAAAATACCAGGCGAAGAAAAAACTTTCTTTCAATAAATATTCAAAAAAGCAAACTGGTGGAGGTTTTTACTAATTTTGTTCATATATTTTGATAGTTAAACAACTATTCTGAATTATATGTTCATTCACAAGTATTGTGGAATTTGAAAACAATAGTGAATTGAACAAAAGATTACGAACAGTTTGCAATCGTATGTCATGATGCCATTCAGTTCATACGATTGACGTATCACGTAATTTTTTTTCGTACGATTACCGATACGATCACGGATGTGACGATTCCACCCCAGAACATTTGTATAGAAACAAATAATTCGATTTGCGTCGTTTCAATTTGCGTCGCATTCCTTCCGTTCCCATTAACGACGCAAATCGGGGCTTTAGTGTATATTAATATTTAATTAATTTTAATATTAATTAAAGTATAATAATAATTAGCAATTATAATTGTAATTGTAGTCTAATTGACTACTAATTAATGCTAATTAGTCAGGTACATATATATATCCGCAGCAAATATGATGAAACCAGCCAACTTTTTTTTTTAGAACATCGTCACACAAAAAAAAAAAACAATTTAATGCAGCCTACAGACGCAGGAACATTGTCGTACACATATCTTTCTTTCAATGTGACATTTTTCAATCCACACGAGCGTACCGAAAAAAAGAAATATCATTTGTGTTCACTGCTCCGATTTGGCAAGTACGTTCATTAATTTCATTGGGAAGCTATTTCGTAATGAAATAACTCCCAAGAAGTGGGATTTATTTCTTTTTCGGTTTGGATGCTATTTTATTTTCTTTTCTGCAGTGCGAGACGAGGTTAATTTATTTCGGTATTTATTTCACCTGAGTGTTATTTCATGGAGCCCAGGGAACTCGTTCCCCGTAACTCGAACATTTTTACGTGCATATAGTGTTTTGGTTTTGAATCAGCACCCGCTAATTTGGCCTAAACCGATGGTATTCCTAGAACACGGGTGTGCAAAAGCAACATCACACCACCCCGCCCTCATGATCCAAGAAAATTTTTACGTGCAACCAGATTTTGCTCGAGAGCGTATGAGTTTGTGATCGATTTACCAGTGAGTTGCACTACGCATTACAAAGGAAATTCTTTATTTGCTGAACCATACGTATGTGGAAAGAACGCTCTGCTGAAGTCTTCCCGGTCATTTGACATATTGGAAAGTTCAAGTTAAATGTCCACAAATCTTCCCAAAAACTATTTTCGTAGTTCTGGGCTTTGCATATGTAGCAGACGTCCGTTGAGTACTGTTTCAAAAAAAAAAAAAAAAGATTGATGTTCTTCATTCCTTCTCATTAGAAATTGAATAATGAATGGAATCCCTTATACCGATATCATCTTCTCGACTTGACCAATAAAATTCTAAAGGTTCAGATAAACATGATTAAAAAACAGAATCGAAGTTTTTAATTTAGAAAAAAAAAATGAGAGCCAAACAACATCGGATGACTTCTTTTGGCCCACCTTGTAGTTACTTTGGAAGTTGCTAATTTCACTTGTAAAAATACTTCATAAACATACATTTGCTAGACTGTTTGTATGAAACTACTAAACTTCCGAAACCATTTAATTTTGTGTTCACGTGTACGGCATGTGGCTATTAAACCGTGCTTTTCTATATATTTGAACATGTTTTGATTTCTACTCTAAACTTACTGTCGTTTTCGTTTCATTTCTAACACCAAAGTTATATGTAAATTCGAATTAATCAATATTTGTGTTTTATTATATGCGGATTTAAAATATTTAAATTTTATTTTATTACTTCATTCATCGATATTAATTAAGTTAAAGACTCATCTCCATTCATGATAATATTGGATTAGTGCTGCATAGACGAGTATAATTGTTCTTTATATTATAATTATTACTTTATTTCTGTTTAACATTTCAATTGAGTTATACGAACAAATAAACATGTTTGTAGCTAAAAATCTAAATGCCAAACGCTGTCCGCAATTTGTTTTAATTTAAAATTTAATACAGTCGACTCTTGATAATTTGAAACTTGCTAATTTAAAGCTCGCAATAATTTAAATTGTAGTCTCTTAGAGTCTTTTAAGAAACGTTCCTTTAAAAACTAATACATTTTCGATGCAAATTTAAGCGAACACAAAATATAGACCTTGGGCCACTTAAGTCCTACAGCCGATATTAGTTTCTTCAATTTTATTATTTCATTGTTTCAGAATATAATTAAAATTAAAGTATAACTTTTGAAGAAATTAATGCTGTTGCGTCAGAATTCGGCTTTATCTTTCAGATACAGATACTATCGTTTCTGTTCAGGAATTAAAAATTCCATTTTGTAAAATTTTTTAATTTTCTGAAGCATCAAAATACGGCTTCAATTCCCTTTCTGAATTTAACTCTGTGACAAGGCGGAATGTGTCAATATAATAGCAGAGATGCAGGAACTCTGCTTTACAAATACTTGAAAAACGCGCAATTACAATCACTTCACCAGCTGTTTCCTCTCTACACTATCCCTTTACAAGTAATTAGGAAAGTTGGATGAATTGTCTTCAGCGGCGATACAGAATTGCCGAATTTCGTTTGAAGAGCAGCCGGTGGCAGTTCTAAAGCTGCCAGTGCACCCTGAAAGATGCACTGTTTGCTGCGATGAAACTTGTAAAGTTACAGTCAACCTTACCGTGCAATGACTACCGACTTTTTTGCTCAAAATGGATAAATTTGACTTGGTTGAGATGTGTTTTCAACAAGACGGTTCCACGGATCACATGTCACGCGATAGCTACTGAGAGAAGAGTTTTGGTGAGCAATTATACTTTTGGAGCATTCCATTTGGCCGCCAATACGGTGCAATTTCACCCCACTAGACTATTTTGTGAGGGAATGCGTAAACGTCCCCCGTGTATAACGACAAAGGTAGCCACAATTCCGGCTGTGGTAGAAAATATTACTGCTGCCATTCTTGGGATACTGCCCGGTGTAGATGATACATTCACATAAAATAAAATTTAAAAATTAAATGACAGATATAATTTTAACATGTGTTTAAATAAATTTCGAAATTTAAACCCTAGACACAAACCAATAGTAAAGCAAACGGACAAAATGCCCTTTCAATACCTTTCACAAGAACATGAACTTGTATCCCCAACATGTAAAGAAATCTTGTTGTTTTTGCAAAGAAAAAAAGTCCAAATTCTTTGCAAGATGCCATGGTATTCCAGGAAAACTTCGAAAGATGGATTTGGCATTTTTATTAAAAAAAAAAAAATAACAAAATTTCCATTACATATACGGGGATACAAGTTTTTAATTTTGTGAAATACATTGGAAGGGCAGCTCGCTTCTTGAATTTGTGTCAATTTGGTTCCAAAGTTTAAGCAAAGTTCCGATTTTTCACATTTAACAGAGACCTGTTAACATGATAACAGAGCTTTTATTGCGTGTAGGGTTTAAATTTCGAAATGGATCTTCACACAGGTATTAATTTATCGCCCCAAAAAAAAATATTTAATGCACGATGTTAATTGTGAGTCAGACCTTAACGTCAAGCTTTTTGCCCAACCGATTGACTTGAAACTTTTACAGCACAATTTCTTTATCAGTATTCACTAAAAAATTCTTTAAAAAATAATAGCCATATCGCTAAGGACCACCATAGTGTGCCCATACGGGTACATACAAAGCGAAAAACCATCTGCATAGAAATTACGGCTTCTCTGTGTGCAGTTTAAGGCCCGTTCAGACTATTATACAAGTATTAAGACTTTCATCACATTTTACGATACAGAAATCTAAATACATTTATTGCGACTGTCAAAAAATCTAACGTAAACTGACATTTTGTATTCACACCATCACACCATCAGACTTGAAATAGAGAGGAAATACAAAAAAAAAACCAGAAGTTGAGAAAACAATTTTTAATAAACAAAAGTGTTTTAAAATTAAAAAAAAGGAAAAGTCATGTTATTTCAGAAAAGAAATAAATGTAAATTTGTGCGAGTTTGATGGCTTTAGCTATAATAAAGAAACACAAACATAATGAATTGTACGTTCGACGAAGTAGAAAACGGTATTGGAGCCGTGAATGGCTTCTACGGCGGTATTCGTATTCGGGAAGAGATTTAACTCATATTGCAACCAAGGAATTACGACTAGAGGACCCAAAAAGTTTTGAAAATCTTTGCAGGCTTTCTAAACATTTCTTCTAGGAATTGTTAAGAACCTATTTCACCAATTCTATTTAAATATCAATTCATATTTAAATGTCGATTTTCATTTTCATCTAGATATACTCATTGAATATTCAAATTCTGTTTAAGTAGCCAGCACTCTGCATTTAAATATTGATTTTGCAACAGCATGAAACAGCTCTAAAACAGCTTTTAAACAGCTGTAAGTTGACGCTATCATATTAAATATCAGAGCGTTACCATACTTTCTTGTGTTTCTTTATTTCAGTTGGTGAAAATAAAATTTTTTTAAACATACTTTAAATAAAGATCATTAATTAAATTAAATTGTGTTTAAATATGTTTGGTGAAAGAGACCCTAAAAGTTGTTGGCCAAAGTATATCAAAACAAAACACAGTGCTAAGAGAATCCGTTTCAGCTACAACACGGCATAATTTCTTAAAATAATTGTCCAATAACATCATGTTAATTCTCTGTTTTCTTTTTCCGCTCAGTCTGCTTATCACACTAAGATATTTGGCAACGGGAAACTCCTTTTTTAAGATCTTTCCTATGGGTTTTAGAGTATCGCCATCGTTGATTTCAGAGCTAGTTCCAGAAATAGTACTTTTAAGAACCTTTAATTCGAAGTATTTTAAAAATAATTGTTTTTAAGGTACATAAACAGCTGCGGAGTGGAATCAGTTGCTGATGGGTTTCATACTAAATGGAACTTTCCCATGTGCCTAGGAGCTATTTTATTTTGCTTCTAGTTATTTATAATTTAAATGTTTAGATGGCAAGCATATTGCGTTTTGTCCTAAAGCATCTGAAGGTGGTTCATATTATTACAATTACAAAGGTTTCAATATTGAATTATTTTTATTGGCTAACGACGGCATGTTTTTTTTACGTAGACGGCAAACGTGCCGTATGCAGCAGTATGAAAGTATGCAGCAGTTAAAATATTCGATTTAGATAAAGGAAATAAATCAAATGAATAATATTAAAAAAGCTTTTAAGACGAAATATATTTCTATGCGATTAAAATTTTAAAAATGTTTGGCCTTTATATGAAGAAACAAATAACAAAAAATGGACGGCACGCCACCGGCGGCGGAACAGTTGGCTTGTGAATTTTAATCTGATGAAAAGTATTTTCGTTTAGAAAATTTTCAAAAAATGAGAATGTATTATGGGATGTCAATTTTTGAACGTAATACTTGTGGTTTTCATAACATTTTGCGTTCACACTATCACACTTGCACGTATTATTTGAATTTTTGACAAGTATTAATACAAAGTATAATAGTCTGAATGGCCCTTTAAGGGCATCTTTTAAAATAAAATCCAACTATTCAGGGGCCAGAAAGCCACACCGCACAATTGATACCATGCGATTTCATCACAATGGCCTAAACAATATTGTGATTAATCGCAAAAATTATGGTCACCAAGTGTAGACGTATATATTGATAATCAATTTTAATCTGAAGCTCCGTTTTCGTTAGTTAATTATTTTTTTAGCGTTTTGTGTTGAATTGGCCCAGTGCTCAGGCGAGTTGGCGCAATAGTTGTGCCCAATCCAAGTATGTTTCTTAAGTCTTTTGTTTTCATACATTTAACATACGCACGTCACACTTCTCTTACAATTAAATATGCATTTGTATTAGTTATTATTAAGCATGAATTTTTTTTAGTTTCTATATAAAAATGAAAAATATTTTTAAGAGTTTCTTTAAAATATGTTTTGATAATACTATTTTTATCACTTACATAACCTGCACCGGAAGTTCTTTTATATTTTTGGAATTAATTAAACATTAATAATGTTGAATATCTAATTCTGCGCAGTTTTAAAATAATTATAGACCTTTGTTTCAAGCAATTTATTTTTACCTCAGCATTCGTACAAAAAACTGTAAACGTTACTGTACAACACAAATTATACGTCTCTAAATACCACTTAACAATTTGGGCAATTTCAGGTTACAGAAAATAATTTTTCAAAAAAAAAAAAAAAACAGAAAAATTAAATGCGGCAAATTTTTGAAAGCAAAATTCGTTTAAATAATGCAGAGATTATTAGTTGTAAAACGTCAGTTGCAATTGTTTCACTTTTGCAACACAAGAAAAAAGAAAAGAAAAAATGTTGAAAATATTTGCATTCTTTTTGGTTTTTTTTTTTTTTTTTTCTTTGAGAATTAAACGTCTTATTTATAGTACAGGTTGGCGTAAAAATAGTGTCATCTTATTAATTGGTTGGCATTTTAGGCCTGGTGTTTCGAATTTATAGTCGTAGCAATTCATATTACAATCATAAAAAATAGAGGTTCAAACTTTTGACTGTACTGTGCACTACGATGGAGAATTTTTTTTTTTTTCGAATTTCAATTTCCAATAACTCTAAAACGTTGCATTTCATTCTCGAATTAAGATGGGGAAAAATAATTTAAGAAATATTGAGACCTACTTTTAGAGCTCTACCGCGCCACCAAGATTTTGCAAAAGATTAATTTGCGAAATATCACTTGGTGCAACATTAAACATTTCTTGTTGTTGTTGTTGTAACTCATGACACTGAAAATTTTCACTAATTTTATACATACAAATTCAGCTTTCAGACAATCATACGATGAAAATCATGAAGGCAATTTTTTAATTCTTAAGCTTTTGCAAAAACTTTTTTGTTTTCTTGGTTCGACAATCAGGGGATGCCCTTGGACTTACAATGTATTGTGTTGGAACTAGGAAATAAGGTTATGGAAGAAGGGGCGTTTATGGTCATTCGATTTTAATTTTCTGACGTCAAAAGTGACAGGAAAGACCTCTGCGAGTAGTCTGAAACCACATACGAGTATGTGCTGTTCCGCCAAAAAACGAATTTTCTATGTTGAGCATAGAGATTCGCTGCCAAATCGACCACAAATGAATGCGTTCTTAATGACGAACGCTATGTGCATAGGAATGAGCGGATTTCAGGAATAAGATATCTAATTTCATTAGAACACATCCCATTACAGTAGCGATAGAACAACGAAACGCATCCCACATTGCTAGGCAACTGAAGAGAGTCAATATAGTTGGCTCTCCTACCATCTCTAATGAGTTTCTTCGCTCGCCCTCTCCTGTACACGGTCGATTAAATTCAAAATAGTCTTTGAGACACGGTCCCATACACGTGAGTTGTGTTCAATCTTCGGTCGAATGTAAACGATATAAATAATAAAGAGATCAGAAAGAATGAAGTATTTCTTACACCGAGGCACTTGAAAGCTTCCTTTGAGATCTGAAGAATGTGTTTCGAACATCACACTGAATTTTCATGCCAATAATTTTCCATACAGACATTTTACAATTTTAAATTTTACAAATTTAGAAATACGTTAACAAGCATGTTTTTATATAATATTATTTTTAATATGAATTACGAATAATAATTATCGAGTTACTTGTGACATTTGGATTTGGACAAGGAAAATTTATATAATTGATTAAACGTATTGCACATTCTTCTAAGGGGATCGCCGCCAGTAGCATAAGTGGCTCTAAATAATTTCACGGATAAAATGGTATGAAGTTACGGGATGGTCGGTGATGCACGCGTATGTTTAAAGAAATCTCATTAATCAAAAATACAGATATCAGCATTAATAATCTTCAAAATAAACGACACATTGTTCTACGGCTTTTGAAAGTAGGAAGTTTTAGCAGAGCTATTCGAGCTGCGTATGTCGGTAGGTTAAGTGAATTATGCCAGCCATAATTACAGATTATGCACCGTTATTGGGCATGCGTCGATGAGTAACCATAAAAAAGATTACCTTTCGATATTCTTGAAAAAAAGGTCAGCGAATCATTCATATTTCGCCTCATCTTCCCGATCACGGTCGATGTTGGACTACGAATATGAATAGCAAATGTTGCTGCTATCTGGAAAATAGTGAATAGAGTTGGAAGTTTAACATAGAAGGTCATTAAGAAAGATACGAAATAGGGTATGAGAAAGAATGGAGCCTGGTATAGGAAAAAAAATATAAATTAGTTAAAAAAAAAAACATTGAAAGCTTTTTTAAAGGCTTAAATAGGCTATTTTTTTTGGCAGTTGCAAATGTGCTTTTTTTTCTTCTGACCATTTGCTGGTTTTACAAACAACGATAAAATACTGTGTTAATGAAATAATTTCTCCCCTGTTTTCAAAAAAAAAAAAAAATTAAAAACTAATTGACGGTAATAAGATGACTTGAGAAAAGAAAACACCGAAATAGAAATCAAAAGTATCTGTCACGAAATTAAAAAGCTTTTTTTTTTTTTTTGCAAAATCTGACTAATCAAGAAATTATTTTATTCATTTGACTAAAAATCATTGTTATATTTCCTTCATTATTATTATTATTATTTTTATTATTATGTTTTTTTTTCATATTTTATTTTAATCTTTATGAAAGCGAAAGTTGTAAAATTTATGTTGTCTGTGAAAAGAAAGTTTGAAAAGTTTCCAAAAATATTCAATGAAGAATGTTTGATTGTGCTTTTCAGATTTTAAAGCATCTAGAAAAAAATAAAAGCAGGAAATTAAGGCTGTGGCGAAAAAAATTAATTATTTTTCACTTTCATTGCTGAAAGAAATTCAGCAGCGTGTGAATTCAAGTCATTAAAGTCATTTTGTGTTATTTTTTTTAGCATCTTGAATATTCTCAGGTATTTTTGATTACACCGCATAATATTCGCTTGTAGTACGAAATTTTGATTAAGAGCATACAATATATTAACAAAATAACATTCTAAATACCAATAAATATTATTGGCAAATCTTCGTTAATTGTGTGACACAATTTATATGAATGTCATCATACATATAGATATAAATTTTATGAAAGTACCCTTTACTTTATAGAAATAAATCATACATTACAATCGTATTTGAAAACAAAACAAAAACTCCATCATCAAATCACTTTTATTTAGCTGATGGCTTATAAATGCAAAACTCACGTTTGCCATCATCATCATCATCATCTATTCACCTTCAAAATGTTTAACAAACTTCCAGTGTGGCTGCTGGTTGAATAAAATACACAACCCAGTTACTTTAAAACAAGTAATGGGTGATAAGAAGTTGTTACCACATTTACATGACAGTCAAAGAAGACGTGAATAGACAGACAGGCAGGCGGCCAGCTTAAAGAAGAAGAAAAAAAAAAGAAAAAACATCGACAGGCCCCAAACCGAAACTTATCAAATTTCAAAAAGGGCTGTGTCATTTGTGAAAGAGATTTTGTTGGTTAAAGAAACCGAAAATAAAGTTATCTATTGAGTGCTGTAAACATGAAAAGAAATTGGGTTTGTCATATTAAAATGAAAAATAAATTAAACAAAAATACTCACAATCAACGGACGCGATGAGCTTGAAAATCTAACTTTTGCTATATAAATTACACTACTCAACAGAGCGAAACAAATCGAGACTCGATTCATATTATTTCATAATCAGGGTGGACTTATAATTTTTAACTGTTGGCATATTATTTTGATATGACATCTGGAAGTGGAGATAAGTATGAAACACATAGACCACTGCAGGCTACCAACTACTGGGTTATCTATTTTTCGTTTTCAAATAGTAAATCACACATAAAACCGTGATTTCGATGAAACTTTTATTTCATTATAATTCTTGAACTTCGCCATTATGTACGAAATACAATGTCATTTAAGTGAGCACCTCTAGATTGATTGTAGCAGTTGTTCCTTTTTGGGATAGTTTTCGATCACTTTTTCTCACATTTCGGGCGGTATATCGGCAATAAACGAATGATGAATGTTGTTTTTCACACGGTCCAACGTTACGGAATTATGGTGTTCGAGGTAGTCGCACAAAAAAAGTTTAATGGCCTGAAATCGCTTGACTTGGGCGACCAATCGCCAAAACGCGTTCCGAAAACTTCTCCTGAAATAAAGCCAAAATCGGTCGTGTCTGACACCATGTTGTTTATACCACATATTGCCAAGTTCATAATGTTCCCATGCAAGCCAAAGCATTAGGTTCTCATACGGCCATAGCGCTCTGAATTGACGGTAACAGTTGCGCCGCACTTTAACTAACTGAAGCGATATTTTCGACAGCGATATTTCCTGCGATGAATCACAGGACTGACCACTTCGGTAACGCTTGCAGTCTCTTAAAATTTCCTTATACTCTTGCCAATTCCTTGCACAGTAGGTCGATTATGATAATCCATTAAAGCTCGAAAAGTGGTCCCGTTTGAACCACCACATTTGCACAGAAGTTTTAACAATTTTTACACGTTCTTCCATCGTTAAACAGTCCATATTCGTAATGAGCAAATGACACTTCAGATGACAGATATTTAACAGCTGCCAGCCTTGACAGACCGGCGGTTTTGGAATCACTAAATGAATTGCCAGATGCAATCTTTCAAAATGAAAATGTAATTTAATTAAATTTCAGGTGTTGAGGCAACCATACCGATTTATTATTCACCATTCTGTTTAGTGATCGTTGAGTACACTCCAGCTCCTCCCGGAGGAGAGAGCGGAAGTCCTTATACAAGAATATTCTTCTTCTATTTGTTATAATTGGGTAATTGGTGTTCCTTAAATTCATCAGCCTCTCAAGAGAACCTGCGAATGACGATGGCTGTGGAAGTTAACACGTTGACTATAAAACCCAAGCTCCTGCGTTTGAGCCCAGTATCCGCCTGACATAAAAACATTTTCACATATTTAGGTTGTACATAATTGTGCCTTTGAGTCAGTTGTTGTCGGAAGGTTTCAGTGGTGAAGGCATAGTCACTGGTCACTGAACAGTGCCGGCTAAAATGGCTACCAAATACAGCAGAGTTGAAATAATAATTCAGCTTTCTTCCACTATTATCTCTGTCACTAAATCTCTCCTAAGTGCCGGTCATGCATTTCATACGTAGAAGACATCTAAGACAGTACTAAGGACTGGTCTCAGAAAAAAAAACAGATGCTCGTGTTAAACGATGCCCAGTCTGTAAAGATGGTCGTTGCATGTAAATTTACCTGGGAGAGCCTCCATGAGTGTGCAAATACTCTTTTGATCCAGTCTAATAGTGATTTATCTGATGATGAGATGTGATAGAAAGTGTTTATTCACGTTTATTTCTATTATACCAATGGCCAGGAATAGTAATCAAATAATGCGACCTCATTTAAGATAAAAAAAAAAAATGGAAATTTGTTGAGTGGTGTTATAATAAATCTTTTTTTCTGTTACAACAAACACAACAAAAACTACACATATTTAAGATCTCCATGAAATGTGCACCTTAATTTGATAACAAAAACTTAAACAAACATAAAACAAAAATCTTTGAAGCGTTAATAATTGGTTGCAGAAAAATAAAGCAACACAAAAGACTTTGGAAAAAAACATCGAAAGTTAAGCTTGTCACAAAAATTCATATGTGTATGTGTGTGTGTGTGTGTGAGTATGACTGTGTTACTAGCGGTTTTATTTGTTAAAGACAGCCAAAAATGGTTAACAGTCGGCGGGTTGACATGAAAATGTATGAACGTTAATTAGCCGGCATATGAAAAATTGTCCTGACTGTGCTGTAAATCAGCCTAATATTTGTCGGTATATTTTTCAATTTAAATAAATAAATAAATAAATATACTTCATTTCCATTAAAATGCGCTGCAGTGGTAACTGGGAAGTCATTGTCAAAAAGTTATACTCCTAGATCTGGTGCATTGCATTGTATACGTAGGAGACATACTCTGATCGAAGAATAACCAATTATACTTATATATTCCAATTTTTCAACTGATTCTTAACACGATATCGGAATAACATATAAATACTCTTCGCTCCTGCACGATTTTAGGTAATATTTTTGTTTGTGTTAGCATTCTTGTGGCATTACTTTTTCATTATAAGTGTCTGAAATTCTTTTATAAATCTATAAGCTTTGCTATTCCCTCCTGAATGGTTTTCAATTATATTTATACTACCTTAACCTCGTACGATTGCCTCACACGCCCACTTTACTGAACCATCTGTATCACCTCGAGGAGCACTTACTGTTACCGTTCTGTTTGCCGTTTGTAGGAAAGGAACCACGTCCACTTTTCCAATCCGGATCATTTTTTTATAGACGTCGTGGCACCCCCAACTTGGAATAATTTTTTTGTTTTATCTTGGACCAGCACTCAGCATGCTGCATTGTGCTCTACATCAGTCAAATTTTATATAACTTAATGAATACAGGGTTTAAATTTTATAAAAATTGAACCGGTAGTTTCCCTTGTTGTTATTTTTTTGTTCCCTTTGAAGATCAAAAATTGTATAGCGAGTGAGTCGAGGTGTATAAGAAGTAAATTCCATTCTATAATTTCACCACCCACCAGTTCATTCTCTTAATTGGATGTGTGTTATTTTTCTGTGGTGAATTTTCTCTTCTTATTTATTTATTTTTTAAACAACAACACACATTCTGTGAAACTTTTAGAAACATTTAAACACCTAGCCGGACATCACACGCGTAACCTACAGATTGATGGGCTAATGCTCATGTATTCTGAAAGAAAATTACGTTATCAAAATTGTGGGTGTATTGAAAGTTACCCGTATTTTATAATTTGAGTAAATTAATTCCAGTTAATATTTAATACATTGTTTTTCAGTTAATGTTTAAACCGGCGCCTTGTGGAATAAGAATGCGCCTAAGAAAGAGATTTAGAAAAAATAGCCATAGAATTTTTAGAGCATCCTTGAAATAAAAATGTAATTAGAGTTATGCCGAATTTTGATTCGACGCGTGACTTACTGAGTGATATGTTATGTGCTATTAATGTTGTCAACTTCACCTTATTTTTGCTGGAAAGTGAATATAGAACCCCACAGTGATAGACTAGTTCAATATTCACTATCGGAACATCCTTACACAGAAAAAAAAATAAAATTTTAGAGAACAAATTTTTAATATTTCTCCCTAATTCCGGCGCAATGCACGGCATGTATAGGGGTTATCCCCTGAATGCCGCTCCCAGAAAAACAAAAAAAAAATATTAATTAAAAAATTCAGTACGTATTCACCTGTAGAAAAATTAATAGTGTCAATTAAATTAAATTATTGTCGACTTAAATGAATTAATTTTCAATTACATATTTAATACTAATAATTAAAAATTTAATTAAATATTTTGAAAATTTTAAACTTATTTTTAAAAGCGCAAAAAAAATATTTAAATTCAATTTATTATGCATATTTGTGTAAAGAAGTAAAACAATTCAATAAAAATAAGCCATCATTTTGTGTATTTGATAGGAAAAAAATAAATTATTTTTAATGTATTCATGAATATTTAAATGTGTGCAAGATCATAGTTAATTCATCACAATAATGTGAAAATTTCTACTCATTTTAGAATAAAGTAAAAAGCAAAATTAATCTCGAACACCTGTTAATGAAAAATTTAATTGAATTGATTAAGTTTTTAGTGCAAAAAATTTATTATTCTATATAAAGGTGTTAATTAAAAAGTAAAATTGTTTTCTGCGCAGTAAATACATATATCTCGTAGATTCTCATTGCATTTCATATCAATTCTTTTTTTTTTTTTTAATTTTAGTTTCTCATGTTCCCATACTGAAAAAATAATTGACAAAAAACAAACAAACGCTTAGAATTACATTGAAATAATGAAGAAAAACAAAGTGCTTATTATTTCAGTGAAGGGCATATAAGTTTCTTCACTGCCAGTAACAAACAACTCCAATGTCTTGTTGATTTCTATTTTTATTTACAAGCCTTCTTTGAATAGAAATATTTATTTTCAGATGTCACTCATTATTATTTGCTCATTTCATTTCGTTATGTTGGTTGGCCCCCCCCCCCCGCTTTTGTGTCTCAATAAATTCATAGTGCCATGTATACATATGTATTTCCTAACGTGTCATTCAAATATTAGTAAGAAATGTGAAAATATAATAAAATGATAAATGATTTCGATGTTTCGGGTGACATTTAGTCGGCACGTTTTTATTATTCTCTGCCTTATGTGTGACCCGCTTATAGAAACAGATTCATAAGTTTTTTCAAGTGGTTTTTTTTTTTGGGTTTCTTTCATTTTACTAAAGCGATGTGTTTGTTTGTGTATTTGTATTTTATTTTCTTTAATTTGCAGACAAAATAAGATTTTTTTTTTGTGCACTTGTGTGCTTATGGTTTTGTGGACGGACTTTCAATAAACTAATTATATTTAGCTATGGCTGCCATAATACTCGTATTCATGTCAATGTGCTAAACATTTTTGCTCTAGTGAACTTTGGCAACTATTTGCTTGTTAAACGCTGGACATTATTCTGTCGCAAATTAAGCCAAGAAAGAAAAAGTTGCCTACAAAATTTAATTTTTTTTTTTAAGAAACAACGTTCGCTTTAGCAAATATTTATTATGTGAATACAGCAGGTTTTGTTAATTTTTTCATAACTATTTATATCAATTAATAAAACAAAAAAAAAATTTTTTTCAACGTTTTTTCTATTTCTTTTGATAATAATTAAAATATCGTTGCTATAATCTTAACTTGGTTTATTGCTTTGTTGTCCAGAGCTCAAACGACAGGAGTTTGCACTATAAGTTTTAATAAAATTATTTAATTTGTTTTTATAATTTATAGCATGGCCTTCCTTATAAAGTTAATATTACAAAGAAGTAGTTTTATTTTTATTTAGTTTTATTTTTCTTAAGATTTTTATTGTCAGTAGACGAATGAATGTTCGTTAGGCAATTTGAAATTAAATAAAAACATATTCCTCTTCCCACAAAGAATTATGAACCATGTCTGTCTTTTTATTCGTAAATTGAGCACAAAGATAAAATCCAAAATTTCCATGCCTTTAAAATTGTGGAGCAATGAAAATATTTCTAAAAGGCAATAAAATAATTAAATTTTTAACAAAGTGGATTCCCAAAAGTGCTACTGTTTTATTATTGCCTACCATAACTAATTTAATTTTTATAGTACACTGCCATATTTAAACGAGTTTACTTTTAGATGTTTCTCCAAACACGAAAAATTTACGTGTTTAGAAATAAAACTCTTTTTCAAACAAGTAGAATTTAGCGCTGGGATCGTGTCATGTGCTGTGTTCAGTTGTATTTGTTTTTTTTTTTTGATTTTGCTGTTTCACTGAACATGAGTTTTAATAGCGGGACGTCATCAATTTTATTGCATTTGTTTGCCTTTGTAAATTTAACAGGAAAATAAATATCTTGTTCGTTTGAAGAAAAGAAAAGGAGTTATTACAGTACAAAAAAAATTAATTGCTAATAGCAATACAAGTTGCCATTGTCCCTTTCTCTTTTTCATTTACACGTACACAATTTTATAGGTATTTTGTTTCTACATCAGCTGTTTAATCTGGTGTTCAGCTATGCACCTAAATTGAGTTTTTTTCGCAATAAATTCCATTATTGAGCTCAATATTCCATACAAAATGTATGCGCAATAGGGTTCCCCGGTTGTCCCATAATAAATTGGACCCAAGTGGGCTGGCACCTTTTTTTACCTTTACATCCAGCAACCTCCCGACTTAACCTAACCTATTGCCCAATAAGTATGAAATTGTTATAAATATTGTATTTTTATTGAAAAAAAAATTCTGTAAAACGCAGAGCTTCCAACCGGAACCGAACCGAAATCCTGAAAAAACCGGAATTTATAATCAAACCGTAATCGTAACCGAACCCAAATATTTTAAATACAAAAAAAAAACTGTAGATTTTTCAGTCGCCAATGATTTTACAGCTCGGCTTATGGGAGGTTTTTTTTTGTTCACCTTTTCATCTGATGAAACAATTATTTTCCACATCTAAAAACGTTTTCACATAAAAAATCTGCGCTTTTGTTTTAAATTACATTCGTTACCATATTTTATGTAAGTTGGTTTATAAACTTATCCAATTAATCCAATTCTATTAAAAATATATTAACTACAATGTTGTTCCTTAATTACTTTGTAGATAAAATATTTTTCGCTGCTAAAAGTTCTCACATTAAATTTGAAAAGAATTTCGTACATTTCCGTATTTTACTTAAGATTTTCGTTAATGCCAAACAAATAAAACATGTTGTAAAATTTACGAAAGTTTTCGTGCTTTTTCTCAGTGTCTGTGTGTGTGTGTGTGTGTCAATGAAAAGCTGTTCGTAATTTAACTCAAAAAAACAAAAAAAAAACGAAGCAGAAAAATACTTGCCAGCAGGCAACAAATTTTGAAAGTAAATTTTTGGTCACCAGTTATTTGGGATACAATTGCAATTTAATTAACATCATCAGTTGTCTTTGTCAGCAACAATGTTGCCAAATTAACTGAAAGCCACAACATTTTCACCATCAACATGATCATTATTTCACCAAGGAAATTCGTGTGAAATAATAATTCCAGCATTTGTAAATAAATTTTCAAAAAAAAAACACATCAAAGAGCACATAATAAATTTAACAATTTACATAACCGGCAAAGAAAATGTTAAAACTGAAATTTGTGATGCTGAGTATATTTTATTCAATTTTTATAGAATTTTCTTTATAATTTCGATTCGAATTTATGTGATATTCGCATAAATAAAAAACCATATAGCTCCTTTTGTGCCACCCTGTAATTGGAAAACAAACATTATTATTTCACCATGATGTGTAGAAAACGTTGAGATTTTTGAATTGTTCCAAGTAACTGGCGTCGAACCAAACTGAAAATGTACCATGATTTCCATCCGTGTTTGACAGAAAAAAAATATACCAGAAGAATATATTGGGGTACGTGAACGACACAGGATGGCTGGGACGTTCTTTTGATTCTGCGTAGATAAGGTGGCAAAACGGCAGCTACGGTGCCACTTAAGTCGACCCGTCCTGTCTTTTAACCTAACCGAGCTCATAACATACGAAACTTTTAATTAATAAACCTTATTTTTATTTAAAACCAAATCAACGCAAGACACACAGAGAGCATTTTCTTAAGTTTATTTACTTGAAATTGTCACAAATCCGCATTACAATTTCCGAATTTATTTCATGTGTTTTCAACTCTTGGCATTTGTATTGGCTCTTACCATACCTTGAAGCCATCAATATGGGTGGTCGGCCAATTGTATTATTGTATTTGAGGTTAAAAAAGAGTTTTTTTTGTTGCTTAAAAAATGCTTTCATCATAATAACAAGGTTTGTAACACAAACCAACCAACCAACCAACCAGCCAATATATATAATTTATTTGCTAAAATAAAAGGGAAAAAAATCAAAATATATTCATACAAGCATTCTTATTAATTTCAGGAAATACATGAAAATACTTTTTTCTTTCTACAGCCGCACGACGTATTCATACTCGTACAATTTGCTTTGGAAACCAGTTGAAAAAGTGTTTTTTATTTTGCTCTTTCTTAAATTTGTTGTGGCCATTCGACGCCCTTGCGACCTAAATTATTTCAACTTGTAAAACATGCCATTAAATAGAGTTTAACTTTTAAAGTTTATGCCAATAATTCGACGATAAAAAGCAAAAATAAAACTAAACTAAAAGTAACACAGACAAGATTTTATGAATTCTTTTTATCGTGAGATAAAATGTTCAATTATTTCAGCGTACATATCGCTGTCCATAGGGAAGAGTAGCGTAAGTCGACTTAAGCTCTTACGTTATGTAAATATGAAAATCGTATTAAATTCTAATAAATCATTTACATTTCTATTACTAGCAAAGTAAGATTAGTAGAGAAAAATTAAAGCCTTCATTAATAATAGAGTTAAAGTTATAGAAATCAACTATTTTAAGTTATAAAGTTGACATCTAACCATCGATTGAATTGAACTTAAGCGACTCCTCCATATTTGCCACACACATATTTGAATTTGCTTCAAATAAATTAATTTTTAAAAACATTTTCAAATAATAAACAAAAGACTTGAGCAACAAAGTTTTTCGATTAAATTTATTTTTAACAGTTAAAAGATGTTTTTGTTGTTAAATGCATTTATCGATCCAATAAACTTTTTCCCGTTTATAAGAGAACAAATGAAGGCAACAAGTTGCTCTGAATTTGTTGTTTTCTTAAAATTATGTATTTAGAGTTTTTCATGTAACATGAACTTCATATAAATGTATTTCTTCAAATGGACTTATTTTTATTAGTATAATCGGGTGTTTCCCTAGGCTGCATTTTTTGTAAATTTTTGTTTTTGTGTTGTTAATAAAACAAATTATTTGGGTGGTATTAAATCTATTTGCTCAACGTTTGGTTGGTTTTTTTTCCAACTTCTTCAGGAGCTTTCTTTATTCAATTAAATCTGTCAAAATAATATATAATTTTACTATTACTGTATGAAAATATGTGTTGTGTGGAACTTACTATTTAATTTTTACTTTGGTAAATTGAAAAAAATGTTTATATATATTTTTGTTTAACTAGACACCACAAGCATAAGGTAATTTTTAAAATAAAATTAAATTAAAACTGGTAGTCACAACATCAAATAACAACATGTAAAAAATATATTTATTATCAAATAATAATTGAAGATAAAATCAGGTATGTGATGAAAATCGTTTTCGGTGTTAAAACGTTTTGAAATCGACAAATAGTGTGATGAATTTGTAAGTGACGATTTGTTGTGACGATTTCAACTGCATCTTGTTTCATTGAAAAAAAGACGTTTTTAACAAGCGACGCATTTCGATATTTGCCAGTTTAAATTCGTTTTCAAATCCTTAATTTTACTTGAACAAAATGTAAGGAAATATACAAAAAAAGTAAAAAAGTAAATAAAAAATTATTATAAATACGTCCTTATTTAAACGAAAATATTCAACAAATATATTTAAATAAATAATAGTTAATATAGAAGTGAAATTTAAAAATTTAAATACCCACATTTCATCTGGCAAATTTATGGGATCCGATTTATCTCTTAAACGTTTTCTTAGAATATTTTCGCTATTCATCGTATTATTTTCTTCCAAGAGAATTAGCGAAACCGCAGCAAAAAAAGGCATTTTATAAATAAAAATGATAAAAGATGTTGATACAAATTTTATTTTGTTATTTTGTTTAAATATTTTACAAACGTCACTCACATACACATATGTTTACATATTTTACAGTTGTCTTATTAGATTTTATACAGTTGTATTTAGAGAAGATATGTGAAAACGAAACAAATATGAAATATGAAATCGATCGAAATTCATCACACTACTGTCGCTTTCAAAAGACGATTTACTTTTCAAATCGATCGATTTTCATCACATACCTGATTATTGCAGTTTATATCACAGGTATATGATTTTTATTAAGTTCAACAAATATAGCTGCTCCTCCATCTTCAAATTTATTAGGAAAAATATCTTTAATTAATAGAATTATTATATGATCTATATAATTTCTATAATTAGTTTATCTTTTTTATCTTTTTTATCTTTCTTTAGAGCTACTTATACTTTATATCTATATTCTTATACTCAACATGGAAAAATTTTTTCTGGAATTTATTCATTTAATATAGGATCAATTCGGGAATTTTTATTATTATTTTTACATTGATTTCCAATAAATTTATTAAATATAAAAAGTGATTCATGTATATTATGATTATATTTAAATAGTTTAATAAAAATATTGATTTGTGATATCAATGATAACAAATACTTTTTAAATTATGAAAAATATATCAATTTGTTCGGAATGTATTGCAATTGAGTATTGTAACTTAATGTTGTCTTTGTCTTCTTTAGTGTTCATCGCTTCTTTAATCCGTTCCTGTATTCTTAAGCTTTCAAGGTTATATCGTTTTTTATATTTCTCCTCTCTGTCTAATATGTTTACGTTTTTGAAACAAATACTGTGTCCGCACTCTCTTTTATGTGTTGGGATAGAGCAGTGCTTTCTCTGCCCTTTTCGATATCAGTTGCATGTTCAGCCATTCTCGTTTCTTGTCTTCTCTTTGTTGTCCCCACATACTTTTATCTTATTGCCTTCGCACTTTATTTCATAAACAACGTTATCCATCTTCATTTTGTCAATTTTTGTTTTTTGTGCGTGAAGAGGTGTCGTCTGGTGGTATTGTTTGATTTGTGTGCTATTTTTTTTATTTTGTCATCATTTGTGATTACCCTTAAAAGTCTACTCTCTGTAAGTTTAGGTATGTATGTTATGCTGTAGAATTTTATTCCGTCTTTTTGTTGGTCAGTATTCTTTTCATTCGTGGGTGTTTTTCTTATTAATTTATAATATATTATATTAACCCTACGCCGCCCAGAGAAAATCACTGAAAGTTATTCCAACTTAGAACACAGCTCGTTAGGCAACAATATTCTGCATCTTAATTTGAATTTTGAAGACTTTAAGTTGAGATTTATTTTTAAAACAATACGAACACACCAAAAATCTGTCACTAGATTTCTGATATCTAATTAAACCCAAAACTATTAAAAAACTCTAAACTTTTAATTAAAAAAAAAAAAACACACTGACAAATAGTGTGAGTGATATTATACAGAAAAAAAAATAAAACAAAATTTTGATTAAAAATTTTGTAATATCAATTAATAGATTTATTAGATATTCATCTGTAAATAAATTAATAGTATCAATTAAATTTATATTGTTAATTTAATTGAATTAATTTTCAATTAAATTTTTTAATAATAATAACTACAAATTTAATTAAATATTTTGAAGATTTAAAAAAAACATTTGAATTCAATTCGACTGCTTATTCGGTATTAAATTCTGAATGCTTAAATGCATAAATCTACAAAATAAACGTTTAAATAAAAATAAGACATCATTTTGTGTATTTCATAGAAAAAATTAATTATTAATTTTTTTTTAAATATTTAACCAAACAATTAAGTAAAAATTTAATTGAATTGATTAATTAATTAACTGATTTTTATTAATTCAAAATAAAAAAAGTAAACTTTTTTATCTATGCAGGGTTTAGCTGTTATGTGTGTATATTTGTTTTTTATGGATATGTGCCAAATTAAAATAAAAATTGATTTTATTATAGTTTTCATTCATAAATCTTCGCACTTTTTTAAGCTTTTAATCTGAAATATTTTTTAAAGTCATCTGGTTACCATCATCGGCATAAATATAAAAACAAACAAAATTCAATATACTTGTAAATCATTGTAATTTGTTTCATATTTTAATTTTTTCTTCAAACTTATTCCAAAAACTATCACAAAATGAACAGACGTTTGACAATTTGTTGCTCAATAAATGCTAATTTGTTTATCATTTGTTTATTATTCATCTTAAGAGAAATTTTAAATTATTTTAAATTATGGCTGCTAACGATAGTTTGATTGTTTCTTTGAATAAATTATTTGAGACAAAATATATAAAAATAAACATAAAATCATAATAAAATGATTCCAGCGATTATCTATTGCAAAATACAATAGATTGTGAAGACCACTTAACTTCTAAATTAGCAGTCAGATTTATTTGACAGTTATAACATAACGAGAGGGGCGGTGCTTTCAAAAAACCTGTAGTTTCAATAGAAGGGGCGCTACAGTAGGTTCAAACACGCATGTACATACGTATGTAAGTACGTTCTACGAAAGCATATTTAGTAAAAGTAGATTTAAGAAAAAAAGTACCTCTCAAAAATTAACTTTACAAAAAATATCGTTTGAAAAAAATCTTTTAAGAAGAAAAAAAATTCAAAAAAAATTATTTTACAGTACGTTTATAAATACAACTTTTATATAAGTACTTTATAAACAAGTGCCTTTTAAGAAAATGCCTCTTAAAAATGCATTTTAAAAAATGTTCAAGTACAAGTACAAAAGTAGTTTTACAGAAAGTTTTAAAAGAACAGCTTTTATAAAAATATTTTTGAAAAGTGTCTTTTATGAAAATGTTTCTTAAAGAAGCTCTATAGCTTTTAAAAAAGGCAGCTTTTACAGCGCATTTTAAAAAAGTATCTCTTAAAATAGTATCTTTTAAAAATGTAGCTTTTGAGAAACTATCTTAACAATTACTTTTTAAAACTGACCTATGGAGAAGTACATTTTAAAAAATTGTCTTTCAAAGAAGTACTTTTACGGAACGTTTTAAAAGAGCACTTTTAAGAGCCCCTTAAAAAAATTATTTTTTAAAAAGTAGCTTTTAAAAAATTGCATTTTAATAAATGCCTTTTAAGAAGGTGTCCTTCAAAAAAGTACTTTTACGGAAAAGTACTTTGTATGACAGTACTTTTTAAAAAAAGTACTTTGTATGAAAGTACTTTTTAAAAAAATTCTCTTCTAAAGAAGTGTCTTTCTAAGAAGTACTTTTACGGAACGTTTTTAAAGAGCATGGTTTATGAGAGCACTTTTATGAGCCCTTAAGAAAAATATTTTTTAAAAAATTACATTTTACAAAATGCCTTTTAAGAAGGTGTCTTTTAAAAAAGTACTTTTACTGGACGATTTTATAAAAGTACTTTTCAAAATTTACCTTATACAAAAATGTCTCTTTAAGAAGCTGTTTTTAAAAAAATCCCTGTTAAAAAAGCATCTTCTAAAATAGTACTTTTTATAAAAGTTTTTTTTTTTTGAAGTAGCACTTTTTGAAAAAGTTTCTTTAAAAAAAGTAGTTTTATAGTACGTTTTAAAGAAGTATCTTTTAAAAAGTAAATTTTAAAAAAGTGTCTTTTAATGAAGTAGTTCTTAAAAAACATCATTTAAAATAGTACATTTTAAATAAAGGCATCTTTTTAAAAACAAACTTTCAAAAGAGTACCTTTGTAAAAAATTGTTTTCTAAAAAACCATATTGAAAAAAGTATCCTTTTTGAAACGTTTTTTTTTTTATAAAAATGCACATTTTAAAAAACTAACTTTAAAAATGCATTTAAAAACTCCCTTTTAAAAAGTTGGACATAGAAATAAGAAAGAAAACTTTACTTTCTCATTTGCGATGATGTATAAGTGAATCAATTGACATGTTTCGTTTTGAATAACTAGAATGCACAGAGAGGAGCGTGTTTGAGAGTTCTTAACAGACATAATTTCTAGCTGCTGCGTCAGGTGAGGAGAAATAGAAAATGAACTTGAATGCGACCAACCTGAATCACTGAATTATATGCATTTTAATAAAAGCTGTCGACGACTAGTATTGGATACTATTTTTTGTTGCTATAAAATACAAACCGGATAACGTGCAGAAATGTTTAATAATTGAATTTTACATATAACAAGTGTTACACTACAAACAAAATTTAGACTCCCATTCTTTGCTCTGCTTTATTATTTAAAGCTGCCGTCATTATTACAAACTTGCAGTTACTTTTAATTTCCCTTTTTTTTTATTGAACGGTAATTCAACTAAATATTTTAATTTAGTCATGTCTCAAATATCGTGTACGTTTTATTACATATTGTGTGTGGTTTATTTTAGTTGGCTTGTTAAAGCCAATGAACTCTACGACTGTAACCTGCTCTTGAATTCAAGGATATCTGGTTAATAAAATTTTGAAAACTCCTTAACAGCACATAACATCAATATTCATGATGACGGTGATGGTGATGGTGCTGTTGACGGTGACGGTAACTGTAATGCTGATCATGATTGAAGAGAAAAAAAAAAAATTACAGCACTAAAGTTAAATAATTGTTGGTTTCAAAACGAGAAGAAAAAGAGATGAGATGGGTTAGTTTGGAATTTATGAGTTTAAACTTGAAATAGTTTTTAATGGGTGTATAGTAAATTCAGGAAGTGAAAAAGGAAGGCTGAAAAGAAAATGTGAATTATTAAAATATTTGGAATTGAAATTAAAGTTAATATTTTGCTAATCATCGATTTGATTTGATCAGAATATACATTTAATGTAATACTTGGCAAATCCATACGAGTATGTAGGGATGTGCGATGAGTCTCATGGCGTTTTCCATTCTATCAAAAAAAAATGTATCATATGTGTTACATGTCATTTGGCATGCTCATCTAATTTTTAATAAGTGCTACAAATATTACATTTACAAAAGAACACATGTTTCGACCCAAAATATAAAAGTACAATTCAAGTATGTGATGGAAATCGATCGATTTGAAAAGAAAATCATCTTTTGAAATCGACAGTAGTGTGATGAATTTCGATCGATTTCATATTTCATATTTGTTTCGGTTTCACATATCTTCTCTAAATACAACTGTATAAAATCTAATAATACAACTGTAAAATATGTATGTAAACATATGTGTATGTGAGTGCCGTTTGTAAAATATTTAAACAAAATAACAAAATAAAATTTGTATCAACATCTTTTATCATTTTTATTTATAAAATGCCTTTTTTTGCTGCGGTTTTGCTAATTCTCTTGGAAGAAAATAATACGATGAATAGCGAAAATATTCTAAGAAAACGTTTAAGAGATAAATCGGATCTCTAAAATTTGCCAGATGAAATGTGGGTATTTAAATTCCACTTCTATATTAACTATTATTTATTTAAATAGATTTGTTGAATATTTTCGTTTAAATAAGGACGGATTTATAATAATTTTTTATTTATTTTTTTTTACTTTTTTTGTATATTTCCTTACATTTAGTTCAATTTAAATTAAACGATTTGAAAACGAATTTGAACTGGCTTTATCGAAATGCGTCACGTGTTAAAAACGTGTTTTTTTTCAATGAAACAAGATGGAATATGAAATCGTCACAACAAATCGTCACATATAAATTCATCACACTATTTGTCGATTTCAAAACGTTTTAACGCCGAAAATGATTTTCATCACATACCTGATTATTATTCCATAATAATAAATATAAAATGCAAAAACTTTATAATTACAACGAGAGACGAACTCAAGAAATTTATGTAACAATTCTTTCAATTATTCAACGTCTGTCAAAATTCATTACGAATATTTATCTATGTTTGTTATATAATTGTATTAGAAAATTAAATTTTTCATTTTGCCTTTTAAATACAATCATTGTCAACCAAAGTGTTGACTAATTGTAAGAAAGGTTTAGAAAAATTAAAAAGATTTAAAATCAAATACTAAAATGTTTGTTGTATAAAGAAAAATTTTTCAAGAAGCCATTTTGTTTCTTTTGTTTATATATTTCGTAATTCACAAATATTCTTTGGGAGTTCTTGTATAAATGTAGTGTGAAATTTCTTATCTTTTTTCAAGAATTTGTTTAAAGGTCTACTGAAGATTTTGATATTAGTACCAAATGAAATGCTGCATATAGAATAGCTAAACTAAATGATAAACATGGATAAATATTCGTAAAATAATTTCTTTTTTTTTTCAGAAACAATAACAAAAGCAACTGTTAATAAAATGATGCAGGCACTAAGCTTGCTTTAATTAAAAGTAGTGTTGAAAATGTAGCATATTTTTAAAAGGAACATCATGAGAAAAGAACACGTTACACTTTGACTATAACACACATTTTTCAGGGAAGAACATAAAGTAATATAAAAGGCAGAATAAATGCACAGTATTGCTTAGAAAAGAAAACTCCATCAAATAACCAAAATTTTCTAACCAAAAAAAATTTGTAAAACCTTATTTTTCTCGCGAACTTTTAAATATATTCGTTCAAAGTCAATATTCGTACTTCAAATCTTAAATAGAATAATTTAGAATGCTCTGGTTTTTGGCTGTGTGCAAAAATTCAAAGAATTTATCGATAATTATCGATATTATAATCAGTGCTTCGAACCGAAATTACATTGTTCCGGTTTTCCATTTCGTTCTTAAACTTATAATATTTCGAGTTACGTTTCGGTTTTAAATTTTTTTTCGGTGCGAAACTGGTTATTTCGGTTCAAAATTTTTTCTGAGTAGCATCTCCATATGGAAGTTCAATTAGACGCCTTCCTTTGGTATAATTAATTTAAAACAAAAATAATAGATTTTCGATACAGCACTTTATTGCGGTTTATTGTTTTTTACTTTTGATGATTTTCAGATGAGTGAGTTATTCTCTTTTCTTTACATTTTGATATCCACAAAGTAATATAAATTCAAGTAGTGTTTCTCATTACGACTATATACTGACGTAAATTTACATAAGTTTATATCAATAAATTCATGTATTACACAAATTTGGTTAAACGTCTACTGACGATTTTGATGTTACCACCAGAGCTTCGAACCGGAACCTGAACCGAACCGAAAGCGGAAAAAACCGGAATTTATAACCAAACGGTAACCGTAACCGAATCCAAATATTTTAAATACAAAAAACTGCAACCTTAAGCGGAACGAACTTTCATTTCGGTTTTTTTTTCGTTCCTTAAACAAGAAAAAAAAATTATACCCCCCTGTTCTGTAAACCGAGTCGATTTAAAAACGAGTGATTTTCAAGTTCTAGAAATCAGACGATTCCCAACATTCGAACTTGCTTTCGAATAAGATTTTTTAAACGTCAATAAAGCTACTGAAAATTTATTCAAAATAATGTTTTATTTTATTTAAAAGTGATTTTTTAATGATATGTATATCTAATGATGAGATGAGAAATATTGGAGTGTTTTTTAAATTGATTATTTAAATTTAATTATTTTATTTTGGTTTGCTTTGCTCTAAATTAAATTATTTTGTATTAAAATCTATTACAGAGTATATAATTTGGCTTAATTTATTAAAAGAAAGACTTCAAGTAAAAATTGGTAGTTGTTCTTTATGTTTCATCAGTTATTTATTATGAAAATAGTAAATTCGATTTAATTTCAACCGGACTTAGGTACGTGTACATTTCAAATTCTTAAAACAACTAAGAAATTCCATATGTTTATACAAGAACACCTAAAAAAATCTTAGAGAATTCCGAAATATTCATACAAAACAAATCAAAAAGCTTCTTTAAAAAATTTTTTTATACAAGAAACATTTTGTTATTCGATTTAAAGCTATTTAATTTTTCATGAAGGGATTTTCAAAATTGTTTGTTTTCGGTCACTTTTTCTCATTCAACAAGCTTTTAAAAGTGAATAACGAGAAAAAAAATAAAAGTGCAATTCCACAATCAAAAGAATTTTTTTAGAAACATCAGTAGAAAGTCCCAAAATTTAAGTTGGGAGAAACTGACATTTTAGATGGCCTTCGAATCAAAAGATTAATCAATTAATGAATACTTTAGTAGTTCCATGACAGATATTGAAAGAAATGCTTGGAATGAATCTGTTTGGATAGTGCACAATTTCCTGTGAAACAAAATGGATGAGCACTACTCGCACAAAGTGGTTAAGATGTTTTCACATTTCCAGCAGATTCGGTGTAATGTGAGCATTAAGCGACACTGTCATTTGGATTATTTCCCTGAAAATCTTGCAGAGTTCAGTGAAGAACAAGGGAAACGTTTCCAACAAGTTATTCGTACTACCAGGGTCACTGAGATAACCATACGATGGCGGACTATTGCTGGAGCATTAAAAATAAACCCTCTAAACCAGATAATTTAAGAACATCTTATGAAAGAACATTTTTCGATGAGTTGTAATTCCATTATAATATTTGTGTATTAAAACATTTTATATTTTTGCTTAAAATCCTCTTTCATTGAGTATCAAAAGTCGTGCACCGATTACAATGAAATAAAGCTCATTTCATTCGAAATATGTTTTTAGACCCAAACTGTGATATTTGTCACATTTTTATTTTTTTGTGAATTTTTAAATAACGAAATTTTTTCTTTTTGGTAAATTGTTCTTTTTCTTTCAAAACTTCAACGATATCTCTGGAAGTACTGGGCAAATTTAAAACCAATGTAAGTACAGCGTAAAGCAGTGATGTACGCCACATACAACATTTGTTGAAAAATTTACACAGACAGTTGTTATTCTCTTTTAAAAAATTTCATTCAGTCGTTGTTGAGCAAGCGATGAATACATATGCGGATGGTTATTGTAATTTTTTTCAGAAATTTATTAAGCATTGTTGTTATTTCTTGTTGGACGAAGCACAATAAACACACGCGATTCAATTAGAATTGAATACGAAAAAAATTAAAAAATAATAAAAGTTCACGAAATGAAATGTGAAATATATTTTATGGTAAACGATGCTTTTCAAAACATTCAATGCCTTTTATGTTACAAAATATTAAAAGCGGGTAATGAACACGTTTCAATCAGAGCTAATAATACTTAGATCTGAGGTAAAAAATTTCGATAAAATTAGAACTTTAGAGTTTTGGAAAAATTTAGACGTTGCGATATGTCCCCAGCTAAAAAAAATGTATTTAAAATATTTATCATTTTTTTCCACTACTTATGCTAACAAATATTTTCAGACATGAAAAACGTTTGTTCCCAGCAGCGAAATAAAATGACCTCGTTGAATTTAAAAAATATTTTACTAATTCGCAATTGCCATGCCAGTATTAATATGGAATGTTTAATTTTAAATTTTCAAAGCGATTTTAAAAATTATAATGAGGAATGACAGATGGTTAAACTTTTTAGTCTAATATTTAAGCTAAAAAAACAGTTTTATATGAATTTATTTTTGTTTTTTGATAACTGCTAATTATCTTTTTCTTAAAATTTAAATTACATTCATTTAATAAGTTGTATATAGCTGGCATTTTCTTTCTTATTTGAAACGTTTGACATTATGTTTGCTGGGCAAATTCTCTCACCAATACCCCCTCATTTAATTTTTGGACACCAGTGGCGTAAAGATAATATTATTGACGTGTTTTGGGCATTTTTTTTTTAACTGAATATGGTGAAGCCTTTTGAAGTTATTCCATTATAAGTAGTGGAAGTGCCTTAACTTTGGACATAACGCTTTAATGCAAAAATACAGATTTTTATGCAGCGCCTCAAATAAACTTAAAAACAAAGTTCAGTTCTGAATAAAAAAAAAGTTGGTTTCCTTGTGCTTAGATAATTTTCTCAGATGTGGTCTAATATTTGAGTGAGCAATACTTTGCTGCTCCCAGCATTGAGTGCTTCTAAATTTCTTATTTTTTTCGACTTTTTTAACTTAAACTTAAACTTCATTCCCATTCACCAAGAAACATAGAACTTGAAAATTTTTAACAACTTTTTTGTTATTCCCTGCCACAGCATTTGTTTAAAGCTGCCAACTCAAGTGCCACTTGTATTATTTAGCTTCAATAAAATCTTTTCAACAATATAAAAATGTATTTTATAGTTTAATTTAACACTAAAGGCGTGAATCATAACTTTTAATTTTTATTTCTTTCATATAATTTTTCATTTTCAAAAACTAGCATGCTTCATTCATTCATTGTATACGCTTAGAGCTTTTCATAAATTATACAAATACGTTACGCCCTAATTAGTCAGAATTTGATAGAAGTACCAGTATTATATTATGTGATAAACAAACAAAACATAAAAGAAATAATAAAAAAGAGATTTAAATAATGCTGCTTTACAAAATCTTTGTAAATTCTTTTATAATCTCAGTCTATTATTGCCACATTTGCGTTATTGCCCTTCAGAACCATGGCGCTTAATTTTACATTTAAAATAAGACACTTCCTATATTTTAATGAAAAACCTTAAACAATTGTTTATGTCAGTTTGAATGTTAACTTGAAGAAGGCATTCATTCCCATAAGATTTCCTAGGGAAAAACTTCTATTCAACAAAAATCCGACAATTCAAGTGTGTGTCTTAACTCTTTTGTTTTTTCAATTGCGGCATCATAAATAATAAATCAACTTAATTTCAATATTTTAAACATACATTATTACTACATGAGTATTTATGGGAAAATTCTTTGTTTTTATGCGGTCAATGAAAATGGCATAAATTTTTTTTTAATGAAATCGAACGAGGAAAGCCAAATTTTTGTATTAACTAATGTTTTTATTATTATTTTACTTACAAATTAAAGGTTTTTATTATAAATAATGAATTTATTATTCAGTATAGAATTTATATTATTTATAGAAAGAAAATTTCCTGCGGCGTTGAATTTCACAGTTAATTTATCACAATATTGTGAAGAAATTACATTTTTGATTAGAATAAAGGAAAAAGAACAATTAATCTCCTACACTAGTTGAGTATAATATGTATTTTCTGTGCCACTACACACGTCATCAGTACTCTTTGTGTCATTAGGGAGATAGTTGTAAAGTTATCAATATCATCTATTTAATCCGTCAGAGCTTAGAAAAATGCATACGAGAATAATCGTTACTGTCTACATACTATTGACAAAGGTTGCCAGCTTTGTTGTTTTTATGTTTCTAGTAAAGGTCATACTTCATATATTCCCTAAAGCAAAGTCTCTGTTTTCAGTACAGTTGAGAACGAAATTAGTTTTTTCATAACTTTTTCAACAGTGTTTCAGTATTAAAATTTTTATCTTATTTTCAATATACTGGAACTCGTAAAGGAGAGGGCATACGGCTGACCAGTTACCTTCGGCAAAATTCGTAAAGGATCACAAAAAAAATCTTTTGCAAAATAAGTGGCTTCAAAAAGAGTATTTTAATGGAAAAAAAAGTTTTTTTTTTTCAACAAAGAAATGAGCAAAAATCTAAGCTTTATTTAATTTTTAGATTAAAAGAAAATAAAAAGTTAATAATGTTATAATATAAAAGAAATATTTGCGCTTTACATTTCATTTCAATAACAACACTATTTTTTAAATTCTATGCTTCAATTCAAAATAACATGAAGACACAGATTTTGATGTAAAAGACCCATCCGCAAGGCTCTGCAACTAATTTTTTTTATTAACACTATTACAATGTGATATCTGTATTAAGGTGTCATAAAAATTTGACGTTACTCGGGCATACTTTTTTTGTATCTCTAAAAATATAGAAATGTGTTCAAAACATAATTTATTTTTTTTTATTAAATTTCCAAATATATAATGATAACCCGTTTAAAATAGCTGATGTAACACTTATTTATTTTCTTCATTTCTTTTTATCAAACAAAAGTTACTTTGGCCGAAACATCCATCATTACCGATTCAATTCACCAAGAAATTTGATATAAAAGACAATAAATAAGTGCAAACTTTATGCAATTGCAATGTTTAAACGGTCAAAGTAACTTTATTATAAAAAAAGTGTTCTTTTTAAATACACTTATTTGAGCGTTCGATGCTGCGTTAAAATTTTTTTTAAATTCAATATTTTTTTATTTATTTTTCCGCTGCTAGATTGGCCTTTTTTCCCAATGTGTATAGCGGTTAGTGTTGAAAAATTTAATACTTCAATTGAATAATTCAAATATAAATGGAATTCAATAAAAAATTCAAAATACAAATAGAAGTGAGACTAATAAATATTGTATTTTTATTTTTATTCTTTTTGTCGAGAAAAATAACCTGTAGTGCGATTCAGTAACTTTTAACGATTCAACAATTGTTTAATTTGTCGATGTTTCAGGCTGCTCGCTATTTATTGAAACTATTTATTTTCATTTATATACACAAAATCTAAATCTCAAATATTTTAACAACAACTTTTTATTATTTTATCGACAAAATACACAGCTCATAATTATTGTCGCAAACTCTACGATCGCACTACTGGTTGCCGCTATGAACTTTTAGCAAACAAAAGTAGTCTTTATAAACTGCACTTTTGCCACAATACAAAAAAATTATATTCAGGTATGTGATGAAAATCGTTTTGGGCGTTAAAACGTTTTGAAATCGACAAATAGTGTGATGAATTTATATGTGACGATTTGTTGTGACGATTCACATATTCCATCTTGTTTCATTGAAAAGAAAAAACGTTTTTAACATGTGACGCATTTCGATAATGCCAGTTTAAATTCGTTTTCAAATCGTTTAATTTTACTTGAACAAAATGTAAGGAAATATACAAAAAAAGTAAAAAAAAAAATGAAAAAAATAAATTATAAATCCGTCCTTATTTAAACGAAAATATTCAACAAATATATTTAAATAAATAATAGTTAATATAGAAGTGAAATTTAAAAATTTAAATACCCACATTTCATCTGGCAAATTTAAGGGATCTTAAACGTTTTCTTAGAATATTTTCGCTATACATCCCATTATTTTCTTCCAGGAGAATTAGTGAAACCACAGCAAAAAAAAGGCATTTTATAAATAAAAATTATAAAATATGTTGATAAAAATTTCATTTTGTTTAAATATTTCACAAACGTCACTCACATACACATATGTTTACATATTTTACTGTTATATTATTAGATTTTATACAGTTGTATTTAGAGAAGGGATGTGGAAACGAAACAAATATGAAATATGAAATCGATCGAAATTCATCACACTACTGTCGATTTCAAAAGACGATTTACTTTTGAAATCGATCGATTTCCATCACATACCTGATTATATATATATTTCATCGCACAGCTGTAATAATGAAAACAATTTAACTACAATAATGGCCCTTAAAAAATTACAATTATTTATAAAAGAGAAAAAAAACGGTTTCTTTCCATTAAAATTATTGCCATTATTTGAGAAATTCAGTGTTAACCTTTAAACATTTGTTTTTTAAGTTTTCACTTACCGAAAGTAATGATTGTTATTAAATTTCAAACTTATTGTTTTTTTTTTCTCTTCTTGTGACTTTAGTTGGCACTTTCTTGGTTGCAACAACGCTATTGTCATTATTAAATAAGAAACAAGGTGTGCCTTTGATGTTGGAAAAACTATAACAATGAGAGGTTTTGTTTATGGTCATAGTTTAAACTGTAACCACAACTTTAAGAAATGTTTTATTTATAAGAAAGAAAAAAAAAAACACAAAACACAAAAAAAAAACCTGTACTTGAACAACATTCACCAACAGCAGATCTAAAATGTTTATGGTTTTAATAAAGTGTTTCTTTTTTTTTTTTCTTCTTTGTAGTTGAACATGAAGCTTAAATTTCTTTCAACAAAAAAATATTGTGTTTATCCAGAGCTTATTGAATTAGGGATAAAGTATTCATTTAAACTATAAAAACATTTATTTCGTTAAAGAAAACTTTGACAGATTCGAAAGTTTATCTGGAAACTGTTAAATAAATTTGTCTAGCAAATAAGTTTTCAGTTATTTTAACAAAAATCTGTGAGTTAAAATATCTTCATTATGACTTGTACTGCTAAAATATAAATATTCATCTTTAAAGTTTAAAAGTTAATTGATTAAGTTGCAGTCAATGTTACAAAAATTAATATTAAAAAAGATATGAAGTTTCAATAGATGTACAAAAATTTTTGTTCGTTGGCCATATTTGCCGCTTCAAATAAGATAAAATATCTCTGCGATGAGTTCACATTTCATAAAAACGGGGCTTTGTCTCTCAAAACTGCAAGATTTTGTATCTTACAAGTTATCGATAATCCTAGGGTTAAATTGCTTTTAAATCGTCGTTAAGCAGCTCTCGGTTGAAGAACAACTCACACGTCATCGGAATTATTCTTTAAGCGTGATCACACTTGTGTTTGTTGTTTGGCCTTTGAGAGCTTTGCATATCACTAGCACTGGTTAATGGATTTGCCACGGGTAACTGTATATTTTACGGCTGTTGTGGCTTTTCGTTATTAATCACGTTGCTTTTACTGATGGAGACCATCGTACTCAGGAGTATTATACTTTCACTTCCTATGGGAAGGCATAGGTCGTTGAAATCATTTGTGTGGGATACCCTGGCAATTTGCGTACTTGCTTCTGTCATCTGTCATTTGGCAAATTGATAACTAACAAACAAACTGGATTTTAAGTGTCCAAGAATGGTCACTTAAGATTCATATTTTTCTCTCAAATTTATCCTAAAAAAACGAATTTGCTATTGAAATTGCTTTTACAAATAAATATCGCTTAAATGCAAAGTCTAAAGTTTGGCCTTTCTTTCTGAATTCGTTTATAAATTTGAAATCGCTGGATATTCAACTAAGTTACAGGTTGATAAATGCACGAGATTTTTTACCCGTAACTCCAGACTTTGTGAGTGTTCTAAACCAGATTGTTGTTGTACTCGATAATACTTACCCACAAAATTGTACGGCATCCCCAGTGATTGTTCTCGTCACACTGTTATGCTGTTATGGTTCTCAAATGCCCTGCATTTGTTCAAGAAGGTGACTAATCCAAGGCAGTTGCATTCTCTGTATTTCATTTTCAGTATTCCATTACAAATAAATAATTGCAAACGTGAATGGAAATTAATTTCCTTTAACGAATTACAAAAAAAAAAACACACACACACACACACTAAGCCGGAAATTTATATTTGTATCTGAATAGAAGCCAACTTTTGTGAGACCATTTTAAGTTAAACTAAAACACAACCACAAAACCATACAAAAACAAATACTTAAGTCGAACGCTTACTTTTTTATTTCCAATCGAAATAGTCATAGTAACGGTACTCGCTCTTCGCAGCTGATTTGCAATTTTAGCAAATGTGCCATGATTTTCGGCTACAAAGTGTGAGTGCCAAAGCAGAGTTGTAAAGATCATCTGTCTATCCATTCATCTTTGTCAGTTGTCATCTCTATCAATATCCCCCTACTATAAAATAATTGCCCGCGTGTTACTTCTCTTAAAAAAACTAACTATAGAAAGTCTCAACTTCATATATTTTGTTGTTGTAGTAATGCAGAATGTAGTACATTTGCTAGATTTGATCGTTTGCAATGGCATTTTGCAAGGTAGAGTGAGTTCCGCTAATGTTTCAGGCATCCTCTGTAAATCTAGTTTCTATGCACTTTTATTGTTCATTGAAGTTAATAAAAAAAAATATAATAATACTATAACAATTATTTAAAACCGCAATTATTTGGGTTTATTTACATTTATGCTTCAATATTGTAATTTTTGCAAATAAAGTTTTTTCTTCTTACAGTTGCTTAGCCGACGACCTTGATAAATATCAATACAGATTGTCTAATGCTGAAATTTTTAAATAATATTATTTGTTGTTGTTCTTGCTTTTCTGAGTGTTTATTGCAAAATACATAACAACTACAACTGCCACAAAAAGGAAAATGCAGAAAAATTTAAATAACCAGAGCAACTTGTCTTAAGTGTTTCAGAGTTTTTTTTTTATTTTGTTTTGTTTCTTAAGTTTCTTATGCACACTTGTCCTCTCTTTACACGATACTCGTTGGCACATGTGTTCGTTTCTACACCGGTTTTAGATTGATATTTTTGAAAAATATATTAAAAACGTATAAATTAATAAATTATCAAAAACAAAACATATTTTAATTTGTTCATACTTATTTCCATCGAATTTCCATTTATTCATCTCTTTGAGAGCAAATGGCATGGAATGTATGTATGTATGTTTGTATGTGAATGTTCTAAGCTTTTCACTAAAATCTAATGATTTCTGGTTTCCTTTTTATAATGTGATCTTATAATTAATTGAAGTTAGTGTTTCATTAATCTATTCTATAAATAGCAAATTTATTTAGTAAATAAACAAAACGATAATATATTTTTCTAGCGCACGATTCGTGATATAAAATGTATGTTTGTGTAAATTTGTGTAAATCAATTGTATGTAAATGGAGGTACATACATATATTAAATTTTATATTTGTGTATATCAGTGGTGTCCAAGTACAGCTGCGAAAAACGAAGGCAAAAAAAAAATCATGTTCCCATTTATCAAGGAATATATTCTTCGGTGTAATTCTGAAAGTTGGCTCAACGAAATGTACACAAAGCAACAGCCGAAAGTTCGTCGTAGTAAAGCATACGAAGAACTTTATAGAGTACGTGTGTTGACTGCGCGGTAGCAGCCTTTTTTCCCTATAGTCGCGAGTATAGCAAGTTGGGAAATGGACACCTCTGGTGCTTATGTATGTATTTAATTTCCAGATCTAGTTTTTAATATTAAAAAAAAAACTTTAAAAAAATGCAGGTGGTATGTTTCGACTTTTATATACAGGGCACCCCAAAATCACATATTTTCTGCATTACTTTTATTTTATTTATGATTTATTTTCATTTTATAGCCTGATTACAAACATTTTCATTTTGTCAGGTGACAGCGGTATTTGTCACTCGTATTTATTTAGTCGTAGGTCGACATCGACTATGATTACGGCTCTGAGGCAGAATATGAATGATTCATTGAATTGTGACCTCAATAGCGTGACTCGAACAGGGTTGATTTCAACGCTCAGCTGCTTTTTTGCCCATAATTTGAAACAAAAGTTGCCCAGAGAATTTGGAAGGAAATTCTCATAAAATTTTAAAAGTATGATTGTTTTAGTAAAAAAGTGAGAGAGTTTTAAAACTTGACAGGCGAAAATTAAACCGTGTAACCCCCAAGATAGTTGATATTGTTGTATGCAATTTGACAGAAAATCAATAAATTTTTATAATAATTTAAGAACGCAAAAGTTTTTAAGAAAGTGTTTCAAACTGTTTTTTAAGTGTTTCAGTTGAAGCAAATAACTATATCAAATGGATATAGGTATAATCTGGCAATCATGTAAAGTTTTTGGATTTATAGAAGGTATAATGACAATTTATAAATAAAAAATTGTTATGAATATGGCAGATATATTCCAACACTTCTGAGCTACCCAATTTAATTTTTCTAAATTATTTTACAATTCGTCAACATGTTGGATCACTTCATTAATTAAATAAAAGAAGGTTTGTTTTATAATTCTAATTCTGTTTGCATATTTAGTAATTCTCAAAGATCTTGTTCGAGTTTTTGTATAACAGGTGAGGTTTTTTTATAGCCTTTTCAAAAATTTGGTTGAACTAGACCTGATGAGCTGATATAAGCACCAATATAAACCAAAATTATATAAATATATCTTTTTTTTATATTTATTATTATTGTTTGTTTAATATTTAATGCGTCAAAGCATTTCAATTTCAATGATATTTTGTCAATATGGGTGTTGTGAAAGTCCTGTTGATTATTATTTGAAATAATAAAAGATCTCCAAAAATTATATAAAACATTTTTTTTTAAAGTAACCGCCGGTTATTTAAATTTGTTTTTAAATTTTGATCCGCATTAGAAATTATTTAAGTTCAAAAAAGAGCTTTGAAACACAACAAGAGTTATAAAATTGAAGCGAAATAATAAAAATTATCTAACAATTTATTGTATTTTGCTCATATACACGAACAATTTAAATTTAGTAACTTCTTTTATGTTTCGTCTTAAAATTGGGGAAGACAACAGACTTTAAATTTATTCATGTGAGAAACTTAATGGTGCCAAAACTTGTTAATCGATCATATTGAAAAAGGCAAAAAACGTCATACATTGAATTTGTTTGGGATGCTGTTGTCGTTATTAAAATAAACGCTTAGTAACTTACAAAATCATTTTTGATTTGAGATTATATGATGAAAAATATTTTTAGTAAGTATTGGATACAAATGAATGCACAAAAGTATTACATTTTACAAGTTTTTATGAATTAAATAATTGTACTTATTATTAATAAATACCCACCATTATTTTCAATTCGTAATTATCGCTTAATTGCTACGGCATTTCCCCTAATTCATCCTTTAACGATAAGAAGTTTTAAAAGCCAAATTAATTTCATTTCCTTTACATATGTTCACATCAAAAATGTTCAAATACAAAACAAAAATATTGTTTCTTTAATAATTATTTAAAAAAATTTTCAATTATAATCAAGAGTTTAGTCAACAGAAAGAAAAGAAAAACAATATTTTTATTAAATCCTTATGCACGTTATTTCCTGAATTACATACTATTTAATTTAATAGCAACATAAAAACAAACGATTTAATACACCAGTTGCCTGGTTTAATGTGGACAATTACACTTGTTGTTATAATTACAAATAACAAATTTGACGGACCAACTAAAGGCAAACTGGTCAAGCAGAAGTAGCACATAAACCAATAAATCCAATCCTACAAACACAGTATGAAGAAAGAAATAAAAGAAAACAAGAAATAAAAAAATCATCAAACGTCCACCAATTGTTACGCTGTACAGAAGTAAAATAAACGATTTAAGCAACAAACTTTCGTATAACTGAGTGATATGAATGGAAAGTTTTTTTTATCATGTTCCCCCTTTTCAGTTGCTCCCAAGAAGAGTTAACTGCCTCAGCTAAATTATAGTATTTAATTCATGCAATAAACTTTATGAATAATTATTTAACTATTTTCTCATTTATTCAACGTAAGTCAAAATTAATTACGATTATTTTTTGTCTATGTTTCTTATATGGTTTACCTGGTCAGTGGATCTTTTTTTTTTACAATTTTAACAAAAATACTAAGAACTTTCATATGTTTATAAAAAAACTGCCAAAAAATCTTTCAGAATTATTATTATATTACCAATTCACAGGTACATCAAAACTCCCTCTTTTGTCGGTATTGTGCACCGGCGAAGTAAAATAATAATTAAAATGGCTACCAAAACCAATGCTTCAAAATTTAAATTTTAAATCAGAGGCGCAACAACACTGCTATAAAAACGAAGAACTGGCAAAAAGCAGAGTTTTAAAGGAATGAATTTTCACCATCTGTCATTTCTCCTACAATCCCTTTTCTCTAGTTCCAGCACAAATCATCGCATATGAAAGAGTCATCTCCTGAGTGCTGGTCCAAGATAAAAATAAAAAAAATTTGTATAAATTTTAATCGAGTAATCTTGATTCGAATATAAATGCTTATTAATAAATTTCTGGGAACAACTTTTCTTTCTTTGAAATGATAAAAATGCTACTAGAAATATTCGCATAAAAAGCACTGCGAATATTATATTTTATATAATCTTAGACAGCTTAGATTACTCGACTGTTTAATAAAGATCCTCATATATTTTTTTTGTTATTTTTCTTAAATATTTTGTTAACACATACTTTTTTGAATACTACAGCTACTTATGTTCACACGTTTGCCAGATTGTACAATATTGTAGGATACGGCATTATGGTGTCAATGCGAACACACACAATGAAAAATTGTTACCATTGTCTGTTCACACTATTTAAAGAAAATCATACAATTTCATTGGCACACAGTTTTGCGGCAATAAATTTTTCTGCCAATAATAATTGTCTATTCACAACGTTGCCAGATCCGACTTTTAACATTGTATCTAAATATTTATGGGCAGCATTGCCAACGATGATAAAGCCTTCTCGCGATTGTGCCACGCTTGGAAAAATTATTCACGACCCTTATTATAGTCCATCTGCTAGGAGGAGTGCCGCCAAACGTGCGCCTATACTCCTTTTGCATGGAAATTACGGATTCTAATGCATGAAAGCGACGCATTATCCAAATTAGTGTTTCGTTGACCCAATTCTTAATTTTGTTAAATCTAAAGATCAATCTATAAAATAAAATAAAAATGAAAATGGTTGGTTACACAGAAAAAAAGTTATTACATTGGTTTTTGGTAGCAGCTTTCATCAGCCATCCTGTACTTGAGACGGAACTAAGTATACAGAAATTGTTTGTTATGGTAAATTTTTGTTTATTTAAAGTATACAAAATTAGACACTATTTTTTGGTAAATAATCAATTAAAAAAAAAAAAACTTATTGGTTTGGGGGGTCCGCTACACCTCAAGTGTATTTTATACGCTGCGTTTATAATCAAATTATAATTAATTAATACGGTATTTTTCATCTGATGGCTGCAGTTGTGGTCTATACGAGTCTAAAGTTTATCATTTGCAGTTTTTATTTCACCTTTCGTTAAATTATTCCATATTAATTAAATTATCTGTTCCGATCTGCTACCGTTCGTTGAACGATTTACATGCTTCTTTGTTGTATTATTTCTGTCTCATCATTAATTAATTCCTCTTAATAGAAATTGAACTAGAAACCCCTTTTAATTAAAATTTAAAGTAAAATAACCAATTTATTAGTGTTTATTGGCCAATATTTTTATTCAAATAATAACATTTCTCCAGTAAAAACTATGCGAATTAATTTCTTTCCGAAATAAAATTAAACGAATAAAAATTATTGAAAATGGTTTTATCTATATACTACATATATATATACATATATATTTATGTTATCCAATGTGAGGAAAAACAATTCGGCCTATTAATTTATTGAATTTATGGTTATCGTTGGGCTAAACTAATTTATAGGCTGCTAATGTCCACTCATTTGCCAACGGCATGCGGCATATAGACACACTACTTTAGCCACACACAATATACATAAATTTAATGAATTAGTAATCGAATTTTATTTGATATTATTCAAATAAAAATTTAATAATTTGCTATGTAAAATGCAAAAAAAACACATTTTTATTTGTATCTTCCTCTTAACAAAGACTGTAATAAACCGAATGCCGCAGTAGCAGCCAAACATCAATATCAGCATTAACGCTGACAACAATACATGTTTACATCACAAACGCCTCTTCATTGCTACAATCCTTTCCAATCATTCCATCAATGGATTATTTACTATATTTCCATGAGCGTAGCTTCGACAATTTTCTCTGGGGGGTTCTCTCACGTTATAGCGCATTTGTAACTAAAGAAGTGATTTTATGGAGGAGGCCAAATTTTTTTGCTGGTTATGGTTTTGCCCCTTATATCGCCGCTACCTACGCCATTGTCTCTCCAACCTTCAAAATTTCATAAATATTTTCGTTATTCAACGATAAATTTTTTAAGCAAAAAGCAGATCTCTCTGGTCATTATTATTGCTGTGGAGAACAAAATAAATTTTTACTTGAACGAAAAAAGTGAAGGAGTTAGGGATTGCGTAGCTTAGAAATATAGTCACTTAATTAGAAAAACGGTAATTAGGTAACGGGCAATGTCCCTCTCTGTTGGTAGGCACATTAATTGCCTGAGTGTTAAAAATAGAATCAAAAACAGATCTATGGTAGTGGAAAGAATTTAGAATTGTTTGGAAATCAGTGACTTTTTGCTAAACTAATCAATATGAAAATATTCCCTTCACCATAAAGAAATTTGATTTTGTTTGAAAATAATGGAATAGTTAATCGTTTAGTATTTTCAGTTGCTCAATTTTGCTATTCCCAACGATAAAAATTTTAATACTTTTTGCCGTATTCATAAATATTTTTGTTGATTTCTAAAAAGTTTAATGAACGAAATTTCCATATAGAAATTCAATCTTTTGGATTTATAAATCCGGAAAATTTTTATGAATACGGATGGCAGTTAAGTTTTATTTATTATTTATTTTTTTTTTTAAATTAGATGCCATTTTAAAGTTATATTTGTTAATTTTCGAATTTTCTATTCGTTTTTTAAATCAAGCAAATGCATTCATTCATTTTATCTGTCTGTGCAGCCGGCCTTCAACAAAAAATATATAAAAAATCAATTTTATTATTTTCAACTCACAGCAATTTTCACTCTCGTATTACAGCCGACATAAATCGTCTTGTTAACTCGTCAATCATATGCTGGCTGGCTGGCTAAGTTATACTTGTATTTTTCTCTGTTATTAATTTTATGTTTCATATTTTAGTTTTGCCCACTTGATCACTTAAAAGAAGAAAAAAAAAACCCAAAAATATCAAAAGACATCCGCCAAATTGTATTTAACCGTATTGTCTTAATAAAAATGACAGACTTGACGACTTTGCGGCGGTTTGTTCATTGAGTGGTCTGTTGGTTTCGTTGGACTTTAAAGCCAATTTTTATATTTAAAATTTTTGTCTCTCGCGTTGTTGTTACAGACACATTTTATTGTCGAAGTGATGTGTTTGCCTCCCGTACCGTCGCAAGTGATTGTCAATCGGTAGTTTCGTGTTTTTCTTTTTCTTTTTTCATTTTCCCATACAACACAACTTTGTCGTGTTTGTTTAAGCCTCCTCAGTTTATCACTTTCTATGAAGAAAGAAAAACAAAATGTGCGTAAATAGGAGTAATTTTGTTGTTGTTATTGTTGCTGCGGTTGGTAGAGTTTTTTTTTTCGTTTTGTTAGCGGCTGTTTAAAATGTTATGACGCACACGTTTCTTGTCCATTGCCGCCGATAATTATGTAATTGAGCTCTATTAGACCTGGATCAACATAAATATTCTGTTAAAAAATAAAAAATAAAAAAATAATAAAAGACATGAGAAAACAAAAGAGGTGTTAACAAATGCTAATAATAATGCTAATATTATCATTTAACAAGCTGTTAAAATGGGTGTTTTTGTAATTCAATTAAGCGTTCGAAAATGATTATTTGTTGTTTCAATATTTGTAATGGGAATTTTGTTTTCAGTTCAAAGTTATTTTACTGACACTTGTTAAAAATGCATTGCCTTAAGCCCAGTTTTGAATGGTTTTAATTACTAAAAATCCTCAGTTGAACAATTGCTTATTTCGTTTATATGTTTGTTTTGTATTCTACAAAAAAAAATTTAGTTTCAAACATGTTGCAAATTTCGAAAAAAGTTGAAAAATCACCTACTCCATTTGTTAAAAATATTTAATAGCCAAAGGCAAAACAACTTACAGCCAAAATGCATTAAATGCCTAAACAGGGTGTTGCATTGACAATTTTAGAGATTTTGCTACTCTTATGCAGGTTACAGACGATGCAACAAGTTTATGCCACATGTTTCGACATAAAAACTGCAACGAACAAGTACAGCATTAAAGTACCATCAATTCTGAATTGAATATCGCTGCAGAAACACGGTTAAAAAAATGCAACTTTACAGCTTGCTCTCTCTTTCCACTGAAATGAATCAGGTTGGCCATGACTGAAGTCGTCTGCGCGTTGACTGTACTGTTTCAGACTAATGGTGATATCCTTTCTGAGCAAAAATGTTGCCCTTTTGATGGATAACATATTCTACAGTTTGCCCATACCTTTAAAAAGTGATACATTTTTTACTGCCACAATGGTACAAAATATTTGAGATTTAACATTAAGTATACTTAGCGTTTCACTGTTTCTGCGGTTTTTAGCACAATTTCATCAACAACAATCGTCAGCAACATTGTTTTATAATCAGCTGCTATTACCTAGAACAAACTGCAAAACCTTTAAACCAAAAATTTATCAAAAAAGTTTACATTAAAATAAATAATAAATTAAACAGAATCTTCCTCTCTTCAAAAGTCTGATGGACTCAGCTGCTAGTATTACAGACTTAATTTATTTTTACATAGACGGAGAGCATGAAAAAATTACTGAACGAAAAGTGCTGGAGGGAAAAAGCGTAATGAAAATCATAGTGTGTAGAGAATTTATCTAATATTTTTGCTTTTGTTACTTCGCCATTTTCTATTGCATGTCGATTTGTGCAGTGGCCAAGTAATTGAAACCCTCTAAATGCAAAATACTTTGCCTATGGGAGTTGCGTATTAAACAAAATACCGATACTAGAAGTAGTAAAGCGCCGAGAGCAAAGAGCACAATTATCAAAATAACACGTGGACTTTTTCACAACCTACGGGAAATTTAGCACGCCTGCGGCACCAATCTAACTAGTTAAAGAAATTTTCCTATTGTTCTTTAACTCTTTTTATGATAGGATAGTTAGGATTGTTTCGTACTAGTATATACAAGGCCTTTGGTGCAGGGAATTCTAAAAATAGGGAATGTGATGCATCGCGTTGAGTTTTTCCAGAACTTGCAAACCGGTTGCCCACATAGCTACTGCAAAGCACGGGTTTAAAGATTGATGTACCACCACTGCGCTCGCTTCAGCTCTGTGAACCAAGTCTTCATGGCTACCCCGCGGGTTTAAAGCCTGAATACAATATGGCTCGGTCTTCTATTTGAAGACTTTGTCAGAAGGTACTTTGTGTCCACCCCGAACAGATTGTAGTTGTGTTCCGATTTTTTTGCGGTTGGCTTCTTGGCGGCTGTGGTTAATACCCCAACTTACGCTGCGAGAGTAGTTTAGACAGCTCGAACCAGCTCAGCAATGTGTATATCATAAGCTGGAAATAACTATGATTATGGAGTGTAACCTATGTGTACCTAGGCAGTCACAAGTTGTCTTTCCATGTTCCCTTGGGAGCGGTGGTGAACATTCCAAATTTCACACGGTGTTGAGAGCACGGTGGGGTTAGACGCTATGTGCGGGTATCCAAGATAATTTGAATCGCATCTATCCAGCACAATATATCGCATGTGTAGGAGTCATCTCTTGCTTGCTGGTCTAAGATAAAAAAAAACAATAACAATAAACAAAGATTCACACTATGCAATCAACATCAATGTACCAGCAAATATCAAAATATTTATATTAATGTTTTTGAAACTCGAATGTAACACGATTTGAAACCATAAACAACGAACAACCAAACTTGCCCGGTTGCATAAACATGTTACATCGTCTGTAGCCACCATTAAAGACAGTGCCGAAATGGGCAACCTTCAACTTAGTACACAGAAACAAGGAGCATTTTTTCACAAACTAGTTTGGACAGGCATTTTCATTGAAATATTCATTCTAGTTTTAATTTTAAATTATTGTGATCATTTATAGATATTTGACTTTTTTTGTTTAGGAAAACTATTTGCTGATGTGGAATTTTAAAATTCAAAAGTTGCAATCATGTAGGAATGATGAAATGAAAATAGACTGGAAGACGTATAACTTTTACTACAGCATATTATTTGTTGTCGCTGCATTTGACATGACACCTGAACTTTAGTTCTTTCAGGGGCTTTAAAAATTGAAGCGAGACGGAGAGAGTAAATCAGGCTGTTATAAGGTTCTCAGCTGGCCGATTAACCTTCGGACTTCCGAAACCAACCCACCCAGATTCTATTTTAAATATCAATAATAACGTAGTGAATTTTTACAAAAACAAAAAACGCTTTCGACTGTAAGACCAATTTGTTTTGTTTTATCAAAAAATGAATTTTTCTTCTAAGATTTTTGAAAAATTTTTTATTATTTTAAAACAATAATTTACATATTTTTATTAGAAAATTATAAAAAAATATATATGTATATATTAGTCTCACTTCTATTTTTATTTTGATCTTTATTATAATTTTTTTTTTTTTTTTTTTGTAATTATATTTATTTTTGAGCTCAAAAAAAATTTATATATATATAAATACTTAATTATATTATTAATTGACCTTTTTTATTATATTTTTTGATATATATTTATTAAGAATTATAATTTCCTATTATTCCTGATGATGTTAACAAGCTGTTAACGAAATATCAAATAATAAAAAACAAAATAAGATAAAAAAAAGACCTCAGGCTTAATAAATATATATCAAAATACATAAATATATATCAAATATATATAAATACGGTAATCGGGATAATATTAATGGGAATAAGAATATGGAACCGAAAATTTATAAATCTACGACATATATACCTAATATGTCGGAACAACTTGTAAGATCGAAAATATTTAATACGGAAAAATATAGAATAACATATAAAATATATAATACTTTAGGAAAATTAATTAATAAAATGAAAGATAGAGTTAAAAACACAGAATTATCTAATTTAGTATACAGGATACCTTGTGGAGGAAATAATTTAGAAAGTTGTAATCAAGTATATGTAGGAACAACAAAAAACAAACTTAAAACTAGATTAGCAGGACATAAGTCAGATCAAAAATACAGTCATATAAATACAGAAAAAACAGCATTAACTACACATTGTGCAACATTAAATCATTATCCAAAATTTAAAGACACAACTATATTAGAGAAAGAAAGTAATTAGATAATTAAAATACCTGCGAACAATAGAATAAACTATAAATCAGATGTAGATAATTTAGCACAAAATTGTAGATATTTAGTTAATACAATTTAGATTTAGATCAGTGATGTTCGCCAAATACAACATTTGTTGAAAAATTTACACAGACAGTTGTTATTCTCTTTTAAAAACTTTCATTCAATCGTAGTTGAGCAAGCGATGAATACACATGCGGATGGCTATTGTAATTTTTTTCAGAAATTTATTAAGCATTGTTGTTGTTTCTTATTGGACGAAGCACAATAAACACACGCGATTCAATTAGAATTGAATACGAAAAAAATTAAAAAATAATAAAAGTTCACGAAATGAAATGTGAAAAATATTTTATGGTAAACGATGCTTTTCAAAACATTCAATGCCTTTTATGTTACAAAACATTAAAAGCGGGTAATGAACACGTTTCAATCAGAGCTAATAATACTTAGATCTGAAGTAAAAGATTTCGATAAAATTAGAACTCTAGAGTTTTGGAAAAATTTAGACGTTGCGATATGTCCCCAGCTAAAAAAAATGTATTTAAAATATTTATCATTTTTTTCCACTACTTATGCTAACAAATATTTTCAGACATGAAAAACGTTTCTTCCAAGCAGCGAAATAAAATTACCTCGTTGAATTTAAAAAATATTTTACTAATTCGCTATTGCCATGCAAGTATTAACATGGAATGTATAATTTAAAATTTTCAAAGCGATTTTAAAAATTATAATGAGGAATGACAGATGGTTAAACTTTTTAGTCTAATATTTAAGCTAAAAAAATTGCTGTTTTATATGAATTTATTTTTTTTTTTTTTCCCCCAAATAAGTGTTCTAAAATTATTTATTGAAATTGATAACTGCTATTTATGATCAGGGACCTCTTATCTTTTTCTCAAAATTTAAATTACATTCATTTAATAAGTTGTATATAGCTGGCATTTTCTTTCTTATTTTAAACGTTTGACATTATGTTTGCTGGGCAAATTCTCTCCCCAATACATCTTCATTTTATTTTTGAACACCACTGATTTAGATTATGTATTTTATATACATATATTTTTATGCAAAAAATAGATTTAATAATAGATAGTCATAGGTCATTTATTAAATTATTTTTAATAATTATGTTCTATTGTTATAGTTATATGTTATTATTACATTGTAGAAATGTGTTATTTTACATACATGTATATATGTATGTACAAAAGAAAATAATTTTGAAAACATGTTTATTTATGTACACGTGTACACACATTTATACGTGTGTATAAAGAATATTTTTAATATCAATGACAAAAAATATTCTTTTCCTTTCAAAAATATTTTCTTTTTTTTATTTAAAAAAAAAAAAAAAATATTTTTGTTAATATAAATTATTATTTCCTGACGATGCTACCTATTTGGTAGAGAAATATTGAAAAATAAAAATTGTTAAAAACTTTTCATAAAAAAGACCATCGCTCAAAAATAAATATAACTAAAAAAAATTAGTATATTTGTTAAAATTAATATTAAAACTTTTTTTTTTGCCTTAAATCATAACTGGAATATGGGCACATAAAATATCTTTCACGTTTCGTTTGTGTAAAACAATGTACAGCACATACTGGCAAATAACGTTTGGTGCTGTTTTACGATATGAAGATTTATTCTGCATTATTAACTCAAAAAGTGTATTTTTTTTTTTGATTATGACGTTGTGAAGTAAATGTGGGATATGTTTTATACAGGTTTTGTTTTTTAAGTCTTTTGTTTTTTAGTAGGAATATGTCTTCGGCAGTGGAGAATAATTGCTGCCGCTTAATGTGTGTGCGTTTGACAGGAAGGGATAAAAACTAAAAATAAACTAAAACTAAAAAATAATTGCATAAATGCAATTCTATTCTAGTGAGGAAGTTATTTTCTTTCGGAGCTGGAAATTTTTTTTCTTTATAAAAAAGTAAAAAACATTTTAAAAAAGGCTGTTAATATTTTTATTTTGAATTTTCATTGACAAGAACTTTTCTTATATTGTGAATTTTTAAAAAAATTTTTTTATTATAAACAAAAACCAATTTTCCTGAAGAAGCTACACAAAGGAGTAGCAAAAAATAATTAGTGTTATTAATAAAAAACATTTAATTAGTTATTGAAGTTAACAAAACTTTATCAGTTTTTTTTTATTATTAATTTCACAAACATTTGATTGTTGTTAAGTGTAAACTTATTTATTTTACGCTGAAAACAGCTCAACAAATTAGACAAAAAGTGCCAAATTTTTGTTTACCCATACAAAGAACTTTTGCGTTATTCAGACATTTCGCCCACCTTTTCTCTGTTTTTATTTATTACATCTCACCCTCTTAGCAGCCAGGAAATCAATCAAAGCAATACAAAAAGAAAAAATTAACGTATTTGCAAAAGATATACATTTTCTTTCTCACAACCACAAAATTTAAACATAAAATAATTTTTCACGTTCAAGCAATTGTTGTGCGCAATACATTTTGAATTTTCAACGAGTTTGCACGTGCCTGTGTTGCAACAAAAACAACAAAATAAATGAAATTGACTATAAAATGTTAACAAAATAAATGAAAAAAAAAACCATTTTTATCATGAAATATTTGAATTTGTTTTTTTTTGTTTTTTGTTTTTCTTGCTTGTCGTTGCTTTGCGGTTTGAACCTTTGGCACGTTAAGTTGACAATGACTGACTTCCTTGTTATAGTTTTACTTTAAATTTATAAAATTTTATATACGGAGAATTTGCTTTTCCCTAAGCAAAATAGCACAGTCAAATGAATAATAATGATAAAAAGTTTTCCGATAGTTTGAAATTTTTTGCGCAAAATATTTAAATAATGCCGATATTTTTGCGCCATGTATCTATGGGTTAGGTAAAATTGCTGCAGCTCTATTGTGCAATGTCATGTTATTTTTTTTTTAAATTTTGTATTGCCCGAAATAATAAAACGACAAAGAAAACGTGACAAGTCACGGTTTGCCTTAAAGATAACTTAACATGTATATTTTTTTAAACATTTTATTCACTTTTTTATTTTAACTCTCTGACAAACGTACAAGTGTGGAAACTGAACTAAGTCAATGTAATTCAGTAAACAAAGAGTGAAAATATTGTTGAGCGTGTTATGACTTTCTTGCATGTTGCAAAAGTATGATACAAGTAATGCTAAGAACACAATTGGGACGAACGACGAATTTCGACGTGCTGAACGTAATCGTCGGTAAAAGTTCAATGCGTAAATTCGCAGTATGGCACACAATAACGACGAAACACTAGCAGCTGTCATAATCAAAAAAAATGTTTGCGTCTGTGTTACCGAGTAAAAAAAATTTGTTGAAAAAATTAAACATTAACAGAAAACAATTAGATATGAATTTTAAGGTAAATAAAACTAATATGTAAATTATATTATTAATTGAGCTTTTTTATTATATTTTTTTAAACATATTTATTAAGCTTGAGGTCTTCTTTTATTTTCTTTTGTTTCATTATTCGATATTTTGTTAACAGCTGATGATGTTAACAAGCTGTTAACGAAACATCGAATAATAAAACAAACAAAAAATAAAAAAAGACCTCAAGCTTAATAAATATATTTCAAAAAATAAAACTAATATGATTTATTTAAAAAATTAAACAACTATTAAAATAAAATGCAAGTTTATTTACTAATATATTTGAAAACTAAAAAGGAAAACGTTAACTCTGTACTAATTTGTTCGTCGTTCGTCGGCGTATGACATAGAAATAAATCGAACTCAGACTTCGTCACACACGACAAATTTCGTCGCCGGCGGTATTGTGTTAATTTTCATATGCATAAATATGTTTTATTTTTGAGAACGAAAGTTCGCAACAAATAATTCGTCATTCGTCCCAATTGTCTTCCTATCATAACGTAAAATATTGTCATGAAAAAAAAAAAAAAAACGTTCCGAATGATTTTGCTGGGTGTATGTATCTAAGGATTCGTTTAAAAGTTCAATGACATGTTTACAGGGAGAAAAATGTTTCTGTCGGAATATTTGCAGTAACTGGCAAAAAAGAATTATCGAACAATTTCAACTTAAGGCGTTTTGTTTCATGCTATGGCACTCAGTGGCTGACCCCTACACTTGCAATGCCTTGTGTTGGAACTAGGAAATTAGGTTACGGAAGGAGTGGAAGAAAAGTCGATTTGAATTTTCCAGATGTGTGTTCAAAAAATTTTACTGAATTGCAAATTTGATAAAATTTCGTTATGCTTTTTTTAACGATGCGGTTATTATAATAAAAGTGAATGAATCCCACTACTGGACGTGATAGAATTTGCTATTAACTCCATAAATATGCCCCAATTGTAATTGTAATTGCCTCAAATAATATCCCAGTGATAAAAAGTGCTTCCAAAGCAGTAAATAAGATCCTGAACTTGTGATCCGGAAGTAGTGCAAAATCGGTTGTCGTTGCCGGAGGTTCTCTTTTTTGTTACCGATTCATTGCATTGGAAGTAATGCTCGCGATGTTAAGAAAATCTACTTTTTTAATGTTCCGTATAGAGATTTCGATTCTCAAAAAGTGCATGGCACTTTTCACATTATTTTTTAGAAATACTTGTACTTTAGTTCTATTCTTCGAAATGGTTCTAAAATGAAGCAATAAAATGCAACTGTTTTGTATGAAAAGGGCAAAATAAGGAAAAAAATGCAATGCACTATTAGTTGAAAAGAAATCGCCGTTAATCATAGTTATTGGAACTAATTATTTATTACTAAGGATAAGGATAAGGATAAGTTCAAATTCTATAAAAATTCTAATCTTATTTAATTTATTTTTAGGTAATGCAATTGAACTGAAGTTTTTATTACATCATTTGTTTTACGCTTAAATAAATAATAAAGTCAAATATTTATACAGGGTGTCTGGTAGCAGATTTATATTTGCAAACTTAAATAAACAACGTAATAATTGACACAAAGTTTTATTAAGAGCATTGAACGATAGAATGGAAATGCGAATTTTATTTTTTAAATAGTATGTCATTCAGATCGTTCAGATCCTTTTTTAAAACTTTATATGAATAATCGCTCTTGGAAGTCCTAGTGAGGCTGCTCTTTTCCGTATTGAAAGTCGCGGATTTTCACGTGAACTGTTTTCAACCAGTTCAATGTTTTCTGAGTTCTTGAAGATCGACTGGGCCCTGGCCGTGGGGTTTTCATAGCCGAAGCAGTTCCGCGGAATCTCTGCACCCACGAACGAATTAAATTTACATTCGGTCCATCACTTATACGCCGAACACCGAACTTTGAACAAAATTATCGACGAGCAATTACGTAAGAATCATTACTCTTAAAAAATGTCTCCACAGCGAACGCACAATCGATAATACAAACGGCACCACCCTCTCTCCGCACCGTTTATTACTTTTTGAAATAATCGCATTTTTTTTGTAGAATAAAATCACTTTCATATTAATTTTCTGGATGTTATTCTTAATGCCTTCCTGAGAAGTGGAAAATATACAGTTATTGATATTTTGGAAGCAGATCAATTTTAGTTCCCAAGGAATGACTTCTAATATTTTTCACTGGCATATTATTAAAAGATAGTAAAATCCATACTGATTCTATTCTTAATAAACATGACCCTAATAGCAGCAAAAATACCGGCAGATTATTTCTTATGAATCAGCAAACGGCTGCAGGCGTAGTCGTGTATGTGCAGCATGCTGTCATCTATGTATTTAAAAATATATTATTAAAAAAAATTAATAAATTATAACATCTCAACAGACGTTCATAAATTGGCAGCCAGTGTTCGGACATTTTGTTGTCTATTTTTTTTTTTCTATTAATTTTTAGAATCTCTAACAGACTTTTGCATAATATTTGCATTTATTGCGGTTTGTTTTGAAAACAAAAAGAAAAAAATAACAAAATTTAGCCAGCTTTGAATTATTTATTTTCGAAGGTTTGTTATTATTGATGAAATTTATTATAGTGTTGAGACACAAGCTTTTAATAATTTCATCTAATTAATTGCTGTGTTTTGTATAAATTTATTTATGGTGTCCATATTTAAACTTTTTATTTTGAAATTATGCTTACAAATGTTTTCTATTTCTATTTTCAGGTATGTTAATATTTCAAATTGAAAGCAACCGCCGTTTTAGCGATGTGGAAAGAACGAAGTCGAATGTTCTTAGCAATCGTAAGTTGATTTTGTTTTATTTACTGGCTGGCTCCCAATATCGAAAGAATTCTTTCGTTCCTGCGACTACATTTAAAAAATAAAACAACTTGAGAAAACTTGTTTTTGTTTTAATTAAAACTATACGAAAGAAAGTAGTCTTCTGACATCATGGAACGGGCAGTTAAGTTACTTCTATAGAACGATGAGTAAAACGAAAACTCGAAAAAAACGTTAGCGTTTTCATACCAATTTTGGTTAATCAATGTCGAAGTTCTTGTAAATAATGCCAGCGTAAATATTAAAAGCAGTTATTTTTTTTTATGGTCCCTGATGCTCTCATCTTTTCCTTAAATTTTAAATTACATTCATTTAATAAGTTGTATATAGCTGGCATTTTCTTTCTTATTTTAAACGTTTGACATTATGTTTGCTGGGCAAATTCTCTCACCAATACATCTTCATTTTATTTTTGAACACCACTGAATTAAAGACACAATGCAACTTATTTATATATATATATATGTATATATATATATATATAAGATAGCACGGCCGAAAAGTATGCGCTCTTAAAGTTGCGACCACCGACTAAGAATTTTGGAATTTGTAAACGTTGTGCCTGCGTGTGCTTCATCATGACGGCGAAAATGTTATATACATATATATTGATTATTTTAGAAATATATGTATATATATTATATATTATATACTGATCATATACATATATATGTTCATCGCAAGTGGTGCAACTCAAAAACTTTTTTTTTTACTATTAAAATAAATTTTACTGATTTTGAAGGATAGACTTTTTGTTAAAAACATTCATTCTTTATTCATTAATACAACTATTTATTTAAAAGTTAATATTTTTTTTTATTAAAAACTATTAAAGTTTTACCAAGCTAAAGTTTTATGGCAGTTTATGGTAATAGAAACCGAAAATATATGAGCACTTTTCATAAACCACAAGACCACAAAAACCAAAATCCCTTCATTAAAATTTAAGCAAATAAGCCATAAATATGATTAGCTTTGCTACCCATAGTTGGTTAATTAATAACGATACTATGTATATTAATTCATAATAACGAGAAGTTAACAATTTTTTAATGACGTGGGTACGTTTTAGTGTGATATAATGGAACGCTTTAATAGTGGAACTTTTCCGCTGTGCTGCACATTTATCTTGAATAGTTTTAATTTTAATTTTTTTTTACAATCTGAAGGCTGCACAGAATAAAATTATCTTCATACTTGTAGAAGATATTACATTTTTTTATATTATATTTTTTGGTGGGAAAAGTTGTAAGGAAATTAGTTATTTAATTCCGTATTTATAAAAAGTTTTGGGATTTATAGAAGGTATGTTGTATATTTGATTGAATTTTATATGGAAATTTGTCTAATAAATCTTTTATAAATAAGAAAAAAATTTTTATGAATACGGCAGTTAAATGTTATTTTTGGAAAATTCTTCATTAATTACATTTTTTCAAGAGAAGTAACAGTCAGTCAATTGAAATGCCTACCATCAAGGCAAATACACATAGAATCCGTCATACTTTGACTTTTTCAACTGACAGCTAAGTTAAAAAACATGTTCTCTTATGAGACTTGTCACATTCAGTACGTCTCCGTCAAAGCAAAATATGAAAGTTGGCCAACTTTTAACATACGTTGAGTACTTTGACAGCTATGAACAGCGTTGCCGTTGTAGGTTATTTCCAACAAAAATTAGTTGGTTTTTTTTAATATGAAGATGTGAATATTTTTTGCATTTTGTTTACTTTATCCAGCCTAAGTAATATACTCAATACGTAAATTTTATTTGTAAAGTTTTAAAATCAGGTTTTATATTACGAAACGTTGTTAACACCCTTTTGTTTTATTAAAAATCGTTTCTGTTGTAACAAAAATATCAAAACTACTGTTGCAGCAGAAAGAAAAATAAAAGAACAAACACAGTATTTAAATTCAAAATAGATAGGAAATTATTTGCACAGATTTCTTTGGCTTAAATTGAAATGGTGTATGTATATAATGTTTTTATATAATTTTTTTTATAAAATTTGTGGCTAGTGGAAAAGAAATTGAAGACTTATTTTTATAAAGTAAAACATATTCTGGTATTTTTTTTTTATTTTTTAACTTTTTAACGTGGTAACGATGTCTATGAGTTGATATCCGCCAACAAAGTACTCATTGTGCCAAACTCTTCCGTCGGTACGTTAATGTCATTTGAAAAAGTCAAAGTATGACGGATGACGGATGACGAATTCTATGTGCCCTGGCCTTAAATGACATGAAAATAAAACGGCTCAATTTTACTCCATATATTTTTTAATTTCGAAAAATTTAAAAAAAAAAAATAATATTATTCAAACGGACGCAGCAGAAAAAAAGTGAGTGACTTTACTATTAATTGGTATTTTTATGACTTCTGAAGCACTTCTTTATCTGAATTAATTTTTAATACCATCTTCAATATTATCAGTTTTGAAGTCATGGAAAACCCATTCAACTCTGCCGATTAATTCATAAGAACAACTGCGCAGTTGCAATTTAATTTTTGTACTTTGCGTTGTATACATAACGAGCTGTTTTGTAAAATGTGAACACATGCTAAAACGTAACCAGAGCATGGAACATTCCATGGGTTTTAAGCTCTAATTTACATGAGTTGTTAAATGGGAACACATGCTTGCCAAAGACACTCCTGTGTTAAACCAGTTCATTTACAATAGAACCCATGCATTAACTATTTCTTTTGCATGTCTTTTTTTACTGGGGGAGTAACGGCTTTTTTCGATTTCGATTTAAAAAAAAACAAAAAAAATAAATAAATGTTAAAGAAACAAGGAAATGCCAAACTATATTTTTCAATCAGAATGCCAATGTATTTTAGAAGGCGCGCTGAAACAAAATTCAGTACTTCAAATTACAAACGTGCGATAGCCTTCTCTCTATGCGTCATTTTTGCAAAGCATTGTGCGTATTGAAAAAGCCTGAAATGTGGCCAAGATAAACAGCCAAATTTTGTCGATATTTTCCAAAAAAAAAAGAGATGCACTAAATTTGTGACATTTGACATGGCCATATATGGCGCAAATATCGTATCCACCCCTACGAACGGAATCGTTTTGAAACATTAAAGCAATCTTGATTGATATTAAAAATATTTTATTTTAATTTAATGTAGTGCCGCTTTATGAAAATAAAATTTATTTTCACATTTATTTATTATCAATAAAAACTCTTTCATAAAAAGTATAAATTTCCAAAAGTTGATAATTTATGTGCGTTTTAATAGTATTTATTCTGGATTAAAAATAAAAGAAAAACAACAGCAAAAAATCATAAAATTTTATTTTTGTATTTTTTTTTTATTGAAAATGACAAAAGAAATAAATAAAAGCGTGGTTGAGGGAATCATAGAAGAATTGAAATACGACTGCTTTTTTAATTTATTACTGCATGTTTAAATTGCCATAAATATTTATTAAATTATAATTTCGTAAATATAAATAAAAGTTATCAAATATTTAAATTTCGTTGCTCTCATTGTTGTTGTTTGCTTTTGTATTTTTAAATGTTGTACTTTCTGTTGAAAATTTATTACCGAAAACACTGAATATTAAATAATTTGCAGCGGAAAATGAAAGTATTGTTTTTGTTAATGTCTTTCTAACAATCAAAAATATAAAAGAAAAAAAAATAACAATAAAAAATGTTGTAATAACGCATGTACAATTGAGACTCGGACGAAAGCCAAGTGGGTTCCACATTATGCATATGTGTTTTTTTTTTTTGATGATATTAAATAGTTGTCCATAAACAAAGATAAACTCACGTCTGCAAGAAATGGAAATTATAAATTTCATATGGGTTTCTTGTTGCATGTGGTGGGAAGCTCATCCGTCATCATTCAAGGGGTTAGTCCGACGCGCCCTAGATTCAGGTTGCCTGCATTTGAAGTTTTGTACTGGTTGTTACTCAATATATAAAATAGTGTTAACGATGTCATATCAGGTGTCTGGCTGGGGTGTTACACTGTACGGTCATATTCAAGAGAGCGATATTACTGAAGTACGTACAACAGCGGTTACGGCGCACAGTGGTCTTTTCTTGGCAAAAATTAAATTTTTCATCTATAACTTTTCAAAAATCTAAGAACCCAATTCTATAGAGAACTGTTTCACTAAGAAAAATTCATAAATGCTTTGTGCAAGAAGCCACATTTTGTGAATTTACTATAAAAATTTACCATTTAAACTGATAAAGATTTTCTTGCAACTTCAGATATTTTCACTGCTAACATTTTAAAGGCGTGTTTTTATAGAAATATTGCACCCTCTTTTTAATTAAAAGAATAAGATATTTATATTACATACATATGAGGGTATGAAAATGTTTTCCTTGAAAAAAAAAACAAAATTAGCTCCGTCTTCTCACTGGATCTAAATGATGTAAATGTACTTTTTGAATTAACGCAAACAAATCAAGTGGTTTTCAGCGATCGCTCAACAAACTTATACATTTTCTAAAAAAAAATCACAAGCATTTCAGTGTAGGTACAAATCTGTGTTATAGATTAATGTTTTCCAGAAATTGCAATAGAACTTCAACAAATATTGTTATTTTCCATCGTTTGCCTGCATCAACTATCTGATCCGACGTCAACCTCATAAAAATCTTTTACAATTTGAGTTGTATGGGAGAGCGTGGCTGATACTAATGCAACTTCGCATGCATCTTTTGTTTATTCTTGAAAGTGTATAGATAAAACTAGAAGACTTTTACTTCGATAAGAAAAATTTTAGGCAAAAAAAAATCTATTTGAATTGAAGGATCGGTGGGAGATGGGACTGGACGATGTTGACGGAAATAACTTTTTACTTAATTTAATCAATATCAAAATCAAATTTTCAAAGATCTATTACAATTCCTTATATTTCTTGCACAAAAATGTACCAAGTTAACCCACTGTGCCGCAAAAGATATACAAGGTTTGGTCAAAAGAAAAGGTGATTTTTTGTTTTCTTCGATTACATTGGCGTGGTGCATCATGAGTTATTGCCCACAGGTCGTACGGTTAATAAGGAATAGTACAAGGACGTTATGCAAAGTTTGTGTGAAGCAATACGGCTCAAACGATCGGAATTGTGGAAAAAAATCATGGATTCTGCATCACGATAATGCACCAGCTCACACATCGTGATTTTTTCGGCAAAAAAAAAAAAATCACCCTCATACCTCAACCAGCTTATTCAACAGTTTTGGCTCCCTGTGACTTTTTTCTATTCCTAAAACTGAAGAGACTAATGAAGTCAAAAAGTACGAGCTGATGCCATACCGAAAAGCTTCGAGGATTGGAAGAAGCGCTCGCATAAGTGCATTGTATCTGAAGGGGATTACTTTAAAGGAGACAAAATAGATACTGATGAATAAATAAATACTTTTCACATTTTCTTTTGAACAAACTTACAAAAGAATCATTATAAATTTTGGTTTTGTTTGTAATCAGATTCAATAGTTGCAATTAGCATTTGCATTTTTCAGAAAGACGCTTTAATGATGCCTCCTACATTATGGAATATTCTACGATACTGCTCTATATATGGAAAATATTCTGGCAGTTCTGTTAACGTTTCATTAATAAAGTCAACATCCAAAACATAAAGAACCTCGAATTCCAACAGGGCACATTCGCCCACATAAAATGACAGTCGAGTTTGGGAGTTGTGACAAATAATTACAACAGCAGACTTACAGTTGCGGTCAATATAATGGTAGTGGTCGGCATTTTCTTCTATTTATTTTATGGTCGGAGGAATCGAAAATTGTTATGGTTGATATCAAAAACTTTCGGCATACGACCAACAAACATGAAATGCGTAACAAAACTGTTAAGTATGGCCAGTGCAGCATAATGTCACAGTGCACGTTCTATTTGTATGGCAAAGGAATTTCCTGAACAACATTTATGTGTCGAAATTTAAATAATGCTGCCGTATGATTATACTCTTCCGTTACAAATTGTCTGTAACACAGAAAAAAGTAAAGCTCCAATTAAAACAATGCCAAGAATCTATTTAAATAAAAATAATTAGATTTCAATCTGTCATGAAAATTGTAGGATCAATCAATTTAAAAATTCCACGTTTTTGATTCCATCATTTTAGAGTATTTTGATTGTACTGTTTAGAGATCACAATAAAACCAATTAAAATAAACGTAGATTTAAGTAAAAAAAAAAAAACTTTTACTGAACAAAGGCTTAATTGTGAATAATTTGACTATTATTTTTTCTGTATTTACATACTGTGTTACATATACCTTGACTAAGAGGTACATATCAACTCAATTAATGTAGGGTACATCACACTTATTTTGATTGTATTGTTTATTTTAATATTGATGTTGGCAAATAATTCTCAGTTAGTTTGGTTCAGTCGGCCGGTTGCTAGATGTAAAGGTAAAGAAAAGGACCAGCCCACTTGGCTTCAATTTATTATGGTGCCATTGTGAAAGCATTTGTGAAAAATCATTCACGTACTGATCAGAGTCTCTGCTAATTTCGCACGCTACTCACTAGACTACCGCGGCAGGCGAATTCTCAGCCTCGAAACATTCAACATTTCAATATTTTTTGCTCAGCCAATAAATTTCATTCTTTAAATTTCAAGTGAAGCAATGCTCGCCATTCGTTATCAATTTGTTGAATATTTTTCGGATCAATGACATTTGTAAGGATTTTGCTGATTGAAAAATACTTTCATCAGCAGGTTTAATGAACAGGAACTTCAATTAATAGTCTAAAAGTACTAAATATTATATTTTTAATGATTCTTATTTAATTTTATATAAATAATATATAAATAAATATATTATTTATTTTTTAATTTTCAATCAAATTTTATAACAAAAATTTTGTGACATGTTTCAAAAATATTTTTATATTTAAAAAAATTATAATTTCCTATTATTCCTGATGATGTTAACAAGCTGTTAACGAAATATCGAATAATAAAAAACAAAATAGGATAAAAAAGACCTCAGGCTTAATAAATATATATCAAAAAAAAAAGATTCTTATTTAAGTTAAAAAAAACTTTAGAAAATAAGATACATATGGTAGCACTGGTCTAAGGTAGCATAAGTTAAGTTAATTTTCGTAAATAAAGAATACTGCATTTACTGAGTAACATCTCCGTGCTATTATTTACAAAGGAAGCACACCTTTACTAAGATCCCGGACAGGCTGAGTCATACATTGGCTGCAATATTAAACTGCGTTACATGCTGAGATGGAATTGCCTTTACTTCGGGTCTTCTGAAGCATACCAGCAAATTTGAAAGGAAGTACTTCCAACGATAATGAGATAAAAATCAGTGAGTTAATCTGCACAATGTTTCTCCATATCAGCTGTCATGTAGACCCATTAACTTGTTTAAGCGAAAAGAGAGCCATTTTATTTTAATTCGCTGATGTTTTACAGCTCCAATAGCGACAAAGGATGGACGCATTAGAAAATTTTTGACTCGACGGATAATTGAACCAATGATCTTTTGGATGTAGAGTCAGTCACACGCACTAACTACTCAGCCAACAGCCAACAGCCAACTCCTCATAAATTATTACGAATGAAGCAACTTCCATTTTGAAGCATGACTTTATGGTTTCTACACAGTTTTTATTTATGGAATACTCGGCTGGGTTTTTGCTTAATTTAATTTTATAATGGCTTTCGTCCGCTGACCATTTTTGAGTCGCTTAATTCTCGCACATTTCTCATCGCATTTCCATCCTCTTGATAACTTCTTTTTAATTGTTCTCGCCGCCCACTTCACAAATGCACTGCATTTTCTTCAATGTTATAAAGTGCAAATTAGAATTGAATTTTTTCTCATAATCTATGGATTGCAGTTTGTTCATTTAATTTTTTGTCATAAATTCTAAATGCTGTGCGTAAAATGCATTTATTTTTATGAATTATTCATTAATTGCTTTTATTTATTGAAATTTGTTGCCTAATGTGATTTTTTGTTTTGTAATTTTAACAAAGAGCAAACTACCTTGGCCTTAAACTGTAACAGCATTAGAATTTGAGACTTAATGTTGAATTGATATCGAGATATGTCTGTCTGTACGTCTGTACGACAAGTTTAAAAAGTGTTTTTGGTGTATAGAAACAAGAATGAAAATTATATGATTAGATGTCGAATATTAATTACATTTGAAAGTATTTGGGGAGGGAAGGTATGCTCAGCCAATAACCAACTTGAAAACAAGTGAAATTTTAGTTCGGCATACGAGTTGACGGAATAATCAAAATGTGGTTTCAAATTTTGGCAAATCTGTGCGCAGAAATGCAAGAAGTCAATATAGGAGTATTCATTGTATTCAGCTTGCTTGGGATTCCTTCTCCTTTTTTTGGTTACGTTATAACAACCAAACATATTTCGTACTTCAGCATTATACTTCCAAGGAGTTGTTTTTACAGCTGACAATATTGTGCAAAGTTCCTGTCTAAAATCTAATGACAAAATAGTTTTCTTGTTTTAATTTTGATAAAATTTGAAAGGCGTTGAGCAGAAATAATTAAAGCATTCATTACCAGCAATAAATTAGAATGTGTTAATGTCGTTGAAAAAAATTTGAAATAAATTGCACAGTGATTTAACTATCACGGTCTAAATCGGCAGCTAAAGAATATTGAATACAAATAAAGAATCACACTTCAGTACTGAGCTGGACCGGTAGTATCATCTTCAGGCATGAGTTTTATTAAATCTAGCAAAGGATAGCAAATATCCAATATAGAGCATTGAACACGAACGCTTGTTTGTAAGCAATATATCCCAATGAACCAATTCTTATGTCTAGCAATAAAAGCCAACTACGAAACAATTATGATACGAATGGGAATTCTAATTGAACCTTTGACACGAAATAGTTTTCCTGATTCAAGAAGATTTCATAAAACATAGAACGGCCTACAGTCAAAGGGGAGAAATGAGAATGATTTATCCAGCAAATCTTATTCTAAAAGTACCATAAAAGATAAATTCTTCAAATTCAAGGCAAAACGGTTTTAGTAAACTTAAGCGATATTAAAAGCATTATAAAGAAAGAAACAGCTTGAAAGCGACCGAAAGCCGTCTTTGAGATAAAGCGAAGGCAAACTTTCAAAATCTTAATAAGCGAAAAATAAACAAGAAATAATTAAAAGAAAACAAAAACTTTTAAAGAAACTGTTTGGTTCGTTTTGTGTTTATATTTCGTAATTCTCGAAGATTTTTTGGGAGTTCTTGTATAAACACGTGAAATTTCTTAACTTTTTTCAAGAATTTGGTTAAAGGCCTACTGAAGATTTTGAAAATTAGTAGCAAATGAAATATACAAGGTGGGCCAAAAGAAATCACACTGCTGGAAGATGCTCTTATTTTTGCAAATGGCGGCCAATGTCAAATCTGTTTTGACATTTGTGAACTAGACAGATGTAGAATACAAGTGAACAAGCGCGTAACCTACGCCCAAGCCATGCTCAATCTTGAGAACGAAGTGGACGATTTTTTGAGCGATGAGGCTCATTTCCACCTCACCGGCTACGTGAACAAGCAAAACTATCGCTTCTGTGGCACCGAAAATCCACGAGTGATGCACGAGGAGCCATTACTTCCGCTCAAAGTGACTGCATGGTGCGCTGTTCACGCTGGAGGAGTCATCGGGCCATTTTTTTCGAGTACGCCGCTGGTCAAACGACAACAGTGGACGGTGCGCGCTATAGGGCCATGTTAACCGAGTTTTTTCTGCAGCAATTGAAGGAATTAGGACTGGAGGACATGTGGTTCCAACAGGACGGATCAACGGCACACACTGCGCGAGCCACAAGCGATATTCTGCAGGCGGCATTCCCGGGTCGCCTCATCCCTCGTTTTGGCGATTTGCACTGGATCGCCCGATTTAACCGTTCCAGACTTTTTTTGTGGGGTTTTTTGAGATTCCTTGTTTACGTGAACAAGCCCGAGACCCTGGAAGCACTCAAGGGCAACATTCGACACGAGTGCGAGAATCTGTCGCCCGAAATACTCGCCGAAGTTATGAAAAATGCCATAAAACGAGGCCGTATAGCAAGCAATTGTGACGGCGCCCATTTGGCCGATATCATCTTCTCGACTTGACCAATAAAATTCAGATAAACATAATCAAAAAACAGAATCGAAGTTTTCATTTAGAAAAAAAATGAGAGCCAAACAACATCGGATGACTTCTTTTGGCCCAGCTTGTACATAAGCCAGTTGAACTATATAAAAAACAGAGATAAATAATCGTAATTAATTTGCACTTGCGTTGAATAATTGAAAGAATAGTTACAATTACATAATAAGAATTTATTTGTAATCAAATTAGATTTAAGAAAATATAGCGTAAATAGGTCCACAAAGAGCAACTATATTTTTGTTATCCTGTGGAAGTAGTTGCACATTTTTTTTATTTTTCGATATTTATTTAAATCAAACCTTCAGCAAACACAGGTTAGAGACAAATATTTTAAGAAAATGTAAGTAGATTCTTTAAAATACCTTAAACTGAATTCTTTATTTTATGTCTTTTGGCAGAAGCTTGGTTCTCCTTTTGGACCCCAAGTTTATTACGGTAATTAGAATTTTGCGTAGATTGCGTTTCTTCCAGACGCCTGTTGCGCTTATTCTCACTGGAATAAATTGACCCACCCTAATAAAAATATAAAAAAGTAAAGTCACTGACTGAATGACCCATCATCGCCCGCTCGAAACGGCTAAAGTTATATATATAAATATATAAAGAGCGAATCAGCGTTTAAAAACTTCTGATATGTGGAGTCTACTACTTTTGCTACTGCTACTTAAAATACAAGGAGTCGAAGTCGAAGAAAATTAAAAAAACGAAAAGTTCAAACAGTTGTAGTTGAAGTATAATACAAAAACAAGAAGTCTCAAGAAGTCGTAGTTTTTGTATACTTTAAAAATATAAAAGTAAACACAACGTGGTACTACAACGTGGTTGACATGTTCGATCATTCTTATGTTTGACTGACTACAACTTTTGATAAATTCCGAAGTTAAAGCATTAAAGACATTGTGTGTTTCTTCTACAACTTCTGCAAAAGTTATACGCAAAAGAAAAATAAGTATTGAAATTAATAAAAAGCAGTTACTTAGATCATATATTGGACTGGTAACCGAAGATTGCATTTCTTTCAACATTTTAAATGCCCCTAATAAAGTCGACAACAACTACGACTTCTTGAATTTTTCGTTTTTTTGGTTGTACTTCAACTACAACTGTTTGAACTTTTCGTTTTTTTATTTTTCTTTGACTTCGACTCTTCGTATTTTAAGAAGCATTAACTTAAACAACAGATTGTGTTTGTGTAGTGACAAAAAGAGAAGTCGAAAAAATAGAAAAAACTTACGACTTCTGCTACATTGACTGCAGTTTTTTAAACGCTGGAGCGAATATCACTGTTTGTTACATTTTATATGTATTTTTAGTGGATAAAATGGGTAAAAACTGAATTTTGGTACATATTTTTGCAACCATGTATATTCCAAATAATTGCACATGTACAATCATTTTCTTCGTAAATTTTTTTTTTAAGAAAAAATTTCAAATTTGTTTTCTTATTTTTTATAAATTCGAAAATCTATGCAGTAAAATTGTACCTTTATACTTTTTAAATAGTGCTCATATGAGCTATATGGTTTAAATGGTTTATAACTTTTTTATTTATGCGATTATTATAATTTTTTTTTTAAATACAGTATATTATTGGGGAATTTTTTGCAATTAGCTTTGAAAAATGATATGCTGTAAGTGATGTCCATTTTCTGCTTCGCACATCCCAGCAAAAACTGCTGCTTATAAGCGAAAATTTAGTCGGCTCTTGCTTTGAAATGCGCTTCCAATAGGCATCATTTTTGTTCGCGATGTCCCACTTGGGAGCTCTCTTTTTTGACATAAACCTGCGCTTTTTGAAAGCAAAAAAAAACTCACTGAAATCATGTCGTTAAATATTGTTGTTGCACATGTGAGATCGTTAAACCATAAAAAGCAAATTGTTCAAATTACTATTACTCTTGCTTCTACGCAATAAGTGAGAGATTGTATTTTTTATTTTGTGTTTACACTTTTGTGTTTGAAATCTCTCCCTTTTATTTGCGCCTCCTTGGAAGCGCTAAAGAACAGCGCATCTGAAAAACATGCAATTTTTTTACTGCTTCCACAAACCCTGCTGGGATACGTGCTCTTTTTAGCATATTTTCCATAACTTTACGCAAAATTTCGGGTGTAATGGCCATGATTGTTTTTCGAATGTTGGTTTTTAGTTGAAGTATGGTTCTTGGTTTGTTAAAGTACACTCTTTCTTTAAAAAATTTCCCCAAAGAAAACTGTCAGGAGCTGTTAAATCTGGTGTGGGTGCAATGCGCACATTAAAATGACGACGATATGCACGCTGTGTCAACACAATAGACTGTTGGTTTGAAAAATAAAATTCAATAATTTTTGTACGTTGTTCGATCGTGTAATTAATTCCCCAAGTCTGCTCAACAAATTACTGAAAAAAAAACAAAAAAAAAAAATAATAATTAAAACAGTTATAAAGAATTTAAACCATTTAGCTCATTCTGCGCCACCCTGTATAATTAAATCTCTACAAACAAAATATGGCGGGCGCTTCAAAATGGCGGTCGATTATTTTTTGCCCACCACCATGATAATGATTTTTGATAAGAAAACTAAAAATTAAGCGGATTGGAAAAAATGCATTTCGAAAAAGATACCGTTTCTATTTTATTTTTTTTTAAATTACTTTTTGCATATCTGGTGATATAAAATAAAAGTGTTAAAATTTGAGCAAAGTTATAAATAAGTTTTTTTTTATATTTCCTGAAGTGATGAAAACTCAGTTACGAGCTGTCAACGTTTGACTACCGATGTTGAAGATTGTAAAAAAATTTTAAAGAAAATTAAATAAATTGTACTTACAGACGGCACATGTAAACTTTCAAGGAAGGCATTCACAATCAAATTATTTGCAATAGTAAATGAAAGTGAAGGCATTAGACGAAAGCTTAATTATTATAAAACTTTGGGTTTTTTTTTAATTTTTCAACCAGAGTTGTTAGTTTTTCTTTATTAAATTATTTTTCAAGAAAAGTTACATAAATTCCAACACTAAATTACATACAGCTGTATTAAATAACTTAAAATTTATATGGACAAATAATTTGAGTTGTTTTCTTTCATTATTTGAGGGGTCGCGGGAGGGGTTATTTCATTTGTCAATTCGTCAATTCGTCAATTCATGATACACAAATATTCCATATATGTATGTGGAATACTTTTGTGATAAACTGTTGTCACTTACGTTTGCAAAGAACCAAACAAAAACCGCACTAATTTTTCAACTTATAAATAATTCATTGCATTAAAATTGCAAACATGAAATTTTTTGCTTGCTACGAAATAAATAAACTGTAAAATTTAAGTTTTCAAAACTCTCGAACGTACAAATAATTGAATTAATTATAAAGCTCTGGCCATATAAGCATCGGCATTCTATTCTCGAATAATTTCAATTCAGCACTTGTTTTGCTTCTTGTTTTCTAGAGCACAGTTACAATCACAAGTATTTCGTAGTACTTACATAAGTATGTATGTGTGTCAAAATCCATTTCAAATACACTTTTGAATTCCTCTTTCACATATGTACAATGCTGTGCGTAATTGTGAGCATTCGGAGACCCTTCACGAAATCATGATTTACTCACAACAAATTTAAGCAAATTTTCAACGGCAAATTGTGAAAATTTCACAGAAAATTCCATTCGCATTGGTTTCTCTGCTGTTCTTATTTGTTGTTTATTGCAACTGCATTTAATGCATGCGCACGTACGTACATACATGTGTCTGTATGTACTGGCTATAGCGACATGTAAATCACATGTTAAACGCCTGCACTTGATATTGTCACGGCTGCGCGAAATATTATTTCAAACAACTGCTTGACGGGCTGCTGTTGCTGCCATGGCTGCACTAAATATATCTGATGACGTTGTCATGGCTCTGGCTCTGGCTCTGGCTCGCCACATTCATTTTTGCTGTTGCTAGAAACTGATGCTGATGTTGATGTTGAGCTTGTTGAAAACTCAAAGACATTTGTCATTTTTAAGAAGTCCAACATGTGCGTAGTTTAATTTAACTTTTATTAATTAATTTAAAAACATTTGTTGAGTGGCCAAAGCAAAACAAAAAAAAAAATAGAAAAATCTTAATGTTGGACATGATCAGATTAAAATTATTATTTCAGTTAAAAACATTCGTTACAAGAACTGGAAAAAAAAACATATGATTTTCAAATGAATAATTAATTCTTCCAGCTTGATGATTTCAACAAATTAGAAATTTGTAACTTTTAATAATTTGTATGCGATTAAATTAACTCAATTCTAATGGTGTGACACATAATCGAGTAAATTTTTCAATTAGTTGGCTTTTCTTGTCTTATTTGATTATAAAAATATTTGTTTATAAAAATATGCAAAGAAAAGAACACTTTCTGAATGAATCGAATGAAAATTGGCTGCCATGAATAAAAAAAAACCTGACAAATAATTTCCTTTTTGCGCACTGTGAAAGGTTTAAACGGAAATGTTTATTATTTTTAAAAGTGTACGCAGCCAAAAGTGATTTCATATCAAATAAGCCCAGCCTTATTAACGGAAATTATCGAATCAATATACAGCGATTTATTTCATGAACTTTTAATCAACAATTTGCGATTTGGGGGTGCTGATGGCGAGTAGTCAGCGTGTTGGCTCTGCAACCAGAAAGACCCAGGTTCGATTCCCAGCCGGGTCAAATCAGAAAAAAGATTTTTCTGAGTTTTCTGTGCTACAGCACCCTCCTTCGTTGGTATTTGAGCAATAAAACGTCGGCGAAGTAAAATAATAAATAAAATGGCTCCATTAGCTTAAAAATAATACGTCAAAAAAACATCAGAGACGCCGCAACTTTGCTTTATAATTTACACGCAACTGCAGAGTTGTGCAAGAATTAAGCTCTATCTTCCTACCACTTTCACCACCTGTCTATTTCTTACCTATCCTTCTCTCTAGTTCCAGTGCAATGCTTGCATATGTAGGGCATAGCCCCTGAGCACTGGTCCAAGATAAAAAAAAAAAAAAAAAAAAAAAAAAGACAACCTGCCAGTTTAAGATCTTGAGAAAATCAGCCTTGTTGCTGTTGAAAAAAAAATTATTGTAGAGTTCATATGAGGCCATCAACGCAAAGCTAGTGCAACTCCAAACTATTTAATTACGAAATGATGTTGATATTAAATTTGGCAAATCTTTTTTTTGGAATTTAATTTCTTCAACTGAACATTATTTAAATTGTTTTATTTTTTTTTTTTTTTTTTCTCAATTTTTATTGTTACAGTAACATTTACATTTTTACAATAATTTAATTTTAATTTTAAGAGATCAATTCTTAATCAAATTTTTCTAATTAATCATTTACAGCAATGTTTTTAATAAGTATGTTTTTATTTTATCATTTATACATTTATTTTGGGGAAAAAGGGATATCAAAAATCCTATAAGTAGAGCAGTAATGTCAGAGGGTAAAAACAAGGGATAAACGTTATCAAACTAATGCATTGATGTGTAGATAGCTAGAGTATCTACAACGATTTTTAAAGTTTTGAGACAATATATTAAGTTTATCTTTAACTAATTTTATGTTAGACATAGAGTGCAAAGTTTGTGTGGAAAAATGTATTGGCAAATTATATATCATTTTGAGTAGTTTATTTTGACATATTTGTAGTTTTTTAAGATGACACTCAGAGGTGACATACCAAGCAGGCGCCGCGTAAAACATTATAGAATGGAATATAGATTTTAAGATAAGAAGTTTGTTGTGTGTATTTAGTTCAGACTTTCTGTTTATTAACGGTTACATTATTTTAATTGTTGTATTAATTTTGTGTACAATATATTTAATATGTTCATTAAATAATAGTTTTTTATCCAGCATTATACCAAGATATTTAACCTTGTCATCCCATGGAACAGAGTCGGTACCAACAATAATGTTGGTTTGTGGTAGAAATAAACTTTTTCTTCTTCTTGTAAAGAAGATAGACTGAGTTTTTGAGGGGTTTATCTTTATTTTCCATTTCTTAAAATAGTCGGTAACTATTTTAGTTGATTCCTCCAAAGTGTGTACGATATCTTCCGGTAATATTTCTGAACTAAGTATAGCTGTGTCATCTGCAAAAATAGATGAATTACATCCATGTAAAGCTGGAAAATCATGCGTAAAAAGATTGTATAAAATTGGAGATAGACATGATCCTTGTGGACATCCAGCTTTTATTTTTAATTTACAAAAACGAACTTTAAAATTTACAATAGCTGTGTATTTGTTTTTTATATATATATTATGGCCCAAATGAGACCGTGTAACTCTTGTAATAACGGTTTTTTTTAAATGATTTATTTTTACATGTTAAATACATTTTATGGAAATTTAACGTGACTATGTGTGAAATATGACATCAGACAAATGACTACCATTTTGCTCGATACAGGCATTGGCTCTTTTTAGCGCATTTTGCATTACACGGCGTAATGTTTCTGGTTGCAGGCGCCGTATTTCGTCTCGAATATTCTGCTTGAGCTGTCCAAGTGTCTGCGGTTTGTTAACATACACTTTGTCTTTTAAATATCCCCATAAAAAAAAATCGGGCGCAGTTAAATCTGGTGAACAAGGAGGCCAAGGGAAATCTGAATTTCTTGAAATTATGCGTTCACCAAAAATTTCACGCAGCATGTCCATAGTTTGCCTAACAGTATGCGCAGTGGCTCCATCTTGTTGAAACCACAAATTAGGATGTTGCTCCACCATTGGCCGCAAAAAGTTGTCGATCATTGTTCTGTAAGAAGCCCCGGAGACCGTTTCTGGTGTTTCAACCTCATTCTGAAAGAAATATGGGCCGAAGGTTTTTTGTGGCCATAACACCGCACCAAACAGTGCATCTGATTGGGTGTGACTGATGCTGATGAATTGCCCTTGGATTTTCGGAGCCCCACAACCTACAGTTTTGTTTATTCATTATGGAAGATGTGGGCGCTGATCTTACGAAAAAAAACGGCGATAATTTCGCTGCGTCAGAACAATTGATCGTTGTGCAGAATAATAAAAATCGATAATTTTAATGCGTTGTTGTTCATTTTAAATTTCCAAGAGTTCAGTTATAATCTGCAAAAAGAAAAAATAAATTATGCTAAAAAAAATAAAAAAGTTATTTGTGTTTCACATCAGCTGGTCTTATTTGGGACACCTGTTAGGAAAAATGTGGGCTACATTAATGCTGCAGTTCTGATATTCTCAGAGAAATCAATCAAAATTCATAGCGCCAGATTTATTCGTATTCGTTTACTTGTCGCATCATAATACACCCCTGACATCCCTGACACTGTTGCAGCAATTCATGTTGTTACAAAAACTTGTGATGAAGGGGCGGGACGAAGTGCAACAATTCAAGAACTTAATTTTTCTTTATCTGTTTGGGTTTTCCAATTCTTATGGTTGTGTTATGGTCACTGACTGCATTTTTTTAATTCTGGCTTCTTTAAAGAGCCCATCTTCATTGTTAGAAGACTAGTAAAAAAATTAAAATTGAAGAATTTTGTGGAATCTTAGCCATACGGATGTCTTCGTACATTAATGCATGAGCACATTACTCTTATTAGTCATAGACCCTGTCTGTTTCTATTTGTGGTGTCACAATGGGGGGTAAGTTCTGGCCTAAGTGGGTGGGAAGCCCGTGAATTTTCATACCAGGAATATCATCAAGAGCTGCTGATTCCTTAATATTTATATCACCCATAATTTCAGATAATGTGTAACATGCAGTATTGCGCGACCCCATTCCGATAGTATTCTGTGATCACTTAAAGTCTGCAAATATTAAAACAAATCCTCATCGTGCTAAGAGTTCTGATAACATTCCTACTGCAGTCTATTTGAATGGATATTTAATATTCCAGAAAAACTTTTCTTTCGTTTTATTTTCTGTCTTGCCGATGTCTATTATTTACAATTATCCTCATTTTAGTTAAACTTTTCACTAAAACTAAATGAAGCATCAAGCATTTTATTACAAAAGCAACTCAATAATTAAGGAGGAAAGCATATCCATATAGTACTATTTCGCTAACGCTTACTTAGCTCATCAGTGGATTTTCCTAATTTTTGAATACAAACCCAAGATCTATATGCTTAAAATTCAATTAATCAAACGAGAATTGTTTGAAGATTAAACATACAAACCAAAAAATCTATAAACAAAAACATAACAATCCATGAGTTTACTTTTATAATACACACACATTTCTATTTTTAGTTTTTTATTCTCATCTACACTAGGCTTGCCATCGGCCAGCATAACTAATGTATTTTGAATCAAATGAAAAAATTAAAAAATTTTTATAATAAAATGCTTTATGATATTTTTCATACTGTATGAGAATATCATAAGGTATGTAATAATAAATTTCACATATAGTTTATAGGGGAAAAAGCACAATTAGAATCATATATGTATATAAATGAATATTCCCAAAATCAATTCAGTTAATATAATATACTAAATGAAACAAGTGAAGTGACGATGTCATTTAAGCTGTGCTGTGACTAATGCACTCCAATAATTTTTACAACAATTGTTAAGGGTAACGCAACTTATTTTAAATACTAAAAAAAACATACTTTGTAACAGAAATACAAATAATAAAAATAATGAAAATAATGAAAATAATAAAGCAACATCTTCAATAAATGCTGCAGGTACTGCATTAAAACTCAAACGAAAAAAAGTAAACAAACAGTGTGTCAGACCTGGCTGAAATGAAATTTAAAACGTTTTCGTATTGCTGCGAATTTAAATGCAAATAAAAAGTGTTAACGGTTTTTAACGGTGGCGACATTGACATTTATGATCATGATTGTGATACGTTTTCATAAAAATAAATAAATAAAGAAAATTAAACTTCTTATTGTAACTGAGATGAATTTGTAATCCGTTGGTTATTGTATTTTTTTTTTTTTTCATTTAAAATCACATTTGAATAAAGAAATAAGCGGCAGGGGTCAATAAAAAGATTGACACTGAAGTCTATTTCAAGCAACAAACCAACATTCAAAGCCAACATTTTCCTCAAAGTCAAAGTACAACAACGGTTTCCAAAACATTTACTAAACATTTTCTGTTTTTTTAATTTTGTATTACAGACAGATTAGAAACTCTTAAGGAAGACTTACAAAGATTTTCTTTTAACTACAATAAATAAATACCCAATGGTTTTCATTTTGTTGGAAATTGCAGGTGTTGCATTTCATTGTCTTTCAACACACACTTTTTTTTTCTATTTGCTTAACTGCTACTTGAAACAAATTTCACTCAATTCTATTGCTTTGTACTCGTATGTCTTTCGCATCTTGAGTTTAAAGTGTTTTATAAATAAATATTGAAATTTTCTTTGTCACGATTTGGCTTTTAGTCTTTTTGTTTATAGTGACATTGAAATGTATGCAATTACATACGTTTCTTTTTTTTTATATTTGCTTTTTATTTATTTATTTTAGATGTCATTTCTTTTACTTTTTAGGGAAATTCGAGTGCAGCCAAAAAGTTTCTCCTGTTAAATTTAATATGTGGAATAAACATCAGTTTGAATTGTTACTTTGACACTTTGAATTGGTAAAGCAAACAAAATGCAAAATACTGTTGGAGAAAAACTATAAAATACGTTTAATTAAATTAATTACTTGTGTCGTTTTTATTTGGCTGCACAATATTTGGAAAAGAAAAAGACGTAGGAAACACAATTGTGATTTTTTACCAATTGAGTTCCAACTAGCCAAAATTATTTTTCTCATAATTTACTTAATGAACTAACAATAAGTTATTTATCTTGATAGGTAAACGAAAAAACTATTGTTTGGGCTCTATGGGTACTCAGGTTCAGGTTCGTCGGCATTGTATAGCATTGGCGAAGTAAAATAATTACTAAAAATGACTACTAAAAACGAAGCTTCAAAATTTAACATCACAAACGGTACAACACTGCCTCAAAAAAAAACAAATAACGTGCAAAAAAGCAGTGTTTTAAGACAGTGAAGCTTCAACTCCCATCATTCCTCCTACAATCCCTTTCCTCCAGTTCCAGCACAATGCATCGCATGTGTAGGAGTCAGCTCCTGATTGCTGGTCCAAGATAATAAAAAAAGGAATGCGTATAACCAAATGAAAATTCGCACGCAGACACCATTAGGCCTGTTCTGGAAATCAAATAACTTTTTAAAATCACACTTGCGATTTTGTTATGTGTTTTAAATCACACGATTTTTTGTTATTTGATGTGATTTTAACTCAACGGAAGCGACAAAAAAAAATATGATTCGTTTGATTTTAAATCTGATCGAAAACAAAAAAGCAAATAATGTTTTTAACAGCAGGAAAAACTTTCCTGGTTTCAGACTCATAAAAACATCTCGCATTTTTTCTGATGTGCATTTGTGTGTGACTTTTTGTAACAGTTGTTGTCGCATGGTTTCAGTGGCGAAGGCACAGTCACTGGTCACTGAACAGTAACGGCTTTTCAAAACGCCCTCCTTCGTCGGTATTGTATAGCAACGGCGAAGTAAAATAATTATTAAAAATTACTACTAAAAACGAAGCTTCAAAATTTGATACGTCTCCTTGACATCAGAGACGCTACAACACTGTCTCAAAAAAACAAATAACGTGCAAAAAAGCAGTCGTGCAAGATAGTAAAGCTTCATCTTCTCTCATTTTCGGCTGCTATACCTTTCATCTAGTTATAGCACAATGCATCGCATGTGTAGTTGGTCATCTCCTGAGTCCTCCTGGTCCAAGTTTAAAAATAAATAGGAAAGGAGAGTCTATTTTTTGTTTATTTGTAAGTGTTTTTCAATAAACCACTAAATTATTTAAGAAAATTAATAAATAATTAATAAAATTAATAATATATTAACTGAATTTATTTTGGGAATATTCATTTATATACATATATGATTCTAATTGTGCTTTTTCCCTTATAAACTATATGTGAAATTTATTATTACATACCTTATAATATTCTCATACAGTATGAAAAATATCATAAAGCATTTTATTACAAAAGCAACTCAATAATTGAGGAGGAATATATTTTTTTTTTTTTTTTTTTTTTTTTTTATTTTGTAATAATAATTTTTTTTTTATTAATTTTATTTAATAATAATAATAATTTATTAAAAATTTTCTGTTATTTATTTCGTAATAAAATGCTTTATGATATTTTTCATACTGTATGAGAATATCATAAGGTATGTAATAATAAATTTCACATATAGTTTTTAAGTTTAAAATTGAGTAATTTATTTAAATAATTTGTTACAACGTTTGCCACATAATAGTTGTAAAAAAAAACGTTTGAGACTTTAGTGCAAATTTTAAAATCACAAAATTCGAAGCACTGGACACCATTTTTGTGGCCTCAAATCACATTCACGAAATATGATTTTCAAAATACGGCTGAATGTGCACTTTTCATTAAAACACAAGGCCGCAAGAAGAAATTTAATTTAATGTGCTAAATGTATGTATGTATTTGCGATGTTACGCATGTTTTTATTCGTTTTGCTGAATATTCGCCTGTTTCATGACATTCGTATTCGCCAAAAGCAAACGAATACCTCGCGATTATTTTGCGAATACGTTTCAAAAAATAAAATATAATAATTCTTTTAGTTTTTTTACCTCTTTTTATATTAGTAACACTAATAATTTAAGCTGTAGGTATTTTTAATATGTGTAATATTTATTTTGATTCGATATTTCGCTACTCCTTTGTGTAGCTTCTTCAGGAAAATTGGTTTTTGTTTATAATGAAAAAATATTTTTTTCGAATTCACGATACAGAAAAAGTTCTTCTCAATAAAAATAAAATATCGAAGAAAAATAAATATTACATTATTTTTCTAATTTTTTGACATATTTTAGCGTATTTTAGAGTAGCGAAATATCGAATTGGAATAAATATTATATATATTGAAAAGACCTTAAGTTTAAATAATTAGTGTTATTAATATAAAATATAATAAATAAAATATATAAAATCAAATAAATATTCTTCGAGCTGAAGGTCTTTTTATATGGAAAAAAAAGGAATTTAGATATCCTGAGAAAGCCACTAAAACAAGCGGTAAAATATTGAATTAAGTTGTAAAATTTTTATATAAAAGAAGCGTCAAAATATAGAATTAAGTATTAAATTTTTTATATAAAAAGACCTTGAGCTTGAACAATATTCATTTGATTGTATTAAAACTAACAGAAGTAAGAAAATATATGTTTTCTTCTCAATAAAAAGTGCGTCCTTCATAAAAACGTTACTCTCATAGGAATCACTATATCGCAGTGGTAGTAAGTAGGTTTTCGCATACAAACCTGCTCACGTATGGCATAATATTTCTTCGTACTGTCCAACTTTGGAGCATTTCTTTTTAAATGCTTTCAAAATTCTCCTTTTCTTTTGAACAGACACCATTATGACAATGGAAAAGATTTCGGAAGTGAATACATTTTCTTGAAAATGCCGAATTTGAAGATGACAGAGGACGCGACTTTGATTTAGATTGCTTAAGTGCATCTTCTGGACATCTTCTATTTTGGTTCTACAGGCAACCAGTGGCCAGTAACGGTTCAATGACTGCTGTAATCCCATTATGGTGCGTACGTCGTGTCGATCCCGAAGGTTTGGAGATCGTGTACTGGTGATGGGTTCGGATTAATGGTGACTGTGGTTACTCAGTTCGGGACATGTAGTCATATTTATGACATTTGCTGATACGACTTGTTACTAGTCCAGATGCTGTCACCATTCGACAGTAGTCTGTGGATGGTGTTATGGTCTATGCAGGTGGTGCTCTATCTTAGGATGCAGTCACTTATATGGCGAATGGAGTCTGCATTAAAGAACCAGAGCGCTAAACACTCTGATTTAACACTGGGTTTATACAGCCCAAAACATCTTAGCAAGCTGTATATCATAGACGGTGATACTAAGATAAAGAATGCAACCTATGTGTAGTTGTTAAGTCACTAGTTGCTTTCTATAGTGCCCGTAGGGGCGCTGGTAAACGTTTGATTTTCCGTGGCGTTAGACGCTATCTTGAACACACGTCTGTAAGTTGGTATGCTGTAAAGCACACCTGCACAAGCTGTATTATTTTCATACAAAAACGTTTAAAACAAATGTCAATGACCGTTCAACATCGGGAGTGAAAATAATCCAAAAAATGTATGTTACCCAACCGTTAGCCGATATATTTTGCTTTGCCATCGCCGTCGAAGTAATTCGCCCTTGGCCGCCTTTCAGCCGCCGCTAATATACATTTTACATTCAGTTCCCATTATGCTGCATGATATATCGTTTGTATGTGTTTGTGTATTTAGACACGGTTTTCATAAATTTATGTGGCTGTAAGATTTAACACATTAACACTAATTAAAAAGGCGAAAAAAAAACTTGCTTTGGCCAATAGGGTACCACAGCTATTTTCCTTTTTTTTTTTAATTCATTAATTTAGAAAAAAAAAATAGTAGTCAATATGTTGCAACATTGTTGCATGATATCAAAAAAAAATAGCCAAACAACAACACTGAAAAAGCTAATCAAAATACAATGATTGAGAAAATTTTTTTTAATAAAAACAAACGAAACACCAAGACAAGTATTTAATTATACGTTGAATAATGAATATCCAAAGTATTACTTTACACTATTTGCATGTATTTGGAGATTTAATTATTACTACTTGTGTTTTGTTATGCATCTTTAAAGCGCAAAATATTAAGCGAATGAATAAAGGAATTGCGAGGGCGGTAGTTCAAAATGAACGTTTCGTAGTTCGCCAAAGCTGACAATTTCATTAAATATGCAGCAAAAACTGCGATGTGGTAAAAAGTTCTAATAAGTAGCGAAGAGTATCTACTTCTATTTTGGCAACTTCAGTACAGTACTATACCGATAATCCGGACAGAAAATTATTCGGGACACTGCTAAAAATCGGATAGTTTTACTGTTTTTACTCCATAACATGGACAGTAAAGTGATGCTCTTTGTAGCATAACGGAACTTTTTGCCATAATACTTGTCGCCTTTTGGAATTTGTTCAATTTTACATTATTTAGTTGAGTGTACAACATGGCAACGCACAAGTGACACGAATGGCCGTACAGCATCCCGTAACTGCTTCCTAAGCTGGCCCCGCCTAAAGACCTGACTAGCGAAATCGCCCATCACCACAAGCGCAAAATCATCTGACAAAACCTGCATAAAATCCCACCCATCACCGTCACGAGAAATCAACATACCCGTCAAATCTCAAATCTCGGGTTACAGCCTACAGTCAATCAGTACGTGCCGCCAATCCTCTTCCCCGTACCCACGACGAAAGTCAGCAGTATCTTTGTATGAACAGATTGTGTTCAAGTTAGTATGGACACCTGCTTGTGGGGCTGAATCCCATAGTGTTCTTAACATTGGGTGAATTTTTGATGTTCATCTCCACCCCATGGTTACAAAAGAGTCTTTACTCTCGGAAAAATGGTGCATATACATTCACCATTTTGGCGAAAGTAGGGCAGTGGCTCTGAATATTTCTCAAGCATTTGCAGCACTTTTGTCCAAATTAATTGCTATTGGTGTCGGTGATATCTTTTCTCGATTTATATTAAACTTTGTCAACAATCGCGCTATAACAGTTGTTAAGACGGCATCTCATCTAATGGGCTCAATATTAATTTGGAGGTACCGCAAAGGCTCCTCCCTATTTTTTTTCTTTCTTAATGACCTTCTATCTTCCAACCCTATCCACTTTTCTGTAGATGACAGCAGCATTTGCCATTCATATTCATACGGTTATTCTATATCTGCTCTTGAGAACCCAAGTGAAACGGCCGCTATGATTCCGTACTTACTTTATCGGCGATAAACAAAATTGTGAATACATTCACTATGAATTGGTATTTTCATGATCCGTGATTCATGATTCTGAATTATTTTTTTATTACACAAATTGTAAATCCATTCACTATGAATTGGTAATTTCATGATTCCTTAGACAGTTAGTTATCTGAATTATTTTTTTATGACATCGTAAATATTAACGAGGTTGTCACTTTTGAACTCGCGGAAAACACATTAAACTCTGAATAACTGTGCAGTTGTAATTAAATTTTTGTACTTCCGATTCTATTCATAGCGAGTTATTTTATTGAATGTGAACAAGTGCCCGTCACTGCCAACCCTGTGTTAAAATCATACGTTCATCAGCTACATAGAATCACTTCATTTCCAATGAAACCCATGCCTTAACTATTTCTTTTTTTTTTTGATGGGTTACTGATGCCAATCATGATCCTGATTTGCTCAAAACGGTCCTTTTCGAAAATTTCAATTAATTGAACGATCCTTGTGTTTTTACGTCACTTCTTCCGTAAATACACTGTTGCATTCGGAACGGATTTGCTTCTCACATCACTTAAAAATATAAAATAAAATATGCGATAACAAAATCTTAACCAAACAACACTTTGCAAAATACAGTCCCACTTGAAGACAGCGCCGCCTCACAAAGCAATCATAAAAACTAAAATTTAAAACTTTTACACTTTGGCATGACTAAATGGCTTAACAAATTGAATTAAGCCGTTCTCAAGCTGAAAGATAAATTTCGTTATTGCAAGAAAAAGGAGGAAACAAACAAACAAAGTAAAACCAATTATGAAATGAATTCAAAAAATTATTATTTGAAAAGCTCTTTTCTTCAACAATCCAAAACGTTGATAATTGTCTAACAAAAAAAAAAAAAAAAACACAAACAAAAAAGCAACAGAGATGAAATCACCGCGGCAATTTAAATAATTTCCATGCCACACAATTAGTAAGACAACCCTTTTTTCTATTTTCTTTATTGGATGGTTTAAATTATGCTAATTTGCTGCCCATTTGTAAAGAGTTTTGTTTTGGTTTGGTTTTTTTTTTTTTATTTTAGACTTGAATTGAAAGTTTTGGTACTTTAACTGTGCAATTTATAGCATTTTCATCACATCACATATTGTTTCGCCTTAACTTCATGCGAGTTTAAATTATCGCTCGATTTACACACGTTTTTTTTTTTCTTTGGTTGAGTAATTTGGTTTATTAAATATTTTAATATTTTATAATTTCAATATTTCATCTGTTTTTTGTGCAATTTTAAACTTATACAGGTCTTTATTAGTTTCGTTTGTAATAGCAAAAACAGCATATTCAAATTCAAACTTAAAATGTTAGAAATTTAAAATATTTAATTAAGGAAATGATAAATTCAAGATTTTATTTCCTTTCGAAAGCGAGATTGATTGAGTATATGAAATTAAATATATGCAAAAGATTTTTTGATACGAGTAATCTGGTTATATTTCTTGTTCATTTTTTAACTAGAAAAAAAAACATCGAGCGGTTAAGTTTGTTAAAAATTAGAAATATGCTTTAAATTTATTTATTCTTGGGTTGTTTCTATTGCAACAAAAAGGAAAGAGTGAAGTGGGTCAACTGAAAATACAATTTGTTTCTTTTATAACACTAGTTTTCAGGTATTTTGGCATTTGATGTTACAATTAAGTTATAATTTAACAACTGGGTGATTAATTTCTCAAGTTGGTTAAACAAAAAACAAAACTTTCAAATAAATGTGTTTGACGATAAATTAAACGGAATCTTTATCAAAGTAAGTTAATGCAAGTATTACGCATTTTTCCACACGTTAAACTTTTCCAAATATCGATTTCTAACGAATATTGATTTTTTTTGGAAAAAAAATCCACACACGATGCCATTTTTCTGTTAAAAAAAATTGTCATCCCAAAGAAAATCGATATTTTGAAGTATGAACAATTGAGAAGAACTCGCTCTGTGAAATATTCTGTTTATGCAGAATGACAAATGAAATCTTTCTACACGAATCATAGGGTGCCGCCGTAGCCTATTGCATGAGCAGCAGCCTATCAATCTGACGGTTGCGGGTTCGATTTTCGCCTAGACCGTGGGTCTTGCTAAGAGCTTCGCAGAATTTGTGTTGTTTACTTTTTTCTCCACCAACGTTGTTTTCTTTTTTTAAAAATTCCCTTTTTAAAATCTCTAAAAAAAAAAATCAGTATGCACTTCTACTAAAAGTATGTTACTACGTTACCAGAGCTCCGTTAAAATTCCAGGTTTATGTCTAGGGTTATTTTTTGTTTCTATTACCCAGCGAAAACTAGAGAATGTATTACAGCTACGAAACAGCATACTTTTGAGCAATATACTTCATACTAACTGCATTACAAAGAAGAAATGATGTAGTGACTTGATTATAACTTAATACATACCGATATTTCAAGTTTAAAAATAATAATAATAATAATTGTAATAAAAAAAAAAAGTCAAAATCGTAAACTTTTCTAATCAAAAACAAATTTTATTAATTAATTTATAATAATCAGTAATTGTATGTAATAATATTAATTAGCAATGTAGGTCGTTTTTATAAAAAAGTTTTTTGTTTTAATTTATTTATTTTTTCGATATTTCGATATTTCAGGAAAAATAAAATTTTTTTAGAATAAAATTATTTAAAAAAAAAAAAAAAATTTAATTTTTCTTGAAGATGCTAACCAAGGGTTAGCGAAATATAAATAAATTAAAAAAACTACATACAATAAAATTAGAAAGTCAAATAAAAAGAAGAATTAATAATAAGTAATTTTTAAAATAAAAATTCGAATAGTTTAAAAAATTAAAATCAACTAAAATATGTCTGCTTCATTTCTATTAAAAATAAAAAATAACAAGCTGGCAACAGTAACGATTATTCTCGTATGCATTTTCCTAAGCTCTGACGGATTCAATAGGTGATATTAATGACTTTACAACTACCTCTCTGTTTACACAAAGAGTGCTGATGACGTGTCTAGTTGCATAGAAAATACATATTCTACTCAACTGCTGTTGGAGATTAATTGTTCTTTTTCCCTTATTCTTATTCACAATATTGTTAAAATTATCTGTAAACTTGAACAACGACAGAAAATTTTCATTCATTTGTAATAACTGTAGTTCGTTTAAATTCTAAATATTCTGAATATTTAAAAAATTTTTATTTAGTACTTTTTAGTGTCTCATTATAAGACATGGGAGGCACGAGCTCCCTCTTTTTTTAAATCGGTTAAAAAGAATTTGTAAAATACTTACTATTTGTAAAGAATTTACTGCAATAACTTGAGGGTGGCGATGATTAAAGTAGTAGTAGCAGTAGTAGTAGAAGTAATGAAGAGTATGATTATCAGCATTGTAACTCATTGTAACTCAGTCAGCAAGTTTTTTGCTGGGTATCTTTGCAAACAATCTTCGAACAGGGTGAATTAAGTTTCGTACTAACTTAACAATAAATGAATAAAATTTAGAACAACGTAAGAAATTATATTCTTAAAGGAAAACAAATAAATTCCGGTTCAAATCTCGAACGTTTAAACAGAATTTGATTTCACAATCCAGCAAAAAAGACATGCAAAAGGAATAGTTAAGGCAGGCGGTCTATTGGAATTGAACTTTAGCTGAAGAACGCATGATTTTAATATTGGAGTGTCATTGGCGAGCGCGCGTTCACATAGAAAAATTTCAAATTTAATAAATTTAATTCTTTTATCTTTCCCTACGTACATATATTTATAAAATTTATTTAGTGTCTGATTTGTTGTTCGATATGTGCAACACGGTATAATAAAACCAAATCAAATATACTTTAATAGAAATCAGCAAACAGCAAACAGCAGCAGGTTTTCTAAAATACACATGTTTTAAATTAATGGCGAATGAGATGTGAATGAATTGAGTTTGATGAACCACATTTTGGGCCACAATTAACAGATTTTTATACAAGTACTTCTGCAACAGGTTTTTATTTGTTTTTTTTTTTTTTTTTTTTTTGAGTAGAACAATTTATTTAAATGCATATTGCGTTAACTGTTTCGTATTATTTTTATTAAATTCTTTAATTATATATATATATTTTTTTTTCTAATAGAAGATAAAAAATATTAATTTTATTACTGCAAATAACAACTTTGTATGCTTGTCAAGTATTAATTTAATTAAATGAATTAATTTAAATGTCCAATGATGATATGGTGGCAGACTCGAAAATATAATTCACTGTTGTTTTATGCAAATTTCAAATATGATCAGCTAATAATCAGCCACATAAATAACGCGCAGAATGAAAATAATGCCAGCAATTACATTTCCCGCTAATTATATGTCAAAATAATTGTAAATAAACTTGAATGAAAAGTTAAATTCTAAATATTCTGAATATTGAAAAGTTAAATATTGATAATTTATTCTTTTTTTTCATAAAATCTTAATTGCAGATTATTGAGAGTTACCGTTTAATAACGGGGCCACGCACGCGCTCTAAGAAGTATTTGTTACATTGTCTCATAAAATTATACGTTCCAATTGATGCCATATAATAACTTAAATTAAAAAAAAAAAGCATATGCATATGTCAGCCAAGTTAGTTGGCAATCCGAGGTGTTCAATAGTTCATGACAAAAGAGACTTGACAAACAATGTTGCTGTTCAATGTTCCTTTTATTTTGTTATTTTTATGATTTTTTTTTTCTTCTTTATTTTTTTAAATATTCACCAAATTTATAATTTATATTAAGCTACATTTTAGTTTCAAATATTTGCATTTAAATTGAAGACTTTGAAGATCGTAAATATTTTCCAGTAGTGTTATTATGTAAATTTTAATACTAAGCGTTAATTAGCTACAATTGACAAGAATTAGGCCCTGGGCGATATTGATATACGATTAAGATTGTTAATAATATATAATTCAGTTTAAAGTTGATATTTTAAACACCAGAACAAAAAGAAACTGGATTCTTTTATAATTGGTACTGGTGACACATTCAGTGTTGACAATATTAATTTAATCTTCTTAAATATGATTTGTTGTACATGAAACTACATGGAAAAAAATTAATAAAAATATTTCATATTAAATAAAATAAAAATATTTCATTTTAACAATCACATTGCGCAGAGAAGCGTGCCCTTCTAAGTGATGCAACAACATTTGAACATATAAAATATCATGGGACACCAATTTATATTTGGCTTAATCAAATACATACGAGTCCATACATATATTGGTTAATCGGTATAAACTCATTTTTGAAATTTTATTGTACAATATAACCATAGAATTGAGTATTTAAACCAATACGGCGTTGTAACCAGTTACGGCGAACTAGCTCAGCTTAATGTCATAGAGAAAAGCTAGGAAGACAAATTAATTTCCCGAGTACGATTACAACCGCAACTGGGTTCGTACTATATGAAAAACTTTAACAGTCCTGAAGGTGGCGATGGCACGATGGATGGTAGTCTGCACGTTGACTACACAACCAAAAAACAGACCTGGGTTCAACCCCAGTTTCAGACAAAAAAATTTTTAAAATAAAAATAAACACCTCGCATTTTTCTGATGTGCATTAGTGTGTCTTTGTGTGTTAGTTGTTGTCGGAAGGTTTCAGTGGCGAAGGCATAGTCACTGGTCACTGAACAATACCGGCTTCAGCTGATAGCAATCCAAAATCACATCAGAACGCCCTCCTTCGTCGGTATTGTGTAGCACCGGCGAAGTAAAATAATAATAAAAATGGCTACTAAACCGAAGCTCTTCAGCACTGCTACGAGTATAAAAAACTAAAAGAACGTGCGAAAGCAGAGCTGCAAATTAATTAATTAAGCTTCACCTCCTGTCGTTTCTCCTACTATCCCTTTCCTATTGTTCCCAGCACAATGCTTCGCATGTGTAGGAGTCATCTCCTGAGTGCTGGTCCTAGATAAAAAAAAAAAAAAAAAAAAAAAAAAGATCTCAACGAGCCATAAAATAAATATTGCACGAATACTTAAAGAAACTTGGAGGAAAGGGAATTCGCTTCTCACTGGCATAATAGTGCCGGCCAACGTCAGGCCAAACGCTTCCGGATCTCTAATGGGGCAATCTCCAACAGGCTGCTTTCGCTTAATAGAGCGGACTTAAACCTTTTAACGGGGTACTTCATATGCCATTGTGGCCACTTGAATAAAATTGGTTTCTCCAAGACCAATGTCTATCTTTTTTGTGAAAGTGACACTAAAAGTTCTGAACACGTTCTTTGCGACTGTCCTGCACTGGTCAGACAGTAGTTTCACCATCGACGTGGAATTGCGTTGTCTCCATACAAGGTATCGAACACCAGACCCCAAATAGTGCTTGGATTCCATAGAAGCTTAATATGAGGGGCTTTCCACAGTAGAACTTCTTGGACGAGGTGCTTCTTTGCCCTATAATGAATTACATTCAAAATCCACTACCTCGTAACATCTGGCACTAACCGGCCGAAGGTAGAGTTCCCCGTTTTAAGATTTTCTCTATTTCTCTGGCATTTGTAGTGCCATCTTAAAAAATTATATGTCAAGATATGTGAAGGAAAGTAATTTAAAGTAATTTTTCTGTATATTTTTTGTTGCAAACAAGAGGAAGCCAAAAGGAAAAGATCCAAAAATTTAAATGAATTGAATGACAAAGTATTTGAAAGTATGATTATTGCTTTGGTAAAATGTTTGTTAAAAATACTTTTTAATACTTTGGCTGTTATATTTATTTATTTCCCGATAAAATCCGCTAACTGGTTTATAAATTCTGAATGAAAAATTACACATTGAAATTTAATGTTCGCTTCAAATAAAATTTGATTTTACCAATTCCGGGGGGTGCTGATGGCGAGTAGTCAGCGTGTTGGCTCTGCAACCAGAAAGACACAGGTTCGATTCCCAGCCAGGTCAAATCAGAAAAAAGTTTTTTCTGAGTTTTCTGTGCTACACCCAACCTCCTTTCTCGGTATTTGAGCGATAAAACGTCGGCGAAGTAAAATAATAAATAAAATGGCTTCATTTGCTTAAAAATAATGCGTCAAAAAAAAAAAAAAGGATCAATGATGCCGCAACTTTGCTTTAAAATTAACACGCAACTGCACAGTTCTCTAAGAATTAAGCTGTATCTTCCTACCACTTTCACCACCTGTCTATTCTCTACCCTATGCCTCCCTCTAGTTCCAGTGCAATGCATTGCATATGTAGGGGAAAGCCCCTGAGTACTGGTCCAAAATAAAAAAAAAAATTCTGTTTATAAAATTTAAGTTATCAATTTTTATTTAAAAAATTCATAAAATTTACTGTTTTTGTTAAATATTTGTTTATTTGTCAACACAGTAAAATATTATAACATTGTTGAACAGTAAGGTGGGTAGCTGCTTTAAATTACACTAAAGCCCCGATTTGCGTTTTATCGATTTGCGTCGCTTTTTAAAAAAGCTCAATTGAAGGAATGGAGGAAGATGACATTAATGAAATCTTATTATCTCACGAAGAGGAGCTTGACAATGAAAGTTTATTAGCCATTAATGTTCAGCGTGCATTGGAAGAAGATGTTGTAATGAATGATGTTACTTTAGAAGAAAAAAAGTTAACAACTGCCAATATTTGCAAAGCTTTGCAATTAATTTCACAGGCAATGGATATATTTACTGAAAATGATCCCGATGAAAATCGATGCTTAAGCGTAGCATCATCTGTTGAGCACGCCATCAGTTGCTACAAGGAAATCTATGCGCAAAAGAAATCTTTAACAATTCAGCAAACCTTAGACAGTTTTGTTAACAAAACAGTGAGACCACCTAACCGAATGGAAACAACTGTTGTTAATTTAGATTTATCTGCTGAATAACATTTATAACACTATTTTTTAATTTAATGTTTATGTGAATCGCATATACGTATGTATTTATGTATGTATTTATGTATATGAAAATGAATTTTAATAATTTAATTTATTATTTTTTTTTATTTCTAACTTTAAAAACGTTTATTGAATGCAATTAAGCAAATAAAAACGTATTCATATGACTTTTTTTTTACCTAAATATGTATATATTTTTTCGAAATTTTTTAGTTTTTCACCCAATCAATTCGAAATCAGAACATTTGTATAGAAACAAATAATTCGATTTGCGTCGTTTCAATTTGCGTCGCATTCCTCCCGTCCCCATTAACGACGCAAATCGGTGCTTTAGTGTTAACATCGGTTTACTCAACGTGTGTTAAGATAACAATTGCTTTAAGGAATTTTGCTTAACATTGGTTTATCAAACTGTGTTAATATTTTGCGCCAACGGCCGTTATTTTATTTTGTTAAAAACTTTATTGTGAAATTCTTCTCCGTATTTAGTTTCTAATTACAAAATCAAATTGAAAATGTGGAAATTAAAAAACAAAAATCATTTCAATTTGTTATTTTATACAGTGTATTGAGGCCGTATTCGTCCAAGTTACATTTTCTTACATTCACAAAAACAACTCACAGAGAGACAAAAAATGCTGTTAATCTCGGAAACATTTATCCGTTTTGTTTTTCATTTACAGATTTTTTTGGTAAAATTTTTTTATTTGGATTTCTTTGAAATGTTCAATACAGAATTCTTGAATTCGTTTCTTTTGGTTTTAGGATTTTTGGTGCTGGTTATTTGATGATTTAAACGCGTTGCTTTGATTTATAAACTTAACCCCGATTTACAAAAAAAGAACATTCATATGTACGTTTCTTTAACATGATAGTAAATTTCAGTTGGGTATTGTTTTATTAATTAAAAAAAAATAATAAATTTAAAACAAAAATAAAGCGAAAAACAAACACTTTATTAGCTGACGGCTAATCCGTTGGTTAAAATTAAGAAAACTAAATTTACTTCAGGCATTTTTTAAGAACAATGCAACTGCTGCTAGAGGAATTGAGAGAACAAAATTTTATTTCTTGTGTTTATTTTCCCAAAGGGTTTAGAGTTTTTTTTTCTGCTGTGCAATAAAAATATTTGAAAACACGTCTGCAACTACTACGTGCAATGTTTTATTTAAGCGATTGGCAAATAAATTTTAAAATGTTCTTAATCCATTGAGCAGGGGAAACGCAAATATCCAATTGCAGGGAGACAGACTACATTATGCATCTGTTTCAAGGCTTTTGATGCTTTTTGGCAACGATTTATTAACGAATATTTTGCTTTCAAGAACATATTTTAAGATATTTTTTTTTATCATCTTCTATATATGCTTTGGGAACTGATGACGGGAATAAAATTCCACACCAATATCTGCTTTGAGGAGAAGGAAAATTTCATGGGGGCAACATTTTAAGTTCAGTATAATTTAAAAATTTTATAAATTTCTTTTGTTTGTTGCTTGACGTACCAAAATATCAAAGAATTTTCTGACTTCCTTTTAATAATAATAATAAATATTCCTTTTTTACTCCCGCAAGGAGCATAAAGTCGTTATGAACATTTTTAGAGCGATTTTTTTCACCATAATCTGGCAGAAACCCATATTATCTATAAAACAAAAGTATTAACTGCAGGTATGTATTAATGTTCAATTATTATACAATTATTACGTTAATTATTCATGCAATATCCATTTCTCCCTGTATGCGATCGAACTCGTGGGAAGCTGCTGTTACATAAGAAATTGTAATTAACTTTATTTTGTAATTTAAAAAAAAAAAATCGTTTGTGATTTTTGAAAATATTTTAATTGTCGAGTCATTGAATAAATTAACGGATTGAAAAAAAAAAAAAAAAATTAGTAGCAATTTAATTTTTGAAAAAGATTTCTATAAATTATTTACGAAATGAAATTTTTTGCAGTGTCAGTTGAGAAAATCAATTTTTTAAATAAACACAAGAGTTTATTGAATTTATTTTTATCTGCAATAAACAGTGATCAGATCATAACACCGACTAATTTCATAGATTATCAAATGCAGTCTGTTCCAACACATCATTCGATATGCCCCTTCTGCAAACTTGATAAAAACAAAAAAATAAATTAATAATGGGTGGAAGTTGTTTCTGTAGTTTAAAACATCTTTTTTTTTTCTATTTTCTATGCAAACTTGAATGTTCAGTACATGCAGATGAATGTTGGCTAAAAATTGCAGAAAATTAAAGCAGCAAGAAAAAGAGACGTTAGTAGAACTTTTAAGATTTAATGATCGGATAGAAGTTGTTGGCACACCGCCAACACCTTTACGACAGATTATTGTAAGATTTTTAATACTTTTTGATATGCTAGCGGAAGGTAGATAAAGTCAATAGATTTCCTTTGGATGCGTTAATGTTGCACAGTGGGGTGAAATTTTACATACAGAATATGATGTGCGAAATTAATAGCAGACAGTTAAATAATTTTCTCTTTCATATTTCGAATGGAAAATTTTTTTTATTAATTTGGTTGAGTGATTTGTTTCATATTTTGTGTGTATTGGAAGTGTTTCATTCACCATCGATTTAATTTTGAGATTTATTTGTTTTTTGTCTGAAAATTTAATCAGTTCAAAAACAATTGCTTTTATTTTGTCTTAGTGGACTTTCATGGAATCGGAATATTAATCTCCCATCACATGAAAGTCGCCTTGCACTTACTAAGCTTCCTACTTTGAAAAGTAGGAGAATGTACATGAATGTATCATTTGTAAGGAATCTAATAAATGGCTTTATTCACTCTGCGTTTTTACTCCGTCACATTGAATTAACAGTTCCAAATCATCCAACATGATATCACGTTCCCTTAAAACTTCAATATTTCCGTTCCAACTATGGCAATTTTGATCCATTTCGTAAAATTTGTACTGAATTTTTTTTTTTTTTTTGGTATTGTATTTTTAATTAGAATACATATTTATGAAATTGGCCATTATTAAAATACAGTCGAACTTCTCTATAACGTAGCAGTTGGGGACCGTCAAATTTCTACGTTATAGAGAAAATTCGTTATAGAGAAACTGCAGAAAATTTTGACTACATTTTTTTTATGTAGAAAATATATTTATTAAGACAAAAAAAATTGTTTTTACATGAACACATTAATTTTTTTTATTAATACATACATATGTGACTAAATTGATGCAAAAAATCGATTGCTAAAAACTTCGCAATAGAGAGATTATTTAGTGTGAAAAATTCTATTTAAGTCTTAAAAAGTTGTACGTTACAGAGAGAACTTTGCTATAGGGAAGTTCGTTATAGGGAGATCAAAATGTATGAAAATACTCACAAAAATGTTGTGTTCACGAATTTTATTTGTTATAGAGAAGATTTCGTTATAGAGAAGTTCGCTATAGAGAAGTTCGACTGTACTCATTTATACATTAAATCATATGTACGTAAAGACATACATATGTACATACAGGTACATGTTAATATGACAAAAATTAGTCAGTTATAGTTACAGAGCTTTATTTCTAAGTTTGTTCATCTTTTAGGATAGTCAATTATAAAAAACATACATATTTATAAAAATGGTATTCCCGCAACTAACGAACACAGCATTTTAATGTTTTAAATTTTTTTTGCTTAAGTGCATTGCTTTTTATTAATCAAATTAGAGAGCTTCCTAACTTTGTTCATCTTTTAGAATAATTAATTAAAAAAAGTTTTCTTCAAATTAGGCGGTGTTTGTGGTTTTTTTGCGTCCGCCTACTTTTGTACATTTTTATCCATTAGTGGTTCAAATTTCCAATTTATTCTTACCCATTATTTTTTAATTACAAACCCTAGTCTCAGCGCCATTATGGCATTCTTGAGACAATCTGGCATAATTCCATATATTCTACCATTGATTTTTCGATTGCAACAATATTTTAAGGCACTGAAATGCATTTTATTAATGTTTGTATACGTATCCTTTATTTTAATGTTATACTTGTAATATTTATAATTTAATACTTATTATTACTCGTATTATTATGTTTTATTATCATTATTTTTCAATTTAATGTATGTATAAATCTGTAAGAAATTAGTTCTTTGGTTAAAACTAAATAAAGAAATGAAACATTTTTTAATCTCATCTTGGGAAAATTGTTCACCACCCTAATTATATATTAAATGTTTCTATAATACAATCTTGCAATAGAAAAAGCTGTTCCACGTCATGTTCTTCATACCGCAAAGAAAAACGATTCCCTTTTGAACACTCTTATTAATTTGTTACCCATATCGGGGGTGGATGAAAATAGTAAAAAATTTATGTATCTAAAGGTACACTTTTGCACCATTTTGTAAGAAGACACCTTCAAGATTATGTCTGGAAGAAAATATTATTCTATATGCAATACTTTAGGAGATACATATATGAGTCCATAAAAAATATTGAAAATTAGTTTACATATCGAGCCTTTGGTGCAATACCGTCGTAACTCAAAATTTGAATTTTTTGAGCTGGGTATGCAGAAATGATGATTTGGGGAAATATATATCTAAAGGGAAAAAGCTTATGGTTCTATCTTTAACTCTTCAGATTCTACAGCTACAAATGTCTTTATTGCCTTCAGCTATTTCCAACAATATTTATTTGCAATAATGAAATATTTCCTTTATGACAAGAAATTTACAAACAAAAAATAGTACAAAACATGCCTCTTTATTTAAAAACTTGTGAAAAAAATAACTTTAGTTTTAATTATATTATTAATTGACCTTTTATATATATATATAAATATAATAAAATAACTTTAGTAAAAAAAAAAATCAGAAAGATTGCTCAAAACTTCAAATGCATTTTTCTCAGTTCACGGTATTGCACCAAAGGCTCGATATGTGGAAAAGGTGCCAAACACTTGTACGCATATTTTCCAGCATGATTTGTATGCTTTTCGAATTTTTATTCTATCTCTCTTCATTACGCATATATCAGGTTACAGATTTTAATGCGTTTTTCCCCTTGACATTTGAATGTCAAAAGGTAACATCAGAATCGGGTCGGTGTCAAGGAGATGCATTCTTATATTTTTGAAGCTGCGTTTGGTAGCCATTTTATTAATTATTTTGCTTCGACGATGGTCAATATCGACGGAGGAGGGCACTCTGATGTTACTCTGATATGCTTTTCTCCTCAGTAATCAATTTTATTGAGTTTATTTTTTAAAAAGTACTTTACCACATGTTATGTTATAATTTATTTCACATATTTTGTTTCGGGAAAAAGCACAATTTTGAAAGAAGAATCATACGAGTATATAGATATTGCTCGAGTAATATTATATGTGCACGGTTTTTGATTTTAATATGCGTTTGTTTTATTTTAAAATTTTTCATTTGATTCTAAATGCATTACACAGCCCGACAAAATTAAAAAATATTTTTGCTTCTTTGAATTTATCAACTGATTCTAGTTAATTTGGGTGCGCTGAATTCAAATCTGTACTCAGTTTGTCTCTATCAGCTCTAGTTTATAGATATATAGCTTTTTTATACCCTCCACTGTAAGTGAGGAGTGTATATATCAGTTTGTAATTCCGTTTTTTCCGAAAATATTATTTTTTGTGTAATTGCTAGCTGATTAACGGGAATTTTATTTGAGCAATATTATTCAGATCGTTATTTTTTCTTTTTGCACTTCAATTGCATATCGGAAGTTAGTTGCTTGTAAGAAGTGGTTTATTGCAGTTGGCAAAGTTTATGAAAAAAGTGTTGATCTAAATAGAAATGATTTCCAATAGAAGACGGTGTAAAAATTACGCTGACACATTTTGTTATATTTGTGGAGAATACACCTTTAAAGAAAACATAAGACCTATTTCGGAATGTGTTAAAAAATCGTATTTAGATTACTTTGGAGTTGATCTTGGTGACCAAGATAAAAGCTGGCTCCACACATTGTGTGCAATACTTGCTGTGTAAATTTGCGACAGTGGACTCAAGGAAAACGAAATAGGCTTAAGTTTATTGTGCCGATGGTTTGGAGAGAGCCCAGAAATCATTTGAACGACTGTTACTTCTGTTTAGTGAGTATTGCTGGTATTAATAGCAAAAATCGAAATAAATGGCAGTATCCCGATTTACCGTCAGCGCGCCGTTCAATTCCCCATTCCGAAGATGTTCCCATTCCAAAACTGAATGATTCTTCAGAGCTGAGTTCGGAGTTTGAACATAATACCGCTAATGATCTAACTGATTGCGACAGTGTTTTCGAAGACACAGAAACTATTCCTCAATGTTTTAATCTATGCGAGTTGAATAACTTAATTCGAGATTTGGCCTTATCAAAAGAAGCGTCTGAAGTGTTAGCTTCGAGGTTAAATGATAAGAATTTGTTAGAACGTGGAACAAAAACTAGGGATAAAGCTTTTTTAACATTTTTTACTAAGGAAACAATCTGGTGTTTTGTAATAATGTAAATGGTCTTATGCAGGAAATGGGGCTATTCAAGTATCTACCTAGCGATTGGCGCCTCTTCGTGGACAGTTCCAAGAGAAGTTTGAAGTGCGTCTTATTGCACAATGGCAATGTGTATGCATCAATTCCAATTGCGCACTCCACAACAATGAAAGAAGAATATAACAACATTGCATTAGTGATGAAAAAGATAAAATACTACTTAATTGATTGATTGAATTTTAAACATAAGAATCTTAATTTTAAATGTTAGATATACAAAATTGTAAATTACACTGACAAACTCTAGCAGAAGGGAACAACATGCTGTTTTCGAAGGTAGCTACACCTTTGTTTTCAGCGTTCTTTGTGTTTTTTCGCTTTTTTTTAATAATCAGTTCAATTAATATTATAAAAAGTCGATTAAAAAACCAAAAAGAATTATTAAATTCATTTATATGAATTATGTTATTAATTGACCTTTTTTATTATATTTTTTGAAATATATTTATTAAGCTTGAGGTCTTTTTCTTTTATTTTATTTGGTTTTATCATCCTGATGATGTTAACAAGCTGTTAACGAAATATCGAATAATAAAACCAAATAAAATAAAAGAAAAAGACTTCAAGCTTAATAAATATATTTCAAAAAATATTCATTTATATGTTTATGTATTTATTTATTTTTCTATATTTCGTAATTTCATATCCTTTTTTTCAATAATTTTTTTTTTAATATAAACAATCAGGTGTGTCACAGAAACCAAATTGGTATGAAAGTGAATATAAAAAAAAGTGAAAATAACATAAAAGAAACGATAAACAAAATTTCAAATGGTGAAGAATTCGTTTTGCTCTTAAGTTCCGTCCAAAAAAAATATGCAAAACCAGTTTTAATAGCGAAGAGTTTTTAAAAGTAACAAGGAAAAATGTGAAAAAAAAGTATTGCAAAACTTTTACTTATTTTCTATTACAACTTCATCTGTAGAACAAGTCAAGTGTTAAGTGAAGTTTGACCTTTTTTTTTAGGAAATAAATTGAATTTCATGTAAATTTTTCGATTTATTTTCAAAATACCCGCAATTACTTCTATATGTTTTTTTTTTTTGTTTACTTTTATTTACTTTTCAGTTGTTTACAAAGGATAAGGATGTCCTTATAGTTGTCATATTTAGTAATATAAAAATGACATGTTTGTATGTATGTATATATGTATGTATGTATTCGTGGTTGTGCCTTACAGACAGCTAAACGGCTGAACCGATTTGCTTGAAATTTTTACAGTATCTCTCAGTATATCTGGAAGAAACTAATGGTCATATAAATTTCAAAAATTCCAACTGGACGTTGCCGCGCCCATACAAAGGGTATATTTATTTTTGAACAGTTGAAGTGAAAGTTTCTGAATATGTTTCAGATGACTTTGTAGTTAAAACAAATCATAAGTCGAAAACTGGGAGCGATTGGACAAGTGCGCGTGGTACCTCGCATACAAACTAAATATTGATTTCATTATATCTTGAGAACGGTTAAAGTTACTGTTTCTGTATTTGGTAACTGAGTAACTTAAGGGTCACTGTAGAAATTAGTCAAAATGTGAGCGGAATTGGACAAATCGGCGCGGTATCTCCCATACAAAGTAAATAATCATTTTTGTATATCTTGAGCACGGTTAAAGTTTCTCATTTTGATGTAAATGACTTGATAATAAATTTTGTTTGCTTCGGGTACCTTTAATAGCTACAGAGCTAAAATTCGTTATACAGGAGAGTAAAAAAAAGGGAAGAATAAGAAAACTGACAATTTTTATCAGGGGTACTAAGCTGATCCTTTTTTGCATGTGGCACTCCCATTTAATGTACGAGTGCGTAATCTTCACATAGGCAGAGAGCTGAAATTGATATACAAGGGTGGGGGGTGGGGGTAAGGAAAAACATAGATTGCTCTCCATCTAGATGGACACATAGACAATATATTTTTTCAAAAGGAAGATCACGCATCGCCGAAACTAACTCACCGATTTTAATAAATGACGCATGAGGCATATAAATTTTTTTAAATAAATCTATTAAAACAGCTACAGCAACGGCTGGCGAATTCAGCTAGTTTAGTAATAATAAACAATATTTTAATTTTATTCGTATTTATGAAAACGAATGAAAGGTGAAGAAGGCAAACTTTTTGTTTACGGTACGCTTTGAAAAATGTGTAAATTTTTGCTTTCGAAAATTTTCACACACCTGAACATCTGTTTCGTGAAAAAGTACAAAAGAGTAGCAAAATATTGAAAAATAAATAAATAGTGTTAATTAATTTTTATATTAACAAAAAATAAACAATAGATGTTGAGCTCGAAAAATTAGTAAAAATTATAATTACTATCCTTCTTATTTCTCAATTTAAAGCCATTTAAAAGCATTAGCAAAATCACCAAATTTAAATTATGTAGCAGGTTAATAACAGGATATTAAATGCATGTGAATGCAGTACGGCCGTGTAGTCTGAACGCTAATCAAATATCACTGTAAGCAATGTTTTTTTCTTATTATTTAAGCGAAACACCTCCAGCTAAATTATTTACAAACTTATTTCCAAACCAATACTAGTTGCTTAGTTTTTTTTTTTTTATATTTTGCAATTTAATCTATGAACCTCAAAAATATTGGTTGGAAAGAGCAACAGCCAGCATCATGTGGCAGGTATAACTATTTATTTCTTCATTTATTGTGCGATACGGTTTTCTCGTTGTTTATGTTACGCAGTATTCAATTTTATTTCTTTTTTTAAGGAGATTTTCAAGAATTATTTGAAATTGAAACGCATGCTGTCATAATTTAAGCAACACTTAAATACTTTTAATACTGTCATCAAAACAAGCAACGAGCAGTGCAATTATTATTAATAAGCATTTGCGTACTCAACATATTTAATTATTTTAGCAAAACAAAAAAAATAATGTCAATTAAAAGCAACAAAATATTGATTAATTTTGATGCTTCAGGGCTTTTTGTTCAAAAACGTTCTAAGAAATATTTTTCTCCATCTGGTTATTTTTCTTTATTTTTATAAAATGTTTGATTTTAATGTGGGTAATTTGTTTTCTCAAAAAGAGCACATACGAATTACGAAAATTTTTATTAAACAACTTTTACTTTTGAAATGACCACTACCTGTGTTATTAGAGCAATTAAATAAAATTCATTCTCAACATGTTAAATTTCCTATTGAAAAGATTTCATGTTGATTGTAAATCAATAGCAACGTGATTTTTATAGAATTTACGAAAACTTTTTTATCCAACAGTAACAAAAATAATATATTGCGGACTTATTCGTATTACGAGGCATTTTTTTTTTTTGTTTTGAAAAATCTTATTCAGAGCAATGCAGAGTTTTATAAACAGTTTAACAGTTCAAGCATATTAGAGAGTTGCATTGTTTGGGCCATTCTGTTTGAGCCAGGGTAGGAATTTGAGAGTGAGTGTGCAGCTCATGTACCAATATTGTACACATGTGCATGTGCTAATTACTACTTTAGTAGAGCGTCTTATTTCACAGCAATATTTCCTTTTTTCGTTTCAAAGTCTTAAAATAAGAAACATTGAAAAAATATAAATTTTGCTTTTTCCATTTTTTTAAATAATTTTTTACGTGTTTTCATTTTTTGTATTTATCAATTACAATTATGTATGAATAAGTGTCGATTATATTGTTAATACGGTATTCGGACATGCAACTTAATAGAGATTTTTGCAATAGATGCCAATATTGAGCTCAATATTCCATACAAAATGTAAATTAAATTAGTGCGCAGTAAGTACGAAATTGTTATAAATATTGAGTAAAACTAGAAATGCAACCCTTCTCACAGGTACATATATTTACTATGAAGTATGTTCAGTGAAAAGAAAAAATTCTGTACAATGGCAAACCAAATGTCAAAAAAGCAATTAAAAAAAAAAACCAAAAAGGAATAAAGCCCATGTCACATAGAACTTTGTCGCTTTGCGTGACGTTTCTAACTTTGACAGAAAAGCGTAAATCAAAAGGTGTATGACACAATAAACGCTTTGACAACACTCACGAATTGTTTGTTTACCAAAGAAAAGTGTTTGATAATTGTGCTATTTATTTTTTTATTATAAAAATAAAAGTCAATAATGTTATTTGACGATATACAAATACAATGTTCTTTCTTCTGTTTGAAAACGAAAAGTAGAGAAAGGAAGACACGAATAAAGAAAATTATTCAAACTTATTGTCAAAGCACGCAAAAAGTGACATGTTTCATATAAACATGTACATTTCATCTTAAATGTCAAAGCGAAACTGCAACGCAAAGCGAAGCAAAAGTTCTATGTGACATGGCCTTAAGAGTGACCTACGGATTATATCGCAAAACGATCCATTTTTTACAGCTGTGATATATTTGTGAATATCAGATTAAATTCCTTAAATTAGCTCAATTAAAAATGCTTGTCTGAACGTAGTATATCTCAAGATGACACATTTGGATCGGTTAAATTTAACAGACACTACTCCATTAAATGGTATCAGTTAAAAGTTACTCATACACATGAAATAGAATTTCACCTAACCGACTGTAAAAGTTCCAATTAAGTTTTAATCAGACATTGTGAAAATGGCCGTTATAATAAAAGAACTTGACAAAATAAAAGCGAAACTGAACCTCTAAAACAAAGTTATTTCTAGTTCCTAAAGTAACAAGTCAGAAGAAATTCACTCAAGCTTAACAGTGGCTTCATTAAAAATTACTTTTTAAAAGTTTTTAATTCAAGTGTGACAGAAATTGTCAACTGTTATTTTTTTTTTCTTTTTCGTCTTTGTGGAAAATTAATTTGGTAAAAACCTCTATGCACGTGTTGTCTATAAATTGTATTTATGAACATTAAAATGTTTAGTAAATTTTAATTTTTGTGGTTTTCATCAACAAACTTGTTTTTTTTTTTTTGTTATTAGAGCGAGAAAACATTTTTTATATTGTAAAAAAAACTTTTTTTTTTTTTGATAAATGATAATAATTAAGATTTCAAAATTTTAATTAAACAAAATATTATTTAAAACCTCAAAGCATGGCTAAAAGTATAGCCGATGGAAAACTATAAGAAAAAAATTGATGAATGTCAAAAGATTTGCACATACACACGAGTAAATGGAGTAAAAATATATTTTATGGAATTTTTATTAAAAAAAAAAATCCAAATTGAAGGTTGCCTGAAAAACTTTGATTACTTTTGTAAATCTTTTTGAAGAATGTTGCTTTGTAATGAAAGAGATGATTTTAAAGACCAGGCATTTATCATCATTATAATGCGGTATTATAGTGGTCTTTAAAATGTTGTCTGTTTGTATGTAAAAATAATCTCTGTCATTACAAAGCAACATTGCGCAATTATTACGCAGGATAATTCAATTAGAACTAGTAATCATAATGATCTTCATTTATGAGCAACATATCGCACTTGATCAATAAGACGCTATTAGTTCGAAATTTTGAAAATTTTCAGTAGAAGCCAAAAACTGTTTGTCGTTACATTTTCAGTGGATTTGAATATCCAAAAACAAATCATGGTTTTTGAGATGATAGAATAAACTGAATAAAGTGAAATTTTTAAAGCGGTTACATATTATTGTTGTTCGTTGATTGCTTGCAAAAAGAAAAAATTTAAAGATTTTTAGTTATTACCCAGTTAATATTATGATCAATTAAGTATTTTTCATTTGTTTTTGGTTTTAGAGAAGTAATACTCAGACAATGATTGCCTACTCCTAACAAAAAAGCCACATCTCCATTTAAGTATAGTTAGTTAGTTTTTATCTTTCGCGCCTTAAAATTAACTATTTTTTTTCTAATTACAAAAATATATTATTTTTTAAATTTTGTTAAATTTAACAAACAGGGGAAATTTTGATGATAAAGTAGAAAAAATACACTTGTGACTTCATGACTTTAATAAAAAAAATTTTACGAAAACCAAATTGCCCAAAAAAGTTCAACATTTTCTTGCATTTGTTGGATTCTATTAATAAAAAAATAATAAATATATAAAGCTAATAATTTACATCTACGAACAACCACACACGGAGGACAAAACACGAAGAATGCCGAAGATGAAGGTGTAGCACCTTTCGTTTGTCAGTGTGTCTAACAATTTTGGTTTTTGATTTAGTTTGTTTCTTAGTAACTATCACATGTAATTTTGACTGTTATTTTCTTATGTTATCGATCACTAGCCTATTTAAAATTGAAAAATTTTAACTAACTTGGGGACGAACACTTTTCACAAAACAAAATGAAACTATATTTCAATTAAAAATTTTGTAATATCAATTAACAATATAATTATATTTTCACCTGTTAAAAAAATTAATAATACCAGTTAAATTGTTATTGTTGACTTATTTGATTAAATTTTTAATTAAATTTTTATTTAAAATTTTTTTTTATTTATTTAATTTAATTTAATTGGAAATTTAAAAAATTTTAAAAAATAGCTAACTTGTATGAATCCTTTACACAGAAAAAGTATTACTTTTTTATTTTTATTTAATACTTTTAATTAGAATAAAAAATATTTTCAATTAAAACGTTAATCATTTCAATTAAATTGTTAATTAGTTTTTGCGCTCAATACTTAAATAAATTTATTTATTTGCTATGAAATACAAAAAATGCCAGCTTATTTTTACTTAAATCAGGTAAGCATTTTGTTTTATTTTTAATAAAACAACACTCTATAAAAATATTAAGAAATACCCAACAAGCATTCGAATTGAATTCAAATATTATTTTTTTACTATTAAAATTTTTTTTTGAAATCTTCAAAATATTTAATTAAACGTTTAATTATTATTATTATAAATTTGATTGAAAATTAATTGATAATATTGTCCGTAATCTGTAACACCAGTCAAGTGAAATAATTAATCAAAATGACTACTAAAACAAAGCTTTGAAATTTAATTTCTCAGAGACGCTCCAATACTGCTAGAAACAAAGAAGGTGCAAAAGTTGGTCCAAGATAAAAAAAATATTAATTTCTTTACAGTTTAAAATTTAATAAAAATTTCATTTAATATTACAAAATTTTTAATTAAAATTTTGCTTATTTTTTTCTGTCTATGTGAATATTTTGCACTGCTTATGATCTCTATATATTTAAGTTTTAGCTTAAACCGAAATTAAAAAAGATCCTTATGAAACTGGAAAATAGAAAATATTAAATAAAAAATATCTGCTCGCCCTTATTTTATGGTGCTCTGAACAAAACGTAAAACTAAATTAAATTAAAAATTTATAAAATATATTTTTTCATTTTCATACCTAAGAAACATTTAAATTAAAGAGCGTCGATGATCAAGATTACAGTTAAATGATTTCAGATTACCGAGAGAGCCCAACAGTATGTGTATTTTTGCACTTTTTTTCAGCGATTTTGAAAACTACTCAAATTATCGGGAGATAAAATAATATTAAGTGCCGAGTAAATGTTGTAAACATTTTACTGGAAGTAATAACAAAGTTATTCGTTTAAATATACAAATACTCCAGTTAAGGTTTCCAAAGGTTCTTAAAAAGTTTATCTCATGTGGGATTGATTCGAAAAGAATACTTCACGGGATTTTTTTTCAAACTGTCTGTCAGGTACTGCAAACAAGCCAGCAAATTTTTCAATATCTTTTTTTAAAATTCATATTCCCAGTAAAAATAGAACTTCGAAAGCAGTAAAGAAGACTGTAACATTTTGAACCGAAAGAAGAGCAAATTTGGATAATTTTCAAGGAATTTTATATATATTTATCCTGCCTGCATGCTCTCTTTCTTGGCGCCCATTCAGCGAATCCAAGAAATATATCAATTTGATTCTGATGAAGATCCCTTTAACAAGTTTCATTGCTTCCGTGACGCTATGAGAATAGTAACATGAATTTTATAAATTTTTAATTATATTTAGTTTTATATCTGGTGCAGAGGCCCTTAACTCGCTGCGAATCAAAATATCAAACAGAAATTTATTAATATTTATTGGAATTTCGTTGGATATCGAATGATGTAATTTGGGCAACTGTTTATCTTGTCCACCTGTAACGACATGTGTCAACAGAAACGTACTAAAAATGGAACCGGTTGACATCAGTTACTTTTTGATTAATGTTCTTGGTCCCAAATTGTTATACTGAAGCAAAAACGCCCAAAATACAAATTTGCTTAGTGATCAGTTTAAGAACTTCGCCTTCTTTTCCATTCCTGAATATGGCTGTAACATTTGACATTGACTGCGTAATAAGTTTCCAAGGTCAATTGTTAATGAATACTAAATATTTTTTTTTTGCTTGATGTGTTTTATTTTTGTTACTAATCACATTCCTTGTTTTATTTTTCCTTTCAGGTAAGATTATTATGGAATTCACTCGTGCAATTTAGCCCCAAGCCACAGGTGAGTTTCTATTGTTGTCAACGAATGTAGGACAATTTTCAAATTTATAATTCAAATGGCCGATATCAGTTAAATCTTTATTTATTTATTTATTTTTTTTTTTATCTAAAATCCACTTTAATTTACAATGAAATATTTATTGTTGTTGCATATGAGAACTTTTGTAAGTTTGTTTGGCTGTTCGTTCGTATGTTTAAATGATTGTTAATTTGTGTATTAAATGATCATTTAGCCAGACACAAAGGCGTCATACAAGCAGACATGGTTGTCTTGTTAGAATGTACATACTTACATATGTACATATGTATTTATATGCAATATACACAATATTTAGGCATTCGCGTAGTAGTAATATATTTCATACGAGGATAACTTAAAAATTATCAGCTTACGGTCGAAGGAAAAAATAATAAACATTTGGCGTAAAATCATTTGGGAGACCAAATCACTTCTAAAAAATTTTATATTTCCACCGGGCAGCTTCATATTGCTCACTGATTTGATAACATTCCGAGATTTCCAATGTTGGCTTTAAAGGGAGCTCAACAAACAAAAAATAATGCTACTGTTATTTTAAAAAACCGCTTAGTGGATTCCAAGGAAATTTGACAGAAGGATGCATCAACGTGGACGTGGACGCCTATAAGGAATCAATTTATTTCCATCCGAAAATATCTAACAGTTTTTGATGAAATTTAAAGTATGGAAAGATCTGAGTACAGAACTACATAAAAGCTGTAAGCATTAAGAAATATAGATAACGTAGAGGTGGTTTAGGGGCCAATTTACACCGCTCCGACACTAACCAATCGATTGTGATGAAATTTAAGATGTATCCTTGAAGAAACAAAGGAAATTGTATGGATCTGATTGCATAAATTCTTATGAAGTAGAATTAAAGCAAATTGGAAACTATTTTGCGTAAGGTATTTAGTATATTTTGTAGGTATATTCCGTAATTCTCAAAGATTTTGTGGAAGTTCTTCTATAAACATAAGAAATTTCTTGGCTTTTTTCAAGAATTTGGTTAAAGGTTTACTGACTACTGATTTTGGTATGAGCAATAAATGAAATGCAGGGGGGCACAAAAGGACCTATATGGTTTGAATTCTTTATTACTTTTTTTGTTATTATTTTTTCTTTGTTTTTTTTTTTCAACATTTTGTGAAGAAGACTTAGGGAATTAATTATGAAGCATTCGAAATGAAATCATGGCCATTACACCCGAAAAGTTATGGAAAATATGCTAAAAAGAGCACGTAGTATGTGCGAAGCAGAAAATAGGCATCACATACAGGATATAATTTTTCAAAGATAATTGCAAAAAATTCCCCAATAATATACTGTATTTAAAAAAAAAAACAATATATAATAATCGCATAATTAAAAAAGTTATAAACCATTTAAACCATATATGTCCTTTTGTGCCACCCTTTATAAGGGTTTTTATAGACGGTTTCTGATCTAACGAGTTCAAAATAAATTCAGGGGCACCTCAAGACTCCATTCCTTCAACTACTTCTAACCCTATCTACTTTTAAACCTACCTAGAGCGATATCTGTCACTTATATTCATTTCGTCGAAGTTCGACATCGGATATGATCGCGGCGCTGGGGCACAGTATGAGTGATTTATTGAGAGAATATCGCAACGGGGTTAAGCGACCAGAATTGATTTCAATGCCCAAAATACCCAATGCTGCATGCTTACACACCGACGCATGCCCGATCATGCTGCTTCACCTGTAATTATGGGCGGTATAAATATTGAAAAATCAGAAGCTCTTGATGTTCTTGGCAAAAAGATTCAATGTGATGTTCGGGGGACTGAGCACATCTTCCAGGTCTCAAAAGAAGCATTCAAGTGCATCGGTTTTTTAAGACGGTTCAAGACATACTACTTCACCCCAATTAATCTCTTTACAAAGAACAGAGTTTGTAAAATAGTGAAGCTTCAACTACTGTCATTTCTCCTCCTCTCCCTTTCCTCTAGTTCCAGCACAATGCATCGCATGTGTAGGGGTTATATTCTGAGTGCTGGTCTTAAAAAAGATGGAAAAAATCTAACAAAAAATTTTATCTGATGTCTAAATATGCTTTGCTAAGCTGCACATAGTTGCATCCATATTTTCAGCTGTTGGCCAGTACAGTAAAATCCCGTTAATTCGTAATCGAATTGACCAGCTAATTACAGGAGTGTGTGAAAGGGATTTCGATTAAGCGGGATTAAAATAACGAAAGCCATAAAATAAGGCGCTTCTATAGTTCTGGTTATTCAGTTTCTTTTTGTCGTTTTACTTTGCAGAAGTTCCCACTATGAATTGTAAAGAAACACAAAAAAATTGTGGTTATTGTTAAAGAAAACTGTTGAAAAAAACATTGGATTGGTAATTTAATTTTTTTTAAACATTGGATTTGGATTTTCTTAAGAATTATAAGAGGTTTTTAACAAATAAGTACGATTTATAAGGATTTCTTCAGACTTTGAAGTGCAAAAAATACAAATTAACGAGGAGACTAAAATGTATGGAATTTTTACGAAATGAAGTTTTTCTCAAGGGACCAGTCGTTTATTTCGAATTGTTGAGGTTTGCGAAATAACAAGGTAACAAGGTTTGACTGTATATATTTCCAGTGCTTTATAGGTTGTTATATATTTTTTATTTTTCATTTCATACTTCTCAAGGATAAATACTGCATTTCAAAAGACGAGATTCTATTCTTCTAATATTTATTTTTTTTTTAAATTTTATCAACTGCCATATGAAGAGCTCTTATTTTCAGTTCTAGGCTTTGGAGTTTGTAAACGAACAAAAAACTATTTATTAATTTTTATTTATTCTTAAAATTTTTCATTCTCTCTAAAGGCTTCAAATCGATATACTTCTTGTTAAGTTTATCTCGTTACCCCGGCTTGCAGACAGCTAATGTTCCTTAATTTGGGCATTGACCGCTTTGTGATAATTGATTTGTTCGCCCCATGGACCATTCCAGTCTAATGCAAAAAGAAGTTATTGCCTTTTAGTGTTCGGCAGACCATTCTTAGAGTTCTACTTGGCCACGTTTAAAATTCTCATTAAAATTGCAAAAGCACACAAAAAAATATTTTTCTTTTCATTATATTTCTGTTGCGTTTTGTTTTCTCACAGCTTTTTATTTTTTATTTATAATGGGCGTCACTGTAAACACTGTAAAGCAACCAGACTTTAATGAAACAAAAACAAAAACAAATAAATTAACCCAAATTTTAAATAAAATAAAGCAAAAAATATCAATGAGCAACAAAAAACAGAAAAAAATTCCCATAAATTTCAGCAGCGTTATCTTATTGGAAACATCACGTTTAAATCACTCGTTCATTTACAAAAATAATTTGTTTTATTCCAATCATTAAAAATAATTTATTTAAATTGGATATTGAAAACGTTTCTAAGCGATTGTTAGACAAACAAAAAATAAAAATTAAATAAACGTTTTGACATTGGCCATGATGCAGAAATGTGCAAAAAAAAAAAATGTTAATAATAGTATTTAAATAAATTTTATTTTCATCATAAAATTGTTAGATAAATTGTTGCAAGACACTCACCACTCAAATATTCCATTAAGATTTAGTTTTGCAGATGAAAAACTCTTAACTTGCATATAAATCAAAGTCTGTACGTAACAAATGAAGGGCATGCTATTGGAAACATCTGCCAGACTCGAAGTTGTGGGGAAGAAATTGATTTTGCGATTTGTTGTGGTGGGAGAATTTTTATTATTCTCATCGCATTTTAATAATTTAAGGATCTTTGAGTTGTATTCACGACCTTCAGCGGATTGCAACGAAAGATGAATAATAATTTGCTGAATAACTGCCACTAGCTTACTGCAAGAATCAAATCGAATATTCACAAAAACTACTCCCTCTACTCCTCCGCACAAAACCTTTCTCTCTAGTTCCAGTACAATCCATTGCATACGTCGGGATTATCCCCTAAGTGTCGGTCCAAGAAAAAAAACCTAAAATTTGATAGGTAGTGGTTGTTAATCTAGACAAAAAAATATGTGAACAGATATCTGGTGCTGTAGTGATATTACCATCTTTTAAGGGAAAAAACGGGTAAAAACTGAATTTTGGTACTTTTTTGTAAATTGTAAAAGTAACTTCCACTCTACTCATGCCGCGGGTGATTACTTTTGGCCCACCCTGTACTTTGCAATAGTAATCAACGGCGTTTGTCTAATGGTACTAGACTAGTAGTAAAAAGATTGATGACATACGTATATCATTGAAGCTACTATTTTAACAGACACGATCAAAGGCAAAGCTGTATTCCATTCCACGTATTCCAAAGATTTCATCAGATATGTCGTTTGAATTTAAACGCCTTCAGGGTCATTTTCACCTCGTGTTTGCATTTACTATTAATTATTTGCGCAAGGATAATCGTTAGGAATTTATGGAGTGCACTTGGAGAAACCAGTGTTCTCAAATGGGAAATTGTATGTAGCGTGTTTCCATGTTGGTAAACCATCGCTTTTGTTGCGTACTACAGAATATTAAAATAAAAAATGTTTATCGAAATGATTTTTTTTAGGAAGTGCTAAGTGGGTTTGCTAGTATATTATATTAATTCTTAGCTAATCAGTGCTTTTGAATTCATAAAACCACACAAAAAAAATTATATTTATTTTCAATTAAAAAATTTGTGATATCAAATAAAAAATTGTTAAAAATTTAATTAATTTTTTGATTGAGCGAATTAAAAATGATTCTTCTTGTAGCTCTTAGGCAGCTATTTTCAAAAAATCGGTTTCATATTATTGATGGTTTTTAAGTGATTACAAATTTAATTGTATTTATTAAACTATTTAATTGAAATAAATATAAAAATTAATTAAGGGTTTTTATTAATAAAAAGCAAGCAATATTTTTTTCTGTGCATCATATAAAATAAAATTTTCATATTGTCGTAATTCCGGGGTCAAGTTAACCCCAAGTTCAAATAGTTCCTCTCGTGTGGCCATTCGATCTGCACGGCCATAAGTATTTCCTATTTAAATTGCATTCATCACTATTTTAAGTGGATACTTACCCGTTTTTATGACCCTCGCTACTTTATTCGCAATAAGTAGTTGTGTTAGTTAACACTATCAGGAATATATAAATATATATATAAATAAAGATGAAGATGGTTAACGAAATATTGAAATAGAAAAATAATAAATAAAAACAAACCTTTAAGCTTAAAAAATAATATAGAATTTGTTATTAAATTTTATTGTTCAATAAATGTTTGATTCTTTATTTCTCGGCAAAGGAAAGAACAAATCACTCGAAACTAATTACTACTGGCATTGACTTAAATTCCATTATTACAATTATTATTCGAAAAATTTTTTGGACCAGATAACAACTTTGTATATTTTGAAATTTTAAATTAAATAATTTTGATAACTTTCATTAAATAAATTGTGAAACATAACAATGAATTAACTTTATAAACTTGAAAAAAAATTTTTTTCAAGCAAAATAATAATTACATTTTACAAAGTTGACAAGCATCACGTTTTATTTATTAAATTAAATATCTGGTTATTTACTCAATTGGCAGATAAAGAAAATATAAATAATTTATGCTATAAATTTAAAAATAAAATTTGCTTAAAATATCGTGATTGTTTTCTATTAATAGCAAAGAGTCTACAACTCCAATAGTTCTTTTTAATATTCATTTATTTTTTTTTTTTTTTGTTGTAATTTAAGCAAAATTTTCATTTACAATTTTCACTACTGATGGCTGCATAAAATTATTATCACGTTTGCTTCCTAAGTCTGTTGTTTTTTTTTTATTCTGGCATTGAATAATTCTTCTCAGAAGTTTTTATTTTGTAATCATGACAACATACTGCTGATGTACTTTAAAGGAAGTTAATGATACGTTCTTTGTATTGTTACATCGGTTTTTTTTTTTAAGTGTGGGAAGTAAAATTTTGTGAATAGAATTCAAAAGTCAGAGATAAATTGGCAGCTGAAAGCTGAAAGAAGATCTGGTAGTTAAAGAATTTAATGGGAATTTTTAAATAAATAAATAATTAAGAAAAGACGAAAAAAAATAACTACAAATTAGCTTTCACAGTCTCGCCTCAGCATGTTACAAAAGAAATTTTCATATTTTGAAAAAACAAAATTGTCATTAAAATAAAATTTCCTAATGTTTAATAATTTCGTTCGCAAAATGTTTGAAGTTATTCTGATGGAAATTTTTCGTCAAGATTTTTAATATCTTAATAATTTACTCAAAAAAAAACATAGGCAAAGTAAATAGTTAATGTATGGGTTTTATTGCAAATAAACTGGCTCAACTGAGGTGAAGAACGCATGATTTTAACACAGCGCCGGCATTGGCGAGCATGTGTTCATATTTAACAGAACAGATCTTCATTTACTAATACTAATTCATTGTTACGGCTTTATTTTTTTTATTTCTGTGAATGTATATTTTACTTAAATATTCTTATTTTCTCACATAAACTACATCGAGGTGAAATTTTAATTTAGAAAAGTTTTTGTTGTAAAATATCGTACATTCTATTTCAAATATTAGAATATGCAGTGATTAATTATTTGTTTTTTATTTGCGAATCAACATATCTACGTATTTTAATTTTTTCATAAAACTATACATATTCGTATGAGAAAACTTTCTCATAACTTTTACGAGATTTCAATATATAATTCTCATTTACTTTTTGGCAAATTCAGACAAATAATTATTTCAATAAACAAATATTGATATTCAATTTCTATGCATAAAAAATTATTGAAAATATTCGTATCGAAATTTATTCCAGCGACAATTATTCAAATATAAAATTTCACCGATAAAATTAATCGATTACATTTACATTTACATCGAGTGAAAAAATATTCGGATAAATAAATATCTTTAAATATCTAAAAAATAAATAAATATAATAGTGGGTGGGGATGGCTGAATCAGTCTGCACGTTGACTACAAAACCAATACAGACCTGGGTTCAACCCCAGTTTCAGACTAAAATTATAAAAAAAAAAACATCTCGCATTTTTCTAATGTGTATTAGTGTGTCTTTGTGTGCCAGTTGTTGTCGGAAGGTTTCAGTGGCGAAGGCATAGTCACTGGTCACTGACCAATACCGGCTTCAGCTGATAGCAATCCACAATCACATCAGAACGCCCTCCTTCGTCGGTATTGTGTAGCACCGGCGAAGTAAAATAATAACAAAACTGGCTACTTAACCGAAGCTTCAGCACTTCTACGAGTATAAACAAAACAAAGAACGTGCGAAAGCAGAGCTGTAAAATAATTAATTAAGCTTCACCTCCTGTCGTTTCTCTTACTATCCCTTTCCTATAGTTCCAGCACAATGCTTTGCATGTGTATCAGTCATCTCCTGAGTGCTGGTCCCAGATAAAAAAAAAAAAAAAAAGAAATATTACATTAAAAAATTTTTTACATAAAATCTTAATGCAAGAACAATTATTCGAATCGAAATTTATTGATTGACAACAATTTTTTAATCGAATAGATTTATTCGATTTGATAAAGTGTTCAGAAAAATAAATATTTGAATACAAGGTTTTTGACATAACACTTTTCGGTAAAAAATTATTGAAAAAATTAATTCAGATCTAAAATTATACACATCCTTCCAAATGCTCGTTCAATGGTTTGTTGCATAAAACTTATTGACATTGAAAAAGGTAGTTGAAAAAAAATATGAGAAAATTTTTTTGACACTGTAGAGTGTGCAGTTTCCACATTTTTATTTAATAAGTGTAAAGGTATACAGCTACTCAATACGATTCGAAAAACATTTCTTTTAAAATTGAAAGTTTTCTGAATAAAAAATAATATAGAAAAAATTATTGAAATCAAAATTGAAATGAAAATTATTCGAATATAAAACATCTACCACGAAAATTAATGTAATAAATTTGTGCGATTGATAAAGTATTCGGATAAATAATTATTTGAATAAACATTTTACGCCAAAGGAATTATAAAAAAAATTATACGGATCTAAAGTTATGCACATCCTTGTAGTTTTTCGGTAAAAAAAATAAATTCAAAAATTTTTGAAAAGCAAAATTTCATTATTTTTATGTACATAACTATGCTATCAATTATTCAACGTCAGCCAAAATTATTTACGATTATTTATCTATGTTTGTTATAGGGTTTCGCTGGTCTATAAGCGCATTTCATTTGGTGCTAATACCAAAATCTTCAGGACGTCTTTAACCAAATTCTGGAATAAAGCCAAGAAATTTCACATGTTTACACAAGAACTCCCAAAAAATACTTGCGAGTTACGAAATATACAGACAGAACAAATCAAATAATAATTTTTAACACTGTGCAAGGACATTTTCTTGTTTAATTGAATATTTTTACGGGTTGGGTACAGGGTTTACCATACGATCCTGAAGATTTCCGAAATCACAAAGCACCTGCTGAGTAAAACCTTAAAAAATATAAAATTCCAATTCGTTGAACAAATTCACAGAAAGTTACATAAAATACACGTTAAGCCAAGAAACAATCTATCTACACTCAAAACATCTAATTCAATTTAGTTAAAACTCAATTGAAATGTATTTCATTTCATATTTATGCACGTAGAAATTTCAAAAGCTCAAAATTTATTTATTTCATTTCTTTTACTTCAAACATTATTTCTTATCTTAAAATAAAAGTGCACATAATGCACACTGCCAGCAAGTATTGTTAAGCATAAAAAATTCCGACATGCAGACATTCATAAATAATGGCAAAGATACTTATAAATATGCGAAAGTTTTATAATGCATTAAATTATCCATATTGTTTTTTTTCTTCTTTTTTCTATTCATTTTGTGCTGATTAGATAACAATGGAAGGTGGTTAGGCCAAAACACTCTAACCCGTACTTAACAGCAAACAAAATTTTATCTACTCCAAAAGCAAGAAACACAAACAGAAAGAAGCAGAAACGCAACAGTGCAATTTAAGAAAATGTAATGAGCCAACAGAAAAACAAAAACAATGCTTTGCCTAAATATGCGTGTCGTATCTATCGCAAGTAGACAACATTATGGACGGACATATGAACACTTTCATAGAAGTGAATAAGACCGAGCAAGATTTTCAGTCTTTGCCACAAAATTGAAATTTAAATTAGATAATAAATATAAGCGAATAAATTTAAATGCGATGAACATTATTTGGTTTAATTTTACGTCTGAAAACTAAATTGTAATCCATGCAATAACTAAATGCTCAGAAGGAAAAACTACAGGCACATCTAGTGCCAGCGGTTTTGTTGCACACTGTGAAATTTATCACTTTCATGTGTCATTTAGTTCAACATTGCCTTGTTATTATTACTGATACACACACATTATAATTCCATATGATTCTGCATATTTATAACTTTATGTTAAATATGTTATTTTCTATGATTGGGGAGGGGTCTTTTCATATTTCAAAAGAATTGCTCATATATAAAGACACATAATAATTTTATTTATTACGAGTTACCATTCGGCAGTAGGTTGCCCAACGGCACATTTTGTGTTCTACCATAATCCTGAAAGAAGTACCATATAACATCCCTGCATATACATATCATCACTGTGATCCCGGCCGCAGATGACGTTCCGTTAACTACAACGTTCACTGGTACTGTTCCACTTAATTGTTCCCCAAACAAAAAAGGGCATATCGAAACCCATATCCAGACACCAAATTTGCCGCTCTGCAAATGAAGTCGCGTAAATCCCTGATTAGATGTACTGTTGCCTGCTGTCTGCTGATTGGAAGGTGAAGTTGGCTGTCAGTGTGTACTTAGTGTATTGACTCTGCAATATAAATATCCGTGGTTCGAATACCCTATACGATCAAAAATTTTCTATTGTTTCAGTCTGCGCTTACAGCGTCCTGCTTCGTCAGAGTTTGAGCAATAAAACATCGCCGTATTAAAATAATAAATAAAATGGCTCCCTTTCGGCTTAAAAATTGATGCTTCAACAAAACACCTGGGACCCTACTTTACAAATTCTCCAAAAAAAAAAAAACACGTAACTGCAGAGCTGTGCTAGAACCATCCTCTCTATACTTCTGTTTTCGCACCAACTGTCAACAATAATAACACTGTGATACAAAAGTTGACAAAAAAAATTATGCAGGGGTTCTCATGTACCAATTCTGTTTTGTTGGAGGCCATAGTCTTGGTCTTTCGTCAGGAGAGTAAAGGAAAATGTAAGTTCTTCTATTCCGGCTCTTTTGAAGGGTGATCTATTATTCACTGACCCGGTTGAAAAAGCTAACCTTTTAGCAGAAATGTTTGCAAGTAACTCTCACTTGTCGGAGAGCAATCAACCACTGCCCGCACTCGAGGGTTTATCTGTAACTAGGCCAAAGATATACTTGCGAGCTCGTGAAGTTAAAAGGGTTCTAGCGGACCTCAACATTAAAAAGAGTCACCTGGGCCGTATGGAATTCCTGCACTAGTCCTGAAACAGTGTTCTTCGACGTTATCACGTCCTTTGGCAATCCTTTTGAGCACTCTGGACCGTACGGGTCAATTCCCATCATGCTGGAAGATTGCAAATCTTCCAAAAAGTGTGAGGCAAGCAAACCTGAAAAGTACCGTCCAATCCCAATTTGTTCTGCGATTTCCAAAGTGATGGAAAGTATGGTGAACTTCCACCTAATGAAATATTTAGAGTCCAACGACCGCCAATACGGCTTACGCAGAGGACCATCTACGGTCGAAAGTAAAGTCGTGACTATGGATATTTCTAAAGCGTTCGATAGAGTTGGGCATGGGACACTTCTGTCCAAAATTATTGCTTTTGGTGTCGGTGATATTTTTTCTCGATTTATATCGAGTTTTTTCAGGGATCGCGCTATAAGAGTTGTTATAGACGGGATCTCTTCTAACGAGTACAAGATAAACTCAGAGGTGCCGCATACCCTATTTCTAGTCCTTCTTAATAAACTCATATGTCAAACTTCCAAACCTATCCACTCTTTCGCAGATGACAGCAGCATTTCTCACAGATATTCATTTAGTCGTAGGCCAACATCCACTATGATCACTTCGCTGAGGCAGAATATGAGTGATTCATTGAATTGTGACCTCACGAAAAATATCGCAATGGGGCCACGCGACAGGGTCGATTTCAACGCTCAAAAGACCCAATGCAGCATGCTACGCATCGACGCATGCCCGATAACGCTGCGTCATCTGTAATTCTGGGCGGTATAAATATTGAAAAATCAGAAGCTCTTGATATTCTTGGCATGAAAATTCAGTGTGATGTTCGATGGACTGAGCACAACCTTCCAGGTCTCAAAAGAAGCATTCAAGTGCATCGCTTTTTCAAGACGGTGCAAGACATACTACTTCACCCCAACTGATCTCCTCACTATTTCTACCGCCTCCATCAGACCGAAAATAGAATCCAACTCTCTTATAAGGCCCGGTGCATTAAGAAGCCTATTTTGAAGTAACTCGACCGTGTACAGGAAAGGGGGAAGAAACTCTTGGGAGATAGTAGGGTGGCGAACTATTGACTCTCTTGAGCATCCCCACAACGCGTTATGCATTTCGTTATTATATCGTTACTATAATATGATGTGTTCTAATGAAATCAGGGAACTTGTTCCCGAAAACCGAACATTCACGCGCACATCGTGTTTATCAGTAAGAGCGCATCCAATTGTGTTCGATTTGGCAGCGAATCGCACTACTCATTACAGAGAAAATTCATTTTTTGACCGAACAGCACGTATGTGGAATAGACTACTCACTCGCAAAGGTCTTCCCTGTCACTTTTGACGTGGGAAAATTCAAATCGAATGTCAATAAACACTGCTTTCTGCCAAAAACCTTATTTCCTATTTTTGGCCACAATGCACCATGCATGTGTAGGTATCATCCCCTGAGTACCGGTCCAAGAAAAAAAAACTAGAAAAAGTAAAATATTTGCACATTAATTAAATACATCAACTAGCTTTCCTGCTTATTTTAATAAAAACATTTTATAAAAAATATCTAGCCCTTTTTTAAGCGATTTAACACTTTTACTTCTAAATCTTATGGCAATGCTGAAGAGAGACAAACCATTATATATATATATTGTACTTTATTTATTTTTCATTAATTAGAAAAAAGAAAGATGTTTAAATATCGTATTTCAACTATTCAACGGATGCGTATCGCTGTCGTTGTCAAGTGATTTTTCATTTTGTCCTGTCATTAGTTCGCCATGAATTATGGCATCCGTTACTTAAGTTGGCAGCAAATGTCCATGTTTGTACGTTTGTCTCATAGATCTTAAACAGTTGTTGTTTTATTATTTAAAATAAGTTAATGGTCGATTCAATTGGTTCATTCAATTATCTGCTTAACGTTTTTTTTGCACTTAATAACGATCTCTATTGGTTGGTTTGATTTTTGTTTGTTCCCCATTAGCATAAGCGTAGCTAGGGGTTTATTTTTAATTTATTTAAAAATTTATTAGATATTTTCCCCGCTCTAAGAATGGTTTTGCCACGTCAATGTTCCGCAAACATTTATGTTGGGCTTAATACCACATTGGCTGGATAGTTTCGATCTCCAGTAGATATTCGTACGATATAAAATTCGTTTTTTTTTTTTTTGTCTTGTGTTCACTATCAAATGTATGAAATTAATGTGTTCATGTGGCACATTTTGAAATGTTTGTTATGTTAACTATGCATCGTTATGTCATTTACCAACCTCATATTCATATATTATGTTACTTAAAATAGTTGTTATGAAACAAATTAAAGTAGATTTGATATTTTTGGCTTCGGTGTTTTTTGTTTCCTTCTGTGGATTAAGAAAAGAAAAGATCACTTATAAATCATTTAAACGACACAAACTGTTAAGCAAATGTATGCAAAATATTTTAATGATTATAATGTCGTTTGGTTTTGTTATTTAATTTACTCATTATTTTTAAATTTATTAGATCCTGTGAACTAACAGATTTATGGTATAAATTTTATTAAAAATGTTGACAAAATTGACATGCATTTAAAGATTTCTGTTGCTGCACATGCCTTTGCTACGTAGTTTGTTCTCGACTACAAGCTAAACAATTGAAACAAAAATTTCTGGACATCATAAGTGCTTTAAGTTACCGGGTAACTGGTTCTTCCAGCTGATAGCCAGCACAACTGGCGTGGTTTAGTTAAATTTAGTCTTCGAATTGTATTCCTTAAGATTGAAATAATAATAATAATTCTTTTCATTATATTATTAATTGACCTTTTTTATTATATTTTTTGAAATTATATTTTCTATTATTCCTGATGATTCGTTAACAAGCTGTTAACGAAATATCGAATAATAAAACCAAATAAAATAAAAAAAAAGACCTCAAGCTTAATAAATATATTTCAAAAAAAAAACAAAAAAAATTCTTTTCTTTAGAATTAGTGATATTTATTTGAACTACAATTATTACAAGTGAATGAATGAAAATTTAAGATCACAGCTAATTTATCACAATAATGTGAAAATTACTTTAGATTTTTGAAGGAAGGGAAAAGGATACTTAATCTCCAACACCAGTATATACATATTTTATATTCCAAAACACATGACATCAGTAGTCTTTGTGTCAACAGAGAGGTAGTTTAAAGTAATTTTTTAAGCCGGCAAAGAAATGAATAGGTGAAATGTACATTACTTTCCACGTACTATATCGACAAAGACACAAAGCTTTTTGTTTTTTTCTGTTTTAGTATACGCTAGAATCTATATATTAACAAATGTTTGAAGCTTTGTAGTCAGCACAGGTTAGCGTTCTAACCTTAGATTTACTACTTTTAACTGTCACTACTTAGTAAAGTTTTAGGTTTCTTATAGTTCTCCTGAATGCTGGTCCCAGATATAAAAAAAAAATATCATTTTAAAAATTAATTAGATTTTTACCTGTAAATTAATTAATAGTATCAACTAAATTATTGTTGTTGATTTAATTGAATTAATTTCCTATTTAATTTTAAATAATAATAATTAAAAATTTATCTAAATATTTCGAAAATTTCAGACAAACTTTTAATAGCAAAAAAAATTATTGAATTTAATGAGAATGCTTATTGAGTATTAATTTTGTTTTTCTATAAATATTGTTGTACAAGGTGGCACAAAAAGAGCTATACAGTTTAAATGGTTTATAACTTTTTTATATATGCGATTATTATAATTTTTTTTTAATACATATATATATACTTAATAATAATTACCTTCTTCTTTTCTTTCTTTTTTTCTTGGACCGGCACTCAGGGGATGATCCCTACACATGCAATGCATTGTGCTGGAACTAGGAAATTAGGGAAGGAGGATAGAGGGAGTAGTGTTTATTGACATTTGATTTAAATTTACCACTTGAAAAAAGTGACAGAAAAGACCTCTGCGCGTAGTCCATTCCACATACATGAGAGTTGTATTCTATTTTCGGTCGGATGAAAGCGGTATAAATAGTAGGGTGATCACATGGTGTGATGGTTTTAAAAAAACGAGGCACTTGAATGCTTCCTCAGTCCATCGAACATCGCACTGAATTTTCATGCCAAGAACATCAAGAGCTTCTGATTCCTGGATGTTTATATATCGCCCATAGTTACAGAAGAGGCAGCGCAGTCAGGCATGAGTAGATGCGTGAGCATGCAGCATTGGGTCTTTAGAGCATTTATTAATGATCTGAATATTTTAAATTATTTTCATTTGTAACACTCAATATTTTCAAAATAAAGCATTTTCCCGCAGTTACCCAGTTACTACTTTTTTTGTCCCCATTGAAAAAACGGAAACTTTTCCAAAATTTTTTCTATCGAGTGGTTGGATAATAAAATATTCATTTAAACTATCAATGTACATATGAAATATACAGGGTGGTGCAGAATGAGCTTCATGGTTTAAATGGTTTATAACTTTTTTATTTATGCGATTATTATTATTTTTTTTTTTAAATACAGTATATTATTGGGGAATTTTTTGGAAAATGATATCCTGTAAGTGATGTCCATTTTCTGCTTCGTACATACGTGCTATTTTTAGCATATTTTCCATAACTTTTTGCAAAATTTCGGGTGTAATGGCCATGATTTCATTTCGAATGTTTCATAATTAATTTCCCAAGTATTCTTCGCAAAATGCTGAAAAAAAACAAAGAAAAAATAATAATTAAAAAAATTATAAAGAATTCAAAGCATATAGCTCCTTTTGTACCACCCTGTACATCTTATAAATAAAAATGACATGTTTGGATGTGTGTATGTATGTATGTATGTATGTATGCTTGTGCCTTATAGCCAGCTAAATGGCTGTATCGATTTTCTTGAAATTTTCACAGTATCTCTCACATCTCACATTTTTCTGTTGTACATTTGTGTGGCTTGGTGTCAGTTGTTGTCGGAAGGTTTCAGTGGCGAAGGCATAGTCACTGCTCACTGAACAGCTTCAGCTGTATCCAATGCACAAGCACATCAGAACGCCCTTCTTCGTGGGTATTGTGTAGCATCGGCGAAGTAAACTAATTACTAAAAAAAAATTGCTACTAAAAAAAAAAGTAGAAGCTTCAAAATTTAATACGCTTGCTTGACATTGACATCAGCGACGTTACAACACTGCTACAAAAATAAATAACGTGCAAAAAGCAGTGTTGTAAGATAGTGAAGCTTCACCTCCTATCATTTCTCCTATAGTTCCAGCACAATGCAGCGCATGTGTGGGGGTCATCTCCTGAGTGCTGGTCCAAGATAAAAAAAAAATATCTGAAAGAAACTATAGGCCGTATAAATTTCAAAAATTCCAACAATAAAGGGAATATTTATTTTTGTATATGTTGAGAACGGTTGAGGTGAAAGTTTCTGAATATGCTCCAAATGATTTGTAGTGAAAAGAAAATCATCAGTCAAAAACTGGTAGGGATTAATAGTGATTCCATTATATCTTGAGAAGGGTTAAAGTTAAAGGCTCTCATTTTGGTCTGAATGACTTGATAGTAAATTTTTTTTCTTCGACCCCTTTCAAAATAGCTACAGAGCTGAAATTCGATATACGGGAGAGCTAGTAATGACAAAAATATGAAAACTGCAAATTTTATGAACGGGATAGGCTGATCCCTTTTTGCATGTGGCACTCCCATTTCATGTACGGGTGCGCAATTTTTATAGATCCAGAGAGCTGAAATTGGGTACATGGGTAGGCACTCAGAAGGTAGGAAGGGAACGTAAAACATAAATAGGTCTGCTTCTAGATGGACACATAGACTTTATATTTTTTCAAAGATAAGCCCACGACGGCTGGTAGGGGGCAACTTCCCTGTCTCCGAAACTAACTAACCGATTTTAATAAAGAAACCAGGAGGCTTAAAAAAAATTTTTAAAATAAAACTTTTATAACAGCTACAGCAATGCGCTGGCGGGGTCAGCTAATAAAAAATAAAAAATGATTTTTTTCTGTGAAAAATTTATAACACAAACTTGCTCGAATACTTATTCAAAATATTACATGTTGTATGAATGTTTTTGGTATTTGCGCCATAAAAGAAATAAGAAGAAGATAATTAAATTTTCACAGTTATTTATATATTCAAATAAGAAGAAGATAATTACATTTTCACAGTTATTTATATATTCAAATAAATAAAAGAAGTTTTTTTATTTATTATTTGCTTCAATTATACCCCTGTTCTCAATAATTCACATTCACATTATTTTGATAGCACGGAAACGAATACAATTTCTCAAAAACATATGAATTGCAAGTGTATTTATTTATTTCATTTTTGTATGAAAATTAGCAATAACAAGTTTACAATATTCACAATACAATACAACCGATAGTACGATACAGCGAGCTTGTAAATTGGACAATTGTTTTTTTTCCACAATAAAAACAAAAACTGTATTCGTCACACCTCTTCAATTATTTTCTTAAACTACAAAATTCCCTGATTGGTATTTTAATTTCATATATTCAATGAGTTAATTGGTAATAAAATTATTAAAGTCTTTTTTTTAATTTTCATCACTCAATATACATACCTTTAATTTGACCAGCTTATTTATTAACAAGAAATTAATAAAGAAAAACTCTAAACACAATTGCAGCAACAGTCAACACTTTAAATAAACAATATACATAAAAGTCAACTCAATTTTAATGCTCTTACACTTATAAATCCTGATTTTAACACATTGTGAGGGTGTGTAGAGGTCAACACTTGAGGTGACAAAATTCCATAATAGCCCCGAACTCATTCATGCCAGCTCAAAACAATAAATTCAAAACTTATTGTCGTTGCTGTTGTTGAAACCAAACACTTAAAAAGCATTAAAAAGCCATTCATTAAACACATTTGGCAGTTTTTTTTTTTTTGAAGAAAAAAAAAAGAATTAAATCAAAGCAATTCTTAAATAAATTATAAATTACAAAGAAACCAAAAACTCATATGTACTAAATACAACAAAATTTTTTTTCTCCATAAAAATATACAATAATGTTGTTGTTTGAATGTCGAAAAAATCGTGCTCATGCATGACATATTGTCATGTGCGTATTTGATCAATTGTGTCAAAATCTCTTGAAAATTTTTGAAAAAATAATAATAATGACGAAAACACACGCAACAGAAATACATACGAGCAAACAAATTGTCAAGTGCCACTTATTACTTTATGGATTTTTAATTTGTTGTTAAATGCTGGACAATGCCTTGTTGTTCTCGTTTCCTTCAAAGCCAAATATTGTTTCTTAAGAAATTTAAATTAAAAAAAAAAAAAAAAACTATATTGCGAAATTATTATTACAAAATATACTACAAGTTGTTATTCAGTAAAGCTCTTGTTTTACTTTTAAGCGAAAATAGAATTTAACCATAGTGATACCCTTGTATGGTGATACCCTACAACAGCTTTTAATACAACTGTATATTTTTAGAAACATTTTTCAGAACAGCATTTAATAAAAAACTTAGGAACAGTGCCTCTTAAAAACTACCAATTTAGAGAAAAGCCTTTGAAAAAACTAAAATTCCAAAAGTAACCTTTAAAAAAGTTTTTAAGAAAATACTTTTTTAGAAAAAAAGTACCACATAAAGGTTATATGGGGCGATACCCCAGTTACCTTACCTTTTAAATATTTACCTTTTCAACAGACTACATTTAAAAAAATTAAATTTAAAAATTTTTTTTAAAAAAAGTTCATATTTAAAAAGAATCAATAAATTAACAAAAATTAACTTTTAAGCAACTGTTCCTACGTAGCTTAATGCATGAGCATGAGCTTATCAATTTATATTTTATGAGTTCGATTCCCGCATAGACATTGGGTTTTTCTTTAGACTTGCTAAGAGATTCGCAGAATTTTTTAAGAAAGTAATTAAAAAAAGTACCCCCCAAAAACGTATCCTTTTACATTTAAAAATGCACCTTTTAAGAATGTACTTTCTAAAAAAAAAACATTTTACGAAAAAACTTTTAAAAAGCGTACCTTGCAAAAAATATTTGTAAGGAATAAAAAGCGCACTCTAAAAGGGTATATTTTAAAACCAATCTTCTAAGAAGTATATTTTAATAAAGTATCTTTTGAAAAACACATTTTAAACACTATTCTTTAAAAAAGAGTGCATTTCATGGGAAGTATGTACCTTCTGGAAACCTAACTTTCTTAATCTTTATAAGAAAGAACTTTTTACAAAAAAGTAGCCTCCAAACAAAAAACTACGCATCTTTTAAAAATTAGGTTTTTGGAAAAATTTATTAAAAAATTTATATTTACAATAGTAAAGAAAAAAGTAGTTTTTGAAAAGGTTCATTTTAAAAAACACGTTTTTAGAAACTTCTTAAAAAATAAAGAAAAAGATATCATTCAAAAACTTGCTTTTAAAAAAATAACATATAGAAGAACGAGCTTTTAAAAAAGTATATCCAAGAAAGTACATTTTGAAGAGTACCTCTAAGAAAAGTAACTTACATTTTCAAAATATACCTTCTAAAAAAGTAATTTGTAAAACCGCATCTCATTAAAAAAAGTTATTTTTAAAAAAAGACTTTAAAAAATATGTTTTGTAAAAGCATTTGAAAAGTACCTTTTGTAAAAGCATTTGAAAAGTACCTTTTGTAAAAGCATTTGAAAAGTACCTTTTGGAAAAGCGCTTAAATAGTACCTTTAAGAAGAGTACCTTTTATATTTAAAAGAGTTCATAAAAAAGTACTTAAAAAGCGGATTTAGAAAAGTACATGTTAAAAGAGGCCTTTTCAAAAATGACCTATTACAATAGTACTTCTTAAAAAGGGCATTTTACAATCCCACCATTTAAAAGATAGTTTTTAAGAAAGCGCTTTAAAAATAACAGCCTCGAGATAGGTATCTTTAAAAACTTACTTTTGAAAATTAACCTTTTGAAAAAGACACCTTTTGAAAAAGACACCTTTTAAAAAAGTATTTCTCAGATAATAGTTTTTAAGAAAAGTAACATCATATTCCAAAAGGTTTTTTAAAAGGAATTTAAATTGTACGATTTGAAACATCACTTAAACAGTACCTTTTGAAAAGCACCTGTTGAAGAAGCAGTTGAAAAGTACCGTTTCAAAAAGTTCCTTCCAAAAAAAAATTTTTTAAGAAAATTAGCTTTCAAAAAATTTACACTAAGGAATTTCTTTGTAAAAAAAAAAACTGTCAAAATAGTCAGTACTTTTTGAAAATATCTTTAGTGTTAAAATAAAATTTACTCCATATGACATGAGTAACATTAAGTATGCAAGTAGAGTGTTTGTAAAATAAACAGCTCAAAGGTATTGTTAAGCAACTTTGAATAACTTTTATAAAAAATTAAACAAAAAAAATCTAAAAAACACTTTAAAACGGTTAAACAAACCTAGCCTAGAATGTCTGTCCAATTGCAGTGCTTAACTGTCGAACTGTCCGTCTGGCCTGTCTTTTGTCAATTATACTTGGTGTACGTACAAGTACCTACGAATATACGATGCTGTATTGTGCACTGTTGCTCAAAATCTCTCAATGAGCTGAAGTAGAGTTTAAGGTCATCTAGTGTCTCTTAATTGCTGTTGGTGAATTATTAAAATAATTTATTATTTTCAGATCGTTTTGGTTACAAACTCCGTTTGTAAATTGTGTGTAAATTAATACATTATGTTTTTCTGTTTTTATTGTTTTATTTTCGTTGTTGTTGTTGTTGTTGTTGTGGTAGGTCAGTAATAGAAAAAGTTAGTTGAAAATGAAAGGCTTTTTTATACACAGTACTGGCTGCATCATAACTGAAATTAAATTAAGATAATTTTTTTTTAATAATAGAGTTTAAAAAGCAATTAATAATAACCACTTGTAAGTGATTGCGTAATTAAATGGGACATTAATTTTTGTTGCGTTCAAATTTATGCAAAGTGGATCATCTTCATGCAAAGTGGTCATTGACTTGATATCTATTTTCAGTTTAAAATATATAAGAAGTGCTGTGTGGGTGTCGTTAATGATGTCGTGTCTGTAATATTGCACGAGAAGAAGTCATTAAAACTTTTATTTTATCTTCCAAATGCCAGCTGGGAAACGAAATAAAAGAGGCGTCTGGGGTGTTAATACAATTCATAACAATATTATATTGGTTGATTGTGGCTTATTGCCTCCCTTCGGCGACATTAATCTTCTTTGGCTGTGTTCATTAGATATTTAGCCCAAATCTTTTTAATGTTGTTTCTTGAGGTGAATTTTGTCAATTAAAATGTCTGTAAGAATCTCTTTTTGACGTGTGACTTTCGAAGTCAAAATTCTAAAATTTGCTGCTTGATTACATTCCAAACCTGTTCGGCCACAAGCAACTGTTAATTTTTAAAATAATCAAATATTTGTGTCAATTATTAAATTAAAAATTATTTTCATTACGTTACTAAACGAATGGTTGGGTCATTCATTAAGCTTAAGATAAATTTAGCAAAACGTTTATAAACATAATCTTATTAAAACCAAGAAAAAAAAAAAACAAAACTATTAAGCGCCATTAGCAAAAGAATTCTCAAATGTTAAAACTAAACAAAAAAAAAATATAAATGAAGCCGTTTATTTAACGCTCTACGCATGCCGTAAACTTTGCTACAACTGCTGCTGGTTTACAGGAAGAATTTTTCTCTAATTAAATTAACAAACGCAATAAATCTCACAAAAGTTTGTAAATAACATTTATTACTCGAAACTAACAGACGACATTACAAAATAATTCAAATCGCAACCAACAAATCAAATGTAAACGAAAATCCAATTTTGTTAATTAATGAACTTTTCTCAGCTTCAAAGATCTGTACATACATACATATTTCGTATTTACACCATTAAACCTACAAATTCATTTATAATTGAGTAAAAAAAATTGCTTTTTAACTACAGACGAAACACCGCGTCACTATAAAATAATCTGGTGTTATAGAAATAAATCTCTGAAATTCGCTATCAAATTCAATTGTCAAACTGAAAGGATTTCGAGCTCATTGAAACTGTTCAATGTGTAATGAAAAATTGCTTTAATTAATGCTAAATTGAAAAATAATTTATATAATGATACGTTGTGGGCACTGTGGGCCAAAACAATAAAATTAAATATATGAAAAATATTGGAAAAAAAAATCTTGCAATTATTCCCAGCAAAAAAGGACATGCAAAAAATATAGTTAATGCTTAGCTTCTATTGGATATTACCTATTTCAATTTAGCTGAAGAATGGATGATTTTATTTTCTTCATTGGTGAGCATGTGTTCAAATTAGAGCACAGCAGCTCGTCGTTTAAAGGAGTGCTTACAACCTGTGAATGTTCCATCATCGTTTACATTTTAGAACGGGTTAATGAGTTCCTGTAACACAATTAAAATTTTATATAAATTATAATTACAAGTGCGCAGTTGTTCATATGAATTATTCGGCAGTGTTCTTCAAAAGTGATAATCTTTTTAACAATTAAAGATGACATTAAAAAATAATTGAAATAAAGTTATAAAAAAAGGATCCCCAAAATGAAACTCGGGTCGAACCCAGTTTTTTTTTTGATTTTGTAGTCAACGTACATTACTTCATTGACTCTGCAGAAAATCGTGGGTTCAATGCCTCGTCAAACCAAAAGTTTTTCTTATACATTTATGCTAACAGCGTCCTCCTTTGACGTCGGCATGGAAAATGAAAAATAAACAACAACAACACAACATCTAAGACATAGACAATCCCCTTTACATATTCTCACAATTACGCAACAGAAAAGTTTTTCAAGAACTGAGATCTGTCTCGTTCTCTCACATCACGACTTTCTCTACACTATTCCTTTCCAACTAGTTTCGGTGCAATGCATTGCAAACGTATAGACAATTCTACGGGTAAAAAAGTAAATATTTATAAATTTATATGAAAATACAGTGTAATCCCTCATTACCGAACCGACGAAATGTGTACGTACGAACGAGTTTGTCCCCTAGAGAGAAATTATAATTGCAAAAGTGGGTGTTACCAAGTAACAGTGCACTATGGTCTCACCGACTACTTTTCTTGGCCAAAATGAGGGTGGCGATGGCTGAAGTAGTCTGCACGTTGACTACAAAACCAAAACAAACCTGGGTTCAACCACAGTTTCAGACTAAAATTATAAAAAAAAAAACGTCTTGCATTTTTCTGATGTGCATTTGTGTGGCTTTGTGTGTCAGTTGTTGCCGGAAGGTTTCAGTGGCGAAGGCATAGTCACTGGTCACTTAACAATACCGGCTTCAGCTGATAGGCAATCCACAATCACATCAGAATGCCCTCCTTCGTTGGTATTGTATAGCACCAGCGAAGTAAAATAATAATAAAACGAAGCTTCAGCACTGCTATAAACAAAGATCGTGTAAAAGCAGAGCTGTAAAATAATTAATTAAGCTTCAACTCCTGTAGTTTCTCTAACTATCCATAGTTCCAGCACAATGCATCGCATGTGTAGGGGTCATCTCCTGAGTGCTGGTCCCAGATAAAAAAAAAATCTAAATTAAATAAATCAATCGTTTGTGTCCTGCTTTACCTTGAGAAGAGACTTTCCGATGTGCTTGTTTAACATGAGAATGGCTTATTTATATGACACTCAAGTGAATGAAATATTTCATGAAATTTTACTTCCCTTTTGCTAGAGTTCACTGTTTATAAAATGCAATTTCATATACATAAAGTATCGTTATAGAGATTTTTTTTTACATTTTAAGAATTAAAAATCTATTTACACGTCAACAGCTTCAAGTAGTTCTCCAATTTTACTTCTGCTCCATCTACTTCTTTTTTCTAATAAATTTCCTTGTTGAGGAACGAGCTTACAAAAAACCATTTACATAAATAAAGCGGTGATTTGATGTGTTTTTAAAGAAATTTATGCTTGTTGAAAATTTATACGACGTCAATTAATTATCATTTGCGGACAAAGTGTCGCCTTCTTCAGTGGCTTATACGCACAAATGATATTAATTTGGTTAAACTAATTTTTTTTATTATTTGCTTTTTTCCTTTTGGCAGCAAAGTTTTTCCTTTGATGTCAAGTTGTGGAAACGTGAGTGGTTTCTCAAACTTGCTGGCTCATAGCAATAGCAACAAGTGTGAAAATTTCTAACAAATTAAGTGTTACACATAAATAACACTTACAGCCTAATGGAATTCGTTTTTATTTAATGGCATTCATTTCATATTTGCGGATTTCATATTTGAGAATCGCTGCCTAATAACTGTTATTGTAGCGCATGGCTCTGCAATTAGACAACATTTGAAAACTATTTATAACACAACGTTATATTTGAATGAATGAATGAATGTCTTTAAAGAGGACTTTGTGCGGAAAAAAATGCATTTCATTCGGAATTATGTGCACATATCTCGGCTGAAAAGTCTGATAGTGCTAACCAGTGATTTTTATCGACTGGAGATGTCGTCTACAGTGCAGTTAAATGCTGCGAATTTTCTTAATCACGTTGCTCTGTTACTTCTCTTAACGAGGAAAACTGTATAATGAAAATCTTTAAAAATATATTTTTCATTTGCGAGGATACGAATCTTTAATCTACGAGTATCTATTTGTATTAAAGTCTGACTAGGTGACAGACAGGCTGTGCGCTGGCAGAAATTCATGTATAGATCCAAAAAAAAAGGATTTTTTTGAAATTGAAATGCAAACGGGGTCAAAAAAAGGTAAAAAACCGCTCAAATTAGTAATTAGGAATATTGTTTATTATTCTACAGTAGGTTAGCCAACGGCACACACCTCGACATAGAAGACCTCTTGTGTCTTATATAACTGTTACACTACCACGTCAGTCGCAGAGGGTTAAGAATGAAATCTGATCTCGACCAGTCCTTTTACAGCATCAGTGCCGCATATATTTCGATCTGAACGTTACCAATTTTTCGCTGGATGTTGTCCCTAAGCACGACTTGTTTTTTTTTTTTTATCTAGGACCAGCACTCAGGAGATGACTCCTACACATGGGAAGCATTGTGCTGGGAACTATAGGAAAGGGATAGTAGGAGAAACGACAGGAGGTGAAGCTTAATTAATTATTTTAGAGCATTGCTTTTACACGATCTTTGTTTATAGCAGTGCTGAAGCATCGTTTTAGTAGCCATTTGTATTATTATTTTACTTCGCTGGTGCTACACAATACCAACGAAGGATTGCGTTTTGATGTGATTGTGGATTGCTATCAGCTGAAGCCGGTATTGTTCAGTGACCAGTGACTATGCCTTCGCCACTGAAACCTTCCGACAACAACTGACACACAAAGACACACTAATGCACATCAGAAAAATGCGAGATGTTTATTTTCATTTTAAAATTTTAGGCTGAAACTGGGGTTGAACCCAGGTCTGTTTTTCGGTTGTGTAGTCAACGTACAGACTACCATCCATCGTGCCATCGCCACCCTGGTATAGACTTGATATGATATGTTTAATGTGAGTCGTATAACCTTTGCTTATTTGAATTTCAGGTCGCATACTTGCAGGGAAAGTACTTCTTGTGTTCTCTTGACTTTCTTATAACGTACCAATAAGTTCACCTTTTAAAGAAATGGGGGGTGTAAGTATGGGGGTTCTTAAACATACCATAGTGACCATCGAGAGAACCAAAGTATTTAGAGATCAAGAACGATATCATCTCGTTGCGCAAGGCCGGAACAAGGGGAAGATTTGTTACCATTTATCAATCTCAATTGTTGAACAATTGTCATGTTCCATCTTCTGCAAACCATGTGGAATTTCCCACTTAGTACTGTTAAGTTGACATGACTCAGCTGGAATTAATGGAAATTACTAAATAACAGAGCAGGAACAATATTTATTCCTTTAATTCAGTTAATGTAATCGGAAGCTTGCTCAGTATGACAGATTTCATAATGCTGAAATGATGAAAATAAAGTATAGAATGAGTAAATTACCTACGGTACGGTAAAAAAAAATTCGTCACAGTAAATTGTTGGTAACTCAAGACTATTAATTTCTAAAAGGTGATTTTTGAGCAACTTTCTTTGTGGCAACACTGTTTTCGGCAGCTCAGCTGTTTTCGTGTAACATGCTGCTGCTACAGTCGTGCAGCAGCTCTGGGTTGAAGAACAACTCACGCGAGTTATGATAATGTACTAAAAATAGTACTTGTCGTCACTAATCTCTTCTTCATCAGTATCATTAACTTTCTTACTCAGGAATGTAACGGTACAAACCCCTTTAAGTAGATTTAAGAACTTTTTATATTGATAAGTTTTAGTTTTGTGTTTTAGGACCAGTGATATAAGAACATTTGAAGAATAAAGTTTTATTTATGTTTGATAAATAATAAAAGTATTTGTTGTGATTTTAAAATTACATAATTCGCGTCATCGTAATTATTCTTTAAGTACGGTCAGGCCTGTTTTTGTTGTTTGGCTTTCGAGAGTTTTACGTCTCACTCGCACTGGTCAATGGATTTGCCACGGGTAACTGTATCATTTACGGTTGTTGTGGCCTTTCGTTATTAATCACGTTGCTGTTACTGGTGGAGGTCATCATACTCAAGAATTTTATATATAATTTAACTTCCTATGTGAAGGCATAGGTCGTTTAAACATATATTGTGTGGAATACCCTGGCAATTTACGTACTTGCATCTGCCATCTGCCACAAGGCAAATTGATAATTTACAACAACAACATGCTGCTGGTAAACATGTTCAGTTTGGTCTATAATTTAACCACGAATCGACTCAACGCTTGCAGATTATTGAATTTTATTATCGGTTAAGAAAATCCATCATGCACTTCTTTAATTTTATGGTTAATTTGGGCGACCTTCTGAGGCGGCTTTTCGGATTCTTGTGACTAAATTTCGCACTAAATTTACATTAAATCACCAACACGCATACGTAGAGTGGGTAGAGAGACAGATATGTTAGCTGTATCCGCCAGTGTTGTTGATGACCTTGAATTATCGATTCGGCGCCTTTCACAGCAATTGGTTCTCTTCCACTACAGAAGAGCTGGACTGGACTGACATGTGGTTTCAGCAAGACGGTGCCATTTTATTTTTTTTTTAACAACACAAACTCTACGAAGCTCTTATAGCTTGTCTGTAGAAACACCCAGCGTCTAGGCGGGAATCGAACCCGCACCTCCATATTGATAAGACTAATGCTCAAGTACTAGACTATGGAGGCACATGCCACACAGCACATTGGCCCAATTGAGAGACGAGTTTGTTTAACAGTTTTTTTCACGTTTGGGGTCGGTCAATTGGCCGCCTAGATCGTGCGACATGACGCCTTTAGACTATGTTTTGTGGGGCTATGCTTATGTGTTTTTTTTTTTTTAAACAAATCCGAAAGCTCTAAACATCAGTTTTTATAAACTTTCTTCTATCAGAATGTACTTCGTTATTAAAATCCATGAAATTCCAAAAAAAAACTAATTTAATGCTGATGAGTAGTTTTCATCTCTTCTTTGATCATTTAAAAGTTTTAAAGGAAAATGTCTCTAGTTTTTTTAGGAAAATGATTCGAACTCCCTTAACGCTTAAAATCTTTACTTAATTTCATTATTTAAATACTTTATTTAATTTTTTAGTTTATTTTATTGTTTTTTTATACCATTTACTTTTTTCGTTTTCCTTATACGAGTAGTAAAAGTGTGCCATACGTATTGAATTGCTGCGAAATGCTTGATACTAAGTGCTCTGGATATTTCAGAAAACTATGTTAAAATATCGAATTTCCATTAAATTCATTTGAAAGTCTTATAAATATTGAACTCATGCTCTGCTAAACTGTAAAACTATTATTACTGACATTTTACAGCACTTTTCTTTAAAAAATTGTATATATGTATGTATGTATGTATGTACATATATTTTTGCCAGCCAACATTTGAAAAGTTTTTTGTAAATTCTCTGCAGAAATTTTATACTTATTTAGAGTGAGTCGCATTTGAATGTTGTTTCATGTCTATATTTGATTTGTTTTGTCTGTTTTTTTATGCATAAACATTGAGCTTTTATGCCCCAAATAAATCCCTGTGTGTAAGACATTTTCTGAAAAGATACATTTTTTAAACTTTTTCTTTACAACAACTACTTTTTTCCTTAAAAAAAAAAAGTCATTTTTACGACTATAGTTTTATTTATTTTTTTTCGCTTTTTTTTTTCTTGACAACATAAAATGGATTTCTTATGTTTGTGTTTAGACATGGAAGCGATTAAATTAATTGCTGTTCAACATTCAATGAAATTCAAATTGAATTTTCCAACTCATTGCGTTAAAAAGGTAGTTTATAGCAGTTGTACGAATGTGTGCAATGCATGTACATACATACATATGTATGTGTTCCTGCTGCTGCTGCTGCTGCTTTTGTTATTTAATTTTATAGAAATATTTTTAGGCCTTTACGAAGGAGAAGAAATGCCGTTGTCATTTAATTTTTGCTGTCTTTTTTTTTCTTTTTTTGTTTTTCTAACACACGTTTTACATTTTCACATAAAAATGTCACATGTCTTGACAATTGTTTGGCATTCACATGAATTTGTTTGTGGTTTTTGATTATTCATGCAGTTTTACTTGCCTTTTTCTCGTATTAATTGTAATGACCATATCAGGTGGGGTATGTGGGGGAGTAGTTGTTGGTTGATTGTATAAATATTTTAATTTCTGCTTGGAACCATAAATTTTAGATTCTATAAAATATATGTGCAGTTTTTAATTTGGGTCTGTCGCTTGGTTACTTGGAATTCTCTGCTGAATTGTAAGCATAAATTATGTAACGAAAATATTTATAGTCTGTTAAATATATGGAACAGTAGGAAATAATTGAAATCACTACTGGAATTTATTTTTGATTTTAATATCTGGTATTCAGTGAGCCTCGCTACCGTTGTTACTTTAAGAAATTTTGTTAGAATTAATATTTATTTATTGAATTAACGCAAGAAATTCTGGAATTTGATATATATTTTTTCTTTGCATATACTTACATACATACTTTGCTCTATATATTCAAATTTATTATGCAAATACCTCAAAAGGCAATTTAGTTTGTTGTTCTATTGTTTGGATTTGTTTAATACCTCTTGCCTAAACAAGCGATATTTATTTTATGATTTGAAAATGTGATTCTTATTAATTTAAACTGGTTATTAATGTACAGAAATGCATTGACTTGCTTCAATTGTCAACTTAGCCACACTCCCACATTATATTATGCAAATTAGTATATTTTTCTTGTTTTATTTACCCTACAGTTGGTATTGAAGAAAGTCGGATATTCTTTAGAATATTTTTATGGTTTTTATGGACCCACAAAGGGGGTCCGCTTTTATACCAGAAAAACTCGTGAAACACACAAAGGAACTAAGAAGTTAACGTGGAGTATACCCAGCTATATCCATCCAACCACGCCCAAGAACTGCACCATCCCGCTGGAAACTATGGTCCCCGCAGTGTTGAAATCTGCGATCCCAGAGTTCTTCAAGGACGGGCACTCGCGCAATAGATGAAAAACCGATTGTTCTACCTCGCCAAAGGCCAGTGTCCAGTACAGACCGCCACAAAACGGGACTTGTTGTACCTTGACATCTTCAGAAAGTTGTCGGTTGCCCGGCATAAAATGTAGAATGGCCACCTGACCGTTTATGTGAACCCTCCTCAAGGTTTCTCTGCACCGCGTGACTAGTTTCTAAGATTGTGTCTTTGAAGTCAAGGCCGGAAGTGCAGCTTGGTTGTCAATAAAGATCCTAATATTTTTCGCAGTCCTTACTTTCGCCTCCTTCTCCACGGCCATTTCTATTGCATAGAACCGGAAGACAATCGTGGGTGCCTCCGTAGTCTAGTGCATGAGCATTAGTCTTATCAATATGGAGGTGCGGGTTCGATTCCCGCTTAGACCCTGGGTGTTTCTACAGACAAGCTTTAAGAGCTTCGTAGAGTTTGTATTGTCTTTTAAAAAAAAAAAAAAAAAAAAAAAACATGTATGTCTTTCTAATATACAACTGGCCATAAGGTCTCCGATGCCACTGCATCCGCAAAAAGGCCGTACGTAAACTACCGGCAGTAAATCAAGCATAACGTGCAATGCTGCCCCCGGCGATTACTTCAACTATTTCTTTGGTATCTTCAATTTCAAAGCTGTATATTTAATTGGAAAAAATATATAAAAAAAAGAAAATGTGATCAAGTGTGAATTTTATTCTACCATGCCCGTATGTTTCTACGCCAACAAGTAAAATATTGTCTTTGTCAAGGTGGTGAATTTAAATGGTAAAAACATTGTTTCCATAATTTATTGAAAAACATTCATAAATTAGAACAAATAATTATAAATTACTTCTTGGGTTTGCGTCATGTTTTACAAAAAAAAAAAAAAAAAAAAAAAAAAAAACTGACGGATATTGTAACAATTCTTTGATTTTGAAAGAAACTAATAAATCAATGGATTAAAGCAAGTTGTGCTGAAATTGTTCAACTAAGCTCTATTATTAAAATGATAACACAATAGGGGTATTCACAAGGTACTCATAAAGTCATAAGTTTGAACCGCTATGAACACCCGTCATAATTTAGTGTGTTATTTATAAAAATTCTTTCACTGATAAGAAAAAAACACTTATTAATAATTTTTCTAGTTTTTTGACCTCTCTTTTTTTTTTTTTTTTTTTTTTGTTTTATTTCAAAATGTAAAAAAAAACAAGTTAACGAAATCTTGTAATAATTCCATTTTTAAGTATAATTATAAAATTGTTGTTGAAACAAATATAATCGAAAACAGTGTTAAGAGCTGAATCATTTTTTGGACGGCGGTTAGTGGGCAAACGTTAAGTGGCTGACAGCCAGATAAGTTACGCAAAAAAAAACTTGCTCTCATGTATATCATTAGATATTGTGTTTTTTTCTTTCTTACTTATAAAAACTTAATTTTTTTTTTTTTTTTTTTTTTTTTTTTTTTTATCTTGGACCAGTGCTCAGGGGCTATCCCCCACATATGCAATGCATTGCACTGGAACTAGAGAGAAGGATAGGGAAGAAACAGACAGGTGGTGAAAGTGGTAGAAAGATAGAGCTTAATTCATGCACAACTTTGCAGTTGCGTGTAAATTATAAAGCAAAGTTGCGGCGTCTCTGATGTTTTTTGACGCATTATTTTTAAGCTAATTGAGCCATTTTATTTATTATTTTACTTCGCCGACGTTTTATTGCTCAAATACCAACGAAGGAGAGTGCTGTAGCACAGAAAACTCAGAAAAAACTTTTTTCTGATTTGACCCGGCTGGGATTCGAACCTGGGTCTTTCTGGTTGCAGTGCCAACACGCTGACTACTCGCCATCAGCACCCCCTAAAAAGTATAAAAAAGTGAAAAATTTTTGTCTCTTATATAATTATAAATAAATAAATTATAAATTGCAAATGTTATTGCCAGCTCGACAAGAGTTTCAGCGCACGACTCAGATTTCTACTGTTTTTTTATGACAAACCAATAAACGTATTTTGCAAATTTTTATTATTTCATGACTTGTTTATTTAAAGCATAACAACAATTTGTTTAAAATATTAAAACATTATGACAATATGATTTCATAACAGACATTGTGAATCCCCCAAATATTTGTATATAAAAATAACACACAATTTTTTATTGTTATTTGAAAAGGAGCTGAAGTAGTTAATACGACTATTGCAGATTTTGTTGACCTAAAGTTTTGGTAGAAATCGGATAGCACTCGGTTGGGAAGCAAAGAAGTTGTAACTATTTCAATTTGAAACTCTAAAAAACACGTTTTTCGCCATATTAACCGTTATAAAATCACTTTTCGAAGTGACCTGAAAAAACTAAAGGTATTTTCGTTCTCTATGGACCCCAGCAAAATAGAATTGGTACATGGGAACCACTGCATAATTTTGCTGTAGCACAGTGTTATTAATGAAAAAGTATGTTTTAAATTTTTTGGCTTTTTTGAAATGAAATATCGCATATGTATGGTTAAGTGTAATAAGTTCGTTTTTTCAAAACGTTTATTGAAAATAGTAAATGCTGTTAACAACTACGCGATGGCCAGCTTCGATTGACTGATTTGAAATGCTTTTAATTCTGTGATTTATATTTGTATTTTACTTTTTTTTTTGCAAGTAATAAACAATTTAATAAAATTTTATAATGTCATCATACTCAATGCAAGAACGTGTAAAAATTGTTGAAATTTATTATGTTGCCGAACGATCAATTGCTACAACACAGAAAAAATACCGTCAATATTTTAATACTGCAACAGCTCCCAGTGCAAACATGATAAGAAGCTTAACCAGGGTTCACCAGGTAAAGCAACACGAACAACTGCTACTCTACCTGTTCGCACTGTAGAAGCGTTGGATGATCTACGGGAAAAGTATACACACGGATGCATCTGCATCTACTCTTCGACGTGCTACTCAATTCGGAATCTCATAAACTTGATCTGACAATATTTCCATATAAAATTCAATTGACTCATGAATTATTGCCTACGGATGGAACACAATGTTTACAATATGCCAATAGATTGATTTTGCTTTCAATATCTACTTTTTGAACAATTCTATAATGAGCACATTCTCATTAAATGAGCATGTTAATAAATAGAATTGCAGAATTTGTCGTACTCAAAATCCTAAAAAATCGGTTCTTATTCTTTCAAAAATATTGCTGGGGAAACAGAGCCCATCTCCGGGGCGGTATATCGTACCATGTTGAAAAATTTTTTGTGTCCTGAAGTTCTCAATAATACTGGCATATGGTTGCAAAAAGATGGAGCTACAGCTCATACCGCGAAAGACATAATCACGATTGTGTGAGAACTTTTTGATGAGCGAATAATTTAAAACAAAATTTCGATTTTGCGTGCCCACCTCGTTCCCCAGATTTGACGGCCCCTGATTATTTGTGAGGTTACTTGATGGAACGAGTTTACGACACAAAACCACAAAACATTCAGAAACTTAAGAAGAATGTTCGCACAGAAATTGTAGAATTTATAAATAATACATTCCTTAGAAAAATAAAATGAAAAAAACTGTAAAAATCAAAATTTTATAAGCATTTCAAATCAGTCAGTCGAAGTTGGTCCACTCTGTCTATGAGAATTTCAAATCAGTCAGTAGAAGTTTGCCCACCCTGTATATAAGAAACCCTCTGTTATTGGCAGCCAACTTGTTTCTTGCAGTTGCTAATCGATTACAATGCAATCGTTTGAACAAACAAATGTAAATTTTATAACATACAATCAACCAGACAAAGAAACAATAAAATTAAACACAAATCGAACAAGAAAATAAATAAATAAAAACTGAAAAAGACTTGAAAATTTATTAAAAGTCAATTAAAATTGTAATAACGTTGTGTAAAGTGATAATGTACAAGTGCTCGTTTGAATGACTGTTGTCCATGTGTAAAACGGTCTATTGATAAAAATTTTGTTCCTCTGCTATCTCTGTCTTGACCATGTTAAGATTTTAATTTGCTACTGTTTCAATTATTGACTGATTTTTGTTTTGTATTTGCTATTTGTTCGAAACCCATTTAAATACCGTTATATTTTTTCTTTCTTTAGCTTTTTGTGATAATCGTAGACGTGTAAAGGCGTGGCTCTTCTAGTGTTATGAATGTTTGTTCATTTTTGTCCCTGCTGGAGTAGGAATGTTTGTGCGTAACGCACTTAAGCTAAATAATATTTCCATCAACATATTTTTTCATTCGCTAATAAAAATTATTTTAATTGCTATTTATGTTACAGGCCATTTGTAGTTGTAATTTTGAGGTTTTTTTTATGCAATTTTTAATTGACTAGGCTTGTAAAAAATTCTCAAAACTCATATACGCAAGTTGAACCATTAGAAAAAATGACAACAACAACAACAATAACAATAACAAAATTTAACTTAAACTAATATATAATACAATCTAGCCATAGAGATTTTTTCATTAGAGAAAAACTGAAGAAAAAAAATTGCGTATTTGTTAAAAGTTTTCAACGAACATGGGTGGTTTATGTGTGTCTGTCACTATTTAAAGCTTGATAATTGCCAAATCTTTTGAAAGGAGAGAAAAAAAAAATCTAAATAAATTACTATTTAAGGCTAATGGGAGAAATAACACCGAAGCAAATTATATTTCATTTTATTTTTTCAATTTCAGCTGGAAAACAACAATTTGAAAAATGATAATTTGTTATGATTGACCATTAAGTGGGCATTTATTTCATGTGTCATTTATAAGTAAATGGAATGAGTTGATATGTTAGTCATTTAATATCTCACAGAGACACTGTTTTCAAATTTATATCAGCAAGCTGTCATAGTGATCGACTTTTAATATATTTCGGAAATTATCAGTATCTGGTGATGGTCTCATTACATTCTGTTTAACGATTTGAAATAAATAAAGCGATTATTTTTTCTTTTAATACGAATCAAACACAGCAGTTAAAAGCATATTTGCTGCTTTAGTTATTCCTGTATCCCCAATTTATTAATACACAGTAGAGTTCGGTTATAATGAATTTTCGCTTATTACGAACAAATTTTCCGTTCTCAACATTTTTACTTTAATATTGCATACAAATTACTACGGTTCTAGGGAACTACGATTATAGTGAAATTTCCTTTATTACGGACTGTTTCTGATGGCCAATGAACAAAATGCATGGAAATTAATATGATTGGAATGAACTAAAAAAATAGCAAATTTTTGTCTGGTGTATTTTGAAACTTTAAATCATTTATCACAATTTGGTAATACTGTCAGATGTTCTGTTAGTTAAAAAATAAATAAGAAATTTAAAGTCACAGCAATTAAAAATGTCAAAGACACAAAAATATAAAAGCATTTCTCTAAATATTGCGTTGAAGAAAACTAAAGAAAAAAACTGTAATAAATGAAATGCCAAAGTCTACATTGCCAACAATGTTTAAAATTAGGAAAATATTGAAAAAGTATTGTGAAGATCCAGGAGATTGGGTTTGCCGCTTGCTGCTGGAGCTGTCGTGATGAGGAGGAGGAGGAGACGGTTGAGCAATTGCTGTGTCACTGTTCCGCTCTCGTCGTTGGTCGTGCGTCTGCGATGGGGTTCATTTTTTTGCGGTGGCTTGCGGACGTGTCGGATCGCGATGTGAGGGGGATAAGCTTGTTTATCCGGGACTCGGGATGGTTTGGGACCGGTAAAACGGGATGAGGACTGATCCAGCTTGGGCAACACAATGTGACCAAGGAGGACCCAAGTGAGCTTTGATAGATACGACTTTGAGGAAATTGCAGTAAATTGTATTGACATTCGAAAAACTGAGTGCGGGTCCAAGATAAAAAAAAATGTAGAATTATAAAACAATTCTAAAACCTATATCGATATAATTTTCTTCAGCAAATTACATTTTTAATTTTCTTACTTCGGTCTTCTTCGTTAAGAAGTAAATTTAGTACCAAACGAAAAAAATAGCAAAATAAATTACATATCTGTATAGTTTTTAGCTACCAGTTTTTTTTACAAATAGTTTGTTTTTCTTCTCAAATCTTCATTTAAATTTGGCAAATTAAATAATTTTTATGCTAAAAGTATTTGAACAGGATTCTCGACAACTGCCACTTGAGCAAAACTTTTGAGCCATTGCTGAAAATTAAACAAAATTTGCGAATAATATTTGTATTAATCAAGATAAATTATAACGTATGCGTAAATGTCAAGTATGTCAAGCGGCTTAGTGATGCTACTTGACATTTAAATTATACGAATTATTGTTTTATTGAATATTATTAGCCATGTTTTTGTTTACACGGTAAGTGTGTGTCCATTACATATCTGTTTTTTTTTTTTCTTCTTCTTTTTCTGTTTTTTTTTGGCAACAAACATATACATATATTTATGTATGTTTACACCTGCGTTATAATAACGTTTTAATCAACTAACAAGTTTGTTTCTTTAGTCTTTTGTTGTTCCGGTATACGAGTACAATTTCAAAAGCAGCATCTGCTCTTCTCTTCTCTTCGCTGTGGCTGTCTTTATCTCTTTTGCTAGTTTTCTTATTATTAATGTGATAATTATCATGAAGAGAAGCAGAGAAAAAATATCAATATTTACCAATGACAAAGTCGCGATGAAGCAACGCCAGGCTCGAGTACTCCCTCCAATACCACCAATACACCAGCGTGTGTGTGTGTGTGTGTGTGTGTGTGTGTGTAGCATCATTTAATGCACAAGATTTCTTTTGATTTCCCTACTAAACAGATAAATAGCTGAATCACTAGTGAATAGCAGGAAATTTCAAATTTTATTTGATAATGCAAATATATGACTGGTAAAATTTGTATTAGATAAGGCTGGAGAAATGGCAAATATTTGGTTGTTAATGTTGTTAAAAAAAAAAAACAAAAAAAGAAACGAATCTCTCAGCTGCATAAGAGGATGCCAGGCAGCATTCAAAGTTCGAAAATTTCATGATGAGTTGGCTGTTGCAAGTGCAAGTAAGAAATAAATAAAAATGTGCATGTACAGACATTAAGTAAAGCATAAATTATGTCATGACATGAAAGTTTTAATTGTCGTAGTCATTAGTTTTTCTGTTTATTTAATTTATGAAATTGTATATTGTACGTTCAAATAACAAGTGTGTAAATAACCCTTGTCGCTGTTATTTAACTTGAAATTTTTTTTGGCAAGAAAAAAAAAACAACTCAAAGTGAAAGTATAAATTTTGTTGTGAAGAAGATGATTCACGGAATCCCATGTTGTTACAAAGGAGGAAATATTTTTCTTTATTAATTTTGTTTTTGTTTTCTTGCGTAAAAAACTGGTTGAAGACATGTGTCATCATAGGACAATGACTGACGTTTCTTCTTTTTTCAAATTTATATTTTCTGCAAATGAAAATGTGCCTGTATGGATAATTATAGGGGTATTGTGAATCTGTTTGGCTTCCTGAATTTCCTTGTATATCATTTTCATAAAACATTTTGTAATAATATGAACAATAAACAATATGTATTGAAATCTTAAAACTGAAAAAGTATACATAATTTTAGCATGATGATGATAATTACGTTTGCATTTTTGTAGTCGAGGAATTCTTGGTACTCAGCACAAAAAGACATGCAAAAGAAACAGTTAACGCATGGATTATATTGCACATGAACCGTTTCAAGTTAGCTTGAAGATCAACATGATTTTTGCATAGGGAGTCATTAGCGAGCATGTGTTCACATTTAACAAAATAAATCGTCATTTAAATGAGTGCTTAAAAGTAATGAATCTTCCCTGATGGTTTTGTTTTAGCATGAATTAGTGACTTCTTATTACACATTTCAAACTTTATTTGCAATTATAATAACAACAGCGTAGTTTCCATATGAATTAATCCGCAGAGTTGAATGTGTTTTCCAGGATTCCATAAGTTATAGTTTTGTTAATATTTAGGATGAAAATACAAATGAATTCAGATTAAGGGGTTAAACACCTTGAAAAATGAAAATACCAATTCATACTGAAAACATTAATTTTTGTCCTGTGCTGGGTAGCGGCATAAGTTATTCGCCAGTTCGTAGCGCTTAGCATGTTGATTTTCAAAATAAACAGCAGTTTATTTATTAAAAACCGAAAACCATTCATATATTTTCAAGTTCAGAAATTAAAATGCGTTTTTTATTGTTAAAAATTAAAATATTTTTCTATTTATTTATTAATTTGTAGAAACTCTGATTCTCTTGCAACGCCCACACAAGTTTCGCTTGTTGCTAATTTCTTGTATTTATTCATAAACCTCAAACCAATGTAAAATTTTCAACAAAGCCCAAGCGATAAATCGTTTCGTTTCGTTTCGTTCTTTTTTTTTTTCAAAAATCACTAAAGAATAAAAACACCTTTACAAACCAGGTAAAAAATTTAACATCTACGAAAACAATACAATAAAACAAAAATTTGCATTCAATTAAAAAAAATTTAATTAAAAACAATCACAAAAATAACTGCTACAACTACAACTACAACTACAACTACAACAGTAATAACAATAAGAAAAAAATTCAAAGTTAAAGAACTACAAGATTGTTAAAGGAAAAGATGGTTTGTAAAATTATTTGTGGAAAAACAACTAGAAGACCAAAACCAAGCAGCCGCAAAATTTTGTATTTGAACAAAAAAAATTAAAAATAAAACAGAATCGTGGTGTTAACTTGATAGACACTTGTAGTTTTTCTGCGATTGTTTATCTAAATGTTTTACTTCAAGTACACCGTTTGGGTGTCTGAAAAGGGCAGTGAACAACCTTGAAAAGGAAGGGGGCCTTTGTTTCATGCATGCCAAGAAAGGAAACTTAAAAGTTCTTATTATTTCTTATTTGCGATTATTTTGTAATTTTCTTTCTTAGTGCTCAGGGAGATGTTCCTCACTTATGCAATGCATTGCACCGGAAGTAGCTGGCAAGGCTTAGTGTAGAGAAGAGTCAGGTTGTAAAGTGGTAGAAGCATAGAGAAGTTAAATCTGTTCAGTTGCACGTTTTTCGGAATTTGTCAATCACTGTTGCTACGTCTCCCATGTTAAGTTGACGAATAGTTTATGAGCCAAAAGATAGCGATTTTATATATTATTTTACTTTGTTTTATTGCTCAAATAGCACAGAAGGAGGCTGCTATTCGCATATTCTACTTTCATACGTACAAGGGCTTTGCCAATAACAATATTTGCAAATACTTATAATGTAATCAGTAATCAGTTAATAGCACACAGCTGACAGCTACAAATTTGCCAGAGGGCAAATAACCAATTGCATGGCAACATCAAAAAACTATCCATGTGTATTTAACACTGCAGCCACACGTTAAATTTTTGCTTTAAAATTTTTTACACATACTGCTTTTCAAAATTCATGTGTATTGATAGATGTGACATAGATAAATGCAAGTTTTGAGCAATTTAAAAGCAAATTCATTTATTAAGAAGGCTTCATCAAGACTGTTCATAGAATAGTAATCAGCTGCTTTCTTGCCCATAATTTTAAAGAAAACTTGCTCAGAGCATTTTAAACTAAATTCTTATCCAATTTTAAAAGAATTAGTAAAAAAAATGATAGAGTTTTAAAACTTTATAGGCAAATTTCGATCGTGTAACCCCCAAATAAAAACAGACAGATGTTTGCAAAAATACCTGATGATGTGAAAGGAAACTGAACGTTTTCAAACAAGTGGTAACGTTTCACAACTTATTTGCAAATAGTGGCATTATTTACAACTTGGTTTCCTGCGATAATAAAAATATACGGCAATATATATCGATCTGGCTTAATATTAATTTTCTCACTTCGTCTGAGAGAGAAATTTTATGTTATTTGTACTTGGTTCGCACTCATAATTTTGTATGGCGAACCAAGTAGTTTTAATCATGGTTGGGGTACGAACCACGAATAAGAGACCGAACCACGAATATTGCTGTCCGTGTGCACATGGTATTACTTTCAGCTGAACTTACATGGAAATGCTCAGATTTTATTGTGGTGAGTTTTTTCTACTGCACGATGTGCAGTGCAGCCAACTATGTGTTTTATTGATGGTGCAATGATCCGAATTTCCGAGAGGGGCGCTAGTGTTTATTTCATACTTGTCAGGGTGTGAAGTGAGAAAAAGGTCGAGGGTGTTGTGTTGGTGCCTGTCAACACACGGAATATGTGTTGGTTCATTCACTAATTGCGCAAGGTGGTTGTGCGCTGCGAATAGCTCAACATATTGGCCTTCTGGAGTCGTATGGCTCGAATGGCGGAGCCACGATACGTTATGGACATTGAAATCACCAGCAATAACGATTTCACTGTTCGGGTAATTTTCGAGGATCTCCGATATAGAGTCGGAAAGGGCATCAAAGTTGTATATAGTTTTATCCCTTTCCATATTTGGGCTTCTGTAAAGAAACCCGAAGTGCAAAAGATGTGCCCTGATTTTGAATTTAACCCATAGACAGCTAAATTCAGGATCATTCGTGCCTAAGGATTGCTGGCACTGGTACACAACTTCATTGCGTATATATATTGCAAGGCCCCTATGAAAAATAAAGAGGGATAGGAGGTGATACCCAGGTATGTGAAAATTCTGTGAATCAGCATCCGGCCGATGGATACAAACGTGGGCATATACAGAGAAAAAATTTTGCCCTTAAACCACGTATGTGCTACGCCTTCATCACCAAACAGTCCAACAGCAACTATCCCACTGGTATCCACAATATAAAAAATTTGTTTGCGTTAAAAGTTAGTTTGTGAAATAAAACAAAACTAACACAATTGCAGTATGTAGTCTAATGTCAGTTGGAGTGGAATGGAAGCTGCTCTGATTGCAATTTTGTCGTCTAACTTTGCTTTGGTAAAAGTCAGGTGACAATATTTAAAAGGTATCCAACGATATATACTTTAATCTTTTTTGGGAATTATAATACTAATTTTACAGTACTTTTCCCAAAATATTTTAACTTATTCAGAAAAGTATTTTTATTAAACGGAAATACATTGAAATTGATTTAGGAGGGGTTAGCTAGTTTCTATGCGCATTTCAGTGTTGCTAATGCAGATCTTCGGGTAATCTTTATCCAAATTTTTCATAGAACAACTAGAGATATTATATTAAACGTATTTTGCAGTGAGAAATTTGACAAGTCAGATGTACTATATGTATGTGCCATTTAAAATATGACTTTTTTTCATTGCCGCCTCCTCCATGAAAAATTAACCGACCGATTGTAATATTTGTCTACAGTATACACTTCTATCATAAAATTATCTTCTAATTAAGGCCCACCGTCACTTTAATATTGCACATATCATTTTCCACATCAGCATAACAATAGTCAGAAAATTTTTAACACAAATTTTCTTATGTTACAAGGTCGGCAATAACAAACCGATACAAAAAAAAAACGTACGTGTATTATATTGCCCTGTTAATTACGTTTTTCCCCATAGTTTCTCTTATATTTAAATAAATTGAACAAATCAGTAGATGTCGTACAAAAGTCAGAGCAAATTAAGAAAAATTAAATAACTATTTTAATGCAATTATTTTGATTTAATGAAAAGTGATTTTATATTTAAAAGTATTTTTTTTAAAAATTAACTAAAACAAGCTCAATCAATAAAATAGCAGTGGACATAATGAATGATATATATGTAAACAATTCAAACTTCAATTCATTGCAAATCAATGTGACCTAAGTAATGACAACAAAACCAACAACAACAACAACAACAACAGCAACAAGAACAGAACGAAGCACAAAGAACTGTGTGCAAGAAAAATATCTAAACAAGGTCAGCTAGTCAATTTGAAAATTACGAAAAAAAAAAAAAAAAAATTAGATGTGTCCTTTAGTAAAAAATGTTTGCTTAAAATTTAATACGCAATTAAATAGTATTTCAAACAATGTGTATTACAATACAAAAATACCTTTTTTTTTCTTCTCCATTGATTTGAAACGCTTTAAAAAAAATGTGTTACATTTCCATTCATTTGTTATTTACCCGCTCACATGTGTGTATGTGTGTGTGTGTGTGCGTTTTCCATAAAAAAAAATTACTTTTAATGATCTTAATTTATGATAAAATAATTTACTGCCTAAAAACAATATCCATTGAAGGCGTTGCAATCATGGGAACTTTTAAAAATTATGTTTCTTCAAAAACAAATCACCCCCGACTTCAAAATAAATAGATTGCAATCATAATTTGCTGTGATATTCAACACGAGTATTGATAATACCCTCAATGGAAAGATTATTCAAGGTGTGTTAGATAAATTGGTTTAAATCTTTTGTTGGCCTTTATTTAACACATGTTCATGTCAGTTTAATTTTGCTTTATTTGCCACTTAAATCTCATTAGCAATTTTTTATTACTTTTTCTTTTAATATTAAAAGTACTCGTAATAAATCAATATATTTGAAGTTATCAGCAAAATCCAAGAGTCTTAAAAATCAAGTGTGTCTTAATAATAAAGAGTAAACAATTTCATTGAAGCTGGCATAAGACTATTTTAGATCGTTTTTTTTTCTCATATCAATTAGAGATTCATAATTATTTTTAATTCGATTTCTCAATTAAATATGAAACGTAAAGTGTTGCAAAGTGCATATCAGTTTCTTAAAGTAGGCCACAGATTTGAAATTTTCAGTAAAAAAATAAATGTTGTGCCCTTGACGAAACTTACTTTTGGTTTCATGCACAGTGTACTTTTTCTACAAAATTAAGTAATTTGCTCACTTTATTTTCATCTTCTTCCGTTGGAAAAAACCCTCTCTTTTCCTATAACATTACGGCTAAATTACGCAAAAGCGTTAAAATTAGCCCAAAAGTACCAATTTTTTTAAAATGTGCTGGCACTGTTTTTCAAAAGCACGTTTTTAGTAGGCACTTACTTAAAAAGAATTTCATTCAGGGTATTTCCTCAAATAAATTGTTCTTTAAAATTCGCTTTCATGAAAAGGTATTTTCTTGAAAAGTTGTTATATACGTTTCTGAAAAAGTACTTTTTAAGTTTTTTTTTAATTTTAACAATCTATTTTTTTTTTTTTTTTTTTAATAGCTTTAAGGTTTTTTCTCTTTTTATTTATTATTTTTATATTTATATATATATGGGATTATAAGTATATATAAAAAGATATTTTAAGTGTATATTTAAATGTAAATATTGTAAAATATTTTTGAATTTTATACATTTTGTTAATATTGTAAAAAAATTTTAAAATATTTTGAATCATATTCTTTTCACAATTTTTATGAGACATGTTATGTTAAAAAAATTTTTATATATATAAACTTCAAAAAAGAGAAAAAAATTTTAAAAATAAAAACTTCCTGAAGATGTTAACCGAAGGTTAACGAAATATCGAAAATAAATATAAAAATAATAAATAAAAAGAGAAAAACCACAAAGCTTAAAAAAAAAAAATTTATTGTTAAAATAATAAAAAAGATTAAAAAAATTATTAAGAAAAATTTTTTTTGTAATTTTGTTGTGAACCATACTTTTTTCTGGATATCCGTTTAAAAGCTTTCTTAAAGGAAGATACTTTTCTAATCTTCTTATAAAGCTAACTTTTTTAAAGAAACTATTTTTGAAGGTGCCTCAGTCAGCAGGTTATCGATGATGAAGGACATTAGTGTCTAAACTAATGTACATCACGGAGCCCTCCTTCGACGGTAGGCTTACTAATTGTCTAAACGTTACTATAGTAGTAAAAAAGATATTTTCTAAAAGCTATTTTTAAAGTTAATTTCTGAATTTAATTTCACAGAAAATATTCTTTAATTTTATTACTAGCTGACACGCCCGCGCATTGCTGTAGCTGTTATAATAGTTCTATTAAAAAAATGTATGGCTTATGTGTCCTTTATTAAAATTTGGTTAGTTAGTTTCGGAGACGCGGAAGTAGCCCGCTAATACCCGTCTTTTAAAAAAATTTACTAATAAATCATTCAGATAAAAAGAATAAACTTTAGCTTTAATCGTTCCCAAGATATACAAAAAATCATTATTTTCTTTGTATGGTAGACACCATGCCCACTTATCCAATTCCGCCCCCTTTTTCTTTGATGATTTGTACTGATCAGTTGCTCAGACCAAATATAGAAACATTACCTTAAACTGTTCTCACGATATGGTGAAATCAACATTTAGTTTCTATGGGAGGTAATACGCTCATTTGGCCACTCCCTCCAAATTTTTGACTGATGATTTGTTTTAACTACAAAATCTTTTGAAGCATATTCAGAAACTTTCACTTCAACCGATATGAAGATATAAAAAATAAATATATGCTTTGTACGGGCGTGGCAATATGCATTTCGAATTTCGGAAATTTGTATAACCTATAGTTCCTTCCAGATATACAGAGAGATACTGTGAACATTTCAAGAGAATCGGTTCAGACTTTTATAATTTTTATAATAGAAAAAAATGTTCATAATTAAATTATAAATATTCTCCATTAATATAATGTATTTAAAATAAAAAAAATTTAATAATATTATCATAAATAAGAAGTTATAATGAACTCAAATCCATTCGATCATCTTGGACCACCCTGTATAAACATTAATAGCGCCCTTTATTTGCTCACACTTTAGTTCACTGTTAATTTTCATTTGATATAAAAAACTAAGGATAAGAGAAGAAAAGCTTCAAATATATACACACATATCGTCACCTGAAATGCAAAAAGGCGTAACAACCAAAAACCTAATATTGAGTTTTTAATTCATATTGCTACAGAACAACTCAGTACACTTCATTAAAAAATTTTTGCAGTCTACTTTTAAAAACAACGACTTTATTAAAGAAATTAAAAATTATTGTTTTTAACAATTCAAAAATGTGCCGAAAATTATAAAAAAAAATATTAGTTATGCAGTACTTTTCTAAAATCTTTTCCTTATTTTTGGTGTAGAACAATAAACTCTTGATTTTATTTTGATGATATTGCGAAAAAATCTTATTTCTAACCACAAACTTTTCATTTTATTAAGCTTTTTGTCTCTCCTGTAAAATGTTTAAAAGTGAAGATAAAGCCTTTTGCATTTGAGGTTACGATATATTGTTTTAATTCATGTTTCTTTAAGTGTTCTCACTTCTACCCCCGTACCGTTTCAAATCCGTTTAAAAACAAAAATTCCTTAAACTCTGGTTTTTTAGGTTTTCTTTCATTCACAAAAAAAAAAATTAAAAAAATAGAATGAGAATTGGGAAAATATTTGCATTCTCTATCAGGCTGAATCTAAAAAGCCTGTCGATATGTCACCCTGTCAGTCAGATATACTACAACAACAACAACAGCAGCAGCAGCAATTCACATAGGCAAAGACAACGGCAAAATAAATAAAAAGAAATAAAACTTTGTTGTTGCGGTTGGTGTCGTTTTTAGTCACATGCCTCCGGCGGGTGTTTATGGCTTGTTAACATGATTTAAACAGCTGTGCAGAGTAATTTTTCCTATTTTGTAAATTCTTTTTTGCGGTCAATGAGTGTCTAATATGAATGTCCTAAACTGGAGCCTGTTTTTACTGTGTGTGTGTGTGTGTGTGTGTGTATTTACGCTGATTTTCTTTTGCGGTCATTGAGCTCGGCTTGATCTATTTTTTTTTTGCTTATGAAATTTTTGACTTGGTCAAGCACAAGAACCGTTCTAACCGATCAAAGTCATATCTTATATCAAATACAACAACTTGGGCTCCATAAATATTTACTGACATTTTATTTAGTATTTTATTTTGGGCAAAATGAAATTTTTACAAATGGATTTATTAGTTTTCATAAATTTTCCAGATTTTCGTTTTTGTTGTTTCTCTTTCGGTATTTTCTTGATGCTTTTGTCCATTTATTATGCATTTGTCCAGTTGTTTTATTTCTCGTGATTTCCAATGCGAAATGTTTATTTGTTATTGTTCAAAAGTGTCACATTAATTTAATTTTTATGTTTTATTATTGAACTGTGAAGGCAAAGTTTGTACGAATATTTTTATGTTGCAATCGAATGCTTTAATATTTTTTTTTCTTTATTTTAATTTTTTTAATGGTCAAGATTTTGATGTTTCTGCATGCAATTTTGGCAACAATTTGGGTGGTATGCAGTTATTGGCAATCGGCTGATGAACTTAATTAATGGCATTATGAATTAAAAATAAACATTTCGGAAAGTAATTTAATAAAAATATATGTACACAATATGCTTCGTATAGGACATGTATAAAATTCAGGGCTCTAATTACGGCATTCGATATCAAAAAATAATAAAAATGGCTACTAAACCGAAAAATTTAATACGTCTCCTTGACATCAGAGATGCTACAACGCTGCTATAAAAACAAATAACGTGCAAAACGCGGTGTTGTAAGACAGTGAAGCTTCACCTCCTATCATTTCTCCTACTATCCCTTTCCACTATTTCCATCACAATGCATCGCATGTGTAGGGGTCATCTCCTGAGTGCTGGTCCCAGATAAAAAAAAAAGGAATTTCTGTGCATTTGAATATAATTTTACATAATTTTTCTTAATACTTTTTTTAACCTTTTTTATTATTTTAACAATCTATTTTTTTTTTTTTTTTTAAGCTTTAAGGTTTTTTCTCTTTTTATTTATTATTTTTATATTTATTTTCGATATTTCGTTAACCTTCGGTTAACATCTTCAGGAAGTTTTTATTTTTTTTTTTTTTTTTTTTTTTTTTTTTTAAATAAATATAAAAATAATAAATAAAAAAAGAGAAAAAACCTTAAAGCTTAAAAAAATAGATTGTTAATATAATTTTACATATGTGAAATTAAAATGGGTTTATAATCGATGACATATAGGAAGACAAACATTACATGTGATAATTACTGAGAAGAAGACTGAGTCAAAGACAAAAAATGTAAGTCATACTGACAAACACCAGCAGAACGGAACAACATGGTATTTTCGTAAGTTGCTAGATTTTCATCTTCAGCGTTCTTCGTGTTTTGTTGGAAAAAAGCATCATTCTTTTACAGCACTGTCATACACACAATCTCGTGCATTTGTTGGCTTTTAACTATTTCAAACACCCAAAAGTTCCTTTTTGCTGGTTTACATTTCTGCATTTTTTTATTTTTTTTTTTTATATTTATTTTAAGCGGCTTGCAGCTAAACACGCCATCATTTAGTTTCTTGCAAATTTTTTCTGTTTTTTCTTCTTTCTAATGGTATATTTTTTTCTAAATCACTGCCACTCACTTTTCATTAGCAATTATTATGTTTATTAGACTCTACTGGCTCTATAATTCATGAAACGGCTTGGCACACTGGGGCTGATGTTAATTATTTTTGCGTTTTTTTTTTTTCATTTTCGTACAGCGCTTATCATGTTCATAAATTGTTTTATGAATTAAGAAACCACAAAATGTTGCTATTGCCGTTGTTGTTATTATTATTGTAAATGTTGTTGTTGCTGGTATTTGATATTTATAGTGTTTGGCACGGAAATGAAAAATCTATGAAAATTATACCAAATCATTATTATATTTTTGTAATCATTTGATTCCGTGGATATGTTTTTTGTTTGTTTAATGGTTACCAGTTTTTTGTTTGTTTGTTTGTTAATTCTGAAAACTTTTGACATGCTTGGTTTGTTTCTTAACGAACATAGAATAGCTAATTTTTCTCTCAGTGAAACTAATTTTTAAATATTTTTTTTTGTGTTTAAGAAATTTTAAGTGAAATTTTTAACTGTTTGAATAGGTTTGGTATTAGAAAAATAAAAGGCTATTTGATTGTAGAAAATGTTCATGGATAAGCCAACAGCGATAATCTTCTTGATAATCTTAACGATTTTTGGCGTTTACACTGGCAAGTGCAAGTTCGTAAAACTCAATACAATCGAAATACTTTAATCACTTGCAGCCAAACTTGCAGTGAATTTTTTACACTTACATCAGATTAAATTACAAGTTCAATTACGATGTTCCCCTATTAAAAGTTTAGTACACATTAACTGAATGGCAGTATAATGTTTTTAAATTTTTTCTTATTTTAACCCTGAATGGATACTCTTCGTCGAATCGACGAACATCATTTAATCTTTATCATACAACTATTTTATGTGTGATCATATTACGCTTTTCTTGTCAACAACGTTATATGACACCGAAAACTTTAAGTTTCTGTTGTTTTTAAAATTTACAAAAAAAAACAAAAAATTTTTAAATTCGTATCGAAAAAAATTTTTATTTTTATATATAATTTTTTTCTTTGTTTTAAAAAAAAAATGCTTAAATTAATAAAATTTTTTAAATATACATATATAAATTTAATTTTTTTTATCTTGTACCAGTACTCAGGAGATGACCCCTACACATGCGTTGCACTGTGCTGGAACTAAAGGAAAGTGATAGTAAGACAAATGATAGGAGTTGAAGCTTTACTATCTTAGAACTCTGCTTTTTGCACGTTATTTGTTTTTTTAGGCAGTGTTGCAGCGTCTCAGATGTCAAGGAAACGTATTAAATTTTGAAGCTGTTTTTAGTAGCCATTTTTAGTAACTATTTTACTTCGCCGCTGCTACACAATACCGACGAAGGAGGACGTTCTGATGTGCCTGGGGATTGGATACAGCTGAAGCAGTTACAGTTCCGTGAGCATTGACTGCGCCGCTGAAACCTTGCGACAACAACTGACACAAAGCCACACAAATGCTCAGATGTTTTTGTGAGTCCGAAACTGTGGTTGAACCGAGGAAAATTTTTCGTTTTGTAGTCAATGTGCAGACTACTTCGCCACCCAGATTTGATATATTTTCCTTAAATATACATAACTGAAGTAATTACAGTGTTGAAACAGAAATGTCATTGAAATCTAAGGAAAAAATAAGAGCAGTATCCCCTTAAAATTAAACAGTTTTGTGTTAAGGGCAACTCTGCATTAAATAGTAATAAATCAATTTTTTGGCTACTCTGCTCTCGCCGACAGTTTTAAAATTAACATTTACCTGAACGTTTAAACTATAATGCAATCGGGCGTTTTTGCGAAATTTTTGTTGATAATACGGGCACAGAACTTCCCTACAAGTACTTGCACGTCTAAACGCCGGGTTATACTAGAAACCGAAAAAATAATAATTATTGTTTTTACTCTTCAAGAAGTGAAATGGGCAACTTGAAAAGTTATATTGGCAGGGTAAGCGACAGGTAAGCGCCTCCTTTAAAATCTGTAGACGAACTGTACTGTCATATAAGAAGGAAAGTTCAAGTGATTGGCTCTCAGAATATGATGGTATCCAGTGTCACTTATAATAAGGCTCATTATTTAATCTTACAGTATGTACCGTTATTTTAAAAATTGTTAGAATTTATTGTATTTTACCATTTTTTTACGAATCACTATTAAATTCCGAATTCCACTTCTTTTTTTTTGTATTTTTTTTTTATAGCGGGTTAACCACTTTTGTTTAACGAAAAATTTTAGTTTCGACCTCTATTTGCTCATTGTTGTAAAAAAAATAAATAAGTTTAGCTTGCGGTGTAAATAGCACCCCACGAGTAACGACGTACAAAAACAAGTGCGAGTTGCGTAATTATATGCTGGGGTTTTTAAAAAAAAAATATTTTAAAAATTTTAAAAAAATATTTTTATAAATATAAATAAAATATAAAAAATATTTAAAAAAAAAAAAAAAAAAAAAAAAAAAAAAATATATAAAAAATATTTTTAAAATATATTTTAAAGAAATATTTTAAAAAAATATTTTTGTTAATACAAATTATTATTTCCTGACAATGCTACCTATTTGGTAGCGAAATATTGTAAAATAAATAATAATTAAAAAACTTTTCATAAAAAAGACCATCGCTCAAAAATAAATATAATTAAAAAATCCTTTTCTTTGGTTTTTCTTAATTTTTAGTTTAACTCCTTTTTTGATACCCTTTGAAATAAAAAAGACACGGTGATGTTTAGTTATAATTTGATTTATTGTGGCCTGTTTAACGGAGGAACTAGAACTGATTTTTATTTTACATATTACTTAAAACTAAACTTAAACTCAATCATAATTGTTGCATCAGCTCAATTCTGATTGGTTGACTTTATGAAAATTTTCATAACTCAAAATGCTATCATTTGCACTTTTATTACTTGAAAACATTTTTATTCTTAAAAATGCTTTTAAATTAATTTACCTTGTGAAATTGCAGAATTGCAATTTATTTGTTGTTTTAAATTTTCTTAATATTTTTGTGGGAACTGAAATGAAATTGAATATCTTTTTTCCGTTGCACTAATTTTCATTTTCATTGCAAATTACTTTGCAACAATTTCACAATATTATTTTATTTGTTTATTGTTTCTAAGAACTTATCAAATTTATCAGGGATATATGTAACTTGCGCGAGTAACGCGGGTTGAAATTTGTTCCTGCTTCACGTAATGATATGGCTTTGATAAAACACTGCTAATTTAACTTTTTTTTCTTTGTAATCTTCCCATTGTTTTGTAATTTTTTATCTTGAAAGTTTCTTTTTCTCGAATCTCGCAATCGTTCGTACAAATAACGCGAAAAGTCGACAATTGTCGAATCGTCAAAAGTTACTGAATCGCAGTACAGGTGTTCGTATAAGGCCATTAGAAAAGCGTGGTTTTAAAGGCAGATAACTTAATTCGAGAATGATATGCTGTAGCGAATAACGCCATTTGTCTGCTTTCTTTTCTTTTTGCTTCAATATTGTTCTCAAGTCGGATGATGTACAATTTGCAAAGCTTTTAATTTGTTATATTTCGTTGTAGTATGTATTTTCAAACGAACGAATTTTGTAATTGATTCGCCCCAGCCCACGAGATGATGACATGTATACACTATACTTTTAGTTATGGAATCAATTCCCACTAAATACTTTGCTCTGTTTCATTAACGAGGGTGGAGGTCACCACCGTCACTATTGTCATTAAGTTACAACATAATTAGTTTATTATTCGTGTTCATACAAGAAAAATGTGTATTTTTTTATTGAAAGCGAAAAGTCATTTAGAGATTATGAAATGTTTTTAACACATCTATTTTAAAAACTTGTTACAACTTCAAAATGTTAATTAACACTTTTCTACAGATAATCTATTCATATTTTCGATCGCCAATCAAATCAATCATTAATGTAAGTTATTGTTTTTATGGTTATATTTTCTTTCCTTATTTTCTAATTATCATAACGTGAAATGTTTAAAAACTACTTAATCATGGCATTACATGAATATGCCATTATTAAATGTATCACGATAACTTTTTCAAGTCTTTTGTTTTCATTTACGAACAACAAATCATCGTCAGCATCATTTTTCTTCATTACATTTACGCGACTATCTCATAATTTTCATCTTTAATTAAAATTAAAATTTTATCTATAAAAATACATCGGCTCGATTCTAACATTTTAATTTGGACTCATCAATCTTTTTTGTTTTTTTCTTTTTTTTTTATTATTATTATTTTTTTATTATTTATCGAAGCAAACATACTCAAACATACCAATGAATGTGTAAACGCATGCTTGCACCGTGCAAGATATTTAATATTTAATTAATAATTATTTGCAACTGCTCCAGCACCACCATCGCCATCGCCATCACCACTAGACCATTATTTAGACTATAGCGGCAGCTAATAACTATGCCACCTCTTTAGCACCAGGTAGCCATTATCCATGCTGCATATCAAGTAGTTGAAATAAAAACAAACACAAAACAAGAAAGCAAAAAACCGAACAGAAAAAAAAAAAGACAAATGCAATCAACAGAAAAATAAATGAACTGGCTCACTGGCAGGCCTACAAATAGTCAATCTATCTGCACATTCAACCCATCCGTGTTTTGTACACGTATGAAAATAATGCGCATATGAACCACTTTAAATAGTGTGTTAACTACACAGCTTTACTCTGCACATATTTTCTCTTATCACGATTGAAGATTTGATTTAGAGGCCTTCTTAAGGTATACGCGTGCACATAAACATACACATGCACACACATTTATACGTACGTACGTACATCTTATAAATGCAAAATACTATCGCATATTAAATGCACTCACACATGAGCGAAAACATGAGCGTGCAATAAATTTGATATGCAAATGAAATGTGAGCAGAAGAAAACTGTTGAAAGAATGCATGCGAATTAAGGCGAATAGATTGACACCCTTTTTGGAAACTTTCAATTTTTAAATACTTGTGCTTTAGCTGCAAAAAGAAAAACTTCATCTGCTTTAAATGCATTTGATGTCGGCAGGAAAATTTCAGAGTGGCGATGGCACGATGGATGGTAGTCTGCACGTTGACTACGAATCCAAAAACAGACCTGGGTTCAACACCAGTTTCAGACTAAAATTTTAAAATAAAAATAAACATCTCGCATTTTTCTGATGTGCATTAGTGTGACTTTGTGTGTCAGATGTTGTCGGAAGGTTTCAGTGGCGAAGGCATAGTCACTGGTCACTGAACAATACCGGCTTCAGCTGATAGCAATCCACAATCACATCAGAACGCCCTCCTTCGTCGGTATTGTGTACCACCGGCGAAGTAAAATAATAATAAAAATGGTTACTAAACCGAAGCTTCAGCACTGCTACGAGTATAAACAAAGAACGTGCGAAAGCAGAGCTGCAAAAATAATTAATTAAGCTTCATCTCCTGTCGTTTCTCCTACTATCCCTTTCCTATAGTTCCAGCACAATGCTTCGCATGTGTAAGAGTCATCTCATGAGTGCTGGTCCCAGATAAAAAAAAAAATTACAAACACAAACACAAACACAAAAAAAAATGAAATTCAATTTTATAAAACCAGACTAAACGAAGGCACAAAACGATTTAAAAACATTGCAGAATAGGAAAGATTCACGAAATCGATTCCAATGGGTGTATACCGAACAGTTTTTCAGGCGGAAATACATGTCATCGGAACATGAGGAGGCCCACATCTATATACTATGCAATAGTCAGGCGGCGTTTAGGGCCCTTCAGGCGACCATGATAACCTCGAAAATGGTATGTGAGGAACTTCCGCCTGGACATGAGCGGCACGAGGGTAATGAAGTAGCAGACGATCTGGAAAAACGAAGGGTCAAATTTGCCCTCAAGTGAAAAAATTCAATTTTTCGAAACTTTTTATTCGTATTTAAAATTTGCTCTATATTGGTAGCAGAAATTCCTTTTTTTTTTTGTTAAACAATTTTTGTTTTGCGCTAGGAAAAAGCTCCTGAATCATCCAGTATCGTATAATATTTCGATATGTATCGAGTAAGCAAATCATTTCATGCGATATGTATTGAAATTTGCCAAACATCAGCTGTTATTTGATGTTATTGTTATTGATAGCAATAATTGTCAGTGCATGATATGAAGCACTGGATAGTAAAAGTTAACACTAATATTTAGTTGTTTGTGTTTGAACATTTCAAATGTGGTTATACATTAGAGTGGGGCGATTAGTATGGAAGGAAAAAAATCTTAATGGGCGCTTCGCGTTTCTGATTCTTGGGATTGTACTAAGCAAAAAAGACCACTAGACCATACGTCCAAAAATATAATGTTTTTTTACAATAAACTAACAGAAATGCATCAAATGAACTGAAAGCAATAGAAGAATAAAAAATAAGAAATAAAATAAATAGAATAAATAAAAAAATAGAATAAAAAGTAAGAAATAGAACATTTTTATGATTTTGCGCTATGAACAACTGAAATGGTAATTTATCAATATTTTCACGAAAAATTTGCACTTTCACAAGGCCAAAACTGCCTGAAGGAGCGTTCCAATGCTTTTGCGATGTACTAGAGAGTTCTTAACTATTGGATCGAAAATCTCAATGGTTTGGCTGTTATAGGCCAAAATATCCAAAAGTCTGATCAACTCAAAATGGCGAAGCTCGATTTTCACCGTAGACGTATGGTCTAGTGGACTTTTTTGCTTAGTACAATCCCAAGAATTAGAAACGCGAAGCGCCCATTAAGATTTTCAAATCGCCCCACCCTATTATACATATTCACATACACATACACAAATATTCACATACACATAAAAAAAGAAGAAAAGTATATAGAATTAGAATAAAATACTATTTTTCGGCTCTTCACGCGAAAGCTACGGGCCCTTATTTGGGGAGTCGTTGCTCTAAAGAAACATTGTTTTCATCTCTCACTTCCTCCAAGCAAATATTAAATACTGATGGTATAGCAGCATCCGATGTAATTATTTCAAATTCAGCCCAACGTCAGCAACTTCTTCACCGACGACTTCGCCATTTATGCACTTAACCCTAGAACCATAACGATATTTCATAATACGTAAATACCAACGACACACACACAGCGTACACTGTGAAGTACACAATGGCTGTTTGAATTCGAACGCCTTCGGTCACTTTGGGCCACCCTGTATTATGACGTATGGCTAGAAATCTTAAAAGTGATTATTTTTTCTTGGAGCAATCACGAGATGGCCCCTACCGTATGCAAAATGCATTGTACCAGAACTAATTGGAAAAGCATAGAGCCGAGAAGAGGCAGATGGTTAATGACAGATAGAAAGAAAACAACTTCTAAGTTGCAAATAAATGACAAAACTAAAGCCCCCGTTTTCTACAGTAGTGCACAATTTAATAGCAGATTGAAACTAAAAAAAAAAAAAATATCTTTTAAATTGATTTATCGTCTCTGTTAAGATTATGCAAAATAACAAACGCACACATAAACATAATACCATGTAGTAATGTTTAAAGGCTATAGAAAACTGCACATATGTAAATATTTATTGAGCTACGTACATACAGAACTACATATCGAGCCTTTGCTGCAATACCGTAGTAACTTGAAATTTGAATTTATTGAGCTGGGTATGGAGAAATGGTCTTTGGGGAAATATCTATCTAAAGGAAAAAAGATCGCTAACTGTTCAGATTCTACAGCTACAAATATATTTATTGCCTCCAGCTATTTTCAACAATATTTATTTGCAATATTGAAATACATATTTCCTTTATGACAAGAAATTCACAAACAGAAAACATTACAAAACGTGCCTCTTTATTTAAAAACTTATAAAAAAAATAACTTTAGTAAACGAAAATACTCTCAAAAAGATGGCTCAAAACTTCAAATGCATTTTTCTCAGTTCACGAGTTTTTTGAATTACTACGGTATTGCACCAAAGGCTCGATATGTATGTACGTGTGTGTATGTGCATACATATTATTTTATTTATAGCATAAATAAAATCTATGAATACCAACTATTTAAGTATCGCCTTATAGACGATGTATGTACGTGTGTGTTAACAAGAGCGTATCTGTCTGCATTTGGTGCGAATATGCACTAAATTTTCATCTTTTTACGCCTTGATATCTTTTGATATTCACCGCTTTCAATACGCTACGAATTGGATTTCAGGTGAGAAAAACTAAATTAAATAGGCAAACAAACAGCAACACAAACAACAACAACAACAACAACAACAACAGCTCAAATAAAGCGAAATGAAAGATTCACGATAAGATAAGATAAGGATTTCAAACGAACACCACAGGTTCAAACTTTTATTTAATGTTTGACCAATTTTCTAGCAGTGACAAGCAGCCTTTACCAAGAAATGCAAACATAAATTTATTTTACAAAAATTTGTTTGTTTGTTCGTTTGTATGTACGAGTGCATTTCAAATGAAATGAAATTATTTAGAAAAAAATGTAAGTAGTAGGAGTACTAAAAATTTCCACAATTCATTTTATATGCGCTAAAAATTCTCTCCTTTTTAATGGTTGTCTTAGCCTCAGCCTATTCAAAGCAACTTAGCGCCTTCTTTAACCCACTATCGCCCAGCCAGTAATTTGAGCCAGTACAAAACTTATCATCTACAAGATAACATACTTCCCTTTGATTTATAGTTTAACTTTTCATTATTTTTATTATGATTATTGGGGTCAAGAAGCAGCGCGACCAAGAAGATCTATTGTGCTATGCCCATAACATTAGACCCCCATCCTAAGGCTCCTAAGGAATCCAAGCACTGTTTTTTTTTTCTTGGACCGGCACTCAGGGGATGACCCCTACACATGCGAAGCATTGTTTTTTTTTTTTATCTTTTTTTTATTTATATTTTTTTTTATTCGAAACATTGTGCTGGAACTATAGGAAAGGGATAGTAGGAGAAACGATAGGAGGTGAAGCTTAATTAATTATTTTTGCAGCTTTGCTTTCGGACGTTCTTTGTTCATACTCGTAGCAGTGATGAAGCTTCGGTTTAGTAGCCATTTTTATTATTATTTTACTTTACCGGTGCTACACAATACCGACAAAGGAGGGCGTTCTGATGTGATTGTGGATTGCTATCAGCTGAAGCCAGTATTGTTCAGTGACCAGTGACTATGCCTTCGCCACTGAAACCTTCCGACAACAACTGACACACAAATCCACACTAATGCACATCAGAAAAATGCGAGATGTTTATTTTTATTTTAAAATTTTTAGTCTGAAACTGGTGTTGAACCCAGGTCTGTTTTTGGATTCGTAGTCAACGTGCAGACTACCATCCATCGTGCCATCCATTGTGCTGGAACTAGGAAATTAGGTTATGGGAAGGAGAATAGAGGGAGTAGTGTTTATTGACATTTGATTTAAATTTTCCCAAGCTAAAAGTGATAGGAAACACCTCTGCGGGTAGTCTATTCCACATACGTGCCGTTCGGCCAAAAAACGAATTTCCTGATTTCATTAGAACAGATCCCATTATAGTAACGATAGAACAACGGAACGCACCCCACGTTGCGACGATGCTCAATAGAGTTGGCTATCCTACTGTCTCCTATGAGTTTCTTCGCTCTTTCTTGTACATGGTCGAGTAACTTGAAAATAGTCTTTGAAGCACCGGCCCATGCATGAGAGTTGTCTTCCATTTTCGGTCGGATGTCGGCGATATAAATAGCAAGGAGATCAGATGGGGTGGAGTATGTTTTACACCGTTTTAAAAATCCGAGGCACTTGAATGCTTCCTTTGAGACCTGAAAAATGTGCTCAGTCCATCGGACATCACACTGGATTTTCATGCCAAGAACATCAAGAGCTTCTGATTTCTCAATGTTTATGCCACCCATAAAATTACAGCTGAGCGTAATCGTGCATACGGCGATGGGTTAGCATGCAGCATTGGGTCTTTTGGGAATTGAAATCGACCCTGTTCGCGTGACCGAATTCCAATATTCTTGTGAGGTCACCTGTTAGCGAATCATTCATATTCTGCCGCGTCGCCGCGATCATAGTTGATGTCGGCCTACGATCAAATGAATATGAATGACAGATACTGCTGTCAACTGCGAAAGAGTTGTGGTCTGGTGTTACACAAGTTGTGTGGGGCCACAATAATGCCACCCAGAGGGAGAAACTTCTATCTGCCGAGTGCAGGACAATCACAAGGAACGTGTTCAAAGATTTCAGTGGCACAATTTTATTCATGCCAAAATGGCCTGTGAAGTACTCCGTCAAATCGCTTAAGTCCGTTCTCTTTAGCGAAAGCAGCTAATTTGAGATTTCCGTATTCGCAATCAGGAAGCGTTCGCCTGACGCTGGCCGGCACAATCATGCCAATGAGCAGCGAATTTCCTTTCCTCCCAGTTTCTGAGAATTTCATGTCTGTGAATTTTTATAAGTCTTTAGAATGGCTCGGGGCCAATTAAGGGCAAATTTGCGCACCGTTTTGCCAGACAGTTCTTCATTTCATTGCCCTCATAGCCTTCATGTCCATGCTCCCTGCTCCCTGCCCAATGTAACGGCGTTAAAGTTCTCCAACTCAATGAGAAGTTAGTTCCAGGCACTGATAGTTTAACCTAAGGCCTTTTGGGAAAATACTCCCAAGAACTGTTGTTTTTGGGTCCAAAATCAGACAGCAAACAATAAGATCGCATAAGCGAAAAAGAACATTAACGTAGAAGTTGCTGGTGCTGTTTAGCGGTATAACCAGTATATGGATTTGGGGGAATAGATCTCCATGAAAATTGCTATCCAATTGCAGTCCGAATCCAAATATTGCAATGGCATTTGTTTATAAAAATTGCTTGAATGAATGTGATGGTTAAGCAAGGAAACTGCATGTGCTGGTATCAACATCTGCAGGAAGGAAATCATTATTGCAACTACAATTTCGTACAGCTATTGTAGACGAACTGCTTACAAGTACAAGATCACCAACAAATTAACTACTTTCAATGCCTGGTTCAAATTTAAGAGAAAGTGTGCCAAACATTAACAAAATAATTCATTGTATTTTGAAAAGTCCTGGAAACTCAAGACGTTGGTTAATTTGTCATACTCATATGCACAGAGCGGATTAAAATTTAAAAGCCGCAACAAAAAATTTTAAATAAAATATATTTTCGTTAAATCCAAAAAGTACTATGTTCAAAATTTAACTGAAATTTTAACAATCTATTTTTTTAATAAATTTTTTATTTTTTTAAGCTTTTTTTTTTTTAAAACCTTAAAGCTTAAAAAAATAGATTGTTAAAATAATAAAAAAGGTTAAAAAAAAGTATTAAGAAAAATTTAACTGAAATTGGTACAAGTTTTTAAAATAAAATAAAAAATAAGTGATTCCGTTCGGTTTTTAGACAAGTTCTCCCCAACATGGAAGTTTCATAAAAGTTTCTTGTATATATGTACTTACTTATATACCTATATATATACATACATATATGTATGTATGTATGTATGTATATATATTTTTATAAGACAGTGGGTGCGTGTGTTTTTAGAACAGCAACTAGTGGATTTATTAAATTATGATGCACGTTCTGATAAATTGAAGGCTGATAGTGATGTTGAGCTTTAGATCTCCCACTGGTTAATTTATTGAGTTTATTTATTTTTTATTTCATTTTATTTTTTTTAATATTGAAACACCTGTATACAAGACTTTATGGTTTTAATATTGTTTATTGCGACAAAATAGTTGTCTTCATGCAACAAACAATTGATTAAATTATTCGACGTAGCAAAAATAAATCCATTAACCATTGCATTTATTACGATTAGATTGATCCAATTAAAACAATAAGTCAAAAATATACGAGTACAACAATAATTCGTTGTCTGTCTTTAAAAATCCCCGAGTCGTTACCCTGGAGTTAAGTTATATTTGTTGTAATAACCCAAAGGTATTTTTATTGTCTGTAAGTAAGCGAACATTACTGGGTTCGAGTCCAGCTTCAGACTATCATAAAAACATTTTTGCTGATGTGCATTAGTGTGTTTTTGTGTCAGTTGATGTCGAAAGGTTTCAGTGGCGAAGGCATAGGCACTGGTCACTGGCTTCAAGAGATACTAATCCACAAGTAACATCAGGACGCCCTCCTTTATCGCTCCTGTGTAGCATCATCGGCGAAGTAAAATAATTAATAAAGTGGCCACCAAACACAACATCAAAATATGAATGCGTCTCCTTCACATCAGCCACGCTGCAACACTGCTATAAAAAAGTGCAAAACTACAGTTTTAAAAATAATGAGGCATTCATCTCTATTACTGTCACTTTCCTTAGTTTCGGTAAGGGCATTGCATACGTAGCAGACTTCTTCTGAGCAGTGGCCCCAGAAAGAAAAATTAAAAAATTTTAATGAATTGAATTACTTTTTTTTTTTTGTTTTTTGTTTGTTTGAAGGTTTTTTATCCACGTAAAAAAGTGTTTCAAACATTCAGGTAATAAAAACGACAAGCCTACATTTGTTATATGTCAAACTTTTCCTTTCGCACAGATGTGTTCAAGATTAACGTAGACACCTACACATAGCGTCTCATTCGACGGTTCTCTCAACACCGAGTGATATTAAGACGATCACTACCGCCCCAATGGGCACTTGGGAATATACTTTGGTACACACAGGTTGCAATCCTAACTCATAGTTATCCCTGGTGTATAAATTACACCTTGCTGTGGTGTTTCGAGCGGTCTAAACTCTGTGACACATCAGAATGTATTTGAGTCAAGAACGCTTAAGCCAGTAATACTGTTTGTTCGAGACACATTCCGGTGACTACTGTTGAATGGCAACAGCACCTAATTAAGTAGAAGTCATATTAGAACATGTGTGTCAAACTTACATATATCCAGAATAGACCAAAAACTTATCTGCCTGCGTAATTTTAGTTGGCAACCACATCCACTACGAATCCTTACCCAGACCAGCGCACTAACTCCAACTTTTCATGGTTGACACGAAGTACTCAGTCAAGAGTACATCAGTCACTAAACCCTTATTTGCGTTAAAGCAGTGGGGCTAAGCTGGCAGCCCCAGATTAGAATCGAACTGTATTTCTACAATCATATGGAATATGCAAGCATAACCTCCTCAATCTCTAGTAGTATTTCGAAGAGTCGCCTCTTCTGTCATCTTCAAACTCACAGGTAGTTTAGGGTGATGCTACATCTTTTTAGCGAGGTGCCGCGGGCTTGCTAGACACCCATAGGTTTAGAAACAAGTTTCCAAAGAGTACTAAGCTTAACGGACTAAATATAAAATGTTTATAAATTCATATTGCAGTTCCGATTTAACGAAGCCTTTTGTCCGGTTCGCTGTAAAGTGTTGTGTCCGAAAACTTATAAACACACGAGACAAGACCTTATTTGCAATTATAATAGATTTTAAACGTTTTACAAACGAAAATATCATTTTTAATTTTCCCCTAGATCAATATCAACAAATTTATTTCAAATTTTCTAATATCGACTGTCAGCTTCTCCTTCTTTTTATTAAATATTGTCAAATCAAAGCTACATTTTCGCTTGATTTTTTTTCTTTGCAAATTAATACACATTCTAACGTGTAACATAATTCTTGCGTGAATTTTAAATTGTAGCTTCTAGACGGGCATTAAGAAATTTTGTAAAAAAAAAAAACTTTAATACTTGTTTTCCAAACCCACAAACTGCAATGAGTTATTTTGCAATTTTATTTTGTTTGTTCTTTTTTTTTTTTTGTTTGGATGCTGTCTTTCATTTCAGTTTGATTTTCATATGCACTTATAATTTATGACATGCTTACGGTTAAAATATAAATTGTATTCAGCCTATAATAATTTGAAAATATATTTTATCTTCATTAGTTCATTTAAAATTCTTAAGTAATTGTTTGCTATCAAAGGACATCTTACACATTTATTACAGAATTTTGTAGCCAATCATTTCAGCTTTATTTTATTGTCTAAACTATAAATAATATTTAGTTGTTGAAATACTTACGGATACTATTGAATGTATTATATGTACATACGTATATGTATCTCTAATTGCATTTTATTAATTTTGCTTTTATGAAATCTGTTTTTTAAGCCATTTTCAAACAATTTAATAATTATTATAATTAAAAAAAAAAGTAACTAAAGTTGATAATTGTATAAATCATAACGCATAGAACGGAAAATTAGAAACGCTTGAATTTAGTCGTAAACCTGTTATCATGCAGACAACAGTAACGACTTAAATTCAAATAAAAGCATTTAATATTACAGGTGTCTACAATTAAAATTCATTCATGACGCAAAAAGTCTCATTTTAAAAGTTTGACGCTATAGAAAAAAAATATTTCGAATAAAAAATCATAAAAACATAAATCACATGAATTCATTAATGAGTTTATCTTTATTATTTTATGTTAAATTAATGCAACTGGATGATAAAAAAAGTTTTAATGCAAACAAATATGTCGCCCATGGCATGTAGACGAAATATTATTCAATTAAATAATTGAGATTTTAACAGGAGGATTAAAAAAAAAACAACAATTGCAATTAATTTAAGAATTCTGTTTTGTATGACACTACTTGAAAGTTTGTTGCTTAAATCTTTTACTTCCATTAACTTCGTTAACGTTTGTGTCTTAAGTCTTTAGTTCTACGCTTTTAAAAGTTTGTTGCTTAAATCTTTTCTTCAAACATGCCCGTGCACGCTTGTGTCTTAAGTTTTTAGTGCTACAATTTATACATACAGCATATATACAGCACATATGTATTTGAACATATTTTTTAAATAAAAATTCACATTCAAGGCCATTGACTCGCAAACATAACCCGTCATTGTAGCCCTTTCAGCATTTTCACCGTTAGTTTTAATATTTTCTTTCGTTAAGCCGATGCTACACGCATTAATATCTGCGGCATCATTATTTGTATTTGTGTGCGTTACTTTACAAAAACTAGTCACACATAGACGTACAAGTTAGAAAACATTTTACCTTTTTTAAAATTTTGTAAAATCTTTTTTAACAGAAATTGTAAAAAAAAAATTTTTTTTAGTGTAGCGAATGATTCCTTTTATAAGAACAATTAAGTCTTTCCTACTATGTATTTTAACAATAGTCACTGATACTATCAATTCAATTAAACTTGTCTCAGTTCTATGTTTTTTCTTTAAATGCAAAATTTTAAATATATATAAAACGAAATCGGATAATCATCTATATGTTGACTCTATCCCAACATTATTTTCTGGCATATTAACATAATACTCGTAAATATGAATAAATCATAAATCAGGTAACGAACTGAATCCAACGGTTGCGGCAATATCCATATTTTATTTTTAAATGTTCAGTAAATCAGTAAATCTTTTATATTTTTTCAATTAAAATTTTAATTTTTTTTTTTTTTTTATCTAGGACGAGCACTCAGGAGATGACTCCTACACATACGAAGCATTGTGCTGGGAACTATAGGAAAGGATAGTAGGAGAAACGACAGGAGGTGGAGCTTAATTAATTATTTTGCAGCTCTGCTTTCGCACGTTCTTTTGTTTTTATACTCGTAGCAGTGCTGAAGCTTCGGTTTAGTAGCCATTTTTTTTTATTATTATTTTACTTCGCCGGTGCTACACAATACCGACGAAGTTGGGCGTTCTGATGTGATTGTGGATTGCTATCAGCTGAAGCCGGTATTGTTCAGTGACCAGTGACTATGCCTTCGCCACTGAAACCTTCCGACAACAACTGACACACAAAGACACACTAATACACATCAGAAAAATGCAAACTACCATCCATCGTGCCATCGCCACCCTCAAAATTTTAATTAAATCCACGTTTATATTAATTGACTTTGTTAGTCTCTCGAAACAGTCAACAAATTTGATTCAAAATACCATAAAAGACTAAAAAAAATTATAACATATTAATTGTGCGTAAATAGTACGTATAAGCTAAGTTTTTATATGTGAAAAGCATGTAGTTTTTTTTTTTGATTACATAATTTATTAATTAAATCTCGAAAGAGTTTTCAATTTTTAATTTTAATTGAATTTTTAAAATTTTCTAATTAATTTCTTATGAAAAGAAACGTAAATTTTTTTTCAATTAAAACTCATAATTGCATCTACGATTTTCGTAATAGATTGAAATCCAATTATTATTTTAATTGAATCATCGTTTTTCTTAACTGAATCAAGATTTTATTTTTTTCTGTGTACCAGATTACTGATTTATCGCATCCCAGTTTAAACATTTTTTTTTAATGATAGAACACTATGGCCGTACGATAATCTACTTTGTTTGGCCTGAAATTAAATATTATGAACTGAACGATATGTGGTTCCAACAAGAAGGTGTCACGAGCCACACAACACCACCAAGATTATGCGATTTGACGCCGTTAGACTGTTTTGTGGGGCTTCGGCAAATAGCGTGTCTACGCGGATAATTCCCTAACATGGGAGCATTTGAAAAATAACATTCATCAAGTTATTGCCGAGATACGAAGCCGGAAAGTTGCTAAAAAGTGGTCGTAAACTACCTCAGTTCTACAGTCAATTAAATGATGTTCATTTTCGTACCTTTGCGATTAGGTCCAAGAAGAATTATAATGAAATAAAAGTTTAACCGAAAAATGGATAACCCTGTATCTCAAACAAATATGAAAAGATATAAATATATATGATTCTAATTGTGCTTTTTCCCTTATAAATTATATGTGAAATTTAATTACAAAAGCAACTCAATAACTGAGGAGGAAAGCATATCCATATAGTACTATTTCGCTAACGCTTACTTAGCTCATCAGTGGATTTTCCTAATTTCTGAATACAAACCCAAGATCTATATGTTTAAAATTCAATTAATCAAACGAGAATTGTTTGAATATTAAACATACAAACCAAAAAATCTATAAACAAAAACATAACAATCCATGAGTTTATTTTTATAACACACACACACATTTCTATTTTTAGTTTTTTATTCTCATTTTTTATTATAAACTATATGTCACATATAGTTTATAAGGGAAAAAGCACAATTAGAATCATATATATATAAATGAATATTCCCAAAATAAATTCAGTTAATATAAAAGATATAAATTTTATCAAAACGTATTTAAAATATCGAAAAACGGAATGCCGTGGTCCACATAACATTAATTAGGCCCTATAATAGCACTATTGTGCAGCATTTTCCATAACTTCTTCCGATAGGGTAATGATTTTTTCCGCCATTTGGTATATATATTTATATTTGAAATATGTCTGAACTTTTGTTTGCTGGGTTTTATTTTACTTATTTTTTCGATATAAAAAATTTTAACCCAAATAATTTACACGTTGCATCAATATAATTTGAAATTTTTTTTTAAATGACCACATGGCCTGCAAGCCAAGCATATGGTATAAACACAATTGTAACGAATGACGAACTTCGCACAGCACGACGAACTTATCATCAAGAATTCGTTGCGTAAATTCGTCGAATAAGACACAATTAGAGCGAAAATAACAGCTGTTAATGTCATTTAAAATTATATGTTATTTAGATACATAAATAAATAAAAATTGTTAAAACATGAACAAAAACATTTTACGTTTTGAGCGCCTTATTAAAATTATAAACATCATGTTCATGATGGTAGAAACTTTTATTTCAATCAAATTCCACCAATTTTCATTAATTAATGAATTTTCTAATACATTGTTGTTTACATTTAGCAGGTGACAGTGTGACCATATTTCAACAAAAAAAAAAAAACATTGATATGAGAAGATAAAATAATGACAAAAACGAATTAAAACAATACTGTATATAATTAAAAAAGTGGTTATTGAATTTATGTCCTGTAAATAAAAAAGAAAACAATTCTTAAAGCAAAAAGTTAATTTATTTACTATACACTAAAAAATGTAAAAGGAAAACGGCCACTCTGCACCAATTTATTCGTCATTCGTCGGCGTAAGAAATAGAAATAAACCTATCGCAAAGTTCGTTGTGCACGACGTATTTCGTCCAACGTACATATTGTGTGTATTTTCATTTACACAAATGTGTTTTATTTACAACGACGAATATTCGTTACGAAAAATTCGTCGTTCGTCCCAGTTGTGTTTATAGCAATACCAACAAAAGATTTTGAAAATTCCTCACTCACACATACATATATATATACATACACCCATGCTTGTGTACATATACGAATACAAACATACCTGCTTATCAACACCTTCCCAAACAAGTGCGTGTTTGTAACTCTCGCAAAAAATTTAGTTTGACAAATTGCGAATTTGTTAATAAATTAGTTTGTTAACGATAAAATGATTAATGAATATGAACTACAAAAATATAAACACACGTACCGAAGACCACAAGTTCTCATGATCACTCTTTCTACAATTCGTAGAAACGAACGGAGCTGAACTCAATGTTTTTATTAACTTCTGTATTTTGAGTAGCCAATTGAGTCATGCTTCTACTTCTGATGTAGTAATCTTCAACTTGTTCATCTGTTTCAAACAGAGCATTAATGAACTTAATTAATTAGTGGATTAAAAAATGATTGATCATTTTGGTGATGTCCTTATATACCGCAATGAATTTATTATTTTCTTACAGATGGACTGCTCGCAACCTTTTTTTGCTAAGGGAATTAAAAGAATTTCTTTTCTTTGGTGTATCTGCTAACAGCACCCTCCTTTGTGGGTGTTTGCCCAGACTATGAAAGATTTGATGCAGAAACTTTCTTACATTCCTTTTCATAACTGCAATCGTGTCCATTCTATGAAGCTTTTGCTTTGCAGTATTATTGGTTTTATACATTACGTCTTTCTTCTTCTTCTCATTTTTATGAAAAGTCTAATGTACACGAAACGTTGTACCCTTTTCTATTCCTCTTCCCGCTCTCACCAACAAACTCAAAAGTTTCGGGTGGCCATGGCTGAAGTAGTCTGCACGTTGGCTATAAAACCAAAAATTTTCTGGGTTCAACCCCAATTTAAGACTCACAAAAACATCTCGCATTTTTTCTGATGTGCCTTTGTATGTCTTTGTGTCAGTTGTTGTCGGAAATCTTCAGTGGCGAAGGAATAGGCACTGGTCACTGGATAGTAACGGCTTCAGCTGTAACCAATCCACAGGCACATCAGAACGCCCTCCTTCGGCGGTATTGTGTAGTACCGGCTAAGTAAAATAGAATATGGCAGAATACATAAATGATTTAGCCTACACTGACAACATTTGCTTAATGACACACCGCCTGGCCGATATTGAGGAAAAAATTAAAAAACTCGCTGAAAAAAGAAAAAAAGTACGGCTGGGAATAAACTTAGATACAAAAAAACTTACACATATTTATACGTATGTATGTGACAATACTTCTAAAAATAGACGGCAAAATAATCGAGAACTTTAAAATAATCACTTACCTCGGATGTAAAGTAAATATGGATGACGGATATACTGAAAATCGCAATAATAAAGCGCCCGGGTGGCATTTCTTAAACGAGACAAATATTTCGCAGAAGACAAAACAGAGAATATTCAAATGTCGTATTATTTCGGTGTTATAAAAAATTTTATAAATCGCTGCCGCAGGCAGATATTAAAAAAATATACTGTTTGGCATGAGGCAAACTGCATTCTCGTCGGCGCCAAAATACTAAACAGAAAATAGAGTTAGATTGGCTATAGGGCGCGCCGTTAGTCTAGTGAGTAGTGTGCTAGTTTTTCAGTTGAGGGTTCTAGGTTCGATTCCTAGCAGATACTCTGGTCTATATCACTACAACACGTGAAAATTTTTTCACAACAGGTGCCACAATGGTACCATAATAAATTGCACCCAAGAGGGCTTACATTTACATTCAGCAACCTGCCGACTTGACCTAAATTGGCCATATATTACGACGCCCAAACTTTGAGATAGCCAGAGTAGCGTTCGTGGAACCGGCAGGGCCAACGGTGCCAAGCACCGCCACGTAACACGTGTAAACGCGGTATCAAGTCTGAATATGAATCAGCAGGACTTTCACGGAATCAAGTTAAATTGTTATCCAGGTACAGGTGTAACTGGAGAGAATTCGTGAACACCCTATATTCCGCGTGAACCTTTTGTTTGCGTATAGTATGCTGTACACAATACACTAAAGCCCCGACTTGCGTCGATCCGATTTGCGTTTTTTCGATTTGTGTCGCTTTTTAAAAATTGGTATAATCCGACTTGCGTCGTTGTGATTTCGATTTGCGTCGATTCTATTTGCGTCACTTTGATTTCGATGCTTAAGCGTAGCATCATTTGTTGAGCACGCCATCAGTTGCTACAAGGAAATCTATGCGCAAAAGAAATCTTTAACAATTCAGCAAACCTTAGACAGTTTTGTTAACAAAACAGTGAGACCACCTAACCAAATGGAAACAACTGTTGTTAATTTAGATTTATCTGCTGAATAACATTTATAACACTATTTTTTACTTTAATGTTTATGTGAATCGCATATACGTATGTATTTATGTATGTATTTATGTATATGAAAATGAATTTTAATAATTTAATTTATTATTTTTTTTTATTTCTAACTTTAAAAACGTTTATTGAATGAAATTAAATAAATAAAAACGTATTCATATGACTTTTTTTTATCTAAATATGTATACATATATTTTTTCGAAATTTTTTAGTTTTTCACCCAATTAATTCGTAATCAGAACATTCGTATAGAAACAAATAATTCGATTTGCGTCGCTTCAATTTGCGTCGCATTCCTCCCGTCCGCATTAACGACGCAAATCGGGGCTTTAGTGTATTGTAATATATTTCAATAAATAAGGCAGGATAAACATATAAAAAAAAATGTTGTACAAATAACGAAAATTTAGGATCTTTATTTCCCTCCTGTCCCTTTAAATTTCTTTCGAAACAAAAACAAGTTTCTGCCCCCATTATGGATGGGAACTGAACCTCAGTTGCGTTGCCACTTGCCGGATTTTTTTTTATACGGCTGGCAACTGGCAGCTTTTCTGCCAATCACAAATGTTTAATTGTCCTCTAACAACGCAACTGTGGTTCAGTTGCCATCGATAATCCATCTTGAAACACTAACACGATTCAGCTGTATTTATTGGCGTTTTGAGAAAATTTCTTAATTAAGAATAAGTTGTGGTATTACAATACCATATGTAAACATGGAACCTTTTCATTATTTAGTTCGTGACAATTTTTAAAACACCACAAAATAAGCAACTTGAAAGAAAAAAAGTTATAAATAAATACCGCCATAATTTTGACCATTTCAATCACGTATTTTCCAATTCAATTGAACAAATATCAATCAATAAGAGATTGATTGGTTGCTGATGTATTGTTGTGACAGATAATATGATGGCAACAGTAACAACCACGTTAATACGAGTATCTACACGTAAGATTTCAAATGTAGCAACAACATATTTATTCCTTCAAGCACACCAAAGAAACAAATACGTCAAGTTCTGTTATGCTCCATTAAACTGGGTTAATTTAAGCACGATTATTTATTTAAAAAAAAATTACATTTATTTGCAATTATTTCCACAGTTTTTCACTGAAATAAATTCTTGTTTTCTTTTGCAATTATTTCGCAGAGAACAACAGTTGCTAAATATATTTGAAGTAATTATTAATACGTTGGAGGGTAAATTGAAACGCATCGATAATCTGGATAAATCGGTTGAGCACATGATGAAGCGTATGGAAATTTTGGATAATCGTGTGTCAGACAATTTAGCTAAAACCGATTCGGTCATTTCAAAGTTAAGATCGTTAGATACGAAAATATCGAACGATATAATTGATACAGGGCATATTATCGGCGCCGACAAACGTTCAGCAGCAGGTCGTTCTCCACGCACATCCTCAGCCTCTTCCACACAACAGCTGGATAACCGTTTGGTATTGCTCGATCAGAAGGTGAGCGATATTGATTCAAAATTGGAAATTTTGAAAAATCAAATTGACAACAATCTGTTGCAAGTGGATGAGTTCAATGCTGAGGCGAGCGAAAAGAAACCAATCAGTATGAATGTCATTGAGATCACCAAGGCCATGAATGCTGAAGTCATGTCTCATGTGTCTAATGAATTGACTGAACTCAGAGACACCACCGATAATATAGACAAAAAGCTACAATTTCACATAAATATTGTATCGGAGAATGTTGGTCGCATGCTGCGCATGGTCGGTGATATACACGAAGCCGTAGTCGATCATCATGAGCAGTACAACAACGTTAATGCTACCACGACAGCTTTGCCTTTGATCAAATCAAGTAAAATCGATGCTTTAGTGAAACAAATACGTCCCATGGTTTCGGTGTCCGAGAAAATGGACGAAGTTTGGGATGTTGTTGTAGGCACTAAATCATCTGTGGACCATTTGTTGCCTAAATCAGATGCTCTGCTAACACAAACTCAAAGGCAGGAGAGAGCTATTGGAGAAATTCATCAGGATTTGAAAACGAAAACGAATTTGATTATTAACAATTTAGATATGGTCGAAAAACGCTTGAAGAAGCAAGAAGATGATGTACAAATATTGGCGCAACGGCCAGTGCCAGCTGAACTTCTAATGGATCCAACAATCGATCGTTTGGTGGAATATGATCCCAACAGGTTGGTATACAAATCTTCTTAATTCCAAAAACTAAAGAGAAACAAAAAAAAGTTTAAATAACTTCTCAATTAGTTGAGCTTTTTCTCTTTTAATGTATTAAAAAAAAATAAGAGCAAAATCACACTTCACCCTAAAAGAAACTCATTTTCATTTTCCTTTCTAAAACATGACTCACTCTCGTTTTAACATTTTCTCTTGTTGAACAAAAAAAAAACTAAAACAAATAAAATAACGTGAAAACTATTATGCCACAGATACTCCGTCATTGATGACTTTACCACACAAACTAGTACTACATCCCCGACAACATCAACTTTTCAAACAACACCCTCAACTGCTTCGTTAGCAGCAACACCAACACCATCAACTATTTCTACCACTTCCTCTGTCAGAAACAATGCAAACCCCTATACTTCTTCCTCCTCCACTACAATATCGTATACAACACCCACTGCAGTGTTGGCCAATTCTGTCTCTGGTACATATTCTTCTGCCACACCATTAACATCCACCACAATTGCTGCTGGTGTTAATTCTAATCAAACTACTTCCTCTACATCATCAACATCATCATCATCATCGTCGACGACCACATCCTCAAGCAGCAGTTCGGCGTCTTCCTCCCCAGCGACGGCATCGACGAAACCAATTTCTCGTAAAGGTGGCATCATCTTTCCCAGTGTTAAAAACAAACCCTCGGTGGTGAATACCACATTTACCACGGATATTCTGACATTAAAGGATGTTAAGGTGAGTATGTGAGCATAAAGTGATGAAACAATTTCTCAAATTCCTGCCTATTTTCTGGAATATTTAATATTTTAGGAAAAAAATTCTCTCTGAAAGAAGTGGAAAATTTTAAAAAGCATAACATTCATTTCAATCTCTTTGTTTTCGGTACTTGCAGGGCTTCTCTTGCGTTGATTTATTAAACGCTGGTATGAAACAATCGGGTGTTTTCTATTTACAAATACGCGGCACTACCTATTGGTTCTTGAAAGTATTTTGCGAACAGGAGGTCTCAGATGGCGGTTGGACGGTACGTTTTAAAGTATTAATTTTAAAAATTTAATATGAAAATGTGTTTGTGCGTATGTGGTTGTGTAGGTCATACAAAGGCGTGATGATTTCGGTGAGCCCCGGGAGAATTTTAATCGTGATTGGGCCGATTACAAAAATGGTTTTGGTGATCCGGGTAAAGAATTTTGGCTGGGCAATGAAAACATCTATATGCTTTCAAATAACGAGGATTATATTCTCAGAGTTGAGTTGGAAGATTTTGAAGGGAATAAAAGGTAGGTAACACTTATAAAATTTCACTGCTAAATGCATCAACTTTATTTTCTTTTTTTTATTTACATTCAGTCTAAAAAAAATTATTTTTTTTCTAAAATTAAATATTATATTTTTTGATATATATTTATTAAGCCTGAGGTCTTTTTTTATCTTATTTTGTTTTTTATTATTCGATATTTCGTTAACAGCTTGTTAACATCATCAGGAATAATGAATTATAATAATGAATAATGAATTATGAATAATAAAAAACAAAATAAGATAAAAAAAACCTCAGGCTTAATAAATATATATCAAAAAATATAATAAAAAAGGTCAATTAATAATATAATTAAATATTATATTTTTAATTATATTATTAATTGACCTTTTTTATTATATTTTTTGAAATATATTTATTAAGCTTGAGAAAAACAATTATAATTTCCTATTATTCCTGATGATGTTAACAAGCTGTTTACGAAATATCGAATAATAAAACAAAATAAAATAAAAAAAAAGACCTCAAGCTTAATAAATATAATTAAAAAAAAAAAAATAATATTAAATATTATATTAAGAATTATATTAAAAAGTTTTTTTCTTCCTCCTGCGAAAAGTTAAAATGTTAGTTACGTCTTTTTGGATTTCAAGTAACGATATGCAGCTTTAAATGAAAAAAGTATTAGAACATATTTAAAGCGGCCTAGGCCCTATCAAAATGCTTGATGTCAAATTTGTGTACTTGTGTTTGATGGTTTGATGTTATCAACCAACCCATCAAGCACACATTTTGTTTTTTATTTTGTAATGAGCATATATAGTGGAGATTTAATTTCTTTGTGTGTGTTTAATTTTAAAATGTCGATTTTCGATGCAAATGTAATTACAATAGTGGCATCCTGTCTGAAGCAGATTAACAGTGAAAGAATTTAATTATTTGTAAAAAGCAATCTCTCGCTTTGAAATTTTGTTGAAAATATGTATGTGCTTGAAGAACACAATCCTTTACACGCATCTAAGCCACCCATCCATCATGGCAAAAATCAAACTTTTTTGATTTTCCCGCTTGACCTGAGATTCTTTTTTTTAGCGGATATTCACTAAAGCGAAGAAATCACGAACATTCGCAAAAACGAACTATTAGCGATGATATCTCGGAAATAAACATTCGTTAAATTAAGGAATATTTATTTATATATTAAATTATATTATTAAATTAATATATTATTTATATATTAAATTACAACTGCGCAGTTGTTCATATGAATTAATCGGCAGACATGAATGCCTTTCCATGACTTTAAAACTGATAATCTTGTTAACATTTAAGATGGCATTAAAAATGGATACGGATAAAGAACTGCTTAAGAAGTCATAAAAATACTAATTCTGGGATGTACTATAATGTTGTGGTTCCTATTAGGGACAAGGGATCACTAAACAATATAACGAAATCCAAATAAGATTTTCCTTTTTTAATTTTTGGTCTTCTAAGGAGTGCTTTTTTAGCCGGACAAAAAAAAACAGAAAATTTGCAAAAGTGAATGCAATATTTACTCTTTAAGGATTACTCCACACATTAGCACGCACAATGTCACTTGTAATGTTGTCTTGCAGTGCTCTAATTGTGGCTGGCTTGTCACTGCATGCAGACAATAGACTGTGACTACAAAATGTGACATTAATTCCTTACCAAACTCGCGCGCTGTGTGTAATTGTGTTATTGAAAGCACATATCAAGCAGAGAACGACAAAGTTTGTTAAAAAAAAAAATTCATACGTAACCAGCATCCTAAAAATGTGCCTTTTAATTCAAACAAGCAAAAAAATAGCTGCTGCTTTTAAATCATTCCAACCATTCGGTTGTTGTGGGTTATTCATGTGTCGCATCATTTCGCTCTTTGCGGCTGATTATTTTGATGAGAATAAAATATAAAAGCAAACGTATTCGTTCGCATCAACGACAGTATTTCGATGTTGAATAAAATCCAAAAGGGAAAAAATAAGCGCGTATGAACGCGTACGCATGTAGTGATGTTGATAAAGAGGTAACATATGAACAGTGTGACCAGATTCTAAACTAATATAGAGCTAAATCACGTTTGAAAAAATTGTATTTCGAGGTAAATTTTTTACTACTTCTTTGATGACTTTTGGCTAATTTTTCATTTAAATAACATATACGCATCCACTTGGGTACCCCAGTAGTCTAGTGAGTAGTGTGCTAGTTTATCTGTTGCGAGTTCTAATTTCGATTCCTAGCACAGGCTCTGGTCTGCATCACTACAACACGTGGAAGTTTTTTTCACAACAGGTATCACAATGGGCCCATAATAAATTGGACTCTTTACATCCAGCAACCTGTCGACCTAACCTAACTTCACCTACACATCCACTTAAAATATACACAGTTTTAAGGTTAAGCATCGATGGTTAATCCTACTAATATTATAAATGTGATAGTTTGGATGTTTGTGCCACCATCACGCAAAAGCGCCTAATGGATTTGGATGAAATTTATCAGACGGGTAGCTTATGGTCCAAATTAAAATATAGGATACTATTTCATGAGTAAAATCGGGTGGGGAAGGTGATAAGATGACAATTTAGCTAGTCTATAGAGTCTATCCAAACGATTGACATCAAACTTTAAACACAGAAATACATATACTTATATGTATATAAAAAAAATATAGGCCTAATATTTTTCCGAAAATTTATAAATATAATTAAATCTCTGCAAACACAATATGGTGTACAGGCCTAAATGGCAAACAACCGCGTGATATGGGTATCAAATTGAAAAGATTTTTATGAAAAGAACTCCAAATCAAAGAGAATATAGCGGACGACCCAAAATGGCAAGCAACTACATAAGTGGGTGTGCTAGTGGGCGTGGTAGTAGTTAAGCATACCGGGTTAATCTAGTATATTAATAATTAAGAATTTGCTAGAAGTGTTGATTTTTTGTAATTGAAATTTTAAACTAAAGACGCAGCATATCGACTTAACATAGACTTAATTTTGGTGTCGCCGTTTACAATTGAAATATGTAGGACTGAATATATTCTTTATTGAACTTTTTTCATTACAGATATGCACAGTATTCGCATTTTAAAATACATTCGGAAGCCGATTACTATAAATTGGAAATTGATGGCTACGAAGGCAACGCTGGCGATTCACTAAATGATCCCTGGTATGGTTCAAATAACAGTCCGTTCTCAACATACAATCGTGATAATGATAGATCGTCATTAAACTGTGCTAGTATGCTCAAGGTACGTTAAAATTTTATTTTCTTTCGTTCTTGTTTTTAATGACATAAAATATTTTGCATTTATTTTAAAGGGCGGCTGGTGGTGGAAATCGTGTGGTAGAGGTCTTAATGGCCTTTACTTGCACGATCCCCAGGACTTGACAGCACGTCAAGGCATTGTTTGGTTCCGCTGGCGCGGTTGGGATTATACCTTGAAAAAAGCCACTATGATGATAAGGCCACGAGGTCCCCAGCCTGTGGGCGCAAATACAGCTTCTTCATCATCCTCGACGTAAACGCTACTAACGAAGAAACATTATTTATAGTTTACGCGAAAACAAACAAACAAAAAAACTACCAGAATTATTAAAAGAGCAAAATACTCAAATCGATTACCTGATACATAAATGCAATTCTTTTTTTTCGAAATTCAAGCAAAAATTCGTATAGAATTTACATTTTATTTTTATTTTCAATTTATTGAAACTTAAAACGAGAATCTGTTAAGCAATTGGTTCAAACTTAGCACCAAATCAAGATAAATTGTTTATTTCATAGCGAATTATTATTTTTATTATTTTCATTATTATTTTACTAATTTTTTTTTTATTATTATTTCATATAATTTTTTGTGTACATTTTAATTTGTTATGTTTTAAAGTTTTATTAACTTATTATATCATTTTACATGCAACAACAAAACAAACTTAATTATAATGCATACTCGTATACATACACACATACATACATACATACATACATACATATTCTGGCGCATCGATATACAATGAATTAATTAATTCAATGTTATGAAATTGGACATTTTGAAAAGTCTTTTTAAATACATCCTATCCTCATAGAAGTTTTTTTTTGAATACATCCTATCCTCATTTTATAATTATAATTTTTTCGATTACTTTGTTAAATATTTTGTATTATTGCACAAAATAAAATTGGCTTGTAATATAATTATGTTTAAATAATAATAATAATAATAAAGACAAATTATATTTAAGAGTTTAATATACATACATACAACAAGGCCGGCTATGTGACAATACTTAAAGAAAATAAAAGAAGATAAACTATTTGATCCTGTTTAAAACAAGCTTTTCTAACGACGCTGCTCCAACGCAACCACTTCACATGCTTTTTAAATATCTTTTCAGCAGGGCAAGAAAATTGCCACAAACACCCAAAAGTATAGTAAAAAAGCATTTACACAATAACTTGAAAGTTGAATTGGTATTAAAAGAAGCAAAACATAATTTCTTTTTCATTAAAATATCTAAAGTTTTTGTGCGTTTCTTAAACATCCTCAGCTCTTATCGACATATTTCAAAAAATGCCATTTTTTGACTCTTGCCCATTGAAAAGATTTAAATGAAATTTAATACATATACAATAGAAAAAAATTTAATACATTTTTCGAACAATCAGCACCTACTCCTCGACAAGTGATCGAAAATTTTTATCAAGCATTTACACCTGAGCGCCAAAAGATCGTAAGCGCCGAAACCCAAATTTTACAGGAGACTGTTTTTATCTTTTTATTTTCTTATTTTCCTATATATTAAACTTAAACTTACGCTCAAATCAAACACCTTATATATACACATATGTACCAACAGTTTTGACATTTTATAGATTTTAAATAATGAGTAGGTCCAAAGTATATTTTTTCATGTATATGCAATTCTACAATAACAAAAAACGACGTGTCTTTTGATGGTATAATAACTTCTCCGAACTGTTAAAAGCGGCCGCGTAAAAAAGAAGAAAACTTTTGGAAAGAGAAAACAAAACATAAATAAATAAAAAAAAAACATCAAATAAAAATGTACAATATGAATTTCATATTTTCATTAAAAAATTTAAGTAACATTTTTCACTTACAAAATAAATAAATAAAAAAAAACATCAAATAAAAATGTACAATATGAATTGCCTTTTTTCATTAAAAAATTTAAGTAAAATTTTTCAGTTACAAAATCTATAAAATTATAACAAAACAAAAAACAAAATCGTGCGGAAAGAAATAATATTCAAACTCATTTCGACCTGAAAATGCTTGAATAAATATACTTTGGGTAGGTCTATAAAATTTTAAGTTTAGCCATAAAATTTATTTTTACAAAATGTTTCTTACGATAATTTGGTGCCAAGGGGTCAATATGTTCAAAACAATATATTCCTTTTCAATCAATTACTCCGATGAAATTTTCAATGACATTTATACGATCAGGATATACAGGTTTTCAACTTCAAATTCGAACATTTTCATATCAATTCATATCAGTATTCTAACAATTTTTTTAATTAATGGAAAATTTAATATTTTAATTTAATGCAAATATTTTAATTTAAAGAAATAGCTAATGGCAATTTCATTGTCATATCACAGATTCTGCAATTATATTAAATTCTGGTTATTTCGAGGAAATAACTAAGAAAAAACTTCTTAAATTTTAGTTACCAGTTACTTTTTTGCTTAATATTCCCTGAGAATTTATAACTGCCCTTAAAGATACGTCGGTTCCTAAATTGAATCCCGAAATCTATAATTTAATATAAAAAATTTAGAAATTGATTATTAAAATCCTGAATTTGGAGTTAACAGCCTATAATTCTGATAATTATATATGTACATTTTTAATTCCGCTGCATTTCCTGAACGATAGGGACATGATGCAATTACTAAGGTGGCAGCATCAAAACTTTTACAGGCGTTCGTGTGTTTGTGCTTTGCAACATAAAATGTCAGAAAAAATTTTCAGTCGCAATATTTAAGCACAAATAATATATTTTTTTATACAAAATATCGATTGCAATAAAATACGCAAATTAATATGCTTATCACTTTTATTTAGTAATAAAAATTGTTAAACAAATGTTTTTTTTGTATAGAATTTTGACATATTTACGTCGCAAGCTTAAGCAGAAAAGAAAATAATCACTAGACGTATTGATGCCACCTGGTTTAATTACAGTATGGGTAGGGAAAACCAAACAATAGTTGCCTTGTTTCTTTACGTTTTGGCTAAAGTTTGCCAAAATTTATCTCAATAAGAGATAAAAATTTACAAAAGTAAGGGACGTAAAAAACCACAGATCTTTTCACAAAATGGAAACGCCTATGTATACAGTGTACTTGCACTTAAGTGAACAAATTTTTTTTTAAATTTACTATTCTAATAGAAGAACAAACTTGCAAATAAAGCTCTGTAACTTGAACAAAATAAAAAATAATTAAATCGTTAAAATGATGTGTTCGTTAGTTGCGGGAATCCCATTTTTCGAAATATGTATGCAGGTATATTTTTCTTATAATTGACTATCCTAAAAGTTGAAGAAACTTGTAAATAAAACTCTGTATCTTGAACAATGAAAACCAAATGCGCTTAGTTACAATAAAGTTAAAATGTTAATATTCTGGTTTTCTTAGTTCCGGAAAGAAAAATAAGCTGAAAAGAATTATCAATTTTGGACAGGACTGTAGCCACCAGCACCACGGCTTTACAATACAATTTTGTTTTTCTAATCTTAGTTAACAATTCGTGAACACCACTGGTTTAAATTAGTACACGTTATCGCGAGTGCACTGTAATTTAGTTACTTTGTTATTGTTTATTTTTGAAACAGCTGTTAGCATGTTCACTTGCTCAAACTAGCCCGAAGAAAAAGTACGAGGTGTTTCGCGCAAGAAGAAGAACATTAATATCTCAAAACGTCTCTCATTTACCCAATCTTCAAGTACGGACAGGCTTTCTGTTAAGATTGGGATCTCGCGCATTCCCAAATTAGAGCAAAGAAACGTACCTATTAATAGACACAAATTTAGAGAAATCTAATAGTATATGTAAATAAAATAATGTACGTTCTTCTCCTTGATATTCTTCCTTTCTTTCTGATATTTCTTCACAATTTTTTCATTTTTATTGCTAGAAGATGAAAATTTTTAGCAATAAAATTTTTTTTTCTGTTTTAGCTTTACGTGAAATATAAGAATTACTATACGTTTAATATCACTGCTCTCGTCCATTCTTTCGTTGACGAAACAACTTACTAGAAAAAAGGTTGCGGTTCGGCACAATCTCTCGTAAATCCGTACTCTGCTAGAAAATCTCTGTTGCAAAATGCATATTTATTACATTTTTAATTTCTCGACATTTTTGGATTATTAAATTTCTGTCAAAATAAATGGTCTTAAAAAATGGTTGTGTCTTTCAAGATTTCGATGTCTCTTTGTACCCCGTGTTTGCAGACGTCCGGAACTCTGCCATAACTTGTTCCCATATATTGGCATGTTGAAAAACTGTATCCGATGGTAATCCATTAATCGCTTCAATCAAACCGGCAATTCTGTTCATTGCTATGGGCATTGTAGAAAAAATATTCCATTCTAATGTGAACAGTAGAACGTGCCTCGGCACACCCTCTAATATATAATATTTTTGCAAAGCAAAAAAGTAGGACTCTCCTTTTAAAACTTTAATCTATATCTTTGGCATTTGAAGTTGAATATTAAGCAATGAAGACCATTTGTCATTGTCTTGAAGTATCCTGTTCTATTATTTATCACACCACATCTCTGTTTCTACTACATTAATCATAAGTTTCGCTAAGAAAGTTCTTCCATCGGCTATAAAAAAAAACAAATTGCAAAAGTACTTTATACAGGGTGGCTCAAAGGGAGAGAAGGTGTTTGAATTGCTTATCACTTTTTTTATATTTTTTTCTATATTTTGTAAACAAGACTTGGGAAATTTAAAGTAGAACAGTACACAAATGAAAAACATGCCAAAATGGTTGTACTTTATTTCAGAACAAAATCATGATTTTATTCATAATTTAATTTATGAGCGACGAAGCTTATTTCCTATTCGTTCATAGGTAAAAAGGGCTACGGAAAATTCAAGAGTAGTTCAACAGCGAGAATTACACCCGCTTAAGTGTCCCGTTTGGGCGGTGTTTCGTCGGAAAGAATAATTGGCCCATATTTTTTTTCAAAATGAACCCGATGACGTGTTTCCGTCGCTGGTGTTAGATATCGGTCAATGTTGGAAAATTTTTTTAAATGCAGTCTTGCAAAACCATCCGCAAGTATGGTTCCAATAGAATGGAGAGTTTTATTGTTTTCTAATTTTCCTCTTTTTATGACATTCAAAAAATAAATGGTTAGAGGCCTTAAAATATCCGCCACATTAAAATTAATTAACTTGTATACATCAGGTTGCATGAAAAATTACAGAAAAATAAAAGCAGTCATATTGTACTTCAAATAATGTTAAGTTATTTTTTAATTCTGCTGGAAATATGTACTTTTATTTGATATTTGATCAAGGAATTGCATTAAAAATTAATATTTCGCCAAGTTCCATTAAAAATCCCAACCATTCATGGAGCTAAACTTCAATGCACACACTACATTTCCTCAAGTAGGAACAGGCGCTTAAGAGCAGTTCAATTACATACACACGTACAGAAGACAAAAACACATAAAAGATGCTCTGTTTATCTCTCTCTCATTTGAATTGACAATTCAATTGAATTGACAGTGGCGAAAGTTTCGATTACAGAAGCGTTGATCCGATGTACACATGTAGGGCAGTAATGAACACTGTGTCATATACGAACGTAGTGTACGTTTCCCAATGCATTGCCGCATTTGTGGAGTGAAAGCCTTACAGTTGTCCCCAAAGTAAGCGATATATGAGTAGTGTAGTGGTTTTCCATTGAACATATCGGCTCAGTACTGCCCAATTTTGTAAGTCGATAGTATGCAACACGAACACTACAGGCATTCACTTTGTATGCTACCATTCTTTGAACACAAAGTGTGGTTAAGATCGTTTAAGAGATGTAATGTTCGCCGCTAAGTTTTTAAATATTTTCGAAAAAGACACACCATGGTGTGAGACTTGTCAATGCACAACGAGACACAAACACTTTTCCATCATTTCTTTTTCATATTTGAAATAATTTGAATTAAAATGTGTAATTGATATCATAAAATATCGTTTAAAAATTATTTCACTTTCTCTTTGTTATCTTTTTGTTTAATATTTTTTTTATATATTTTGTGTTTTCTTTTTTTTTGGCAATAGAAGAGCAATAAATAAATTCTTATGTGTCAATTGCTTCCCTTAAGTCTAATGTAAATAAAATTTCTTAATTATTAAAAAAAATATATTATTGTTTTTATGCTAAATAAACAAATTTGTTTAATTTCACCCTCAAAAAACCTTGCAATTTAAATTGTAAAAATTCATGCACCATATAAAATGTTTAAGAAATTTATAACAACAACAACAACACCAACAACAACAACAAGAAATTAGTAATTAATTTGTATAAAACAAATCTGTAAAACAAATTAGTATTCTTAAGAGATTTTGTAGTAAAAATAAAATGATTTTAAATGAAAAAACATTAAATAAAAAAAAAACTATTGTTTCTTTTGTACCGCCTTTATCTCTTGGCAATGTGTTCTAAGGAACCGAAATTTGGTCATTATCATTATCCTGTTCTATTTTTTCATTTGTCTAACTTGTTTTCAAAAGAAATTGGCTTCTTTTTGAATTCTTTTACTTTAAACATTTTGTATGTATCAAAAGTAGAACCAGCGACGACACAGTACAATTCCTATCATTATTAAATTTCGTACCAACTGACTATTTGGCAGTTTACCGCAGAAAATAACAAGTAAAACTTAAAACAAGCATATTCATTATGATTAAATTAGACGTGACTTAACCATAAGCAGAGAGAGCAATTGAGCGAATCAATATTACGGTAACTAATGTATTCGCTTATAGGTGACTTATAATTTTGCCACAGCCATTACCACAACCATAGAAACCAATTGAATTTTAATCATAAACTACTGAGCGAACTGCTGAATTGCTGCTCATATACTTTCTCACTTTTGAAATAATAAAAGAGACGAAAGCTGTTTATTGCTAGGGCAGCACTAATTGCCGAAAAAATTCTATTATGGTTATGTCAATGGCTATATTTTTTTGGCGTCTGAGGTAGTATTTAATACATTTACAGAGACCGTCATCATGTGCGTCGAGTGGTGTTACCACTAAAACGTTCCCTACTCCTCCTCTGGGTAGATTCCTTCCCGGGACCGCTTTCCGCATTACTTCGGGAAGGACCAGAGAGAGAGAGAGAAGCGTCGCAATCAGGATCGCGCCTCACTCATCCAAGTCTGGGTCCGCCAAGTTTGTAGCCGGCACTACGGCATCGTCAACATCTATTCATAAAACTGTAACCGTTTTTTTTAAATCTTCCAATATTCGAAAACCGGTTTCTTAAAATTGCCGAATAATTTATCATCGTGTTGCAGTTGCTGTGATATCAAGGAGACAGACGTATTTAATTTTGAAGACGTGTTTTAGTAGCCACTTGGAATAATTAATTTACTTCGCCGATGCTACATAATATACCCCCTTTTCTGTAAACCGAGTCGATTTAAAACGAGTGATTTCTCAATACCTAAGTAATTGTATGTATGTGTTGGTTGGTTGGTTCAAGTGGCACCCCCTTCCAGGAAAGGAAGTCAATTAGCACAAAGTCCCGTTTTGATACCACAAAACTCACGAAACCCAAAGAGAAGTTGCTGACAGTATTCAGCACCTATATACAGCCGGCCACATCCACGAATCGTACCAATCTGGTGGGGGCCATGTCTCCGATACCACTAAGATCCTCAAAGAACGGGGCTCCCAGTATCCTCCGCCTGTCCCTGCATAGAGCCGCGCACTCGCACAATATATGGAAAACCGATTCCCCACTATCGTCGTCACAAATCAAAGAATGTGTATTACTTGTAGTGAAAAACATTCACTTGTAGTAGTGAAGCGGGCCGGAATTTCTGATTGAAATTTAACCCAAAATCCCCAAACTGATAAACTATCACTACTCACTAGACTGGTAGGAACCCGTGTTCAAACTTACCTTTATTACTGCTGATAGTGGCACATTAATTTCCTGCAAATTAAAAAAAAAAAAATACAGGAAACGCAAGCAAAATGTTGAGCGCTGTACTAAAAGAAAATCGCCACACTAATTTAGTAGCCGCATAAACAATAGATGAAAAACCAACTTTTTCCTCTTTTTTAATTTTTTTATAAAAATCTATGAGATTCTCTAAAACAGTGTTTCACATTAAGAGCTGTATAAATATCTAAAATATGTATGTATGTATGTATATGATGGATGAGTGCAAAATATAATTTTAATACAAAAAATGACTGGTTGTTTGGGTGCAATTTTCTAAATCGGAAAAAATAGGCTACAATATTCAATGAGTGCTATTTTAAAGTTCATCTTTAACACGAGTGTCTCTGCAAGAACATGCATTTTGTTCTTGTACATGTACCATACCAGGCAAAACATTTATAGGAGATACTAGGCGTTGGCTCCATTCCTACGAAAAATATATAAAAATTATTACAAATTGAGAATGTAGTTAGCATAAACTTACTTTAAATAAACTCATATGATAACAATAAATATTTCGTGGTAATAAATTGTTGACTGCAAATTCTCTAGCTTTGAGAGCAATTTTTTCAACTTGCTTTTGGTTTCTCTCATCTTTGGCCCATTCTATATTATCTATTAAATCGCTTAGGTCTCTTTTGACGGGTATGTAATGCTCATATGGCTGAAGTTTACTGTAGTAATATTCATAGTATGGAGAGGTTTGTTTGAAGACAGCTGCACCACCAGCCAAAAGATATGGTAAGCGATAGGATGCAACAGTTCCATCTATGTTAAATTGATATTTGTACTGAAATTTTGAGAAGAGTACCCATACTTATGAAATATATGTAAATATTTCTATTCTAAAATTTAATAATGCGAATACATACATAAGTTATAGCATTTTTTTAAGTTAATATTCGTTTCATGATTCGTATTTCAGAATTGTGCTTTTTCCCGAAAAAAATATATTTTTGATTCTAAATGCATTATGTTGCTGGCCAATGGACACTCCAATGTAAATGGAAAGAAAAATATAAAAATAGAAATGTGTATGTACGTAAGTTTTTTTTTTTTTTTTTTTTTATCTAGGACCAGCACTCAGGAGATGACTCCTACACATGCGAAGCATTGTGCTGGAACTATAGGAAAGGGATAGTAGGAGAAACGACAGGAGGTGAAGCTTAATTAATTATTTTTACAGCTCTGCTTTCGCACGTTCTTTGTTTATACTCGTAGCAGTGCTGAAGCTTCTTTAGTAGCCATTTTTATTATTATTTTACTTCGCCGGTGGTACACAATACCGACGAAGGAGGGCGTTCTGATGTGATTGTGGATTGCTATCAGCTGAAGCCGGTATTGTTCAGTGACCAGTGACTATGCCTTCGCCACTGAAACCTTCCGACAACAAGTGACACACAAAGACACACTAATGCAACATCAGAAAAATGCGAGATGTTTATTTTTATTTTAAAATTTTTTGGTCTGAAACTGGGGTTGAACCCAGGTCTGTTTTTGGATTCGTAGTTAACGTGCAGACTACCATCCATCGTGCCATCGCCACCCTCGATGTGTAAAAACAAGTAAACTCTTAATTGTTATGGTTTTTGTTTGAATTTTTTGTTTTGAGTTCGGTATTCAATTAATTAATTATCGATAAATAAGTTGAATTTTGAACATAAGAATTTTAAGTTCGTAGTCAGAAATTAGGAAAAATCCACTGGCTTTAGCCAAATTGTACTATTCATATAAGCTTTCCTCATCAATAATCAATTGTATTGAATTTATTTTTAAAAAATACTTATGAGAATATCATGAGGTATGTCATAATACATTTCATATATTTTTTTTCGGTAAAAAGCACAATTTTGAAATAAGAATCATATACGATGGAATCTCTCTTAAACAGCAGGGGGTTGTGCGTTCAAAAGGAAATTACAAATTTAAATTAGTAAAATTTTTTACCGTTGATGGTTACTTTTCTTTAAATACTTTTATTAATAAATAAAAATAAAAGCAATTTAATTGGGTTTATTAACAAAAGAGCATTAATATTCATTCCTTATGTAATAAAAGTTTAAATTGTTTTATGAGTACTTATGAGCTTTATGAGTTATTTCAATAATTATTCCTCCATCCAACTTTGGCGTGTCTTGGCCCTGGCAATAACACCTTGGAAATGTTATTGTTATTAATTTATTATATTATAATTCGATAAAGTAGAAATCATTATTTTTATAATATAAAAATCATAGTCTGCAATGAATTATAATTAAATTATTAACAGTACAGTAGTATATATTGTACAGTATAGTATATAATGGATATTATACAAATTTCTAATTTTCATCATCTTCTCAACAAATGTAAGTCAATCGTTGAAAGTATATTCATAGCTTCTGTATCACTCTGGCATTTCACAAAAGATCTTGAAGATCTAAAATTCTATTTTATCTGTAGAATTATCAGATATTTCATTTAACTATTTCATGTGATATTTTTAAGACGAGCAAATTAAAACCGTATTGAAAATTTTGAGTGAAAAAAATTGAGCAAAAACAAACGAAATGCCCGTCCAAGAGAATTTTTTTCGTCAATCGTGTGTCCGCGTTCGCTCATGAGAGTGTCCGAATAAGGTGAAGAATTACATTGCTTTTGTTATGGAGTTCTGCTGGGACCTGCCAACAGTCCGTCTAAAGGAGGTGTCCGCTTATGGAATTGTTCGTTAAGAGAGATTCTAGTGTATAAAGATATTCTTAAAGTAAATTATTTTAATATATATTTATGTTTTTTTTATGTTATTTCTTTTGCAAAAGCAGTTTCATTTCGCAATAAAATTAATTTAAAATTTAATATAAAAAAAATATTTTCGAAAGTATTTCAAATGTTAAGCCAACTTACTTTAAAAAACTCCATAAAACTTATGTGATCCACTTTTGGTCCATATTTCTCTTCTTCGTCACGAAAGAAAAAAAAATTCGTTATTGCAGCATCTATTAGATCCGGACGTTGTCTAGATAGTTCAATAAGATATAAACGTTCTCGTCTAGAATCACGTCCCCGCCAAAATAATTTATCGATCTTTTCATTCCAAGGATATTTGTTACGCTGTACAGACAACGTATCTAATGCTACACGATCCATATTTCCCAAAGTCGATTCTGTTATATCGTAAGTAGGTAACACAATGTCATATGAATCGTTACTGCCAGACCAAGAAAATATGGGGTATGGACCAGATGTTCTTTGTTGCCCACCTTTTTTCGATAATGGCCAATCGCCAAGATTAAAAAATAACTCCATATCAGGTAATTGGACAACACGACCTAAAGCCAAAAGTGTAGCATCCATAAACATTTTAAAGCCAACGTATTTGCCATAACATTCCCGCCAAATTTGTTGATCTTTAATAATATAGTGACACAAAGAAATACTTTCCGGTTGGTTATAACGTTTAATCAGATTATCACGTATTAAACTGAAATTGACTCGCTTAAAAGAATGTAAGTCTGAAATTATTTGTGGTTCTTGCGAAGCTGATTTACATTCGTTATTGATCATCCACAGATTGAGTTCGGTTGGACAATAACATTTTTCTGAGTACACCCTATTCCAAATATAGTACGGTGATTTTGCTACATGTGAACCATTATAGCGCACATGAATTTCCACACTATCACACCAATTGTCTATTATTTTATAGCGCGCCCAAAAGGTGCCATCACCACGATCGATAACATCTACTTGTGACCTACAGCGACCGTGAGCTGAGTTGCCCACGATTTCGACCTCAAACTTCAAAGACGGTGATTCTTTAAACCTATTTAAGATATAATTTTATTTTAATAATACATTTTTGAATACAGAATACTTGCAATACTCCATCAGGTGTGCAAGCATGTATGAAGAAATATCTTGCTGGTAACACAACTTCATCCGGCTTTAAGCCATGGCCGTATATAATAGTTTCTTTTGGTCCTACCAAATCGGGTTTTCTGCACTCAATAAACACCAACGAGCTTATTAAATATAAAAGTATTTTTAATAAGTCTTTTAACATAATTCATTTAAAACTTTTGAAATTGTGGTAAAAATTTTATTTAGAATATATTTTGTAAATGTCAAATATTCTCATCTGTTTATAAACGTTCTATGATATTTTTCTTTCTTTTTGATGTGATGCCAGATTTATATGTTTTTATTATAAGGTGTATTTTAACTACACTTAAAATTATATGTAACAATCAATACAGAATAAAAATTAACAAAAATTATTAGAAATTATACTTAAATCTATAATGTTTTGAAATAATAATTTTAATGCTAAACAGTAATAGTCTTTTTAGTTTATGTTAATGGGTATATTAGCAATTTTTGAAAATTAAGTTCTTGCAACCGGCACAATGATGACATATTAAAAATAAGAATTTACTTATAATCTATACTTAAAATCAAGGTGAATTCATACCAGGTGAACTCGTCCCTACAACGATAGCATATTTTGTTTACAAATACAACAATTTTATTCAAGTTGTCAAAACAGTTTACATATTAACGTGCTTTGAGTAAAAGACAACTTTGACTACTGAACAGAAATCAGATGATGAGAAATTTAGCTAATGCAGCCACCTGGTATGAATTCGCCTTGCTTAAAACTAAAAAAAATTAAATAATTAATATATTATCCTCATTGGACATCTTGGATTTTTGAGACAAAAATATTTGTCACTAAACTAATCTTACAGACAGTTTCTTGTCCAATATACATAGCTTTTATATATAAAAATACTTTATGAGAATACCATAAAGTATGTAATAATACATTCACATATTTTTTCGGGAAAAAGCACAATTTTAAAATTAGAATCATATACATATAAATAAAATAGTTTGTGCGAGTTCGGTCAATTTTGTTATGCACCTAGAACAGACCTATTATATATGACCACGTACAATTCCAAATCTTCACACATGCATACATCCATAAAAACACAATAAATCGGCTTATACGTGTTATTTAAAGAAACCCTAAATAATTTCGAACTAAATCATGAAATAAAATAAACTATTCTTTGTTCATTGCATTTTTGAGAAACTTTTAATTTTACTTCCTTTCTTATTTTCAATGTTTATTATAAACCAGCTGATTGCTTGTTCTTCACGTCCAAACTAGCCCGAAGAAAAAATAGGCGAGTTCATTTGCGTAAAGAACAAGCGCCCACGGGCGACCAATTTAGAGTGACCGAACAGACCTATTAAAATTAACATTTAAACAATAATTGTCAAATACTTAGTGATGGCAGTTTTGTCACTTTCACAGCCAAATAATTATCTACTGCTTGTCTCTAGAATCTCCATATGTTTCGTGTTATCGAAATACACATAGAGTAACTTTAAAGAGGAAGAAAAAAAACCAAATACATTTTTATAAAAAGAATTTCGTAAGAGTATAAAATTTTTAAAATTGTACAAAATGAGCTTTCAAATACCTGGAGGTAATACGCCCTCTACTGGTAGCTTTTCTTTTGGAGCTCCAAATACATCTGCAGCCAATACACAGCAACCAGCAGCAAAGCCAGCTGGATTTACGTTTGGCGCCACTGGCGGTGGTGATGCTGGTTCTAAGGCATTAGGCTTTAGTTTTGGAGCAACAACTACAAGTGCTACCCCTGCTGCAGTCACATCGTCTACGATAGGCACGCCAAATTTCGGCTTAGGTGGTGGAGGAACAACTAATTTTGGTTTCGGAGCAACAGCAGCAACAACTTCGGCGACTACAGTGCAAGCAGCGCAACCGGCATTCGGTGGAGCTGCAGCAAGTACTCAGCCAACAGGTACTGGTTTTAATTTTGGGTCAGCACCTGCAGCAACATTAGCAATTGCAACTTCGACAGCCACAGTCAACACAGTTCCAGCAACGACCACTTCTACTGCACCATTGGGCAGTGGCTTCTCTGCTTTTGCAACACCAGCAGCTACAACTTCCACTTCAGCAGCTATCGGAACTGCAACTACCACCACAGCTTTAATAACAGCACAGACTGCAGCTGCAATTGCTACATCAGCCCCAGCTACTTCAGGATTTGCTAGTCTAATGACAACTACTAAAACTACCGATTCTAGTGCTGTGCATCCTAATGCTTTACACTTGTCATACAATCAATTGGAAGAACATATAAATAAGTGGACTTTGGAATTGGAAGAACAGGAAAAAGTTTTCACTGATCAAGCAACCCAAATCAATGCCTGGGATAAGATTCTTATTAGCAATAATCAGAAAATAGTAGATTTGAATGATGCAGTGCAAAAGGTTAAAACAGATCAGCAAACTTTGGAACAAGAACTAGAATTTATAGCCACACAACATAAAGAATTAGAGGAAAGTATTGTGCCGCTACAAAAAGAATTCATGAAAATTCCTCAAGTTGATGTTGAACGTTCACAAACATATTTAATGGTGGAGAATCTAGATACACAACTAAAACAAATGTCCGAAGATCTTAAGGAAATTATTGATAACTTGAATGAGTCGAATAAATGCCAAGACAATTCCGATCCTATTATACAAATTGGCAAAATACTTAATGCACACATGAGTTCGCTGCAGTGGATTGAGCAGAGTACATCATCTATCGGAAATAAATTGGAAGATATAACAAAAATGCATGAAACATTTAAAAGGGACTCTGAGAGGTCTTTCCGTTCAGCATACTATAATTGATTTCTAAACTTTTGTATGTAATATCAAAAATATATGTGTTTATTGTAAAGAAAGCAAAATAAATATTTACACCAACATATTAAATTGTTTGGCAGTCATGTACATATGTTAGAAACATAACCGCAAAAAAAAGTAAGCGACATGATTAGGGATTTTGTTTTATAAAATAAAATAGCTGGGAAAAAAATTTAGACGTATGTATGTTCTATGTAGAAATTGAAAGAAATTTCTTACTTAAAATTTGTTATTTGCGGGTTACATTATCTTAGCGGTTATTGCTCGATATATATATATGTATGTATGCATACGGCTTTTTATTCTATGAAACGCACCTTGTTACATTTCCTTTAGCAAAAAATTTAAAACAAATTAATAATTTTTGAAATGCTTAAGTCTAAATAATGGACATTTTTGTTCAGTACCAATTGCAAAATACGCCGACTGTGGTGAAAATTCCAGATTACGTACATGGTTTAATTTTGGCATATTTCCCGGAAAATTTGCGTAAACCTTTCCTGAGGGAAAATGAGCTATTTTTACGGCATCGTTGCACAAACTTGAAGAAAATGCTAACAATTCTGAAGAGTGGTTAAAGCGTACACAACTAATACCTGTAGTTAGATTTAAAAGCCTCTTTTCTGGTTGAGGAGCCGAGTACAGCATTACTTTGTTAAAGTCATACACATTAACAACACCTTCTCTACTACCCGTTGCAAAGAGTCTTTGATTGGGAGATAAATCCATAGCACTCCCTACTATACAGCCATCATCAATAAATTTGTGCTCTAGTGTCTGTTGGCGCATTGAGAAAATGCTAACATTTGAAGATTTTCCGCTGACTATTAATCTTTGAGAGTCCGATGTAAAACACAATGAGGAAACTTCGTCATTTTGTTTTAACGTGCGTATAATTTCAAATGATTTGGCTTCGTAAATATGAATTTCGCCACAACGGCCCGCCGCTGCCAAGTAACGTCCGCATGCAGATACCTTGAAGTTGCTTAAATTGCCAAAATCTCTCATTAAATTAAAGCGTGTCTCTTTAGCGTTCATCAAATCGTACAGATATGCACAATATTTAACAGAACCAAATATTGCTTTAGTACCGCAGGGCAGAAGGCTGGCACATTTGATGGGAAAGTCCGCGATGTGTATATTGTGTAATTTATCATTTTGGGTACCATCAACAGCATAAATTGAAGCTACTCCACGGTCACCAGCAACCAAAGCTGCCGTGCTTGTTGGGTGGAATTGTATGCTATTGACAACTCCTTCTATATACGTAGCACGATTCAAATCCTTCATTCTTTTCACATTTAAATGTCCTGAAGCCAAAACACTTTCAGGACTTTTATTAAGGAAACCAACAGTACGTAAGACTTCGTCATCTTCATCCTCTACTTTTTGTACATTGTCTTCTAAAGACGCCCACTTGGGTTGATTGACAATGCGTGTAAAACGAGAGGTTAAATATTCTTTATATGATTTGTCCCACTTAAGATGATCCAACCGTCCTGTGTATTTCGTCGGTCGCTTGACTGCGGCCAATTTTAAGTCTTCATCGTCTACATCAACCCACACAGGTTTTCGCTTATTCCCTTTTTCTTCACTGGCACTGTAGTCCTTATCCTTGTCTTCTTCACTTGCAATGCCACTTTTACGTTTCTTAGACGGTTTTTCTACAGCTTTCTCCAAATTTTTTAAAAGTTTGGCTTTATCCCCAAATAAAACCTTATCCATGTAAAATTCATTTTCATTACATTTTTTGTCGTCTTTGGAGTTAGTTTCCTGATGTACTTCTTCCTTTTCTTCTTCTTTACTGCGATATTCTGCAATGAGCTCATTCAACTCTTGCATATCATCACTCAGTTCATCGTCACTCATTGTTAGATATTCTTAAAAATATTATTTATATATATTATTAGTGTTATTAAAATTTTTTATCAATAATTATATGTTTAAAAAAAACAACACGTGCAATTAGTTTTGTTTGGAAGTCCATTTAACAGCTGAAATGTTTTTTTTTTCTCTTTATAGTTACTCCATGTATATTTCGATAACACGAAACATATGGAGATTCTAGCACCGAGCACTAGATCATTATTTGATTACTGAAATATTTTACACAATGAACCTTGCTGCCAGACTGCAAAAACAAATAAGAAATGATAACCATTTGTCATGTAATGTTCAACATAATTTCTTATGGTGGATACAGAAGATGCACATGTAAAAGACACATATCTAAAAACGATGTTAGTTGCATAGTCTGTACAACATCAAAAATTTTTTTATCGACTCCGTGTGCGAAATTATCGTACATTACACTTTTTTTGAAACCAACTTTTACAAGAAGTAAGTTTGCGGTACAACCAATTCCCGAAATTTCAAGAGTAAAAAGAAAATTACTCTCTGAATGTCCCCAAAATTGCTGGAAAGCAAAAACCACACTTGAATGTTTTGCAATACTAGTGCCGCTTACTTTCTGAAGTAAATTTTATTTTAGTGATTTTAGACGCTTCAAAAGCAAAAAATTTTAAAAGCAAAACATTTGCATCATTGGCAACACTGTATGAATGCAAATATACTGAAAACAGTAAAAGCCATTAATGTGATAAATATGCATAAATATATGTACTCACAATTTCAAGTTTGTTTAAAAAATCTTCCCTTTTGCTTTTTCATAAATTTTCAATAAAAAACTTTTTTCGTTTCTTTTTCTTAGGTTCATATGTAAATAAAAAATAGATGAGAATTTAATTCTAGCTCGAACTTACCCAAAGCACAAGTTCGTGCAACTTTGTATAGAAAATTAATTAATTTACTCTCTTATTTTCTCTCAAAATTGCACAAAAATTGTAATCTGGAACGTTTTTGGGTAAATTTGTGCGAGTTAGGCCACTTTTTTAACGCGCAAGGAACACAACTATTGTAAAAACGAATGAGCTTTCTGGTAGCACCCAAAGTATACCTTGTCTATACCTTAATTGCTTTGCAACCCTCTCTCAAAATAAAGAAATAAGTAAAACTGTTAATGGCGCGATCTCTCAAATTAAACAAATGAGTCAAAATGATATAGGCGCCCTTAAATGTAAACAAATTTTGACAACTACGACGTGTAAAATACAAACGAGCAAAAAAAGTCACATGATGGGTTGAACTTACGTGATAAATATACTTTGGTAGCAACTTTAAAAAAGTATTACAAAACAGTCATTTGTGGAAAATCACAGTGAAAAGTCGTGGAACTAGATGAAGATGAATACCATGTAAACACCGCCATTCCAAAATCGCTAATTTGCTGGAGTTAAACAAAGAATTACCATTACTTCTATTATTAAGTGCTCTCGTCTACTCACAGTCGGTTGTCATTGGAACGAATCGAAGTGAAAATTTTTACATTTTTCAAATAAATAAAAATTTACAATTTTTCTTGGTTCACATAAATATATAAAAGTCTAACTTATTTCACAATTAAAAAAAGCAAAAATATTTTAGTTTGCAGTAAATTGGGATATATTTTACTTTTTCGTTGGCATAAAATATAAGATGTGTGCGTGAGTGTGTATGCATAAGTGTATGTACAAATGATGAGCAATTTTCTTAATTATATCAAAGGCCATTCCCTAAACGATTTTTTAATTGATTATCGCGTTCAACAATACTTTTCTTAAAATAAATATAATAGCTTTATGTTTCTTAAAATATTGATATTATTAAAACTTGATATACTGAAAATTTAAAAATATAACTAAACTAAAAAATACTGTAGGAGTAAGAAGAAAAAGAAAAAATAACCGAAGAAAAACCAGTGTTCGTAAAAACTCTTCGTTTTGCCTTTACGTTGACTCCAGTACTGTGCAAAAAAGATAGTTTGGCTCCATTGGTTTTTTGGGTAATTTTCATTTAGCAATAGTGAACATAAAAATTGTGCATTTCATTCATTATTAAAGAAATTGGCAAATTTGGTGCTTTGTAACACTAAATATAAAATAAAGAAAATAAAATTTTAACAAAATGTCTGCAGAACGTGAAATACCAGCAGAGGATAGTATTAAAGTCGTCTGTCGTTTTCGTCCATTGAACGACAGCGAGGAAAAAGCCGGTTCAAAGTTTGTTGTAAAATTTCCTAATAGCGCTGAAGAAAATTGTCTTGCTATTGCGGTAAGTTTTTACTGTTATTTCAGAATATGTTTGTGAAATTTTTCTTATTTTATATTTATATTGTTTTAAGTGTATGAGTATGTACTTATTTTGGGGTTAGATTTATCTCTTATATGACGTCATTTTGTTCATAACCCCCTTTCTGTTTCTTCTTTTATCGTTGGTTGTACATATATTTATATGCAAATATGTATACAAAACAAATTATAGCAGCAAACTTCTCCATGAAAAATAACAACAATAATAAATAACTTAAATGTCATTAATATAAAGTGTTACCATTTTATAAAACAAAACTATGATCCAATGAACAGGTGAACGTTATTTTCCTGATGATTTTTTGTAGGGTTGCCTTTTTAACATAAAACATTGCGTACTTGTCAAAAATTGTTTACTTTCCTTATTTATCTTGGCTGAAAAAAACATATTTGAAGAAATTCGTATAAATTTTGCAGTAATCCCATCTCTCAGAATTGCACTAAACTTCTAAAATATATGAATTATTTTACATATTTAATATATATAATATTATTACACTGATGAGCTAAGTAAGCATTAGCGAAATAGTACTATATGGATATGCTTTCCTCCTCAGTTATTGAGTTGCTTTTGTAAAAAATACTTTATGAGAATATCATAAAGTATGTAATAATAAATTTCACATATAATTTTTAAGGAAAAAAAAGCACAATTAGAATCATATATATAAAGAGATATTCCCAAAATAAATTCAGTTAATATAAATAATAAAATTTAAGAATTTTCTTTTTACAAATTATTTATATTTTTCGAGCCTAACATAGCCAGATTTGACGATTTTTCATATTTTTTTTCATTTTATTTCATGTGTTATATATTAAGTAAATCGACCCCGTAGGTGGGCCATATGCATATGATTAACAAGTAAATTTGATTAAAAATAAAAAATCTGTAATAAAAATGTAGAATATAGAAATACAGATATATATACATATAGTATATACTAGAAGGCAGAAATAAAAATACAAATTGTAATAGCTAAATTAAATAGTTAAAGCACTAATAATAAGAAGAAAGTTTTATTTAAGGGAAAATTTAGGCACTATATCTAGTATGCAATATGGTAAAGCCTATTGTTTTTGGTATAGTGCGATTGTTGTAGAGCCGCATAGACCTTGAATCATGTCAAAACAAGAAGAAACAGTGGTTAGAAATTGGTTGCGGTATTTAAAAAATTTTTTAAAGTACTTTTTAACCCCCCTAGATACATTAAAAAAATTGTTTGGCTTAAATTGAATTAAATTAAATTGTTTTTACCTAGTAAATCTTGATTTGAAAATTCTTACTTGTAAGTATTTAACAGGGCACATTTATGAACTCATCTAAAACAGAAACTTAGATATAGAAGGGCTTCCTCCACTTCTCACTTGAAAATGATTTTAAAAGACGAAAGGGATATATTTCCCCCGAAATAACAAAAAATCAATTTTTTTCTATGCCTAAAAGGCTTAAAGAAGTTTAAGATGCAAAAAAAAGGCCATACAATCTATTAAATATTTTCCAAATCACTCAAAGGTTTTACAATGTATCGTATGTAGACTTTTGCTTTTATGAAATTTATTATTTTATTCATTCAATAATATTAAACAGCGTGAATGTTTAAGTTTTTTTTTTTCCTGTAAAGATCGTTAATCCTATGTAATAAAAAAGTTCAACAACTTTTTTGTATTTCTCTTAAAAATTTAAATTTGTTGAAGGAATTAAATCGTATGTAGAGTTTTGCGACTAAGTGTATATATTTTTTTAATAGGCCACCAAAGCGACGTAGGGGTTAAATCATTACTCTCTAACTATCTAATCGATGGAGATAAGGACTTGAGCAAAGCCGCGGGTAAATGCTAGTAGGTAATAACTTAATAACACAATGGTTTGAACTCAGTTAACTGAGACATCTGACACCTAATTTTGATTGTTTTCTTACGAAATATATAAATATTATCTTAAAGATTGTTATGCAATTTAATTAGAAATAAAATTGTTTGGTTTTACGTGTTATTTGCATTGCAATTTCAAAACGTTTTTTTTTTACAAATATTTATGGACATCCATGCATACATTTACAAGTATATACATATATATATGTACATAGTACATAAAGTGGAAGTATACGAAAATTTTGTGAAAGTTCAAGAATGGCCTAATATCTTTAAATACTGATATACGAGTATGATTATTATTAAACATGTTCTCAGTTTCCCACAAAAAGCAGTAGAAAATTAACTTTTTTAATTACATATTCTTTTTTTATAAATATGTAGTATGTATGTCTAATCAAAAGTTAAATAAAGCAGTCTTACTTGACTATTAAATTTTTTCATACTTATGGTTTGATAGATTTTGTTTTTTCTCTTCTTTATTTTAATTTGAAAGTTTTGTGATAATTACTATCAAAGTTCATTCTCAAGAGAAGCCCTAAAAACATATGTATGTATATACATATATACAGTAGTGTGCAAAACATAACATACTGGTATTAATAATTCTATTTCTATTTTTTTTTTGTCTGAGACCAGCACTTAGGAGATTACTCCTACACATGCTATGCATTGTGCTGGAACTATAGGAAAGAGATAGTTAGAGAAAGGAAAGGAGGTGAATCTTAATTAATAATATTACAGCTCTCCTTTTTTTGCACGTTCTTTGTTTTTATAGCAGTGTTGAAGCTTCGGTTTAGTAGCCATTTTTATTGTTATTTTACTTCGCCGGTGCTAGCCAATACCGACGAAGGAAGGCGTGCTGATGTGATTGTGGATTGCTGTCAGCAATCTATTTTCTAATTTCAAAACAAACATAAATTAATCGGCTGTTCTGTAAACCGAATACGAAAAACTTGTTCCTTTTACTTCATAGAGCAGGAAGTTAAAAATAAAAATAATACCAAAAATTATGTAGAAAGCTATTTATTAATTAATTATACAAAAGATGTACGTACTGTCGAAAGTACTGGTAGTTTGCTGGAAGCAATAAGTTTAGGTGTCGCAAATATTGCCACTTCGTGGAAATTCTTAGCCTTTGAGAGTGTGATAAGTTCCGAATTTTGAAATTTGTAGTAGTCGTGTGAAAGAAGCTGATAATCGTTTCAAAAACGTTAAACCGTTTTATTTAGCTATCACAATGGGACTATAACAAAATTGGACCCAAGTAAGCTGGGACCTTTCTTTACCTTTACCTTTACATCCAGCAACCTGCCCACCCAACCTAACCTAACCTAGTATGTTAAGAATACGTTCAATAGAGAACAATTTATAACATTATGAAGTATGCAATAAACCGTTGCTAAGTAGGAGATATAGATATTAAATTAGGGTCCTATTGGCTGTGCGTTAGGTGCAAGAGATTCATCTTTTAAAGCCCTTCAGCAGCCATATAAAAATTCTGATGTTTCGTAGTGCTGATGCATATCAACGAGCAATGAACGTCGCCGAATTAAACTACATAATAAAATTGCTCTCTTTTAGCTTAGAAATTCATACGCCAACATAAAAAGAGAGGCTGCCAACAGCAGATTTATGTATCAATTAAGCCATATTCTATCACTTCACCACCTATATCTTCTCTACGGTATCCCTTTCCAAGAACAAAGTGACTCATAATGTCAGCATGGTAGGTAGTCGTTTTTATTGTCTCATCATCAAATCGATCCAGTATGGGATTGTTTTAAGCAACGGATACCACAAGCTCAGTGGAATATACCACTTCAAGGCGAGAAGGATTTTGAGCCGTATACATATACATATATACATCGAAGTGTTTAAGACTCCAAGGCAGTCTTCCAACTTAAATCGCATGTACCTATTTTGTTCTGCATAGTACTGAACATAGTACATTAATACCGCCAAACAGAGAAATAAAATACACATTGTGTTGTGACTTTGAAATATGAGTGCATTAGTAATTGTTTCGTAAACTATATGGTGTGAAATGAGCATATACTTACATACTATCTCTATATACATATGCATACATATAAACGAGGGCTAATCAAAAAGTAGTTGGTATATTTTTTATTGTTGACGATTTTTTTATTTCTTTTAATAAAACAATTTAATTTTGTGGAGGATTCAAGCACTCCTTGTTAAAAGATCATACTGTGTAATCTCCATAATTCGGACACTTGCAAATTCGGACAGCGCGGTAATTTTGGCATTTAATTTGTCCCCATTATACACAGTAATGGGGAGATTCTAATTATTTTGTGCCTCACTGACAACGCCACTTTGGAGCGATTTTTGTTTAAAAGCGGCCAGACTTTTATATCCCCTCTGAATTGAGGTGAAAATTACCTGCTCGTTGAATAACAAAAAAATAAATAATTTTTTTTATCTTGGACAAGCACTGAAGGGGTGACCCATACGATGCATTCTGCTGGAACTAGAGGGAAGGGATACTGAGACAGATAAAATCATATCATCATATCACTATAATACAACTCTGCTTTTGCACGATTTTTTTGTTTATAGCAGTGTTGTAGCGTCTCTGATGTCAAGGAGACATTAAATTTTGAAGCTTCGTTTTAGTAGCAATTTTTAGTAATTATTTGGATTCGTTATAGCTGAAGCCGATACTGATCAGTGACCAGTGACTATGCCTTCGCCATTGAAACCTTTCGACAACAACTAAACTGAAACTGGTGTCGAACCCAGGACTTTATGTTTTCATTGACAATATTTGCACTTTTTCTTTTGTCTTTACTTTTTTAATTGTCCGAATTATCGAGATTACACCGTATAAGGAAAGAAAATTTACTGCCTGTTTGTAGAAGTCGAGTGAAAATAATCGTTCCTCATTTATATTGAAAACAACAATAAAAAACTCAATTTGTTTTTGTTTTCAATATTTTCACCTCGGCTTCTATGAACAGCCAATAAGAGTTTTCACGCCTTTGTTTTAATAAATTTCTGTTAATAATAAAAGGACATGGATGAAAGCAGTTTCGATCACAAATGATACTTCAGATTTTATTTTATTTTCCAGTTTACAAATTGACTCGACTGTAAAGAGAGCATACAGAATTTTTCCTTAGATCTGCTAACATACGTCTTTCTACGCGGCGTTATATTTCAGACTCAACTGTCTGCAGAATGTTACGCCCTTCAGTCTGTAGCCAATCACGGTGAATTCGTGCACACTTAGTTCGATTGGGCACCTGCCTTGAGTTCAGCAGTGGAACTTTCCTTAGTATTTTTCGGGTGTATATGGGTTACTACAACTATGTATTATTATGCATAGGCAACAAAACACGTAGTTTCAAAAATGCTGACAAAAAGACAAAAACAAAAAAAAATTTGCTTAAAATTTTTGTATAAAACTCCTGTGTAATCAAAATAACGTGTTAGCGCTACTATTATTTTGCATACAGCTGTATATGATATTCTAGAGAAACCTATTTTGAAGACTTTGGTGTTGTTTCTCTATAAGAAGTAGTACTTGTTTGTGAAAAATTTATATGAAAGCCACACAAAATAGTTAAGTGAATCTTATATGGGTCCCGGGACACGGGGATATCGTCGGTAATTGCATTGCTGATGGCTTTGCCAAGGCGGGCATAGTTGTTCCGGTTGCCTCGGTTAAACTGGGTATTCTACGGTCGATGTATGCGGAGGTCCAGTTTCGTTCCCAGCATGAGGGGACGTGCAGTTTTGCTAGACTCTACTACTGTACAAACCTTCTTGAATCGCATGGCCATTAATCGCACTGTTGCGGTTCTCACGGGTCATTGTCTTGGGGCGTTCTCCTTCAAAGAGGGCCCGTCATCTAAACTAACCTAGCCTATAGAGAAAGATAACCTTGTTTTATGAAGAAAAAAGCTTAAGACAACTTACATATATATAATAATTATACAAAATGATAAACTAAATTTGCATATATGTATATTTTTAATCCAAAACTTTATTGGGTTACCCTCGTATAAACATTTCTAAATTTGTGTATAAACGGCTGGATGGATGATGTGCTTCAGTTAGTAGCACGAGATGTATGTACGTTCATAGATATATACACACATTAAATAAAGAAGGGGCATGCATTATTGAACCATTTTACACTGGATAACAAAAAAAATCAGTTTTCATTTAACGTTTTCTGTGTATTCCAAGGTTTTTCTATGTAAATATGTATACATATACATACATAAACATACATATATATATCTGAACAAATATTAATTTTAAAATTGTTTTTCTTTGTTTGCAGCCTAGTGCACGTTAATAAATACATAATTCATGATCACAGAAATATGATCTAATTTTTGTGCAATTTGTCTATAGTGTAGATTCAGTTTTTTTTTGTTTTGTTATTAATTCTTTTTCTGGTTCGGAAATATTTAAATTTTTGGGATTGTTCAAATGATCAATCTTGAATGAAGATTAAGAAAATGTTTGAAAAACATAAAATATTTTTGTGCACGATGCTAGGCTTGTGCGTATTCTATTTTATAAGATTCTAATTTTAAAATTGTGATTTTACCGAAAAAAATATATAAAATGTATTATTACATACCTTCTGATATTCTCATAAGTATTTTTTTTTAAATAAACTAAATAAAATTGAGTATTGAGGAGGACAGCATATCCATATACTACTATTTCGCTAATGCTTGGTTAGCTCAGCAGTTGATTTTTCCTAACTTCTTATTTTCTTATTCTTATGTTCAAAATTCAACTAATCAATCGAGAATTGAAAGTTGAAAACTGAACACAAAACCAAAAATCTATATGTGTGTGAAGATAAATTTAAAACCCAAGACACAAACCATTTATTTTAGCAGAGCTCTTTTTCTACTTAACGGAGCACTGTAAAGCACTTAACAGCGGTATTACATTTGATGAAAGTATGATAATAATTGTTTATTCCGAAAATGTGGTGACATCCACATGTATCCCACTACATGAGAGAAACCCCTCTGAATGAGAAAAAAACAATTCCAAATCAGCTCATAAATGTCGGAGTTCTGAGATAACAAATTCACAGAAATGCACCAAATAATAATTTCAGATCATTTTTATCCCTAAGAACTACCCTATATGTCAATCCAGGATAAAAGTTATCTACATACAAAATTTCATCGAAATTTACCAAATCGTTTTCAAGCTATCGAGTAACAAACTTTCACATTTATAATATTAGCTCATAAAAAAACTAACCAAAAATTTAAACAAATACAAAATAGCCCAACATTCTGCATCAATTTCCATTGACTTACAGTATTCCGTTCTAGTATCTCTGTTTTCTACTACACTATGGTACACAAACAATAGAAAATCGAAAATCCCAGCAGACACATTTTAAAATTTAAAAGAATTTTAAAAATTATAAAAAGAACAACATAATACTGGAAGTCAATACCCATTGATGCAGAATGTTGGGCTTCTCGAGACAAAAACATTGATATATCATTCTTTAAGATCCGACTGCAAATGCCAAAGATAGTATAAAGAAAAGCTTAAAAAGGCGACCCCTACCTTCGTCAAAAAAAAATTTTTTTTTTTAAATTACTGTCCAAAATTACTTTATATTAAGGTGTAAGGAGCACATTCTTTTGCCTGTAAGGTGGAACGGTTTAATGTACGTGTGTGCCATCATGTGTCGCACTTTTTAAAGGCGGCACATTTAAAGAGCGGCACACAAAATGTGCAGCAGTATTGACACATGCGCATGTGAATAGTAATCAATATGCAGTGAATAATTAATAAAAAATTAAATTTCCAATTTTTTAAAGATACGTTGCTTTGCATTTTAGGTGACGTATCGATTGAAAATTTACCTTTATGATAAAGAAAATCCGACAAATTGTATCAAGTCAACTTAAGTTGTTTTGTGAAAAATACACAGATTTATTTATATTTTTAAATTATTGGTTCGATTGTATAAAAAACGGATATTTTTTTCAATGCGAGTGGTTGCTGTCATATTTTGTGTTTCATCATATTTCTAAAATTACTATGTTATTTATGGTAAAATATATACGAGGACCACTGGTTATAGAATTAAATAAATGTCTCCCTAATTTGAGGGCGACAGCAAACATATTAAAATTTTTTTTTTTTTTTTTTTTTTTTTTTTTTTAATATATTTATTAAGCTTGAGGTCTGTTTTTTTTATTTTATTTTGTTTTATTATTCGATATTTCGTTAACAGCTTGTTAACACCATCAGGAATAATAGGAAATTATAATTGTTTGAAATATAAAAATATAATAAAAAAGGTTAATTAATAATATAATTAAAAAAAAAAAAATTATTTAGATGGTATTGGAATACCGTCGTTCGAAATCAAATTAAAGTATTTTCAGCTTTTAATTGAAATTTTTTCAAAATTAAATTTTTGTTCCAATTTATTTGTTCGAACAATACTATAGTAATGTGGGTTAAATACCTGTTTCTAAGGTTGGTTCTTTTTTTCTGTTGGCGCTTTTGTTCCACATTTTTTTTTTGTTGTAGTTAATGTTCTATATCTTGATTCAACCATTGTTGCACATTCAAGAATGACAATACAGTGTAATCTCGATATTTCGGACACTTGCAAATTCAAAATCTTAATTGCTCCCCATCATCGACTCTGTAATCTGGATATTGTTATTATTTTGTACCTAAATAATCCGTACAAATGTTTCTGTACAAAAACCCAAAAACTAACGAAAAAACAAAAATTCGAAAGGGTTATACAACTGCAACGTTTCCTAAGAAACTAAATTGTCCAACAAATCAATTTTTTTTAAATGCTGGAGCAGTACTCTGAGATTATATCCTAAATATGCAATGATTTGCATCACTGAAACCAGATAGAAAGAGGCACAGTGTAGAAAAGACAGAGACAGGTTGTGAAAGTGGTAGAAAGATAGAGAGCTTAATTCTGGAGAGAACTCTGCAGTTTAGGTCTTCAGGCCCTGATTTACTACCCTACATAACCGCACGATCTGTCAAATATACCAAGTGTGCTAAAAAAGTTAGGTGATTTATAAAATCTTTAATAAATAAATTTCCATACAAAATTCGATTACATATTATACTTTTTATAAATAAAAAAAATTTTATAAATACGGCAGTAAATATTTACTTACTTGTACAATATGGCACTGACAACATTACTTTGGAGCGATTTTTTTAAGGCTGCCAGACTTCTGTATCGCCTGTGAATTGAGTTATTGCGTATGAGAAGGAAAATTAAACGAAACTCCTAACAGGTGAAAATTACCTACTCGTTGAATAACCAATTAATAAATTGATATGAAATAAAACTTTTATAAAAAACATTTATGTTCTCATTAACAATATTTTTACTTTTTCTTTTGTCTCGCTCTAATGTTCCAAACCATTTCCGTAGAACTAAGGGAAGTATCCCAACCGTATGCAATAAAAAAACAAATTTTCTTTAGAAAATGTTGCTTCAATATTAAAAAGTTAAAAAATTTATAAGAGAAATATTTTATATATCGATTACGAATTTCATAGCCAGTTACGATTATCTAAAAAATATTATAAATGTAATGAAGACATGCAATATTTATGTATATGAATTGGTAATAAAAGTACGCCTGGTTGAAATTCTAGAGCTATTCTGGCACTTATGTCTTTCATACTTATTCCTGAATATCGATTGCAATTATATCTCATTCGTAAATTTGTATGCGATGATTGGTTTTTTGATCATACTTTCAGCAAAAATAATTTCGCCACACTACAATATTAATCATTGTCCAGCTTTACAAAAGCAAATGAATGTTTTCTCAACATTGGATCAAAAAACCATCAGCTATTCAAGAAGTTCAGTGGGGCAACATCTGCGCTGAGCGTGCAATTAAAATTCTGCAAGACATTTTGCCATTGTATAAATAATCACATACTTCCAACTTAAAATTTATTTCATTTATATTATAAAAAAAAAATTACTTTTTTTTTAATCCCGTCTGGTGCGGAGCAGTTTTGAACCAAAATCACCCAAAAATTCAACATTCATTTCTAGTACAACATTTTCTACCACGCAGTGGTATGCAAAATTTTTTGTAGAAAAGTTATATGCCTAATGCATTTACATATCGTCACCTGAAATGCGAAAGGGCGTAACAACCAAAAAACTTAAAATTGAGTTTTTAATGGATATTGGTACAGCGCACCAGGACACACGTATTCACAAATTTTTAGATATCTATTTTTAAAAGTAACGACTTTATTAAAGAAATTCAAAAGGCAGTTTTTACTAAGCTTTCAAAATCACTGTATTTTTTGCTGTTGAGAGATAATGAAGCAATGGAACAAATTTTAACAGCTTTCTCTTTTCGGGACATAATTTTTAACGTTGTAAATAAACTCTCATAATTTTACTTGTATGATATTGCGCAAAAATTATATTTGTAACCGCAATACTTTTCATTTTATTAAGTTTTTTTGTCTCTCTTGTAAAATTTTTAAGTGATGATAGGCCCTTTTGCATTTTAGGTGACGATATGTACTGTTTAATTTTTCTTTCTTTTTAATTATTTTGGCTTTAAGCCAAAAGCATTTTTCTGCTTAAACTATGTTGAAATTGAAAAGAACATGCTACCGCTTTCCTACTCTATGGCAATATGTATTACAACCTGAACAATCGAATACTGAAAAATGTTAAGAAAGCAAAATATTTTTAAAGAGAGACGTAAGAATGACAAATACCTATTTAAAGTAAACTCATACTTTTAATGGGAACACATTAAGAACACAAATAGAAGAAGCAAAGAAATAGCTCATACAAATTGAATGTAAAATGAAAATGGAAAAAAGGTAAAGAAAAAAGCTTATGCAAAGTTTAAGATGTAAAATTAGAATTGCGTACTCCAACGCAGGATTTTCTAAAGATTTTTAGGCTACATTAGATATTTTGAAAAAATTATGAATCTCTTGCGGCGTTTATATTGTACGAATTAATTTCTCCCATTTCATATTAGATTGCGTTAGATATGTAGATAATATTAATAATATGGATTTTAAATTTTTTCGGGTTCTATGATTTAGTTGTCAATGCAAGAAGCATGGCTGACTTTACAAACGCAATTTGCAAAACAACACTTCGAAGAGTTGTGTTTGCAGTACTCTCCGACAACACAGCTGTGCCAAATAATGGAATGACATTAGGTCTGTCTGGGTACTTTTCCAGTAGCAAATACTCAGTAACTTTTTTTGGGAGAGTAAGACCAATTTTACTCTGTCGGCTGAAAATATCTCAAAAAGTACGCAGACATCATCCAGTGAAATCTTGCAAGAAAACAGCTGATCGGTGTATAAACAATTGAAATAACAAAGCAAAAGAATTATAGAAATATAGTATATTGAATTAAAAATATAATTAAAACACAACACGCTCTAATAAAGTGCCATAATTTTTTAATTCCTCGTAATTCTGCCTAAACCTCTGTTTTAAAATACCGAACGTATATTCGATACGGACACGACACGACCAGAGCTTAGTTTTATATTAAACAGTATCTAAACTCTTGTCAGATGTGCGTTATCTTTGTATGGAGTTATCAAATATTTATTGCATGGATAAGCAGAATCCCCCTGCCATTGTTAAATTTAAATTTTTATTTTCATTTCACAAAAATTATTTCATTCAAACAGTAAAAAAACAGCTGTTCAAACTAGTTGCAAAATCTTGCAAGCAGAAATTTCTCCAACAACATTTTGCAAGTTCTCTAACTTCCAACTGTCAAAAAATTCTCTTTTTGGCTCTCTCGCTGCAAGAGATTTGGAGTACGCAGACAACATTTTGCAAGACATACCTATTTTCAAGCATTTATGAACGCGAACATAGTTTACGTCGTTTCTTTGTTGATTTTATTTAAATAATAAAAAAAACAATTTTATTTAAATAATAAACGATAACAGAAATTTTTTTTATCTGATGCCAGCACTCGGGAAATAACTCCTAAACATGCGATGCGTTGTGCTGGAACTAGAGGAAAGGGATAGTGAGACGGATGAGGCGAGGTGAAGCTTCACTATCTTCTAACTTTGTTTTTGTACGTTTTTTGTTCAGAGAAGTGCTGCAGCGCCTCTGATGTCCAGGAGACGTATTAAATTTTGAAGTTTCTTTTTTAGTAGCCATTAGTAGCTACATAATACCGATGAAAGATGGCGCTCTGATGTGCCTGCGGACTGCTATCAGCTGAAGCCGGTATTCTTTAGTGACTTCGGGTCTTATAACTTGAATGCGTTGGATGCATTGCCATGGATTGAAATAAATTGGCTGTTCAGATTCGTAAGGAAATCTGTGTTGGGTATTGAGGCAACAGCCACTATAGAATGGTCCTATTCCTGAAATAAATTCTTTTTTGCTAATTTTAGTTTGATTTTCGTGAATTCTTGGCGAGTGTGAGATTTTGTGAAATTTATTTCACTCAAATGTGTAGAGAGAGAGAGAGAGAGAGAGAGAGAGGGATAGGAGATGTTTACGAGGAATAGCGGAAGATCTCTGCGATAATTGCTAAAAAATTTGTTTTCTATTAGTTATGATTCTATTAATGCATGTACAATTACTTATGATCTATTGTGATTTATTGGCAGGGCAAAGTGTACTTATTCGACAAAGTTTTTAAGCCAAATGCATCGCAAGAAAAGGTTTACAATGAAGCAGCTAAATCGATTGTCACCGATGTCTTGGCTGGTTATAACGGTACCATATTTGCCTACGGTCAAACATCTTCGGGTAAAACACACACTATGGAAGGTGTTATTGGTGATTCGTTAAAGCAGGGTATTATACCGCGCATTGTCAACGATATTTTCAATCACATCTACACCATGGAAGTGAATTTGGAATTCCATATTAAAGTGTCTTACTATGAAATCTATATGGATAAGATTCGTGATTTATTGGATGTATCGAAGATTAATTTGAGCGTACATGAGGATAAAAATCGCGTTCCGTACGTTAAGGGTGCCACAGAGCGGTTCGTGTCATCGCCTGATGATGTATTTGAAGTCATAGAGGAGGGCAAATCAAATCGTCATATTGCCGTAACAAGTAAGTTTTCATGCAAGATTCGTTTAAAACACCCTTTTCACAAAGTCTTTTCGTTTATTAATTTTTAGACATGAATGAACACTCATCACGTTCGCATTCCGTATTCTTGATTAATGTTAAGCAAGAGAATTTGGAAAATCAAAAGAAATTATCGGGTAAATTATATTTGGTAGATTTGGCTGGTTCTGAGAAGGTATCGAAAACAGGTGCAGAAGGTACTGTGTTAGACGAAGCGAAAAATATTAATAAATCTTTGTCTGCTTTGGGTAATGTTATATCTGCCTTGGCGGACGGCAATAAAACGCACATACCCTATCGCGACTCAAAACTGACTCGTATTCTTCAAGAGTCATTGGGTGGTAATGCACGCACAACCATTGTTATTTGCTGTTCTCCTGCCAGTTTTAACGAAGCCGAAACAAAGTCCACTTTAGAATTTGGTCGCCGCGCCAAGACTGTCAAGAATGTTGTCTGTGTCAATGAAGAGTTGACAGCCGAAGAATGGAAACGTCGTTTTGAAAAGGAGAAGGAGAAGAATGCCCGTCTTAAAGGTAAAGTTGAGAAACTTGAATTGGAATTATCCCGATGGCGTGGCGGTGAAACAGTCAACGCTGAAGAACAAGTCAATGTTGATGATCTCATGGAGGCAAGTACTCCTAATCTTGAAGTCGAAGTACCAGTACCTGCTGCCAATACTGCTCCTATGCCAGCTACACCTGCTGCTGGCCTAATGTTGGGTTCGATTAGCAGTGACGAACGCACTCGTTTAGAAGCGGAGCGAGAACGTCTCTACCAACAATTAGACGAGAAGGATGAGGAAATCAATCAGCAGAGTCAATATGTAGAGAATCTTAAGGAGCAAATTCTGGAGCAAGAAGAACTCATTGCCAATGCACGACGAGAATATGAGACTCTGCAGTCAGAAATGGCTCGTATCCAACAAGAGAATGAGTCTGCCAAGGAAGAAGTTAAAGAAGTTTTACAGGCTTTGGAAGAATTGGCAATGAACTATGATCAAAAATCGCAAGAAATCGATACCAAGAACAAGGACATCGACAATTTAAATGAAGAACTGCAGCAAAAGCAAACTCTGCTCAACACTACGACTGCTGACTTGCAACAACTTCGTGATATGTCCAGTCACCAAAAGAAGCGGATTAATGAGATGTTGTCCAATTTATTGCGCGATTTGGCTGAAGTTGGGCAAGCTTTAGCATCAGGCGATTCTTCTTTGGACATGAAAATGAATAGTATACCCAGTGCCGGTGATACTGGCAAGGTAGAAGAAGATTTCACTATGGCTCGACTTTATATTAGCAAAATGAAAACGGAAGCAAAGAATATGGCTCAACGTTGCACTAACACTGAAACCCAACAAGAAAAATCAGAAAAGAAACTTGGTCTGTATGAAAAGCACCTTGCGGAGTATCGCCTACAAGTCACACATCAAGAGGCTCGTATGAAGTCTCTACAGGAATCATGGCTTCATGCGGAACATAAAAAACGTTCTTTGGAAGAGCAAATCGATTCATTACGTGAAGAGTGTGCTAAACTTAAAGCAGCCGAACATGTGTCCGCAGTCAATGCAGAGGAGAAACAAAAAGCCGAACAATTACGCTCCATGTTCGAATTACAAATGGATGAATTACGTGAAGCTCACACCAAACAGGTATCAGAGTTGCGTGACGAAATCATTGCCAAACAGCATGAAATGGATGAAATGAAGGACGTCCACCAAAAATTAATATTGGCCCATCAACAAATGACGGCTGATTATGAAAAACTCAAACAAGAAGAGGCTGACAAATCCAATAAACTGCAGGAAATCATTCTCACCAACGAAAGACGTGAACAGGCACGTAAAGACTTGAAGGGCTTGGAAGATACAGTGGCTAAGGAATTGCAAACACTACATAATTTGAGGAAATTGTTCGTACAAGATCTACAGGTAATTATTTTTTATTTTTTTCTTAATTTAATTTCTATGAAAAATGATTCATTTATCTCTTTATGCAGGATGGGCAAAAAGTCTTAATGGGGTTTAACAATTTAATAACTTTTTCGTTTACATACTTATGTTCCAGACTATGGAAATATTTTTACATTAAGTTTGGAAAATAATATCCGTTTTTAGCTTCGCAATTATGGTCTCGTTTTAGCGCATTTTCATTAACATCTTTCAAAATTTGTGGTTGTAGCGCGCATGTTCACATATAATCGCGCCTTTCAAATAACCTCAATGAAAATAGTCAGGTGCTGACAAATCTGGAGAACGCGCTGGCCAAATAATTTCTGAATTTCTGTAAATTATTCGCTCCAAAAATATGACTTAAAAGTACCATTGTGTCTCTGGCAGTGAAGGTCACCAGTCCTGAACTGGTTGGGGTTCAACTGGTAGTAGCTTATGCTACGAAGTCTGACTGCAGACTCACGTGCAATTCATCTAGTGGTGGGTGAAACTTTTGTGAGTGTTTGAATAAACTTTTTCTGGATTTATGGTATGTTAAATATGGTACCACGGGTGTCAGGAGCCCGCAGGAACCATGGCAATCGGTGAGGTCACCTTATGGGAGCGTCGTGGTAGCTGTGGTTTAAAGCCAAATCACGGGTAGAGCAAATTTTGCTCGGTGTGGAGTTTCATTGCAACCGGGTGGCGTGATCCATATGTCTGACGGCGCTTTAGACAGGCTCCGCTTTTTAGCAAAGGGGAGGCCATGTTCAATCACATGGTCTTGTGTATATGCATGTTCGCATGCATATGCATGGACGCCGTTAGTGGGCTAATTACCTTCACTCGGTGTGCAGAAAACCGTCGGATTAACCCCTATGGGCAGGTACCGATGCAAAACATGAACACATTAGTATCTCGGGCAGTGACTCGATCCTGTTGAAACCACATCTCAGAGAAGGACGTAAAAAAAGTTCTACCATATCCGTTGACGGTTACAGCACTTGCATCTGCATTTTCGAAGAAGTAAGGCCCAACGGCATTTTCAGATGAAGTGGGCTGCAATTGGCATAGATGAATCGCTCTTGGATTTCAGAACCGCAGAACTTACAGTTCAACTTATTAACAAAACCATTCACTCCATCACTCATAATCAGATTTTAAAATAATTGACCGCTAATTTAAACAAAATTCTATTCTTCTGGTGCTTGTGAATGCCTCCATAATTTATTCTCCAGGTTTTATTGATATTATCTGAAAAAAAATAAATAAATAAAAAAAAATATATAAACGAAAAAGTTATTACATTTTTAAACCCTAAGGGGACTTTTGGCTCACCCTGTACATTGCTTGCAAATAGATACTTATTTAATATCTTTTTTTCTTAATTCTTTAATTTTTTATTTTAGGCCCGCATCAAGAAAACCGTCATTAATGAAGACAGCGAAGAAGATGGCGGTTCTTTGGCTCAGAAACAAAAAATTTCCTTCCTCGAGAACAATCTCGATCAACTTACTAAGGTACACAAACAATTGGTACGCGACAATGCCGATTTGCGTTGCGAATTACCCAAATTAGAAAAACGCCTACGAACAACAATGGAACGTGTCAAGGCATTGGAAACAGCGTTGAAAGAAGCCAAAGAAGGCGCTATGCGTGATCGCAAACGTTACCAATATGAAGTTGATCGTATTAAAGAAGCGGTACGACAAAAACATCTCGGACGTCGTGGTCCACAAGCGCAAATTGCAAAACCAATACGTGCTGGCCAAGGTGCGATTGCTATACGTGGTGGTGCCGGCATTAATCCCACACAAATGCCTCAAGCAAGTGCTGTTAGTTCGTAAAAAGATTAATATGTAATTTTTACTTATTTTTATAATTTTTTCCTTCTTATTTTACTACATTATGTTACAACTGAAATTTTCTCTCTCTTGTTCTTATTAAAAAAAAAAATATTTTTAATTTCTTAATCTGAAGATGTAGTTGATAAAAAAATTGCCAGGAAGTATGATGAAAAATTAAAAAAAAAAACGAATTAATTTTTAATAAATTCAAAAACAGAAAAATATGAAAAATTATATAAGACAGTTGCATGCGGGTATGTCATACAGAACTCTTTTCCACACATATTGTCTTTTTAACATTATTATCCAATTAATTCTTTTTGTTAGTGCTTCTTATACTATTTTCTTAATTTAGTTAAGCTGGTATAAGCAAAGCGAAAACCCAGATGATTTTTTGTATACATATATGTATGTATGAACAAAATTTATTTTAATTATTTATTTAAAAAAGAAAAAAAATACTTTAATTTAAAAATAATTTTGCAAAATGAAAAAAACCTTAATGATATATATAAATAATATTACGATGAACATTAAAAAAACAACATCAAAATCAAGCTTAATTAAGTAAACAATAAAAGAGTAAAAAAAAACACAAATCTCTAACACTTTATTAAATTTTTGTCGCCCACAAACAGTTTGGGACTCTGTTCTGTTCTTTTTTGCTTCAATTTATGTTTCGAATTTCCTTTTATGATGTATATTGATTTTTGGACAAAATTATTATTTTAATTATGAGTGATTCTAAAATCATTTGAGCACTGCATGAGAGATTCAATTATGTTAAAGGAAATTTTATATGGAAAAAATCAAGTGTAGAATCGACCTTGTTTATGCCATCGATTTAATGTTAATTTTTCTTTAAGCATTTTCTTTCACACATTGTAATTATTTTTCTTTGACATCGCTGTGAACTCTCATTTTCGCGTTGGAGTACAGAAGTTAACGTAAGAAACATTTTTTCTTTATTTCCTTTTGTTCTTTGCATTAAAAATTCAATAAACTGTGTCCAACAGTTTATTCGTTCATTATTGTAAGCATTTTCATAAAATACCACACAAGTAAACATTATTATAAACATTGTTGTGAAATAAGATATTTCTTTTTCTTTGTCAATATAAACAATAGCAATTTTTGTGGAATTCGATTTTATTGATTTGTACAAAATTTTGTATTTCTCCATACTTCATAATAATTCTTACAAATCAACGTAGTAGGAAAAGACGGATAATAATTTCAGACTGTTTGATAAATGCTTGAAATTTCGAAAATGTTGACGATTTTTATTTGCTCGCTTTATAAATTTTATTGAACAAATCTTTTTATTAATGGTTTCAAAATTCATTCGAAAATCATTTTTTTATACATGGAGAAAATAACTTCAGGCCGTGTTATATATGATTGTTAAATTTATTAGTGACGATTTGTGATCTTATTGTTCTAAAATATTTAAATGAACAGATGCACAATACTTCGCCAAACAAACAAACAAACCATTGAACATTAACCGGCAATATGGTAAAAGACTGCAACGATAAATTGCAATTATTTTAAAATGCTTATGGATCTTCAGAATGTATTTTCACAAACTCTTGTATTTCGTTGAAGCTTTGCCATGGCGATATTTCTTTAATTGTGAAAATTATACGAAATCATGAACAAATTGCCAATACTTTTTGATTAGAGCAGAATAGGTAAATTTGATATATGCATATTCGATTGAACTAATAAGCCTATATTCCAGATAAGATAACTTATCTTTACTCTACATACAAAACTGTCGAAGTCGAAGTGCTAGATGGACACTCGTTATGAGACCGTTTGGATCCCCAAGCAAAATCATCAGATACCAAATTAAAGCACTTTTTATCGTTCTAGAGTTTTGCCAGCATTCTTGGTGCTTGTTCTGATTGGGTTTGATAGGGAGTTAATACTAGGAACCCCGCCGATCCATTTTTGTCCTCACGTAAGTTTGAAAGCCCATAACTCTTCTAATTTATATCCGTGAAACTTTTATTTGAGGTTTATTAATTTTGTGTATTTAATAAATTCAAAATATAATAAATTTTGTAATACAGTTCACTCGGGATATAGTGAAATAATTAATCCATAGGCAGGCTAACTTCCAAAACGTCAATTGTTTTATATTCGAACAAAGTATAGTGTTTCATAATGCGGCTGTACAAAAAATTTACAACACATACAGTTTCAAAACGCCAGAGAAGTGTTAGAAACGCAGCAAAAAAGCATTTAGGGCATCAGTTACAAAGTTGATGGCTCCACAATTTTATTGCTGGCATTAGTAAACGCAAGCTTATTTATTGCAATAAAATATAATATGGAAAAGAATATTGTTATAAAGCAAATACATTATTGCAATGTTTCAGAACTTTTCACATCTACGGTGTCTAAATAGTGCGGCAGACACTAAAGAGTTTGAGAAAAATAAACAAATGTGGTTTATTTAATGTTACAAGAGTAAAAGAAAATTTTTACTCATACTTATACAGGGTGGCACAAAAGTAGCGTTATGGTTGAAATGGTATATAATTTTTTTATTTATGCGATTATTATACTTTTCGCAAAATTTCGGGTGTAATGGCCATGATTTCATTTCGAATGTTTCATAGTTAATTCCCCAAGTCTTCTTCACAAAATGCTGACAAAAAACAAAGAAAAAATAATAATTAAAAAAAGTTATAAAGAATCCAAACCATATAGCTCATTCTGCGCCACCCTGTATCAGGCTCAATTTGACCGATGGCATGGGTTATGGTGACTTTGAGGCCGCTGTAGTTTGAGAACCTGAGTCTTAAAAAAACCCCACAAGAAAAAGTCTAACGGTGGCCAGTTCACATCACCTCCACGTGAGATTACATCCGCTCGTTGTCTATGGTCGTTTCGCTTCAGTTCCTGGGTCAGTTGAATTTTGTACTGGTGTAGGGTGTAAGTTGTATGTTTTTTTTTTTTTGGAAATCTGAGTGCTTTACTTCGATGAATTCAGCCCATGAAAATTGGTTTTATTACGTCCCCGTCTCTAAGAAATTTAATTTGCGTATTATTTGTTTATCCATTTCATGCTAACAGCTTGCGAAAAGTCTGTGAAGCAGCAAACAAGCATGTTCTGTAGTTGATCGTTATGGAGCTTTTTCGTAATTTCGCTTTATTTTATTGCAAGTGGATTTTCATGTTGTGTATAAAATAATTTCCACTTAATATGTATAGCCATCTTAAAAGAAAATAACACACAAACATTACAGGTTGATCTCTACTACACTGCATCAAAAAAACTGTGTTTACTGCTGCTGTTCATTGACTTCACTTTCAAATGTTATACACAGCAAACTTTGCGCCATGCTTTAGTAAGTATGACATTTTTATTAATTAAATCTCTAGTTATTTTGTTAAAAAAAAACATTATATTTCATCAAGTGTAAAATATAAAGCGTTATTTTGCTTAATATTTAAAATGTATCTTCTTTATACTCATACTCATAAGTGCTAATTTATACACCCAAAAAAAAAAACATAAATAAAAAATATTTATAAAACTGAATTATGTATGTAAAACAAAACTGTGCCTTTTTCACACAAATGCTTAATATTTTATAAGTATGTATGGACTATGTATCTCAAAGAAAACACTAAAACATTAGCTGCTCAAATTTTAAATATTTCGTTTTTATTAGAATTAGTTTATGAGTTTTGTTTTTGATATTTATTTAACAGGAATTTAAATTTCATAATACATTCTTAAATATTTATGCATTTATTTGCAGCATGTTTTAAATTTTATGATGCATGACATGAGAAATTTGCAAATAATTTCTATTAAAGAGAAAAGTATAGAATAATACAAATTGATTAAGACACTTAATTTTGTGCACAGCTTTTAAAACCAAAATCCGAGATAAATTCATTGATATATTAATTGTTAAGATTTAGGTGTACTTGTTATAATCCAAGTCATGCAGACTAGGCTAACAAAAATTATGTGAAACTTTTAGAATCGTAATATGTAGTCAATTGTCCTAAAAATCTGTGATGGAAATCAGTGATTTCCATACAAACTTTTAACCCTTGTCAACTGTTTGTGAAGCGTAAAAACTACACATTTGTTTGAAAACGCCTCAATAAAGTCAACTTTACGTATTAATAAACAACAACATTTAGGATCTGCAATTGTAGTCCGATTTCAAAGAAATTAACTTTTTAATCTTAAGATTGATTCAATGACAGAATTAATTTTGAAAAAATTTTCGAATACACTAGTTACTTGATTATTGCGCAGAATGAAAACAAAGCATTGGACACGTTTCGAAGATGTCGCAAATATTGAGTAGTTTTATTCCGTAGCAAGAATAAACACCGCTTTTATTCACTGTAATTTGAATTTATTAGACAAATTCCCGCTTATTTATACTATATGGTCACTTGCACAGAAAGCGGTAGACGTTTTGAAAATGAATTTGATAATAAACAAATGATTTTTTTTCTAACATTCTATTGAAAAATTTTAAGAATATAATTGCTCAATTCACAAGCCCAGTCGTATGGTTTATCGTTTAAAAAAAGACGACATGCGAACTGGGCACATCGTATTTTATCGTGTTATTCTTGTTTTCATTTATATTTTCTTCTTTAAATTTATTTTAGATTGACTTCATTTTATTCAATGAAATTAAACCAGGTATGGAAATTTCAATTTGATACATATTAGTGTTAAGTTTTTCATCATAAGCAATGTTGATTCAAATAGTTTGAAAATTAAATTAAATACATACTCTTATATACACATATATATTAGAGCGGGTAAATTTTTTTTTTATCTACCAAGAGTAGTATTGCTTTCTATCACTCAATTATATATTACATCCGTAATGAAGAAAAATGATTTAGGAGGCGCTACAACACTGCCATGAAAAACAAAGAATTGGCAAAAAGCAGAGTTGTAAGATAATGAAGCTTGACCTCCTGTCTTTTCTCCTACTATCCCTTTCCTCTAGTTCCCGCACAATTCATCGTACATGTAGGGGTTATCTCCTGAGTGCTGGTCCAAGAAAAAAAAATAAGTACTCTAAATACAAAAAAAAAAAAACAAAAACATTTTGATTCACCGGCACCTTGTGTACTAGTTTCCACTTGGTTTTTTTTTTATAAAATAGAATATTTTCTTAAAAATTATAAAAAAAAAACACATTTCAAACCAGTGTCTGAATTCTGTAACGTATGTGAGAAAATTTTGAATCGAAAGTATATTTTAGGTTTTATATGAATTACCCTGTAAAGAAGGGGATGCCCATTATAATTTGTTTTATTTTTCTCGATGCGGAATCTACTCACAAGTTATAGAACCGAGCAAAGAACTACATGAAACACTTTTTTTTTTTAATTTTAAATACTTCTTTTATTGTTCTCCAATTTTGAGGCATGCCAAGAGTAAATACTATTGTATATTTATGTAGTTTTATTTAATGTCTTGAAAAAACCTAAAGAAATTCCAAAATGCTTTAAAATGACATTCTTCTAAATATTAAAGAATTTTGCGGAACTTTCTTTTAAACAACCGACATGATAAGATAAACTAATAAAATATATTGTATATTATACGAGTAAATATAAAGGAGTTTTTAATTGTATGAAATAATATAAAAAAAAAAAAAATTAAACAATACTACAGATTTTGCAAAGAATTAAAATTTTATTTGCTTATTTTGTTCAAAAGAGAATATGTCTACTAGTAATGTTGCCAGCACACCATTTGGTATTCAATATAAAATTTAACGAAGTAAAAAAAAATTAAAACACCAGGTGAATAGTTAATAAACGAAATATGATATTTGAAAGCAAGTGGTAAAATTATATTTATTGGAAAAATGCTTATGTATCTTACACTTAAAAATATACATATATAAAATATAAAGACAAAATTAAATAATTACAAATTCTTTCAATATAAATTAAATAAAAAAAAAAATATGACAAATATAAAATTGAATGTTTCATTTCACTATCGGGAATATTTAACCGTTCTTATACTTGTATGTTGTCACGCTCAAATAGAACACACACGATTCTCATAATTTCTTAAATAAAATTTTTGACCTCGAGAGTTTAAATCCCCAACACAAGTCCATTTCTTTCAATTTTAACAAAGTTACGAAGTTTAATAAAAGAAAAGCTTACTTTAAAAAATTTTCTACCAGTCTCGGGTGTTTGAAGATTAAACATAATAATTGTATTAACGAAAAGTCAACAATAAAACTTATTTTAATTATTTTCTTCTTCTTTATGGTCTGTTTTTTTATTGAATCTATCTGAATTTCGTTTTCTTGGGTTACAATACAATACAATTACATAAAATGAGTTTTTTTTTTTTCATTTTGTTGACGGGGAAAAAACCAAGAGTTTTATTTTTGAGCGGTAAAATGATAAGATTTTCCGATCTTTTAGTTTTACGTTGCAAAATAATTTTATAATCATTTAATTTTAATTAAACCACATTGTATGTGACACAACGTATATCCTGTGATTCCTACTACTTTGCAGCTTTAATGTCTCAGGGGAAATTTACAAAATCTTAAAAATTAATGTATGGGGGAAAACCCACATAAAATAATTGCAAAATGTAACACAGAGTATATTTATTATGGCATACGAGTATTTTATTTATTCACTCTCGCAGGCCAAACAACAAATAGAACCCTGACGCAGAACTTATTTGCTGAGATTAATATATGCCGTACAATTAATATAAAAATAACATTCACATAATATCTATATAAGGATCAGCTACAGAATAACAACTTTAAACTATAAAGCTTTAGTCATATTAACTTTACAAACTTAACTTTATGTACAATAAATAGGACTGGAACGACCGCCCAAATTATGTATATGTGAAGTAAAGGGCGAAGCTAAGCACCATTCATACCAAATTTTCTGTTTCGAAACGCAACGCCAGAAATGTATTTCAATAATTTGACCTTTTTTCACGTCGACAGGTTCCTACAAAATTTAACATATAATTTAATTTATCAACAGCGACATTGCGATAGAACTAAGTCGGAGACTTAAGTTTAAATACAGTCTAGAAATTTTCAGAAAAAAGAAATGTTAATGAAAATTAATTATATTTTTCTTTGCATTTCCCTTTTTAAAGTGAAAATATATAACGTGCATTTTAAAAATAGTCTCTTACAGCCACTCACACTCAAGGTATAAAATGTGAACAGCTGTATACAAATATAGTTTAAACTTACCGAAAATGGAAAATACATGGGAAACCAGGATGGCATTCCCATCGTATGAGTTGGTGGATTAATACTAATTATTATATCATTGTACAGTACGCATTCAAAATAGCCGCCTATTCCAGTCAAAACACAATCTAAATCTACATTAAATTTCAATATTTTATACCGACTATTATCAATAACAGCCTCTCGATTTGGATGCACAAACTCAAACAATGGTTTAGTCTTATCAATATTGTATATATTTTTGAGTAAAACCACAAAACTGCTTTCGGCATGTGTATGGTAGGTGGATTGTTTTTCACGTACAAATGTCTCATGCCGTACCACCTGGCGCACAGCATTATATATTTTCGACGACATTATAGGACTTATAAATGATGTTGATTTACACGGTATACTTATGCCGTCGGATTTTAATAACTTTTGAGCACAATCCAAACACTCTGGAGAGAGTTCATTGTCACCAAAGGACCCTAAAAGTTCAGATACTAAAATATCCGCCTGTTCTGGTGGGGAAAATTCACGCATATCTTTGGAGAAAATATGGACATCTAAAATTAAAAAAGGGTAAATGTGTTTTAAAATAATAATAAAAATTATGAATAATACCTTTATTGTGCCATAGTTTATTTGCTATAGCTTTAAGAGTCCGAATAGCATTGGGATTTTTTTCTATAATATAAATTCGAACCTTACGATTCGTATTTTCCGCTGCATTTAGAGCAGATCTTGCCAAAGGGCCGCGTCCAGCGCCTAATACCATAATAACAGTCTGGAAAAGTATTATAATTAAAAATTTTACGTTAAAAGTATGTGATGATGCTGATCTTTCTTATCTTTAAAAGAAATATTACGAATTTTTTTCTTGTAGTGCGAATTGAATATAGAATATTTTGAGAAAAAATTAAATGACTAATTTTGAAAGTATTGTAAGAAATTTTCTCAGATAGTGTTTTTTTGTCTCTTCTTGTTCTTTAAGCTACGTTTGGACTTGGCAAATATTTGACGAAAAAAAACCTAACCAGTGCTGGAAAATGGAGTGAAGCAATCTTTTATAGTAAACCTAAATAACGCTGTTGTGGATTCCATCACATAATGGGGTTGCTGGAAATAAGGCAGCTAAGGGGAGCCATTTTATTTATATTAATTCGGCGGGCTTTTATTGCTCATATACCGACGAAGGAGGGTGCTGTATAAGAGAAAACTTAGAAAAACTTTCTTTACTTTACCGGGCTGGGAATCGAATCGAGTCCTGCTTGCAGAGCCATCACGCTAACAAATTGGACATCAGCATCCCCTAAGCACAAAAGTGCAAAATTATCAACTTACCAATTTTTCTTCAATTTCGTCGTCTTTAACGCGATCTTTTAAGGCAGCTTCTATAGCAAGTTGATAAAGATTATATTTAACTGGATCTTTCTCAAAAATTTCGTAGGTATAACAATCCAAATTATCGTACAATGGTTGCAAAGGAATCTCCAAAACATCTTCATAGCTGTTGAAATATGGAAAAAATATATATAAACATATGCAATAAACCAAGTATATCTTAATATTTAATATGATACCTTTGCAAACTATGAGTATCTTTAAACGTTTCACGGAAATTTACCAAATAGTCGGAATATAACTTTATACTCTCATCATGCGTATCTGTAGAAACAATCATATTGACATGAGCCTGTACGAACAATTTAAAAACTTCTTGCCAGACTTTGGGAAGAACAGGATAATTATGTCGATTTCTAATAAATAAAGTAGATGGCACGATTAAAGCTTCAACTGGTTCCCCCAACCAACGGCATATAATGTTAATATCGGGACGTTCACCCTCGTTCAATTCAAGTACTACTTTAACTTTAGGATTAAAATCTGCTGCTCTGCGAAAATGATTCCACCAACTCCATGTGTCTTCCGACTCTAAAGCTAAAACATCATCTTCAGATAAATCACGACGGCAGGTTGACTGAGCAACGGCTCTATTGTATAAAGGCACTTGTATTAGCACAATACCTTTAAAGTGTGGAAAAAAAAGGTTTTTAGTAAAATCGATCAGTTTAAACATTATGGACTTACCTTTGCATTTATTTGTCAATATTGTTGTCAAATTAAAATTATTTTTCTTTTTAAGTTGAACCATGGTATAACCACCATATTGTAGATGTTCAGCCCAGGATATATCACGTTTTAATACTTCTATAGAATTTTTGCGAACACCTTCATCTGCAGAATCACAATCAATAGTATCGGAGATCATAGTGATCACTTTGCAATTCCACTGGTCTGCTGTTAGCACTAGATCAGAGTATGTGAAATTGCTTTGTTTTTCCTTCATAGGGTCACGATGAAATTCTAATGGGATGTCTGTGCTGTTTAGTGGTACTGCTATTACCGAATAATTATTACGATGAGCATTTTCCAGTTGCCCGGCGTAATTTGTAATTCCCTCTTGTAATAGACATACATACGGCATGATTGTATTTTAGTGAATTCAGAAATCAAACATATAATTCTTATTAATGAAGAGCACACGAGCACGTTGTTTTTTACTACGAAGACGCCGACAATGGAAGATAAAAGAAAAGACAACAAACCGGCATAGTAAATTTTGTAATAGGTGAAATAACAATAAGCACAAACACAACATCATAAGAAAGGTAATGTTTTGCCTCAGCTGATGAGTATATTATTTATCCCAAATAGTCCAAATTATAACGGTTGTAGAAACATTTACTTTTTTATAATTGCATTGTAGTAATAACAGTTTGCAGTAAGTTTTTCCTTCTGTAAAGTTACAATTATGTTAGATAGCGGTTTTCTACATGAGACAAGGGATATTTATCTATGCCAATTACATTTGCTGCAGAAAAATATACTTTGTGTACATATACTAAAATAAGTACCATAAATGTGTTCAGTGAAAATATTTTTCCTGGCAATACTCTATATCGGTATAAGAAAGATAAAAGTGGAAATCGATGTCAACAAAAAACAGCTGAAAATAAGAAAACACAGCAGGTTAACTACGATAAGCAGAATTAGACAAATAACAAAATAGTATAGGCAAAGTTAGTGCAATTTCTTAGTTAAATTCAATTATTGTATCTATTTAAATTTTAAATTATGGCGAATAAAGAAATATTTTCGAAACATATAAAGTCTAATGTGAAACTGGCGACGCGTTATGATGCTGAGGGCCGTGAAGTTCAAGTGTGTAACTAATATTTAAAACTTTAAGCATCACTTTATAATTTATATAAAAAAATTTAGGTGGAACGTAGGGAAGATGCAGACGCTACAGTCAAAGAACAAGAAACTTTTGATATGTTAATAAAGGCTGGCTACTATAGAGCGTGTATTAAAGGATTGTCGGCTTTTGATAAAATTGTTGGTGGAATGACATGGTGCATAGAATGTTCTGATTACGATGTCGATGTTGATTTGTTATTTCATGAAAATTTAACGATTGGTCAAAAAATGTAAGTATTTTCATTTATAGGGCGTTCATTTGATAAAGTGTTATTTCCTTAAAAGCCAAAGACTGCCGTATTCATAAAATTTTTTATTTAAAAAAAGTTTAATAAAAAAAGTTCCACACAAACTTCAATCAATATACCTTTTATAAATCCAAAAATATTTTATAAATACAACAGATAATGTTTGAACTACCCACACCTTTTTTTTACCAACTTATATATTACAAGTAGGTACAAGTATTTCGAATCTTTCTACAAGGTACGAAGAACAGTTGCAATACAATGCAATGCAATAGATTTATATACATACTTATGTATGTATGCATATGCTTTCTTTTTCGTGGAGCGGTGCTCAGGCGATGCCCCTAGTTATGCAAGGTTTTGGACCGTAACTACTTGGAAATGGATAGTGTAGAGAACAGACAGCTGATAAAGAGCCAGAAGAATAGAGAGCACCAAGTATTCACTTGCGAGTTTTCTGAGAATATGTAAAAGAAATTTGCTGCTTGCCTGCTGTTATTTGTTGACGCATTAAACATTACATTACTGAAATGCGCCCGAAGGAGCTGTTAGCAGAGACACGATGGCAAGAAAAAGCTGGCGTTTATTTTATTCTTCGTTTGTTTACTTTCCCAGCAGCGTTGCTAACTGCAGTTTTATCTGTTTTTAACAGTATATCCAAGTGCTAACAAGTTTTCCAGTTTATTGTCCAAAAAACAAGTTTGTAAAATGATTACAAGTTTTTACAGGTTTCTCCTCGCTATGAACTAATAATAAATTTTTTGGTCCTTATGAGTTGCATTCGATCTTCGATCTTGAGTATCGAACGGTAAAGTGGTATTATGAATTGGCCACTTCGCCGAAATTTTCGTTGTGCATCGAATATTTAATCGAACAGAATTTTGCATTCGATGCGTATCGTGGATGTTTAAAATGTAATATTTTCATGACTGTAAATTTTGTTAATTATATTCAAGTTTCAATTTATTTTAATAATTAATAGAAGAAAATTCGTAGATTTCGATGAAATTTTCCAAGTCGGTTTATAAATGGTCGTGTTCGGAAAAATAAATATACAAATTTCGTCGAAATATACCAATTCATTTTTAAGTTATCGAATACTAAACCTCTGAACAGGGTGCCCAGGTAGTCTAGTGAGTATTGTGCTAGGTTATCAGTTGGGGGTTTCAGGCAGGGTACGGATTTGAGAGTGAGTGTGCAGCACATGTGCCAAAATTCTATACATGGCACATGTGCATGTACCAAATACTGATGCACATTTTGTGTGCCGCTCTTGAAATGTGCAGCACATTTTGCGTGCTGCTCTTAAAATATGTCGCACATTTTGCATGGCGCTCTTAAATTCTGTGGCGCATTTTGCGTGCCGCTCTTGAAATGTGCGGCACATAATGGCACACATGCACATAGTACATATTGGACTGTGGTGAAATGAGTTTATCGAATGAATTTTTATTTGGTATTATTTTTTGGTATACATTTTTTAAAGTTAGAATCATATACATATATAAATAAAATAAATTTGTAACAGACCTAATATACATATATGACCATGTACAATTACAAATCTACACACATGCATACATCCATAAAATAACAATAATTTGGCATTATACATGTTAATTAAAGAAACTCCAAATAATTTTTAACTAAACCATGAAATAAAATTAACTATTATTTGTTCATTGCATTCTTGGGAAACTTTTAATTTTACTTCATTATTGTTTACTTATAAACCAGCTGATTGCTAGTTCTCCTTGCCCAAACTAGCCCGTAGAAAAAGTATGGGCTGTTTCGTGCAAGAAGAACAAGAGTATTACTCTCTCAAAACGTCTCGCATTTACCCAATTTTTGTGGAAGCAAACGCTTTCTGGTAAGATTGGGCGCCCACGGGTGCCCAATTTAGAGTAAAAAAACACACCTTTTATGTAAACGAGCGAATTATACATACATATACATATGTATTTATCTCCTTTCATATTTCGATATCAGTGTGAGTTTTTTTTTTTTTTTTTTTTTTTAAGACAATACAAACTCTACGAAGCTCTTAAGCTTGTCTGTAGAAACACCCAGGGTCTAAGCGGGAATCGAACCCGCACCTCCATATTGATAAGACTAATGCTCATGCACTAGACTACGGAGTCACCCAAATGTTATAAAGGAGAAATAGTACTGTTTCTCATGCACAATGCATCGCATGTGTAGGGCTCCTCTCCTGAGTGCTGGTCCAAGATAAAAAATGCTGTACGGAAGATTAATTATACAATCATGCATTTCGGAAAATGCTACAGTTTTCCCCTATCCTCGCATATACTACAAATATCGTTATGCCTTCTACTCTCCCAGCAAACAAAGCAAGTATCGGCAATCTTAGTTTCCCTTTTTTTCAATTAAAAATTCTTGTGTGATCTGTGCGGTCTGATAGGATTCAAAGGCCGTTTAAATGTTCATTGAATTTATTAACAAGATTACGTATATTTAAAGTTCTTTAGTTGAAAAAATTGTTGCTGTTTTACATCAAATGAAATGTCCTTTTCGGATAGAGCCGCATCAAATACAGGGCTTGGAATTTTTAAGTATACATCCGGTGATACAATGGCTGGTTAAAAAATCGGTAAGTTTCTGAAATGAAGAAAACTCATAAATGCATAAAAATAAAAATTAATTAAAGTTAAATATATTAACAATTAGTTAGAGGAAACTTTATTAGTATTTTAATTTGTATTCTACACACATTTAAGGTGGAGAATAGAGCTGAACGTAATCTGCGTTTAAAGCGTTTCGCAATTGGTCAATTTCACAATAACTATCAGTATAAAAGTGATAAGCTAAATTTAGAAAAAATACGTAAAGCTTCAAGTCATATTAAAAAGATACAGGTATGTTTCTAATATCTTTCATAGTTTATTAAATCGACAATATGTTATCTGTAGGAACTTTATCACCCTGTTCGATTATATCAACGTAAAGATTTAACTGATGAAGATGAAAAGACTAGGGTTCATACGACTTTATTGGAATTTGGCGATGTCATGTCAGCATCGAAAACCAGAGGAGATAATGAAAATTCAAATGAAACACCAAATGATGATATGGATACTGAAGTAGGTTTATATACACTGTCGGTACTTAATATTTACAGTATGTGCGCACTGGCTTGTTCTTGCAATTTCTTTATTTCATACTTATAATTTTTATACGCGAACTATTTTTTATGTGATTTGTTGGCAAAATTTTTTTGTTGCAGCTTGATGTTGAAAATTTACTTAAAAAACTAATGCTTGCCAATGAGGTAAAATATTATTTGACAATATTTTGCAGTAAATTAAAATGGTTTATATTTAACAGGATAGCGCTCTGTCACCCGAAAAACTTGATACAGATGCGCGCTTGGCACTGAAACAACATTATCAAGAATTCAAACAGGAAATGGAAACTGATGCTAAAGAATTGACCGAACAAAATCAAATAAAATCTCTTGAATCATCAAAGTTGGCCTTACAAGAAAAATTGGAACGTAACCAGACTGAAAGCAAGGAAGTATTGGATGTACTGCAAAAAGAAACAGAACTGTTTGAAATCAAAAAGGCAGAATATGAGAAGCTGACAAAAGAAATAGAGGAGTATAAAAAATTGGAACAAAATGTAGATTCCAGGTAAGTAACAGCTTAAGTAAAGAAGAAATAAAAAGAAAAAAAAATACATAACAAAAATTTTATTAAAAAATAGATAGAAAAATTATAGATCTGCCTTGTGTGTTTCATTCCGTCATGATTATAAATTATATTATCCTTTGGAAAACTGTGTCAATTGACATCTATGTGGTACGAAGTTTTTCTTCCATAAAGTGATGTCCATTTTCTGCTTCGCACATACGTGCTCTTTTTAGCATATTTTCCATAACTTTTCGCAAAATTTCGGGCGTAATGCCCATGATTTCATTTCGAATGTTGGTTTTTAATTGGAGTATGGTTCTTGGTTTGTTAACGTACACTCTTTCTTTCAAATATCCCCAAAGAAAACGGTCAGGAGCTGTTAAATCTGGTGAACGTGGATGCCAGTTAAAATCGCTTGTGCGCGAAGTAATGCTTTCACCGAATAAGTCCCTTAACAAAGCCATTGAGGCACCTGCAGTATGTGCTGTGTTCGATCGTGTAATGATTCATAATTAATTCCCCAATTCTTCTTCACAAAATGCTGAAAAAAAACAATGAAAAAATAATAATTAAAAAAGTTATAAAGAATTCAAACCATATAGCTCGTTCTGCGCCACTCTGTAGTTGGTAGTGAAAAGACAGGTGGTGCAGGTGGTAGAAAGATATATAGCTTAATTTTCAGCAGAGAAAAAAGTGAATATTTTTAAGGTCTTATTCATAATAATAAACCGTATTATGTATGGGAATTATTTTTTATTTTTGTTTGTAAGTGTTTAATATTTTTCTCTACTTTAGCCTCTTGGAAAAGGTGCAAAGACTTCTGAAACTTCACGATGACTTAAAGAAGGAAGAAACGGAATTTAAAGAGCATTGCCGTAATGATCTCGCAGAATTGCAAAAACAAATTGAGTATGTTTTCTTTTAGCTATAAATACAAATTTCTTCATTTTAGCCTTTCACTTATAGAGAATTAGAAACATTTAATTCCCAAGAACCTGAAGAGCGTGAACAGGTTCTAGCAAAGGAAAAAGAACGTATACAGTTACTTAAACTACAATTAGCGAAACGTAATCGAGCTATATCCGCCATACAACGTCAATTGGATAAAACACCAGATCGTACAGAACTTGCGCAGTATCAAAGACGTTTTCATGAATTGTACAATGAAAGTAAGACTGCGTTTAAAGAAACAAGCTATTTTATATCTTATATCTTACATATTTTTCTTTTAAAAGTGAGCTCGAAGCATTTGGAAACTAAACAATATTATACCCTCTACAATACACTTAATGATCAAAAACGTTATATGGAAAAAGAACTATCTTTGTTGAATTCCATATGTGAAGCTTACAATGAAGGCATGATGACCACACATGGCCGTGAGGAGTTTATACAACAATTTGAGCAAATTGTTAATGGTGTGAAGCAAACGGAACAAAAAGTTAAAACTAGATACAACGAAGAGAAAAAACGACGTGAAACGATTAATGAAGAGTTCCAAGCTCTCTTGGAATTACAACGACAATATGCGGCGGCTGTTAAGCAACTGATGAAGGAATGTCAACGTTGCGAACAATTACAACAGCATTTGAAGTCTATACGTAAAAAGTAAAAGAACAACAATTATAATGAAATATGAATTGCTCTCTCACATAACCCAATCGCAAAGTCTTCGAAGCACAAATTCTATTTAATTAAGCAATATGGTTAAAATTATTTAGTTGTCTAGTAGAATATAACTGCGGGTGTATACTAAAATATTTAGATTTTAATTAGTAAATAACTTATTTTTAAACTCTATTTAAATTTAGAAAAAAGTTTTTATTTATTATATTATAACTTATTGATTACTACTCATATAATAAATCTCTGCATCTATAGTGATCAGTTACTTGTGAAAGTTTCCACTTTTCTAATAATTTTTGTCTTATTTCAATCAGTTTTAATATTAACATTAATTTTTACAATGTTCAAAAATGTAAATGTTTGAATAATGATTAAAGTATGCTAGATATAATTTAAATGAAATACTTATACTACATTTGCATGTCTATTAAAATTATAATTTCTTGCATTATTATTGTGAAGGAAATTTGCAATAACAAATGAAGCTCCTAAACTATTTCAATAAATTGCGTGCTTCAACGTTGATGCATCCCAATTTATATACAAAATGTCTTGACAATTTTTGTGTAAAAATCCATTAGATGATTAGTTTTCGTAAATAAATGTACATTATACATAAATTTGCAAGTATAATTAAGAAATAATTTCAGTAGCCAGATACATGCAAGTATTTACGCAAATTTTATTAAACAGTGGGCGTGATTGATAATATAGCGTGTTTAACTTTTAAGCAAGTAACATGTTAAGTATTAAACATAGTCTACACACACTCGCAAATCCGTACCCTCGTGTATACATATGCATTTAGGAATGTATATGAAAGTATATGTATATGAAAATATTTTACACAAACAAAATGCCTACTGGGTTCTTGCACTGGGTACAGTGCATGCAGCGGAACTAGTTCGAAAGGATAGTGTGTAGAGAGACAAGTGAAGTGAGTGAGAGTGATAAGGATAGAGCTAAATTCTTGCATAACTCTATAGTTGCTTTTAAGCTTAAGGGGAGCCATTTAGTTTATTATTTTAATTCGGCGACGTTTTATTGCTTAAATGCCTACGAAGGTGGGCACTGTTAGCGCAGACAGAATAGCATTTTTTAAAATTTTTTGGTCTGGTCGGCCATTCGAATCGGGGATCTTCTGGTTGCAAAGTCGACACGTTAGCATTATACCAACAACAAAAAATTCAAAATCGACTTTTTGATTGAAAATTTTACATGCCTGCTTAGAACGTTAGAAATAACGTTTTTCTCAAAATTATTCGAAAAGCGCTAAGTGGAAGGAGAAAAGTCAGTTTGAAAGTGTTTTGCTTCTCCTGTAAAATTTCTTCAATTCAACTTAGGAGTTTAATGAATTCCAATGACGATATGTACTTGGTACAAATTACAACAAATAACGAACCGAGAATTACATTAATTATTAAATATTAAATTTCTACCATCAAGTCGTAATTTATTTAAAAAAGCAATTAAAAACACAAATTTTAGATTCAAGAAAATATTAATTTTCAATTCAAGAAAATAGTCAAACCTTAAAAAAATTATTAAAACTTTAAGATATAAAAATGAAATAAAAAAAGTAAAAAGCGAGAATTATGAATTGTTTTCCTTTTTATAGAAAAAGAAGGAAAAACAACTGAACAATTACACGCACACTGTATTTTAAAGTTGAAATAAGTCTTCTCATCGATATATCCGTCTAATCTGTAAAACACGCGCTCCAACCAGTGAAGCAAGCATTCCTTCACCAATAAAAAAATGGCTAAAAAAATGACTAAGCGACATTGAAGGCAAAAACCACGAGTCTTAAACAAAAATAATAATATTTTTTACAGCTAATCGGGAAGATATTTTAAAGTAAATAAAAATAATGAATTAAAGTAATAAACAAAATGATTTTTAAGAAACAAAACCGTCACAAAAACACATATGTATATATGTATATGATTTGTATGTACAGTCTTGCAAATAATATAGAACTAGATGGTGAATTTTATCTGAAATGGACTGGTTACAAACATGGTCCTATGTAATGCAGCCATAGACCAGGTTATTGTTGTTATACGACAAGCTTTCGTGCTTTTCTTCGTATTTACAATTACTAAGTTGCATTAAAATTACTCTCTGAGGTGCTCCATGGAAATGGAACATGGAGAGTTTTAGGGTTAGTCCGATGGGTTATATAGTTCATGCCTATGACATCGTAATGTTAAATAGACCATGTTTTCTTCATATGTTTGGGTAAGCCTTGGACTAGTCCTAGTCCTCAGTGGACTACACTATGCTTGCATGTGAGGACTAGTCACATTATTTTGCAGGAAGTAGGTACTTTTTTAATTCCAAAATCATATCATAAACATCATTGTTCTTTCTGTCGTTTGTGCCAATAAATTTTAAGCGCGTTGAGGAATTTCATAGTTGTAGCAACAACCGCCTGATATTTTCAATCCAAACCAATAAACCTGCACGCACTCCTTCGTCGGTATTGTGTAGCACCAGCGAAGTAAAATAATTATTAAAAATGGCTACGAAAAACGAAGCTTCAAAAATTTAATATTTCTCCTTGACATCAGAACCGCTGCAACACTGCTATGCAAAAGCATAGTTGTAAGATAGTGAAGCTTCACCTCCTTTCATTTCTCCTGCTATCCCTTTCATCTAGTTGCAGCATAATGCATTGCATGTGTAGGGGTAATCTCCTGAGTGCTGGTCTAGGAAAAAAAAAATATTAATTAAATGTGGGGTAAAAGTTATATACGTATAACTTTTCACCTTATTGATAAAATTTAACTAACTGTTTAGATAGTTTAGTTGGAGTTTGTTTCTTATTTTAGTCTTAACAATTTGGCTGAAAACTCTATCTCTACATTTGACCATGGAAGATATAACAACTTTAAAACAATATCAGAAATTTCCTTAAACTTAGCATTTTTATGAAAAATCGCAAACAAATTTCATGTACGGAAAAACTACTAAAAAAAATAGCTAGATTAAAATAAAAGTGGCTAATAGCTTTTCTTCTGGGTAAACATGATGAAAAATGTCTAAATTTAGCCAGAAAATGGCTAAATTGTGCCATCACTGACTCCAACTGGAAAGACATTAGTTGCAACTGGTACCTGTATTCAATTTGGAATAGATCATAGCGATTACATTTCAATGGTTTACAGTCATTTTAAATATGCCACTGTGCCAATCTAGCAAAATATTACGACTCAATAGTATTTTGACCTTAAAAAATAAAAATTATACAAAGATAAAGTAAAGTTTATCAATTACATTTCTTTTTTTGTCATGACGAACAAATAATTGCTATTAAAAAAGGAATTTGAAAGCAAAACTTTCCGGTTAGCGGCGAAGTATAAGAAGGATATCTGCGTGTTCTTGAATAGTAAAAGCACTTAATTAATTAATACCTAATGTTTTATAAACACATACTACATACATATAGATTTTGTTAAATTAATACACATATACATATTTACGTATACAGCATATCACTTGAATAAGTTAAAAATTGATTGAGTCTCGACATGAGAGGGTAAAATGTTTTGGTAGTAATTTTTAAAGAGCTTTTTATTTTCGAAAAGTGCATTATTGTAAAATTCGAAAAGACTTGCAAGGCACTTTTGGTAACAGAAATAAGGAAATTTATCAATATACGCATTTGATCCCCTCTAATTTGTCTTTGTTTTTTGCCTTGTATTTGTTTAAAAACAAACGTAGTATATTTTCGTTTGTTTTTCACTTCTAACTACCCTATAGGAAGGCTGGGTCCAAGTGTCGGCAGATCGTCACTTTTGTCGACAGGTTTGGTAATTTTTTGATGATATTGTCAAAGAATCGTCGACACTTTTTGACAGCTGCATAACAATATTGTTTCATTTCGTTGTTAAGAAAATAGGTGTGTTTTTTTTACTTTTACCACAATAAGAGCAAAAATGTACAAAAGTAAGAAAACGCAAAAAAGACAACAAATATTCGCACAAAATGGGAACGCTAATGCATATGACGACCATGGAGGTACAATACAAATCTACACGCATGCATATCCAAATACAAAACTACACACATACATACATATATACATAAGAACACAATAATTTGCCATACATGTCAATTTAAGAAAACCCGAATAATGGTAAGATTGGGTTCCCAATTTAGAGTAAAAACACAGACCTAATAAATGCGGCTGCACGCAAAATAAAATTTTTTATAAAAATATAATTAATTGCTTTATCCAGCAGCAAATATTAGTAGTGTGGAAATCTAGTAAAACGTTCCATAGATGTTGACTAGATTCCGGTGATTTATATTCTGAAAAGTTGCTTATCACTTTTCATTGTATTTATTAAAAACACCTGCACTTTATTGTTCCGCTATAAAGCCATTTTATGGTACTTTAAATGAGAACAATAAAGTGCAAATGTATTCAATAAATAAAGTGAAAAGTGCAAAAAGTAACTTTGCCTGAGTGCGGGAGTACAAAAAACGTCTTTGCTATTAATTATATAGAAGGCAGATATACATATATTATTATTATTTCTTAATTTTCTAAAGTTTAAAAACATAATCTTTCTACATGTGTCCTATTCAAGATATTACCAGTGTATATGAAATTAATGTTGTCAGGCACACAAACACTTTACTGTAATTAAGCTAAATTACAAACACTCAAACAACACTTATCTTCATCATTTCACTTTGTTACTACATATTAGCATTTATTTTGCCTACCCATTGCTTGTTAGTAGGTGGAGATAATTTTCCAATTGTTAAATAAATATTATCAGCCATAGACAAGAGGAGCAATAAAAGCATTTTATTCGTTAATTTATAAAGACACAAAGAGTGAGTTTGAAAACGTCATTTGCAAAGTCACTCTATACAAAGTATTGCATTCCAAAATGCAACTGTGCAAATTTTTACAATGTCATCTGTCCAAAAATGTACCGAAAAAGTAATCGATGCCCATAGAATAAGCAAACTATGCATCGTTTGAATTGATGATTGTTGACATAAATGTCAGTAGCAGAGATTAGGGCAGTTCTGGACTCCTCAGCAAGGGTTCATGTTTCCAAAGTAATTATGACCAAATTACAACATATGAACATAGGTCTGCTTGTGTTACATTTTTGGTTCATGAGGGCGTTAGTAAACGTCGTGCCAAACTCACTCTGTGTTCACAACACCATCAGATTAAAACCCATGAGCAGGTATTTTTTTCTTTTTTTTATCTTGGACCAGCACTCAGTAGATGACCCCCACACATACGGTGCATTGTGCTGGAACTAGAGGAAAGAGATTGTAGAAGAAATGTGTTGTAACGTCTCTCATGTCAAGGAGACTTATTAAATTTTGAAACTGCCTTTTTAGTAGCTATTTTTAGTAATTATTTTACTTCGCCGATGCTACACAACGCCCTCGAAGGAGGGTGTTCTGATATGTCTGTGGATTGGATACAGCTGAAGCCGTTACGGTTCTTCCCACAACAACTGACACAAAGTCACACAAAAGCACAACAGAAAAATGCTAGATGTTTTTATGAGTCTGAAACTGGGGTTGAGCCCAGGAAACATTTTTCGCTTTATAGTCAACGTGCAGACTACTTCGACCATCTGGAACGTAATCTGTCTCTTCACCACTTATGAACACAGGTCTGCTTGTGTTGCATTCTTGGTTCATGAGGGCGTTAGTAAACGTCCTCACAAACTTACTCTGTGTTTACACCATCAGCATAAAACCCATGAGCAGTTATTTATGTAAATCTGTAACGCAATACATATCTCTTCTTCACACTATCCCTTTCTAAAGAACAAGTGAATACACAATGTTACGATTGCTAGTAGGCATCTTAATTGTCAGATTATTCACTTTTAAAAAAAAATAATAATAAAATTTGCCTAAGGTCGTTTTTTTTAGAAATTTTGAACTCGCGCTTAATATTACCCACAGAGGTGACGGAGTTAAAATTTTCGAAACACATTTAGTTGAATTAATATAACATTTAATTAAAATTCTTGAATAATAAAGTCAGTGTCAGACAGCAATTACAATTTTATTACTTTTCCTAATTACAATTTGTCTTAAAGGAACATCTTTAAAATTCCGTAATATTATTTTAATTAATTTAGTAGCACTTGTTGTTTCATTAAGTCATTTGTTAAATGTATTACTTTAAAACGAGTATATACATATGTACGAGTATATATATACATATATACATATATATATGTATATATTTGTACGTGTGTATGTATATATGTTTGCGTAAGTTTGTTTGAAAGTACATATCTCCTCGCAACATTGGCATTAACCTTTATATTTTAAAAGCAAATATAATGAGCATGCAACAGGTTTTCGATTTCCGGCCGTTACGCAAAGACGGTGTTTTAACACGAACGATTCACATACATACACATACTAATACACTTACACACATATACACCATTTGAAATTGAAAGCCAAAGTGAATACAATTGAAGAATAATCTTATGACAAAATGAGCTTTTCTTGTCTACTGCTTTTACTCCCATTTTACTTTGCGAGAACAAAGCTTTTTCGTCGCGTATACGTAAGGGATGCTAAATATTTGTGCATGGAAAAAAGTATGTACGAGTATGTATTTTTAAATGCTTCTTCACAATGAAGAACACCAGTGCTGTAGCAGTTTTCGAATATAAAGATTAATATCTGTTTATTGTGCTGCCCATTCTTAGCTGAGAAAAAGGATAAGCATCTCAATTCGACTGTATTTTTTTCATTTTTATATGTGTTACCTCCGAACTTTTTTACTGAGTGGACCGATTTTGATGATTAATTTTTCACTCGCAAGACTGTGCTACCACCGTCTGGTCCCATATTAATGGCGGACGCATCTGGAGAATACAGCTCCCCCTATACAAAAATTAATTTTTTTAACATGGAATATGGTATTTTGGAAAGACAAAATTGACACTCTCTAGTTTAAAAGTTAAGTCCTACTTAATCACTTGATCACGGTTGCTCTACATTTTTTACATTTCGAAAAATAACATAGAAACTGTAAGTATTTATGGTACAATGCAAGAATTAATGCTTAAAATATGAAAATAAAAAGGTATTTATTCTTTTTAATAAATTTAAAGGGGACTCAAGAATAAAATACAAATTTTAAATATATTGACGCAATGAGACACTAGAAAGTTTAAAATAAAAATTAAAAAAAAAATTTAACTGACCTAAAAAAAGAATTAAAAATTAAAAAAATTTAAAATTAAAATATTTTATGCGTTTCTATATCAAAATCAGAAAAAAATTTTTTTTTTTGCAATTTTTTTTACAATGCTAAGCAAATTATTTAATTAAAAATAACCACAGACCAATACGAATTCCATGGCCTGGGTTTTCTCAGTCAATTTCTGTACGTATGCTACTGAGCTGCAATGCCTATAAGTGATCTTTCCTTAACTTCACTCTGTATATTTTCCGCTCTATAGAAAAAAAGAGCAGGGTGCATCACATAATTTGCATTTACTCCAGAACTAGCTCTTCGATTGAAGTAAGCAAAAAGGATCAAGAACAAAGTTATCTTTAAATTATATATTCATAATTTTTGTAACAGTCTTATAGTTTAGTTTATTCAGAAAGTTTTAACAAAAAACCACATTTAAAAATAAATTTTAAATATTTTTTTTAAAGGCTCCTTAAAAATCTAAACCGTACAAAAACTTAAATGGTATTCTTTTTTCTGATAGACTTGCACGTTATAAATAAAATGGGCCATGTTTTATTAAAATCATTTGAGAAGTTCTGATATTATCCACAATTCAGTGGGGTAGTATATATTTTTCTTTTTGTTTGCCTCTGTCATAATTAAAAAAAAATAATAAAATATAAAAAATAATTTCTTATCTAGATTTCTTCTATCTGTTTCTATTTCTTCTATCTATATACATGTACAGAATGTGTGTTTGTTTGTACCTTATAGGAGACCAAACCGATGGACCGATATTCCTGAAATTTTCACACCATTTAACTGGAACTGTTGAGTGAATTATTTTTTAACCACGCCTACTATTTTTTAACTTTGTTACTCCATCCACATAGTTTTTAAGAGATTTTATAATATAAACGGGTGTAACTTCGTCATTTGTGGTCCAATATTCAAAGTTGTAGATGGGCGAGATTAGATAGTCTTGTGTGGGGTAGCGAAGTAGTAAGTAGGGTGTTGCTAGTATGTATCTATATATAAAAGAGAGTGGCGTTAGTTACTAAGCTTATAATTCAAGAACGCCAAGACCGATTTCGACGATTCGCACCAATTCGGACTGGTCTCCGCCCAAAATAAGAATAATACCCAAGAAAATTCCCGAAATATCCCCAAAAAAAAATTATCAAGAAAATACATTTTCCCATGCATTTTGTATGGAGTGGTTTTACGACGCCATTGTCATAATACGATTGAAGTTAAAGTTTCTGTATTTGGTCTTAGTAACTTAGTGGTCAGTACAAATCTTCAGTCAAAAGGTGGGCGGAATTGGACAAATGGTCGTGTTACCTCCCATACAAACTAAATATAGATTTCTGTATATCTTGAAAATTGGTAAAGTAAAATCTACTAACTTTGGTGGAATTGACTTTGTAATTAAAAACAATCATCAATCAAAAACTGGGAGGGATTGGACAAGTGGGCGTGGTACCTTCCATACAAACAAAAAATTCAAAATTGACTTTTTGTTTGATTATGATGTATTCTGGTTAATTATCACATAATCATAATCACAGAAGTTCAACATATTGTTCAATATAATATATATTCATGAACATATGCTTTATATAGAACTGTTTTTAATTTAAATCGGTGTAGCGAAGCAGACCGGGGTTTAGCTAGTAAAATATAAAAATAAATTTATGTGTGTATATATGTATATGGACATGCCTAAAACCTATTATATTTTATAAAACAAGACATTTATAAAAAAAAATTCAAGATTAAATAAAATCAGTACAGTATATTAAGGGCCTCGGTTCGTCAAGGCCTACTTCCTACTACTTAGGACCGACTTTAAATAGAGCAGTTATCACATGTAATTTTGACTGTCTGTATGTTTTCGATCATTAGCCCAGTTTAATTAATTAGATATGTAAAAATCCTTGTTTGAATTAAGGCACTAAAATTTTAATATTTTTTTTTGCTTTTTAATTCGTTTTTTAAATCGTTTACATTTTTTTCATGTTGTGAATAAATAATTGATGATTCAACTAATTTTTATGAGTTTCATTATATAATTTTCGTGCTGCAGAAAGTCAACATTTTCAATTCCAGAAATTATTTGGTACAATTTAAAGAAATTTATCGGTCTTATAAAGCTATAAATTCCTATTAATGCAACCAATCCTCCGCCGTTTTCAATTGTTTCCATCATACTTCAATTTGAGAGTTTTTGAATCTTTGAATCAGTAACAAACCATCCACTTAAATACGTACATATATACATACATATGTATATATTTGTCAGAGTATGTAGACACCAAAGAACTAACCTCTCGAACCCTGTATTGTTCCTTTAACTAGACATAATGTTTGGATATGTGAATGACTGACTGATTGACCTCAACTCCAAACCAAAAGAATGAATGAATTTATTTGTGGATTGAGACTAGCGTTGCCATAAACTTTTTTCAATAATCTTCAAAACAAATAAGTAAATACTTATTTCACGTACAAAATTTTTTTCAATTCAAATTGAATATGGGTATTTCCACAGAAAAATCAACCGTGACCAATATATTAAAGTTTATTGGAAACAATTTTTTGACAGGTTTTTTGGAAAGAAAACGCTTATATTAAAAAATTACATATTAAATGCCACGATGACAAAATGAATGAATTTAAAAAAATACAGAAAAGAGTAAATTGAGATCCGGAACCGCCAAATTTCTGATTCGCTTTTACTGATATTGTAAGTGCACAATCGTGACCGAAAAACTTAATTTATTCCCATAACTTCACCGTTGCAGATAGTAAGTGCTTGAAAATGTTTATTCAAATGAAATTTAATGAATATAAAAAACTTCGCAATTGAAGCACACTTAAGTTTTTTTTTATAAAATCTTATAATTTGTCACGTGACTTCACTTGGCATACGCTATTGTAAGAAAAACTTGTTGAATACTGAAATATTCATAGTTTTGATCATACGCGGTTTACTTAGATGGACGCTTTAGATTAGATAAGAGGAACGAAAAGAAGCGTAGGTATAGAGATAAATTAAAAACAGGCCTAATTACGTCAGAAATAAACTGTCAAAAGAAAAATTACAATTTAATAATAAATGAGTTAATTTAATTTAGAGCCAAATCACATGCATTTTATAAATATACGATAGTACATACTCGTACATATATAAAATGAACTCGTAAAATATAAATAACGCAAGCCAAAATTAATTACAATTCTATATCTATTTTATTTGGTGCAAATACCAAATCGTAAGCTTTAAAAGAAAAAAAAAAAACAATTTTCGTTATTCTCGAAAATTTGTTGGGAGTTCTTATATAACCATAAGAATATTTTTTTTATCTTGGAGCAGTGCTCAGGGGATATCCCCTAGATATAAAGAGGGATAGTGTAGAGAATAGATAGGTGGTGAAAGTGGTAGGAAATTGGAGAGCTTAATTCTGGCGATAACTCTGCAGTTTAATTACGGCTTTAGCTGTAACCAATCGACAAGCACATCAGAACGCCCTCCTTCGTCGGTATTATGTAGCACCGGCGAAGTAAAATAATGATTACTAAAAATGGCTACTAAAACGAAACTTCAAAAATTTAATACGATGGATGGTAGTCTGCACGTTGACTACACAACCAACTGGTTCAACCCTAGTTTCAGACTAAAATTTTAAAATAAAAATAGACATCTCGCATTTTTCTGATGTGCATTAGTGTGTCTTTGTGTGTCAGTTGTTGTCGGAAGGTTTCAGTGGCGAAGGCATAGTCACTGGTCACTGAACAATACCGGCTTCAGCTGATAGCAATCCACAATCACATCAGAACGCCCTCCTTCGTCGGTATTGTGTAGCACCGGCGAAGTAAAATAATAATAAAAATTGCTACTAAACCGAAGCTTCAGCACTGCTACGAGAATAAAAATAAAGAAAAACGTGCGAAAGCAGAGCTGCAAAAATAATTAATTAAGCTTCACCTCCTGTCGTTTCTCCTACTATCCCTTTTCTATAGTTCCAGCACAATGCTTCGCATGTGTAGGAGTCATCTCCTGAGTGCTGGCAGATAAAAAAAAAATACTATTTTGGAGAAGGAAAACTACTCAATAACACCAATAAAAAACTCAAATTACTTTTGTTTTCAATATACATAAATGGCGGAACGATTATTCTCACTCGTCTTCGTTAAACATGCAGTAAGTTTGAGTGTAAGGAGTTGCAGCAACTATAAATAATTTTTAATGTTGCATCATATTATATTTCACAGGTTGCTCGATTTGATCTCATTTTCAAAATCTTGATGGCGCTAAAGAGGGCTAAAAGTAGGTACCAATATTTTTTTTCTATTATTTTACCCATGTATCAACGTTTTAGTGCTATTCGAAATTGAAATTCGCAAAACGATTCCTACGCTGCACCATAATGTACATGTAAAATTTTTATCTAAATGGTTCATGGTTCGGGCAACACATTTCTTTTTAAAAAATTTGCAATAAAAGTAAATACATAATAACCTTATAAGCATAATTTGTATTGCAGTGAATTATAATATGTGCAGACATGTTTTTTTGATTGATATAAATTAATTTAGTGTTCATACATATTTAATTTAGTTGCTGACAACTACTACTTGTTATAGAGAAACAGCACCTTAGTCAATTTAGCTTACTCAAATAGCCTTTCACTGCTGGAAAAAAAACAATGTTTTGATCATAGCCTATGGTTTTGATGCATAATTCGCTGGTCGTCTCTTATTTTTATTTACTGTTTTGACATTTGGTTTACCTTTCTACAGAATTTTTTTCTTTTCACTGAACATACTTCCGAGTAAAAATATTTGTGAGAAGGGTTGTATTTCAAGCTTTACTCTATATTTATAACAATTTCGTACTTATTGCGCAATAACTTAATTAACAATTTGAATAGAATATTAAGCTCAATAATGGCATTTATTGTAAAAATCTCAATGAACGCCGTAGTACACAGAAAAAGTTTCTTAAATGCAAACATAGTAATAATAAAAGTCAGGTGTCGTCTGAAGCTAGATTTAGTTAATATGTTCAAGTTTTAAACACGTTTTTGTTTTACTTTCTATTAACTAATTCATAGGTTCATTCAAAGCATAATGCTAACAAAGAAAAATTAAAAAAAAAATATCTACAAAAATGTTTAAAAATAAGATAAATCTTTACATTTGGCAACTCTGACCGAGACTTCAAACATCCCTAGAGATGTTTTCTTCTTTTTATGTAGTTTTCGTAAATAAACGAACATACAGACGAACCATGAATAGAAAATATTTTATCTTTCGTTTCCTTTTGCTCTGTAATAGTTGTACTCACATGCAGACGGGCATATCTAACAATATTTATAATGCGTGTGTTTGTTCATAGCTGTTGGATGCTTTGTTGGAAGGCAACCCTACAATAATTCAAATAACAACAACATAGAAGTGTCTGAGGGCTTCAAACAATGTATATTTTTTAGTTATCCACAGAGAATGAAGCAGTCATTATGTTTTAAACCGGGAATGATAACGAACCTATTTAACGGAGTATTTAATATAGTGAAAAAAAAATGAAGAAACATAAAATTTGTTGACTCCGTCTCTTATTTTCGTTGCCAGTGTTGTTGTTTTCAATCAATGTTGACTTTTTTTAATTTTAAATAAATGCAAACATAAAATTATTATTTTGAAGTTTTTATGTAAAAACAAGTGTTAAAATTCAGTGAATTATTTGAAAGTTGCTGCTTATTATGCAAAAAAAAAATTAAATGCGTATGTAAATGGATATAATAAATATATAAATTGCTGCATATGCATGTACTATGTGATTTTTTATTAAGACCCGTTATCTGTTTTTTCGTAACCTTTTTTTTAATTACTGTAAAACAGTTAAGAGAAACAGCTCGAAAAAAATGATCAAATTTGAATTTTTATTACACAATTTGTGCAAATTTAATTGCTTTCTGTGTAATAATATGAAGTAGAAATAAGAAAGAAAAAAAGATATCTACATAAGAAATAATCATTATTTTTAGCATTTCCATTTCAATGACAAAATTTGTAAAACCAGTTGAAATATTTAAAATCCCTTTGAATGTATCTCATTGAAATATAAAAAAGAAATATTAAAATAAAATTTAAGTTAATACAAAATAAAATATATTATAGTTTAAAAAAGCGTGTAATTAAAAAAATACATACATACATGCATATTTATGTATGCACATATATGTATATGAAATAAAATATTTAAATTAAACTATAAAAATTAAGTAATTGTAGTGTAAAAATTGTATGTGATTGTTTTTATAAAAATAAAGCATTTTGTCGCTTTTTATATTAAACTTAAAAATACCACTGTGGAATATAATTTTTCAGGAATAACATTTTAAAGTGATAATAAAAAAGGTAAGTACATACGAGTACATACATACATATAATCGTAATATAATATCGCGCCTTCCTAGCAAGAGCGTCATAACGTAAAAATTAAATTTTTAAAGCTACGTTTAGACCTGGCAAATATTTTACAAGAAAAACGTAACCAGTATATTTTGCACACTTTTTTTCTCTATTCAAAATAGTTTTGATTTCAAACAGGTCTCTATCTTAAATAAAATAGCATAGGTTTTTAATAAATTTATATTTCACTCCATTTTAACGTTTATATCCCATGAAATATTAAAGAATTATTTCCGTAGAACACTGGTTTCCATTTTTTCGTTAAATATTTGCCAAATCTGAACGTAACTTTAGTTGAACATGCAAAAATGTTCCTCTTATAAACATGTATTCATCTTATAAACATTTTTTTGTTAATTTAAAACTTGTATTTACAGAGTAGAATTATTTTTTTGTTTGTTGATATGTAGATGGATATGCCATTGAAAGTCTTTTAAAGAAAAATAAAATATTTAGACATTTTTATAAATGTACGGACATACAAATTTTGGTTATATCTATTTAAACTTGTCAAATGATGTATTATTATCTAAATAACTAGGACCTCGCTTATTTGTGAGACCTTTTTCATGACTGTCATACAGGAACTCAGCATAAACGTATAAATCCTATTGATCCGATGGAGGCCTGGAGTTTAAATGTCATGTCCAATCCACCAGTGTCCTATGCACTCATATTTTAGGACTCGTCTTTGTACAGAATATATTTCAAAACTACATATGTTTATATGTACATACATACATATGTATATATGGACGTGTTTACATATAAGGATCTTTGCTTATAACAGTCCATTTAGTGTGTAGTTGTCATAGGCCGATATGCCAGATAAAAATTTTTCTTTTATATTTTAAACATATACTCTGCTTTACAAATTCTCAAAAAATATGCAACTGCTCTAAGCTCCATCTATTTTTCTATCTTTTCACCACTTGGCTCTTCTATACAATATCCCTTTCCAACTAGTTTCGGTGCATGCATTTCATCCGCAGGAACCCCCTCCTGAGCACTGCTCCCAGAAAAAAACATTAACTTTCGTTTTATTGTAGCTTCGGTTCACATATACATACATATACATATTGTAAATACACAAATGAATTTTCTAAAAAAAAATAATACCACTATAATTCGTTGCGAATCGTTATAGTTTAATGTTTACAACAATAAAATACATATTTTTACCCTACAATAACACAGTCGTTCATATAACCTTTTGTAGCTGATTTGCACAAACATTTAATGAAAACAAACAATTGTTGAAAAATCTTAATCTGCAAAGATGTTGTTGTTTGTGTTACCGTATAAAAAAATTGTTTGAAATAATTAAACATTAACAAAAAATAATTAAAATTAATTTTATGGTTAATAATTGTCTATATTTAACTTAACTAATGTATGTTGAATATTAAACAATTATTAAAATAAAACTTAACTTTATTTACTAATATATTTGGCAACTGACACGAAAAACGTACTAATTGTACTAATTTGCTTGTCGTTCTTTGGCGTATAAAATAGAAATATATCTATCGCAGAGTTCGTTACGCCGACGAACGGTGTTGTGTTAATTTTCATAATGTGTTTTATTTCCGATGAGAAATTTCGCAAGGAAAATTCATCGTTCATCGCAATTGCGTTCCCAGCATATGACAGCTGTAATTTTTTCGTCGTAATCATGCGCAACATTGCCAATTTACACAACGAACTTTTACCGACGAATTCGTTATGCTAAACGAAATACGTCCTTCGTCTCAAATGTGTTCCCTGCAATAGCCATAAACAGCCTTTATCTCTCTTTTATTATCTGAAAAGTGAGAAAATATATGATTTACCTCTTAGTTCACGAATACATTAGATGCCATAAGATAGGTTCGCTTAGTTGCCCTCGCTGGTTATGGTTATGTCACGTATAATTTAACCTTTAACTTTAAAATGGCTAAGCTTCAGTCATATGAAACTGAGCTGCGGCTGCCAAAATTCAAACCCCACAGCTCAGTTTCAGCTGTTTGGATGAAAAAGCTCCACCTTTTTTGAAACCTGATTCGTGTGTGTCAAATTATGTTATGTTATTTTTTCTTTGAATATTATTAAATATAATTTTTTTTTGTTAATAGCATTAACGTAAATGAAATATTTTTATAATTTGATATATCCGGCTTTTTCTTATTTTTAGAATTGAATTAATAAAAGTACAAAATATGATGGGCGTAGTAGAAATATTATTTACATTTTATTCAGATCTTGAGTGAAGGTTGGGTACACTTCAAGATGTACATTAGTGTGTCTTGGTGTTAGTTGTTGTCGGAAGGTTTTGTGTGGCGAAGGCGTAGTCACTGGTCATAAGTCATAAGTATTATGTAGCACCAGCGAAGTAAAATAATTAGTAAAATTTGCTACCAAAACGAAGCTTAAAATTTTTATACGTCATCTTGACATCAGAGGCACTTCAACGCTGCTAAAAATAGTGAAGCTGCACCTCCTGTCATTTCTCAAACTAACTTTTTCCTCTAGTTCCAATGCAATGCATTGCATGTGTAGGGGTAATCTCCTGAGTGATGGTCCAAGATAAAAAAGAATTATAAGAATTTTTATAAATTTAGTTTTATTACTGACATGCAAAGTACAAATATGGAATTTTTTCTTATATTCTTGTGAACTATATTTGTTTATCTTACATATGCAATGGCTTGTATTTTTCCAAAATAGCGCGGTACTTTAAATGCCTTCAGAAAAAAATTCACTTATTTGGCTACATCTTTGGGTCGTGATGTCGTTTTGCTGGAAACAAAAACTCTAAAATTACCCAAGAATGGCAAAGAAAAATCGATTATCATTTCAATGTAAGGCTGCCTGTGTTGCTTGCTCATGGCGCCATTTTTCTGTAACCAAAAATCGTTGATGTGGCCACATAAAATGTCGATGTAATATTTTTTCAAGAAGTATGTGTGGATTTTTTTTTTAGCGAATTCTAGCAATTGAAAGGCATTTAGATAATAAATGCATTCAATATTTTTGTAGCGTTTTTAAAAAATATAATTTTCACAATTTAAATTCGTTTTGCTTGAATGTGGCTCTTAAAATTTCCTAACCTTTCCTTATTCAACAATTTGCACTATTTTCGTATGTTATTTTTAAACCATTTGCCGTATTGAACTTCATGGTTACAAAATTTCAAAAAAACTTGAATTGTTTATTAAATTGATCACTGACTGCCTGACTTCTTATATTTCGTAGAAATATTTTTGTGGTCGTCTCCAGAAGCAAAGCATTACAATTGCTTGTCATTTTGCGGAAGTAGTGGGTGAAGTTTATGATTAATATATTCTGCTAACAAAATTGAAATTTGATACTTATTTACATATCGTGACCTTAAATGTCAACAGATGTAACTACACAAAAATTCTATAGTTTTTGAGTGATTATGGCTCGTTTTACCTAACAACGTGTTTATGCCAAATTTTAGAGTCCTGATTTCATTAAATAAATTCAAACAAGCGCAACTACAAGTGCATCTGTGTATGTATTTCTTACAGCAAAAAGGCGAAACTAGGCATACTGTTTGTAATATTTTGCACACATCTACTTCTGCTTTTTAATTTTACTATATATTTATCATAAATCTTCAACCAAAATATCAATTAAAATAAAATTATTCTTTTACAATTGTACGATGTAAGTTTGTGCTATGAATTTGGGTTTCGTTCATATTTATTTAAAATGTTCTTTATACTGACATTATTATACAGATGTTATTTATATTGACTTCATCAAAGTTTTTGATAAAGTCAACTATAATCTATTTCCCACTAAGCTGAGCTTTTTGAAATTTACTCGCAACAAAATTAAAATCTAATTTTATTGTAGGATGCAGCGTGTTCGTCTTAAGAAATTATCGTCAGCTCTGGGGTTCCCCAACGAAGCCGCCAAGGTTCTATGTTATTTTCGCTTTTCGTAAACGAGTTGGAGCTTGCATTAAAATTTTGTAACGCTTTAATGTACCATAAAGATTTTGCCCAGTTATGAATTGTTCTCAGAAGGAACGTACTTGCAATAGGAATTAAATATTTTAATGGTGTCAATTGAATCAAATGGAGCTAAACGCAAATAAAGTAAACATATGCGATTTACGACATTTCAATTCAATGACACATTATTCTTTGGACGGGCATCAACTAGAATTAGTTGGAGAGTTTCTGGATCTTGGTATTCTACTCGATACCAAGTTTAATTTTCGCAATAATTTCCTAGTTCCAGCACAATGCATTGCATGTGTAGGGGTCATCCCCTGAGTGCCGGTCCAAGTTAAAAAAAAATAAATAAATAAAGCTCGAGGTGTTTTTGCTTATATAAAACGATGATCATGGCTTTTTCAGCCTTTTTTTAATTTAAATTTAGCATAAAAAAGGCAATTTTTTTTTTAAATAATCTGGTGAACCCTTGAAAACTTTTTGAAAAATATTAAAAATTGCCACATTGACAATGAAAAATTTAAGTACACTGAAGAAACCTTTTAAGTTATAATTGGAGAAATATTAGTTGGTTGGTTCAGGTGTTACCGCTGCGAATACCATAAAAGTCGCGTAACTTATGTGGACTGTAGAAATCCAGCCGCCAACATCCAGGGATCCCACCAGCCAGATGGGGATCATAGCTTTGAAGCCGCCAATATTGGCAAAGAACGCAGCACTCAGCGTCCTCTGTCTGCCTCTGCGCAGGGCCGGGCACTCGCACAATAGATGTAAAACCGAATCTTGGCTATCATCCTCACCATAGCCACTGTATAGAGCATTTTCACCTATCCCATGGTGTTCGGGCTACCTCCCCAATGGCCACTAGGCAGTAGAAACTCCCACAAAATATCTTCATAATGTTGTTGGTCTTCTGCTCCTCATAGCTCCGCCAATTAGATCCATATAAGTGTTCCGTTTGGTGCTGTGTTTCGTCGGAAAGAATAATTGGCCCATATTTTTTTGAATAAGAACACGGTGTCGCCGTTTCCATCACTGGTGTTAGATAGAATGTTGGAAAATTTTTCAAGGCCAACTGTAGAAAAGCATCCGCAAGTATGGTTCCAACAGGATGGAGCCACAGCGCACACTGCGAGAGACACAATGGCTCTTTGAACAAAAACCTCTTCGGTAATTTTGGGCCACCCTGTATATTATTTTTTTTCACTGATGAGCAACTATGCAGTAGCGATATAGTACTATATGAATATGCTTTCCTCCTCTATAATCAATTTTGTTGAGATGATTTTTTTTCAAAAATATTTTATGCGAATACTTCAAGGTATTTAAGAATTAATTTAGTATTTATTTTAAATACTTTTTTTCGCGTAAAAGCACAATTATTTTTTGTTTATGCACTTGTAGTACTTTATGTGCTTGAAGATGTGGTCATTGTTGGTGGGCATCTCAGCTGTTTGAGCGTTATCTCTCATAGGAAAATTAAAGTGTGTTTTCTAATTGTGTACGATAAATTAATCTTGTTCAACAAATAATTGTGTTGTGCATTACTCATGGTATGTATGTACGCAATTCGAATTAAAAGTTGCTTAAACAATTGAAATCCTTTCAGAAAGCATATCAACATTGTATCTGAAAAGATAGACTATAAAATTTTATTTTCGCCCGCCAGAAAATAAATAGCAAAATAAAATAAGTAAATTTTGTAAAAACAGAAACAAAAACAAAAACCAAAGAAAAACCATTCTCTCTCTCCCTCTGTGTCACATCGTTAAAATAAATCCCCTATAACAAGCTAAATGACAACCCTACATATAAAAGTCTCCCGCTCCATTGATGAAGTGTATAACAGGAACATAAATAAAAATATTAATAATGTTTGTGTTTTAAAATTAATATTAATTTATGTAAAAACAATACCATGTGCAATTTGTTATCTTTTGCGCATCTGTTTTATTTTTTCCTTTAAAATTTCCTTGTTTTTACAACAACAACAACAACAACAACAGCAATGGTCAGTATTTGGACGTAAAAAATAAACTAAAACAACAGCCAATGCATAAGTAAAGTTATACAAAATCAACAGCCAACCGTGCCAGAGAGTCCATTAGAACCATCAAAGGTTATGAGTTGATGTTTAAGAAGGCATTATGAAGGAGTGGAAGATTTAAAACCATAAATTAACACAAACACATACTTGTGGTAGAACATAAAATGCTTATTTACACGTTTGTTAAACACAAGCATTTTAATTTTTTTTTCATTATCAACAGCCAGCCATAGCAATACAACACATTCACATTAAAAACTTACAGTGGGTTTCAGTGATGTCAAGATTCAACATCAGTACTGATGTTCTGCAATTTATGAGTAGTTCTGGCATCGTAAAAAATTAAGTATTAAATTAAGATGTCCTCTTTTCTGCGCAAAGATTCATTTAATAATTCAAATAAACTTACAAAACATGAAAAATATCATATATTTTTATTACTTATTCTGTGTGTCACAGAACGAGCATAATTTATATGACTAGAATTTGTCTGACTAAGAGTGTAGTTATTAAAAACGTATCGTTTACCTTTACACTTTAGACATTCCACTTTAGATGTCAGTTATTAAAAAGGGTTCACTGGAAATATTTCAATCAGCTGTTGGAAATTTAAAAAATTCAAAAGAGAAAGAGAAAATGCTGAAATATATGAATTCAGTGTTTATTATTTAAAAATCATTTGTAATTTGTGTTCTCTCGTGTGACTTTTAGTTCTTTAACCAATGGCTAGTTCGGCGTTTACAATGTAAAAATCTATTTTCTGTGTCACAAAGTAAATGATACTGAAATGCAGGCTGATCCCCACGAACGCGTTACGTTTTTGCTAACTAGACCTTAAGTCACAGAACATACGAACAGGATTAATTTTAATTTATAAAATTTTATTGCGTTTATGAGAAACACAAATTAGTTTTTACTTAGTTTCAATTTCTAACCTGCTTTTAGCAACGGATTACATAGACAGATCTTTAATATATTGCATACGGATGATTTTTATTTTAATACATTTTGAGAGTGGCGATGGTCGAAGTAGTCTACACGTTGACTACAAAATGAAAAATTTTCCGGGGTTCAAACCCAGTTTCAGACTCATAAAAACATCTCGCATTTTTTCTGATGTGCATTTCTGTGTCTTTGTGTCACTTGTTGTGGGAAGATTTAAGTATCGAAGGCATAGTCACTGGTCACTGAACCGTAACGGCTTCAGCTGTATCCCTCCTTCGAGGGCGTTCTGTAGCATCGGCGAAGTAAAATAATTACTAAAAATGGCTACTAAAAACGAAGCTTCAAAATTTAATACGTCTCCTTGACATCAGAAACGCTACAACATTGCTGTAAAAAAATAACTTGCAAAAACGCACTGTTGTAAGATAGTGAAGCTTCACCTCCCATCATTTCTCCTGCTATCCCTTTGCTATAGTTCCAGCACAATGCATCGCATATGTAGGGGTTATCTTGTGAGTGGTGGTCCCAGATAAAATAAAACGAATTTCGCAGTTTAACGAAAGCGTCAGACATTACACTGTTCGTTATACAGAGCTTCGACAGTATATGGCTATGCTGTCCTGAAATAATAAATTTTTTTGAGTTAATTTTTTAAAACTATTTTATTATTTTTATTATTAATTTATTTCATTAGGTACGAGTATTTAAGAATACATTTCATACATTTTTTTTCGGTAAAAAGAATAATTCTGAAATAAGAAAATAATTTTAACAATCTATTTTTTTAAGCTTTAAGGTTTTTTCTCTTTTTATTTATTCTCTCTTTTTATTTATTATTTTTATATTTATTTTCGATATTTCGTTAACCTTCGGTTAACATCTTCAGGAAGTTTTTTATTTTAAAAGTTTTCAATGAATAAATGAAGATGTTAACCGAAGGTTAACGAAATATCGAAAATAAATATAAAAATAATAAATAAAAAGAGAGATTAATATAAAAAGAGAAAAAACCTTAAAGCTTAAAAAAATAGATTGTTAAAATAATAAAAAAGGTTAAAAAAAGTATTAAGAAATATAAGAAAATAATTTTTTAAAAATTTAGTTACTATTTCACTATGTTTTCACACCACTGTCTACAATGTTTGTAGCAAAATGTTCTAGCACTTAATATGATTTTTGGTTTCGATACCACCGTACACCACCTAAAGAGTTTCCCAAAACGAAAAAAAATTTTATTTAATTGAAGTTTTTTTTCAAAATTAGTTTGACTTCAGTTTTCCATATGTTAAATAAAATTATATTTTACTGTGCTCCAACTTTATTATGCTGACTTTTAACATACAGGGATGTGCAATCCTGTCAGCAGCGTTAACTATAGAAATTGGTTCTTTACAGTTTTTTCATAGATATACATAAATATGGGCGGCTAATTGAAATTGTTTCTTTTTTAATGAAAATTGAGCGATATGTGTATGAAAAATTATATCATTTGTTACTGGCGTATGCGTGATATTTAAGATGATCGACTGTATATAATGTATACGTAGCGAATTAGGTTACCATCTTATTTAAAAGATTTTGCATTTGTTTACACAACAATTTTCAGGTTTGACAAACATATTTATGTACGAGGTTTGTTCAAAAGAAAAAGTGAGTTTTGTTTTCTTCGATTACAATCGCGTGGTGCATCATGAGTTCTTGCCAACAGGTCGTACCGTTAATAAGGAATACTACAAGGAATTGATGCAACGTTTGCGTGAAGCAATAAGGCTCAAACGATCGGAATAGTGGAAAAAATTCTGCATTAAGATGAAGAACCAGCTCAAACATCAATGCTTGTTCATGATTTTTTGGCCAAAAACACCTTAATCATGCCTCAACCAGCTTATTCATAAGATTTGGCTCCCTGCAAATTCTTTTTTTTTAATCAATGAAAATATTGTTAATGTGTAATTTTTTTTATCGTTATATAAAAATACCTTTCCTTCATTTCATATAAATATTTTATGTACAGAAACTATATGTAATTTACATACATATACATATATATAAGTATGTATGTAATTTTCTATTTAATGGAATTTCAAAATGTATTTTTACAAAAATAACTTTTACACAATTTATATTTTCATATTGAAAAGTTTATGTTTTATTGTAGAAAATTTTTAGGACTTTTTCTCTGGTTGCAAGTCATATAAAAACGATTCCATTAAATTGTCAAAGACATCCGACTCTTACTTTAACATTCCATACAAAAAATAATAATACTTTATTGCAGTTACTTTATTTATATATATTTTTTTTAAGAACTGTTGCTAGAAAAAATGGAAAATAATTAATGACACGTGAAAAAATTAAACAATGCGTTGTTTGAAAATATTTAAGTAAAAATATTTTCTGTGTAAGACTTTGTTTGCACTTAAAAACTATTGTTGACATTTTTAGCGATCCAGTAAAATTTGGATGAAATCATGTCTAACTGTGGGTTTTATGTCACAAAAATATATAATCCCATAGAATTAAATCTAATCGCGATAAAAAAAGTACCGATTACTCAAACGAGATGTTACTTCATCAATAAATGGAATTATATAACATTGTTTAGTACTATTCATCATTCACAAAATCATAAATTTTCATTGGTTTTTATTATTTTTTTAGATTGATAACAATAGCTTTTATGCAAAAAATTTTAATGTCAAATTACATGGCAATTTTATGTGTAAAATTTTTTAATTTTTATATCCAAAACGTGATGGACAGTTAAAACGTTGTTCCAATACGCAAAGTAATTCCACGATGCTTAATGTTGGCATTTAAAGTTATTATTATTCCTGCAAGGAAAACCATTCATATTAAAGAAACTCTGTCTGCTTGATTTCTATAATTAGAACATACATGCGATTCTAAAAGCTGAAGCCACAGTCCGTCAAGTTATTTCATGAATGTATGATAAACTTGCTTCTCGTGTAGTGTGATTTAACATCATTAGATTTCTTCTTATTGGTTGTATGGACCACGTCAAAATGTCAATAAACATGCCTAAAAGTAGAAAATTTAATGTTCCATGAATCGCATTTATACATATCGTCGTGCGGCCGTTTATGAGCTCCATATGCCAGTCTGAAAATTTTGATTTAAGTCTGCTAATTCAGGTTTACTATCCAAAATGTTTAAAATCTGCAATCCGTTTTTGGTCTCGTTTGGGATCGTCTCGTTGCTGAGATAAATTGTGTTCAGAGTAAAATTTCTGAAATTGATTACTGCTGGACAGTTTGCTCGACGTGCACTTAATATTGTTGAATGCTAATATTTTTCTATTATGAAGAATTATTATATAGAATACCATTGTAAAGTATAGTCTCTCTTAGAAATAAACTCTCTAAAAACAAAATATGTAAGTCCGTTAAGCATTGCATTAGGCTGTAGAGTAACTAATTTCTCAATGTAAACGTATTTTAATTTTTTTTTGTTTGCAAGATTTTTTTTCAATCGGCATAGTTCGGTATGAAATGATGTATTGATGAACTAAGACTATGGACAAATTTAGATGACGATTAGACTGATGATGTTAACGACATTATCGATCATTCGGATCAGGTTGTTGTAGATTCTGATGAGGACAAGCATGACGAAACAAACAACTAAAAAAATAAAGTTAAGGCAGCTGAAAACATTCAAATTTTCGATAAAGCAATCGATTGGACCGAAAACATTGTTCTCAAAAATATCAGAGACATTGCTGTGCAAAAACCATTTGAAGCTGAGAAAATACAACGTACTTTGTCTTGGTGGAGGGAATTAGTTCCCTCTACCCGTAGTGTAGTGTATTCGCAATATAATTTTAAAACTCAATTTTGCCGTCTCATTTCCAAACAGCAAATAAAGTGAAAAAAGTTGCCTGAATCTATTACCAACACCGTTAAATATTTTTGAAACGAAGTTAAGTATCGTTACACAGCAAAAATTTTACTTTTTTATTTTTAATTAACACGTTTAATTAGAATAATATATATATATATATATATATATATTTCAATGAATCAATTCGATTAAATTTTTAATTAATTTTTGGCCTCAATAAATATTATAAATAAGAAAATGACGACTTATCTGACTGTTTTAATTCATATATGCAAAACTATTCATACAATTGGAAATTAATACCCAATAAGTATTCGAATTGAATTCAAATATTTTTTTTTCCATTAAAAATTTATTTGAAATTTAATAATATAAATAATAAATAAATAATAATATTTAATTAACTTTTTAATTATTATTGTTAAAAATTTAATTGAAAATCAATTAAATTAAGTCAGCAATAATAATTTAATTGATACTATAGATTTTTTACGTAATTTAATTAATTTTTTAATTGATATTACAAAATTTTTATTAAATTTTGTGTTCTGTGCAAGAGAGAAATGCAAAAATTCAAAATGAAAAAATTTCTGATTTAAAATTCTTATTCAATTTTATATCTGAAAGTGACAGAAATAATTACCAAACCCAAATAAATTAAGATGTTAATTTTTTTAAAATTTTCTATAATAACTTTATGAATAGCTTTTATTTTAGGTTTTTTTTTGTAAATGAATATATTGGTTTTTTTGCACAAATTTTTACATGTGTTAGTTATATTGCTTTGGTAATGCTATTTTGGTCTACCTGTATGTATTTCCAAGGAGATACGGTTAAGGTGGCGTATAGAGAAAACAGTAGTTTTAATACTGTTAGAAAATATGCCGTTGTAGATGCGATCGGGAGATAAAAACGTTTCTTCAGAATCATATTTTTAAAACAAATATATGGGGTATAAAAATCACAAAATCCTATCAAGTATTTAAAAAAAAAATTATCCACATCAATTTAGTGAAAATGCATTTTTGACACGTAGAGCACTTAAACCCCCGGACGATAATGATCATGGACAGTTTCTATGAAAGTGTAAATATACGTGCATACCCGTGCATATCTACTTGATGTAACAAATATTACAATATGAAGATCAGAAACTATGTTTTCTATTCATTTCAAAAGTGTCTGCCATTTTTATACACCCTTTATGTTGAAATTTTTTATTGTAATTCGAGACATTTTTAAGTGTTCGCTCTATTTCAGTTATTTGTTTTTGTTGTTTCAAATTTATATTTCCTTTTCATTTAATTTTTCAATATGACAAAAAAAACTAATTTATTTTATGCTGACAAAATCATTGTATCGTTTGTCACGTGCCGAGGGTTTGCTAAATGTTATTAAATTTTCTTTTCATTTATTTTGCTGTGTTCATTGATGCGGAACGATGTAAAGTTTGATATGTTGATATCAATTGACATCGTGTAGTACATAGACAGAGAATTACTCGAACAATTTGCATATGTTTGCATAAAGAATGTGATGGTATGCAAAAATGTATAAGTCATTACCTGGAAGTTCTGAAGGTAAGCATATCTTGTGCGTTGATTTAGTCTTTGATGTTTGTAACTGATTCCAAAGAGATACAGATACCGAATCAATTTTATTCAGTTGGTTAAATTATATACTTTTTCAATTTACACTTTTGAAACAAAAGAAAAATTTAGCAACAAATGAACTACTTTTGCAGGTTGATTTTGCTGGAAACTATTCTCTAACCTTTCGCAACGAAATTCAAGATGTTCACTTCAGTTACAGGCAAGTAGAAATTTTTGCCTACGTTGCTTGGTATTTTGGTGAATCTCATACAAACAACAAATTCGTAAAGAATTACAAAACCAACACAAAAAAAAAATTCAAGGATTTACTATATATTCTGAGCTGGAAGCAGTTGTCTAGTCAAAAATAAAATCATTCTTTCTAGCATTCGTGGACGTAAAGAATTTAAGGTGGCGATGGCTGCAGTAGTCTGCACGTTGACTACAAAACCAAAAAATTACTGGATTCGACACCAGTTTCACACTAAATCATAAAACCCTCTCCCATTTTTCTGTAGTACATTAGTGTGTCTTTGCTGTTTTGTTGATGGTGGTTTAGCTGTAGATGGAAGGGTAGCACCGGTGAAGTAAAATAATTAGTAAAAAAGGCTATTAAAACGAAGCTTCAACACTGCTGGTCCAAGATAAAAAAAATAAATTGGTTCAATGTAGCGGAAGAACGAATGATTTTAAAACAGTTGTGTCATTGGCGACAGGCCGACATTGAAATGAGTGCTTAGAACGTATGGATGATCTATGATTTGGTTATATTTTAGCATGTGTTCACATTTAACAAAACAGCTCGTCACGACACGAAGTACAGTAAGTAAATTACAACTACGCTATTGTTTACATGAATTAGTAGGCAGACGTGAGTGCTTTTTCCATGAGTTCAAAAGTAGTAATCTTGTTAACATTTAAGATTGCATTGAAAATGAGTTCAGATAAAGAAGTGCTTAAGAAATCATGAAAATACCAATTCATAGTGAAAGCATTCTCTTTTCTTGCTGGGTTGTTATTAACTAAATTGCTCGGTTTTGTTGTCATAGAAAAAATTTGTCGCGTCCGTCTTGTCACTTTCGTATTTATAGCAATTTAGGAAAATTAAAATATTTCATAAATCTACACTTAAAATATGTTCCTTTAAATAAGTCCTTAATTTCCACATTTACTACAAGAATTTTTTTTTTTCACAAATTTCGCTAAATTAGGCATATTTGTAGACATGCCCAAAAAGAACTTCTATTTTTCTAGCTAATATGTGCTTTTATCTTTTTACTATATTATTGAAATTGCTCAACATTTTTTCTTAAATGTAGTACACCTGCTGGCTTCAAAACACCGTGGATAAAGGTATATCGGATCTTCCATTCGTTTCCTCTGTTTGGCTCAACTAAAATTGCGAGAAATTGCTTCTGTCAATCGGTCATTGTCCATATGTGTTTATTTTGTTTTGTGTAGAGTAAATTACATAACTTTACAAATTCAAGGATGCAAGACCATTTGCACAATATTGTGACTTGGACTAATATATTGAAAATATCATTTAAAAATTTTCGTCAAATTACTCCACACTCATTGTTTAACGAAACTATATTTACGGTGATGTGCATTAGCCACTGAATAGTTGTAATTCGACTATATTAAATAATTATTTCTTATAACCTTTAAAGATACATTTTACCCGATGCAACCAGCAATGCTTAAGGCTCTAAAAGGCAAAATGTCTGTAACCATCGATTAGATACAGATCCATACAGTTCAAAATATGCTAAAGAATTTATTTTATCGTATCATTTACTACAAGATCAAACATGTAGGTCATTTGAAGGAAATAATATTCTATAATAAAATAAAAAGATTTTATTTTCAAATAAAAAAACAACATTGAAAGAAAGAATTTGTTCGTTATTTAAAACTTTTTCTAAGATCAATATGCCTTTATAAAACAACTTATCAAGTAGTCATTTCCATACGCACTTTTATCCATATTCACACAAAAGAGACATAAATTTTTTTCCCGGTACAAAAGTTAGCAGAAGTGATGTTTTATTTAAAAAACCGATATTAATCACAATCACAGCGATAATAATTTACGAACTTTAGCAGAGAACTACAGCACACTGTGTATAGGATTTCGATAGGATTGACAATGTAAGTTACGTATTCAAGAAAAAAAAAGTCTTGACAAAATTGTGGCATGTTTGGGTGGATATTCAGACAACACAAACACGTATTTATCAAACTGTGTGGTTGAGTGTGCATGTGCCAAACAATAAGAATCCCAAAATCCCTATAAGTATGCTATAGCTTAAATATTTGTGTACATTGATTATGGAAAATTGAAGAAATCAACATGAAGAAGAGTTAACATAATAGCAAATGTTTTTCATACATGTTCTTTTAAAGGTGGGGATGCGTACAATATTTGTCAATATATATTTTTTTTGTTTTTGGAAAAATTGCCATACATTTCCTAAAAATGTGTGTTGTAGAGATGTCAAAGTTTTTTTATTGCGTTATTCTTATACGTTTGCAGTTTGAATAAATCAGATATAATACGCAATATATCAAATATTTTCTTATTTTTTAAACCTGAACGTAGTAAAAGAAGAGCGAATAACTACAAATAAATTTATAAATATTGATAATTGAAATTACTTTTATTATAAATATTTACATGTTGTATAGAACTAGTGCGAAACTTAGGATTACTTAATTCGTCTCTTAAATTTACTATTGTGACTTTTAAATTTTAAACTTTTGAATAAAACTGTCTTAACATCTCGTACGTGCTCATATGAATATACCTAAAATAGTGATATAAAAAAATAACAGACACACAATTTAAAAAAACTATTCTACAGGCGCAAGAAATAATTATAAAAGAATTACTGTATACTTCATCGTCGTACTCAAAAGCCACTGGTCAAAAACGATATTTCGGATGTTACGTAAACATGGAATGATGGAAGATGATGTTGGCTGTTTACTTACTTTGTATTGAAACCAATAATAAAAGAACTCAAATAATTTCCGCTTTCAATATAAATATCCGTACGATTATTTTCACTTGTTTGCGTTAAACAGGCAGTTAATATAGGATTGTTCTAGCACGGGCCTAACAAAAAACCGCATAGTTTAAGCACGTGATATTACTCCCATACAAATTGTAGTGATCTCTTGAGTCATATATGACTCATAATCCTAGTCGTGTAGTCTAAGGGACGTTTTCTGCGCCATATGTGGGTCTTCGGGCAGCCAACGTGTTCTTAGTCTTCTTTTAAGAGACTACAAAGGAGCAAAAAATCAATAATTTCGCTGTGTGATTGGAAAATCCGATTTTGGGGAGCGTTATGACTGAAGTTGGTTGCAGAATGTATAAAAAATATAAATTTATCATCGTTGATATAGTACCGCCACTTCAGCCTTAGCCATTGACTGCATAAAACGCAACGCTAAACGCTCTTGTTTAGGTTAGTGTGTAAGGAAAAAAATTCATGATTTTTATGAATCTTTTTTTTTTATGAATAAAAGAATAAACACTCATATTTATTATATGAACCAAAGCTAAAAGGACAAATTCAGGCATCAGTGCCAAACATTCTCAAGACTGCAAGATGGTATTTAGTAACTTTTGCTTATTTTATTTTGTATTTGCTAACCCCATACTTGTAACTACATTGGGAAGATATAATTATCATTAACCTTCATTTTCCCACAACATTTCGCTTTATTATAATCACAGATTAGTAAATATGTACATATCTGCATGGGCATGTACATATACTAACATTGCTTATCCTAAACAGTTTTTCTGTTCTCTGACAAAGAAAAACAAATCAAACACCATTACTTCCCCTCGAATGAAATTATATTTTGCCACTTTGCAACAATTGCTGCCATTATGATTGAGTTTATTTTCACTTTGTGCTAAACGATTTACAACTTAATGGTTATAACAATTCAAGAAGATTCCTTCTAGTTTTCTTTTTAATGTTTTCTACTCGCTTTTTATCAGTTTTTGTTTTCAAAATTTATTGCATTGTTGTTTTATACTTTAATTTGGTCGTTTATTTCAGTACTGTGTTCATGTAGTCAAATTCACGTTACTCTTCATTGAAAATAAATAAAATTAAGCATGTTTTTTTTTGTTTATTGAGATTTATTAGCATTTCTTAAATATGTTACAATTTGAGTTGTACTTTATGTAGGTACGTTTATGTTCAATAAAATACACGTTTTATTTCTATGGCAACAAGTGCCACATGCTGCCTATGAATATTAATTAATTTATTTTCCACCAAATTTTATGTGCGTTAAAATGCACAAATATTTTGAGTGCCGAAGGTTAACGACTTGTTAATAGCATTTTTTTTTTTGGTTAATAGACAAATAAATAGCAAAGTCGTAATTTCAATTCAAATTCAATATTATTTCTAAATTGTGGAATTTATCTTCTAATGATAATTCTATTAGAAGTAATTAATTTGCCACCTTTCCTTTGGCCTTAGAAGAAACACATTTGACAGATGATAGTTCAGGGTTACATAAATGGTGTGTTTTCTTAGAGATGAAATGCTCAGGCTTTTAAGATGCCTAACAAGGATTTTGAGCTTTCTTTTTAGAAAATAATATTATAGAGAAGAGACAGTTGATGAAATGAAAGAGTTATTTTTGACGACAACATAGTTATATTGCCACCATTATAGTTGTCACCAACTTGAGCAAAAGTTGGGGAACAGAATAATCACAACATAATGAGTAGTGCTACAAGCTGTCAAAAGTTTTACAGAAGAATGAACAGTAAGCATAGTTGTAGTAGTCGTTGCAGTGAAAGTTGAAACCCTACAGACGAAGTTTTGAACTTTGTTGCGCGACAGTCAGATTGTGTTCACTGATTATCAATAACAAATTTTCACCAAAATGTAAACTAACAGAGAGAAATTTTGGTTGAGTTGTCTTTGTGTATATTTTTTTTCTAAAAAATCAAAATTTGTTAATAAAAAAGTATGATTATTTGCTTTGCTTACCAGTAAACAAAGTGAATGCGTTCACTATGAATTGGTATTTTCATGACTTCTTAAACACTATTTCTTTTACATGTCTTTTTTTGCTGGCTCTGTACACTAATGTTTTCACACATCCATATAGAAAAAATGTGAGTTATTTTTTGGTATAAAATTCAATAAAAGCAACATTGTTTGAAGAAAAGAAACAAGATTATTAATTTTAGGACTTTGAAGATGGTTGAACATGTACCAAGCAAAAAAGACTTAACAAAATAAATAGTTAATGCATTAACTGGTTCAAATTAACTGAACAACGCTTGATTTAATATTGGCGAGCACGTGTTCACATTTAACAAAACATCTCTTCATAAATAAAACGCAAAGTACAAAAATTAAGTTACAAGTGCCCAGTTATTCATATGAATTAATTGGCAGACATGAATGTTTTTTCCATGAGTTCAAACGTGATAATATTGTTACCATTTAAGATGGCATTTAACTGAATTCAGATAAAGATATCCTTAAGAAATCATGAATATGCTAATTCATTCAATCTTTTTTTGCCGGGTATGTATGTAGAATCATCTAAATATGTCTGTTCTACTTTTTTACACGATGTTCCGTGGAACCTGTTTACCGTATTGGGTGTATATCAGCTGTAGCTTTAGTTTCCAAAATAAAGAAGTAGCCTACTATAAGGAGACGCATGCAGCGAACAACGTTTGTAGTCGTGTAGCTGTGTAGCCTGTTGTTGCTATACGTTTAATGCATAACTCTGAAATGCTTTAGAAGAATTCAATGGATTAAAAAATGTGTGCTGTGTATACAAGGTTATTCTGTTTTTTGTCCTTATATTTATTAATAGTTATTAATTCTCAATTATTTTTATGAAAGTTTTTATATATGTAAATGAATGAAAATTTTCTGTCGCGTTCAAGTTCACAGTTAACTTATCACAATTTTGTGAAAAAATTACATTTTTGATTAGAATAAAGGAAAAAAAAACAATTAATCTCAAACACCAGATGAGTAGAATACGTGTTTTCTATGCCACTACACTTTGTGTCTTCAGGGAGGTAGTTGTAAAGTCATTAATATCATTTATTTAAACCGCCAGAGTTTAGGAAAAAACATACGAGAATAATCGTTACTGTCCAGATACTATTAACAAAGGTTGCCAGCTTTGTTGTTTTTTTTATGTTTTTAGTAAATGCCATACTTCTTCTTATATTCCCAAAGGTCAAAGCTTCTGTTTTCAGTACAGTTGAGGACGAAATTGGCTTTTTACAACTTTTTAACTGTCTTTCTTTATTCAAATTTTTTTTTATATAAAGATGTTATGAGATTTTGGAGATTTTTCAAGAATTTGGTAGAAAGTATACTGACGAGTTACCATTAGCACCAAAGAATTGCAGCATTCACACAAATGAATAATTGTGTTTTTTATTTCCTGTTTTGTTTTTTTACTTATATGAATTAAAAATTTATATTTTTACTCTGCTGTATTTATTTATTTTATTCGTCACTCCGTTATCGTTATTATTATGAGTAGGAAAAAAACACCAATTGAAATAATAGAACCCTCATGAATTCAGCAATTAAGATTTTCTACATGTTAAAATAAAATTTTCCAATTTTCTCCATTCGTAAATTTTTACAAAGCTGCCTCATATTGCTATTGTGTATATAAGCATTATATTCTTATTTTGTAGGAACCAAATATGCGTTATAAATAAAAAATAACAATAACAAAGCTTCAACAGCAATAAACACTAAACAAAAACATTCTGATAAGATAAATGCAATTTTGTTTTTGTAAATCGATATAAATTCTTAGAGAAATATCCAGGTGGCAATAAATAAAGTTGCATTAAGATTTTCCATTATTTTAATTTCATAACATAATTTTATATACGTGTTTAAAAGTGTTTATGGATGTACATGCATACATATGTAGAGATAAAAACAAGTTCTACCCTGCAGGAAGTGGCAATTGTAAAACTGTATTGACTAGTGACTTGTTATACCCCAGGCAATGAAATTTGCTATAAAAATTCATCGTGTGCTCGTCATTGAAAATTTAGTATTGACGTTGGTCTTATGTAGTCAATAGGGTAGTATGTAGTTCTTGTGGGAGACTGGGAGCAAAAAATCGTTTTGCAGCTGTAAAGTAACAGATACGTTGTCTGATCTTCTCTGCAAAGACAAAATAAAAAGCGTAGACGATTACGTGACAAAAAGTCACCAGAACCAAATAACAAAAGTATTGACTTGGAGACATTTCGCCTCAGGCTTCCTACAGGGTATTTATTGCTCTTATTATTAGTGATGTTACGAATATTATACGATTATCTGTGCCAATATTTGACGAATATGAATATTGAGTTTGAAATTTATTGTCACTCGATATTTTAAATTTAATTGAAAAAATCTCCTGTTTGCGTCAACAATAATAAATTGAATGGGTATTCAACATTATTGAGACATTCCGAGGACTGCTCCCAAGGAATATGTATCTATTATGCAAAAACCTTTACATTATCAGAAGATTCCTAAGAAATTGAAGCACTATTTAGTGTCTGGTGTTCTACAAGCTCCATTCAAACACAACAATATATTCGCTTGAACTTGGCGAATATTCGGCGATATAATTACGAATATTGGTAACATCACTACATAAATAGTACCCGCGGGGTAAATGCGTATGAACGTAATGTATATGAAGGTGTGATAAAAAAGAAAAGCTACTAAAACCCCTACATTAACGCTTTTAACAACATCAATATGCCAACAAACGCGCTGACTTAATTTCAAATTGAGACTGATTCGAAATCAAACCTTTTCGCAAACGACAAACGTTTGAAAATAACTTGAAAATAATTCGAATAGTTCATCGTTCTCAACAAAAAAAAAAGAAAATATATTCAAATTGAGAAATTCACATATTCTCAATTTACTTTCAAATGTGCATTGCAGTAAAATGTGGAAAATTAATGAAAGACAATTTTCGCTTTGTAAACTTAATATTTCTTCACTTTCGCATTTTATTTTTTGTTTATTATTCACGTTCTTAGTGACAAAAGATAATTTTTTTAGTCAGAAACAAATTATTTTTTCCCAAGAAACAGTAAATATGTAATAATTTTCTGTTGAAATAAATGAAATGTTTAAAATGAACTTTTCACTTTAAATAGTGATGCTACGTTTATTTATAATATGAGAATAATACTTGACATCAAATTGAAAAAAATTGATAAAACAGTGATTTTAAATTGTTTATATTTAAATCATTATCAATTTGTATTCAAGTCTTAAACTCAAAGCTTAGAAAAATGTTTTAGAATTGTGGTTGATATCAAATGATAAAGTCATCTTATTTCAAAGATTTGACTTCGTGTTTGCTGGGATAAGTTTCACTGAAAGTCTTTTGTTGCTACATTTATTTTTAATATTTATTGGCGTTAAGAAGAATTGGGAAAAGAAAAGAAAACAGCAAACATATCGAATCATAACCGCCAAAAAGGCGTAAGCCCAAAAAAAAAACCAATTTTACAAAGGAAAGGTTTTTCCTTTTAATATTTACATATATAAGCTGTACATTCATACATGCGTCCAAATTGTTTTCATTGTAAAATCGTGGCATGAGGCGACTGATTGAGAAAAATCGATTTTCATCAAAAATAAAAAAACGATATTCATGGTGTTTATGGTGTTTTGGTGCTCATGGCTGGCTATGATTATACATAAATATATTCGTAAGTATATAAATATATGCACATGTTGAAATAAATTAATGCGAAATAATGCTCATTCATTATTGAAGTATTAAAATAAAACACTAAATATGCCAGTCATGAAAAAACTGTCAAGTAATTTTTGTTTACAAAAAATAATTGTGTAGAAAAATAAAAAATAAAAACTAACCTTTCACATTAAAAGATGATATATAAATGGTTTTTTTTTTAATTTTTTAAATCCAAAGGGTTTTAAAAAAATCCTTTTATTATAGAAAAAGCTCAAGGTAGGAATCGATTATTTCACAATACATAAAATATAAAGTTGAATTTAAATGGTTTCATTGAACTGGTGGTTTCATCCAATTTTTGCACATGACATTGTGTCTTTGAAAAAGTTCAAGGTGTGTGCAAGGTTTCATAGGAATCAGTTGCCTGAAATATATATCAAATATGTTTCTACTATTAAGCCTTCTCTTTTTTTTGAGAATGAAACCAATTTTGCTGATAATTCTATGCTAATTCTTCAGACAAAACAAAAAATTACTAATCTTTTAGTAATTTTAGTAGAATTGTAATTTTTTTAAATATTATTAACACGTATAAAATTAAATCCGCACCGTTTCAAAAATACTTAAAAAATATACTTCACTAATTTTTATTACCATAAAAATAGCTGTAATGAATGGCACATTTCGAATTAGAATTTCAAATTAATATCTATTGATTACTAACGTTTCGTAGTTAAAAAAAAAATACATTGCCTTTAACAAAATTACATTTAATAAAATATAACTATCCACCATATGCAGGACAATTAAAATAAGCAAGACGAACTCGAAGGAGTATTTATTTCCTCACAAACAACCTGTTAATTGAGAGAGAAGAGTGGCAACCGGAACAAATGCAACAAAAATATATTAAAAAGGAAAATACTCGTACATTTGGAAATTAATTCAAGGTTGTACGAGCAATAACTGTAAATTTTAAAATGGAAACGCAAATCACACAAAAACTATTCAAATAGTGCACACAGTACAAATAAAAGCCATATTTACACACAAACACACACACACACACACACTTACTCATCCATACACTGAAAATATTCCGTACATAAAATTAACTGAAATTGTAATTTCAATAAAAAAGACTCTTCACTTAAAAACCGGTCTACTTATTTTAAATTTAAACTAGTGGAGCCGGCAATGTTCGTTTTGCTCAACTCAAACTTCTTAAAAACAAACTGAAAACTGGTTAATAGTCCTTAAGCTTTCTTAAATTATCTAACTTTCTGTGAAATTTTTTTAATTTTTATTTTCGTAGGCAAGGGCTTACCCGGCGAACTTCGCACCGCCTAACAGTCAATGAATGTCATGTTATAGATTAACTGAACTTAATTTATGATTTTATGAAAGTAATAAAAAGAAATAAAAAAGTACAGCAATTAAGAATATCAATCGCGGATGCAATCGATTTAATTCTCTTCATTGAAGTATACCAAATTTCAGCTCTTGGTTCTTGTCTGATATACGGCGCACCCGTATATCAAATGAGAGTGCCACATGCTACAAAGGGTCAGCCAAGTCCCCCTGATAAAAATTGCCAGTTTACATATTTTTTCCCACTATTTACTCTCCCCTATTCCGAATTTCATGTAAAAAAAAAAAAATATTAACTCTGTATGTGAGGTTATCCAATTCCGCTTAGTTTTTGATCGATTATTTGTACTGACCATTAAGTTACTCAGACCGACTATAGAAACTTTCTCAAGATATAATCAAAGCAATATTTTTTTTGTATGGGAGGTACCAGGCCCACTTTTTCAATACCTCCCGCTTTTTGACAGGTGATTTGTATAAAATTTTAAGCCATTCACGCCAAATTTTCAGGAACATTTTGGTTTAACCGTTCTCAAGATATACACAAATCAATATTTACCATGCCTACTACTTATCAGATTCTGCCTTTCCTTTGATATATGATTTACATAGGGTTTTGAGCTATCTGGATCAAATTCAGAGAGTCTTATTGTTATCGTTTTTGAGATATAAGCTAATAAATATTCATTTATTATGGGCGCAGCATCCCCAATGGTAAAAATTAAAAAAAAATAAAAATCAGTAAAAATTAAAGATCTTTCCTTTGATTCCTCAATTTTTATTATTGAACCCCAAGTTCCGTAAATAGAACAGATATTGGCTTTATTTTTTTTTTTGTAATTCAACTGTGGAATAGATAATTATATTAAATGGAAATATAAGAAATTTTTTTTTTCAATTGCCTATTTTATGCCTATATTCTGCATTTTGTTTCGTAAACTTAAAACAAAATATTTTCAAGAAGGCAAGAAATTGCACATGTTTATGTAAATATTCCCATAAACTATTTGAGAATTATCAATATTTTATCGCTCCGAAAACAAACTGATTTAAACTTTTAAAATTGTTTATCTTTTATTTTACTGTACCAAACATTTATATCATAAACAAAGAATCATTTTGAAAGCAACCGAAAAATCGTATTAATAATCAAAATTTTGTTAAATCCTCATGGACATGCAAATTGTTTATGTTAGAATGCAAAAATATGCTTAGCGCGCTGATTTATGCTTTTTAAATGATTGTCAGAATCAGTTAAAATAAAACTATTTAGAATTATAACATGTTTATTCATTTAAAAAAGCCTGAACGGAAGACTTCCTGAATAAATTACAGTGCGTTAGTGTAATACTTTTGTGAGTGTACTTATACTCTATAAACATATGAATACTTGTGTAGTGCGACTTGTGCAAAAATTAAACAAATACACTATATAGCAGTGTACAGTGTACAGAGTACAGGGAGTGTACGAAAATTAAAACACTCTGACTCGATTCAGCATCACGTCAAGGCATCTTTAGGAACAGCAACGCAATTTTGAATGTTAAAATTATGTTTAGCAGCGGTACTAATGAACTAATTAAGTTCTTTTGACTGTAGCAGATATACAAATGCATATATTTATATTTTATTTAATATCAAGTAGGCAGTTTTATAGTCAATTAGTCAATAATTCTTTCAAATTCGTTTCCACTCTGTGTCACTAACTCAATACTATAATTTCCTCTTTCCTCCTACTAAAGCAAATATTTCTATAATAAAATAAAAAACATCAAATAGATCTGGTGTCGCTTTTTGTTTTAGTTGCATAGAATGAGAAAATCTATTCAAATGCATTTTTATGTTGATGGTGCACTTTTCCGCTAAAGGTTGCTTTTGTGCACATACACAAACGCAACTATTTGCTGGGATTTTATGGAAAATACCACTCATTAGAACGACCATCAGAATGCGACCCAAAACAAACAACAACAACGGAAAACGCCATCCCTATTGCTGCTTTTACAGTTATTTCCAATCAAATTTTGTTGACTTTTTTCAAAAGGATGTTTGTGAATTAGAACGACCATTAAACACCTGCTTGTGATACAAGTGCTGCAAATAAAGAAACCAATGAAAAATGACTGGCATTTTTGCTGTTGTTATTGTTGTAGTTGTAAATTAAAATAAGTGTGCCGTATGGCTTTAATTAATGTGCAAAATGAGACTAGAAAGAGAATTCTTGTAGAAAAAATAATGGTTAATTTATTCATTTTCTTCAAGAGACCTTAAAAAGTGGCCAATTTGAAACAAATACATGAATAAATTGTTAATTTACAGCTACTACCACAGCAGACTTTTGTGGAAATGATTGAATTTTAATTGATCAATGCAATTTAATTTAATTTTGTTTTTAATCTTGGACCAGCACTAAGGAGACGACCCATACACATGCGTCGCATTGTGCTGGTGCTAGAAAATTAAATTATTAGAGGAGTGGTAGATGGAGTAGTGTTTATGGATATTCGATTTAAATTTTCCCACGTTAAAAGTGACAGAAACGACCTCATGATGACCAAATGGATGATGATATGAATGACCGGATTTCGGGAGCAAGTTTCCTGATTTCATTAGAACACAGCTCCTTAGAGTAACGATTGAATAACGAAATGAACGCACGTTGCGACCATTCTCAAAGAGTCAATAGAGTTGGCTACCCTACCGACCCAATGAGTTTCTTTCGCAATATTTTTAACAAAATTCATTGATATGAACACGAACTTATGAAACAATTGGTTCATTATGTAATATTTGTAAGGAGAACCTTGCCGTTTCAGTCATGATTGGGGCGCGCACTCTAAATGAAAGAGCTAACCTAGAATTTACTTATCCGCAGTTACCATGCCATTAGAATTAAAATTAATTGCTAAAATAAAATATTGTTAAAACAAATAATATGTAATCTATACCTTACTCGTAAATATACCCGCCGTTTATGCAACTTTTACATTCCAAATTCTCTCCAAAAAAAGCAAATTATATAAATTGTTTCTTCGTTTTTTTGGGTTTATTTTAATAATTTTAAAAATAAAACAAACAATGATAAAAATAAAAAATTAACTACTTATACATTTAATTGATTCTGTCCAATAAATCAATTACTGAATTGTCTAGTGGATGTCAGTGTAATTTACAATTTTATTCTTTGGATTTAGTTTGCTTCTTAGTATATAACTATCGCATGTAATTCTCATTGCCTGTAAAGGTTTCAATTTGTATATACAAGTATGCTATTTCGACGAAACGTCGAGAAAAGAATGAAATAAAAATTTGAATGCTGACTAAAAGCGGCATGAAATTTAGCAGAACTTCGATTCAGGAATAAACAAAATATACTAAAAGGGGAAATGTTTAATCATTTTGTATTGAATTTAATTTTATTTCATGTTCGCAACAAACGAGTTTGTATTATAAAAGTACGGTGTAATAGTGCGTGACAAATGTAACATACGCGTGATGATGTTAAAATGTACAAAATGTTTTATACGTATATTTTTTTCAGATAACATAAATATTTATTTAATCTACAAAACCTAATAGCGATACAAAAATATGAAAAATCTCTCCGAAGTAAATTCGTTGAAATTGTAGATCTAATTTTCGATAGATAAATTCCGTAGCGCGTGCGTACATTGTATTTTGCTTTTTAAAATTAAAAATTAAAGTAAAAAACCGAATAATAAAACCTTTCTAAATTTTGAAAAGGGTATAAATTTGACTAATACAAATGGCGAATCTCTTTTAACAAGCAATATTTTCTCAACAAAATCAGTTACAATTATTCGCACGCTGTAACAGTACGTAACATGGATTTCGTGTCATATATGTTTTTGATAATCTTGCTAGTTTTTATTACCTCTTTTTTAGCTTGACAAATTAGTGATAATTAGTATATATAGATTTTTCTTTAATTTTTTTAAAGTTATGCATTAATTAAAGAAAGCGAAAATATCTTCTGCTGTGTTTTTTGCTACAAATATTTACTAAAGCCACATAATTTCAATATAAAATTAACTACTTGCAATATAAAGTTTTTTTTTTTTTATTAACCTTTTATATTTTTATTGACAAAAGTTGAAAAAATCACAAATCCCATTGTGATTTTCTTTTGTATTTTACGCCCTTTAAATCGCTTGTAGCTTCAAAAACATGTTTAAATTTTACCAAAACAAATATCTTAAAGTACATTTTTCCTTGTTCTTTTCTTTATTATTTTGTCACTTAAAGGTTTCTGACGCAGCATTTTTAAAGAATTTTTGTTCTGTATTCTCAACGAAGTGTGCTTGTGGTATTTTTTTTTCGTGTTCATTTAACAGTTGGTGTGTGTGTGTGTGTGTGTGTGTGTGAATTCTATTAGTTAAAAGAAGTTTACAAAGAGAAAATTAAAAGAGAAATTACTAGTATTCACGTGTAACAAATACAATGAGGAAAAAAACCAATAAATAGTTAATTTTAATTTATCACATGATTAAACAGGGCATTTACTTTTTCTCAATTCTCTCTTTCCACCTCATTGTTAAAACGAAGAAAGTACGAAAGAGAACAATAAAAAAAGACATGACTGAGTGAAAGAGTAGAAAAGAAGGAACTGAAATGTTTGTTGCCACAAAGACCATGTTTTCTTCACAAACAGTTGAGTGGGAGCTGATGTTTATCACAGTAGCTGCACAGTGGGCAATGTAAGTTTGCAGAAAACTTTACTTTTCAATATTTTGCAGGAGAACACAAGTTGTTAAAAACTAAAGCTTTCAAAAATCTTTATGTATATGAAACGATTTCATGCGTCACTATATCAAAGAAGTTTAGAACAAAATACATGTTATTTGGATTATGAAATGACCGAAGCAGGTTTTTAAGGGAAAGCCGCTCGTTTTTATTGGTCCTCCTGCTCTGAAAAGCACTTCGGAAAAGCATTCTCTTTGTTCGTGTTGTCCTAGTTGGGAGCTCTTGTTTTTGAAATAAATCAGCGCTTCTTTCAAAGCATTAAAAATGCACTAAAATCAAGGATATATGATGTCTACTCGTTGTTTATTTCAATGTAAATAACCGATCAATATCAACAAACTTAACAATAAATTGATACACCGATCTGCCTTTTTGTTGCACATACTCGGAAGCGCTTCAAAACAGCATATTTGGAAAGCATTAAATTTTTCTACTGTATTCAGAATCCTACTAATTTTTTGCGTGATAATGCGATATGTACATTAAGGTGAAGCGTTAGAATGTTTGGGGAATGTCAATAGCACTAAAACATTGCAATTTACTATTCTCATATTAAAATGAGAAAACAAATAAAAAAAATATTGGGACCAAATTTTAGCCGCCTACAGCAGCATCAATATTTTGAAAATGATATCAAATCGATAAATTTGTGAAACATCATAAAAATTTTTTATAGTTGTTGTAACTTATTACTCTCAAATTTGCATTATTTTATACATAAAAGGTCAAATTTCAGAAAAGTGGATCCTAACCACTCTTTTGTAGATGATAGCGACATCTGTCACTCATTACCTATGATCGCCGACATTAACTATGATCGCGGCTCTGGAGCAGACATGAGTGATTCATTGAAGAGTGACCTCACGAAAATATCGCTATGCGGTCACGGGAACAGGGTCCATTTCAATGATCGAATGACCCAATGCAGCATGCCCGATCATGTTGCTTCACCTGTATAAGTATATGGTATAAATATTGAGGAATCAGAAGCTCTTGATGTTCTTGGCATGAAGATTCAGTGCGATGTTCGATGGACTGAGCAGATCTCAAAAGAAGCATTCAAGTACCTCGGTTTTTGAAGACGGTGCAAAACATCTCCCCAACTGATCGACTTACTAGTAATACCGCCTACATACCACCGAAAATGGAATACAACTCTCTTGTATGGCCCTGTGCTTCAAAAACTATTTTCAAGTTACTCGACCGTCTACAGGAAAAGGCGAAAAAACTTATGTGAGACAGTAGGGTAGCCTACTCTATTGACACTCTTCAGCATCGTCGCAACGTGGGTTGCGTTTCGCTGTTCTATCGTTACTATAAAGAGATGTGAAATCAGGGATATTGTTCCCGAAACTCGATAATTGCTGCCCACAACACGTTCATCATTAAGGGCATTTGTGGTCGATTTGGCAGGTACGCGCACTACGCATTACAGAGAGAACTCATTTTTTGTCCAAACAGTGCGTTTGTGGAATAAACTCATTGCCGAGGTCTTTCCTGTCACTTTGTGACGTGGTAGGATTCAAATCAAATGTCCATAAACACTACTCCCTCTATCATTCTTCCCATAAGCTAATTTCCTAATTTCAGCACAATGCATCGCATTTTGAAGATGTTAACCGATGGTTAACGAAATATCAAAATAATAAAAAAAATATAATGAAACATTTAAGCGTTACTAAAAAAACAAGAAATATTTAAAATTTTTTGTGATCGAAATAATTTTGAATGAGGAATAAAATCGACTTTTTTCGTATAACCTTCTTATTTATTTGTTGGCTCTCCTCGATTTTAAGTTTCTTTTATTCAGCACAAAACGAGTATTAATATTAGTTAAGGAAAATAAAATAAAACTGGAGAAATTATTCCAGCTTTCTGCCATAGTAGAGGGCTAAAAGTATGGGGAAAATATTAGTTTTTTTATATAATTTAAATAGATGCAACATTCTGAAGAAATTAGAAATCTATTGGACAACTTTTTTTCCCTTAATACGCTCCTTTCCAATTTATTTTCTCAAAGCTTGAATTTGTTCAAAGATTTTTTTCCCAACATGTAATCCTTTTGTTAGACATTTATAAATTTTATTTTTTTTGCAGTCCACCGCATTGTTTATTTATTTCTTTTTTTTGCATGTCCAAAAAGTATGCTACGGATTTTGCACAATTAATAAATAATGTACACACTTCTCAAAATTAATGCTTAATTTCCTGTATCACTCATACGCGTTGGGTTGGCATGCGTGCTGTTCATTGCAAAAACGTGTGTATGCGAATGTGTACGCACGTATAAGTGATATTAAAATCAGGGACCATATTACTCATACAAGCCACTATAGAACAAAATTGATTGAAGTTGATGTAGAAAACTTTATTTTACAGCAGACTCGGGGTAGAGGGAACAAATTCGTGCAAGGTCTAATACCTCAACCCAGACTGTACACCTCAATCGAGATTGAAAAAAATGATATTGGAAATTAAAAAAAATGTGTTTATTAATACTGTGGTGTGTACAAGTAATATGTACAGTTAGTGTATTTATGTATTTTAACTAAGAAATATTATTTTAAGTAGTCCAATTTAGTACGTTGTTTTTTGTTCAGCTTCCAGTGATTTTTGCGCAACAATATCTCTGATATTTTTCAAAACAATAATTTATTCGAGCGAATTAGAGTTGTTTTCATTACAATCGATTGCTTTATCGAAAATTTGAAGGGCTGCCTTAATTCTATTTTTTTAGTTGTTTGTTTCGTCATGCTCGTCCTCATCAGCATCTACAACAACCTGATCCGAATGATCGATATTGTCGTTAACGTCATCAGTCTAATCATCACCTATATTTGTCCATAGTTTTAGTTCATCAATAAATCATTTCATACTGAACAATCCAAAGCACACGTTATTATCTCCAACTTATTTGCACTCAAGCGCACAACCGCTGTATATAATATACGCATGTGAACTGGATTGCTCTTATTTTGTATCAAAAAATAAAAAGCAAGACAATGGTAACGGATTTCTCTAGAATAACTAAAATTCATACGCACATGATTTGCTCTCGCTTTGCTAAAGCGAATGTGCAAAATCACAAAAAACATCGATCTTCCCTCTATACAGTATTCATCAGATCGAAGTTTCCTTCTATAGAGAATTCAATGAAAGAATTTTTGGTGTCATCTCGATTGACTAGTTCTTTCAATCCGACGATCTCTATACTCCGAGTCTACCGGAGTAGCGAAATATCGAATAAAAATAAATATTACATATATCAAAAGGACCTGCAGCTTAAATAATTAGTGTAATTAATAAAAAAAACATTTATTTATTTACATATTAATTTTCGATCCTGGTAGACCTTTCTGTGGAAATGCCCATATGTATATGAGAAGTACACGAAGCCTTGCACTTTAAATAACCAAATTTTACTCTGGATTACATTTTACAATTAAAATATATTTGTGAACTTTTCTATTTTTATTTTTATTTTTTCTTTGGCCACTTTCATTTTTGGCCACTCGCTACATTAAATCATAACACTGTGCAACGTATTGATGGTACAGTTTAATTTATTTGAAAATTAAAAAAAAAAAAACTAATAAAAAAATGTAATACATTGTTTTAGGCCTGATGTACTAGATTAGAACTACTTCATCCAGACATTTTTTTTGTGGGTTTTACAAGTGTTTTTGAAGGCAATTTCAGAAATACGTTATGATGAAGTAATCTATCCGTCTAAAAAAAGAAACGGATTTTTTGGTTTGTTGGAAGCGTTCCTGAAAGCATTAAGTTGGTTTAAGCTTTAGTGAAATACTTTCATTTAATATCTTATATGTGTGTGTGTATACATACATATGTATGTATATATTTACAAACGGTGTTATACAGCAGGATACAAATATAAGGAGTGCACCAAAAAAAACTGGTGCCATATACTTTATCTATAAAAATGAAACTAAATTGTGAATTTATTTTTGTTCGATATTTGAATGTAAGAAAATAATATTTATGTTTTTTTTTTATAGAAAATAATTACATTTTCAATGCGTTTTAACAATTTTTTGTTCATGTGTTCTTTAAATCCTTTCATTAGGGTATTATTGTGTTGTTTGTTAACATTTTTCTGGCAGTTCTCTACTGATAAATTCTCTTAAATTTTGAGCCAAGATTTTTGGGATCATAAAAAGTTTTTTTTACTAATGCCCAATAGCTCTCAATAATGCGGAGTTCTGGGCAATTTGATGGATTAGCCTATTGGTTATATACCCAAATAAGCTAATTTATTGGTACATAAAGAACATTATTGGCATGCTACTACTCAATAGCTTTTTTTTGCTATAGTGTCTAGTTGCAAGATATAGCCAGGAACATTTGGATACCTATGGTTATTTAAAAATGATAGCAAGCATTTATGGAGTTACTTGTTAATGTAAATAATTATCGAAGTTAATAGAGCTTCTTTCACCTCATGTGCAATTTGCTTGCCATCACCGTTACCAACTCGACAGATCGGAAAACAAAACAAAAAATGGCTATATTTTCAAAATTATTAAAAAAAATCGAAGGAATTTAAGGTGTAGGTAGGAAGTAAACTATACCAAGTCACTTTTTTTCTGTAATACGTTTTAATGCTGTTGGAGTCTGATTTTTTTCGGTTAATAATGGAAACAAAAAATCAAGGACTATTTTATGTTAGAGATGGTATATTTAGAGCTTCATTAAAAGGGGAAAAATAACGGAGAATAATTTATCGTATTCTATTAATAGAAAATAATAAATATATAAAGATAATAATTTACATCCACTGATAACCACACATGGTGGATATAAAACACGCACAATGCTGAAGATGAAAGGGTAGCAGCCTTCGAGAACAGCAGATTGTTCCATTCTGCTAGTGTTTGTCAGTGTAATTTACAAATTTTATCTTTGATTTAGTTGGTTTCTTAGAACTCTCGCATGTAATTCTGACTGCCTGTATGTTATCGATCACCAGCCTACTTAAAATTTAAAAATGTTCACTCACGCATAAAAAGGGTTTCGAAATATGGCACTGCATACATATGTACGAGGTTTAGCAAAATATGAAACATTTTAAAGAAATTATTGTTTCTCCATACGATAAGCACTGATATATGGAATGGCAAATCGACTGATGTGACGCGTTTTGTTATTCGATATCGCATGCTGTCATCTCAAATTATGATAAATTTCATTCCATATTAAATTGAATGCCATGATGTCAAACAAAGGGATTTCGATGCACTTTGTACGATATCGAATGCGGTGATTACAACCCTGGTTTAGTTATCTAAAGAACACAAGTGGTCCACTCAAATTTTTTTTATCTAATTTTCTACCCTCAGTTGAATAATTATAATAACAAAAAAAATATTCCCAATTTTGATAAATCCGGTTTAGATGCAGAATTATAAATATTTTCATATATTTTTTGATTGCCACTGTACTCATTTTAGTAGACTTGATAGACACGCAGTATTTGCTTGATTATGTCATCAGAAAAGCAGAAAAACTTGTTAGACATTGTTGAAAAATAATTTTTTCAATTGCAGTTGCACAGCCCCATATAAATGAATTTTATTATTTAATATTTATTATTGATACGTTTCAAATCTTAAGTCGAGCATAATTTTTCATAAAGATTTTATTGACGTTTATATGAAGCGTAAAATATTTACAACCATTAAGACGAAAAGGTTTGCCAAGCCAACATTTTCCTCCAGCTGAAAATGATTTTTAACGTATCAAAACTCTGAAAAAAAAACTATTAAAAATGGCTCCTTTTAACTATTTGATGGATTGATAGACTTTTGCTTTCCACTCGAATAATAAAAAAAAGATAAAAATTTATGTTTTTTGGGCAAAAAAAATTATCTGTTAAAAATATAATTTTGCTTCAATAAGTTATTAATGAAGGAGGACGCGACTATTTATTGTTTTATTTTTACAATTTTTGTTATCTTCTTTAATAGGCATCAATGAATGAAGTTGGAAATGGCTGTAAAAACTTAAATATGAAGTTAAAGAAACAAATTTATTACTTTTTTTTTTTTCAATAATTTTCAATAATTCGGAACTCGTTAATTTGAAATATTTTCAATTCGACAAATTAAAAATAAAAACACCATTTATTTAAATGCGGTACAAATAATAAAATAACATTTTCCTTTCAAACTTTTACTATCAAATTCTAACATCATAACAATTGATATATTCTTATTTTTAATTTTTTTTTAGTTTTTAGTTATCGCTGGACAGGTTTTTCAGTCTCTGATTTAATGCACCATACTTGCAAAGTCGTTTGCCGATTAATTGTGAACAATCTAGTTCTGCAATAAAGAAACCATCCAAGGACTTTAGTCTACACGTATGCTTGATATGCCGATAAAAAAAAATTCTAAGCATATGTACGAATCAATAACGATATTAGAATTTGGTAAGAGTTTCGTCGTTGCTTTAGCATTCATATTCAGCAAGTCCTTTCATTTGATACCCATATTGTAGGAGTGCATTAAAAATAGCTAGTTCGCCATTTTGAGAATTCCGTTAAATAGAATTTTTAATGACATCACACAGCAAACCATGCATGCATTGTCATCCAAACTAAAGGCGTATCACAAAATTTCAGATCATTTCAGAAATTGAAGATACATATCTGCTTCAAAATTGGTTTGCAACATCTCACCAGCGCATACATATACATATATATATGTACATACATACAAATGAAGTTGAACAGAAATTTTGAACAAAATCTGCATAATTTGAAATTATTAAAATGGAATCTTGTGATGGTCTATAATCCGTTCAAATAAAAAATCAATATTAATACACGAACGAATTTTTTCTGCCTTTTTCAAAAAAACCGGCACTTAATACGCAAATGTAAAGATAGTTAAATATTCAGCTGTGTCATAGAAACCAAATTTGTACGAAAGTGAAAATGAAAAGTTTTTCACCTTCGCCAGAGAATATAAAACGCAAAAATTCGTTTGAAAATAGTAATGCAAATTGTTAATTTGATAGCGTTAAAAAATATTTCAAATGGTAGAATCCTCTTGTTTGTTAAGTGCTGTCTTAAAAAATATGGAAATAACGAATTTTATATATGTCTTCAGTTTTTTGCGCGCACAGTCCCATTAACAAGTGAAAAAACGTTGACCACGAACAAATCACTCGTATGTAGCCTGCTTTAACGGATACAAATTTATCATATTCAGTGTATCCACATCATTTTTTTTTATCAATTGAGCAGTGTCCGTGCGTTCGGAGTTATAGCGTGCAAACATTATAGAAATAATTATAAAATAATTATTATTTCTTCATTATGTGTATATATGGGCAATATGTTATACACATAACATATACATATGGATATTATGTGTAATAAAGTCTAATTTAGCTTTTCAATTTGTTTCAGGTGAATAAGTGTATAAACGCTATGTATGCTGTATTTATTATTTAACATTAAAAATAGTGATATGAACACTACATTAACAACACTGTCCATGAATTCTCATATTTTTCGCTGCATATCGAGCCCTGTGCGCGAAATTATCGTATGTTACAAAAAGTAAAATTTACAGAAGAGCGTTTTTATTTATTTTTTTTTTATTTTCCTGGCAGCATTAGCTGTTACATACGATAAAATGTACATAGTGTTATCTTCATAACTATAACAACAATCGCTATAATATTTGATCGAGAGATGAATTAATGGATTTAAAACAAATTTGCATAAAAAAGGCGATTTCGAAAAAAGTGTTACATACGATAATTTCGCGCACAAGGGTCGATATGTTTATATCATTAATAAAATTATCGATATTTAATATGAGTCTTCTGTTTCGAAGCGATCTGATTATGAGGTTAAAGTCATCAGCGTAGGCGAAAAGTACATTTCCTTATGCTGTGTTATTATGGTACTTAGTTTGTCAAATGCTATTAGGAAAAGTAACACAGACAAAGGGGAACTTTGCGAAATCTCGTTGTGTACTGGAATAAAGTAATCACCCGATGGGGATGCAGATGTGTTTTTGTTTTAGGTCGGCACTTGGTCAGAGAGTTTAATCCGATCGTATTCCAAGAACACGGATGTGAAAAGCAAACCTCAGTCACACCAATGTGCTCATGACCCAAGAATGATAGCATACAGGCCTGTATCATGTGTTGCAATTTAATTCATAATTTCTTGGCATCATGAAGCCCTCATTGCTGAGGGAGTGAGGGGGCCTGTCCTAAAACCCTGTATTGACGTTCCATATTTTTCTTTGAATATGTATTTATTAACTTTCGCTTTTATTTTGTTCTAAATTGTTTTACATTAGCAATCCATAAAATATACGTTAATTGTATAAGCATGCATGTTCATAGTATAGACTTCACAAACCTTGCTATGCCAAATCATGCAATGAAGTCTCTAAAATAAATCAAATCAGATCTCCCAGTGACTTTTGCTATTAAATCACAGCCCCTACACGACCAAGGCTAAACGGTCGGGTATCATTATATCCATAAAAAGAAACTGATAAGGCTGCGGTCTCCCATAGTATTAAAGTTATAGTTCTGGATGAGACTTCGGAAGCAATAAAGTTTAGCAAAAGAGAAACAAGAAAGCTTCCTGCAATATGAAATCCCTAAGAAGTTCCATGCAATGGTAGGCATTTAGCTGAGTTCTCCGGTACGATGGGGGTGCACAAGTAATTTATTTTTAATGAAAAACTTTGGTTCTGCTTGTGATATTGGCGAAGTGGCCGCCGCCAGAGTTAATGGCCTTAAAAGCAGAACCAAAATTTTTTATTAAGAAAGAAAATTACAATAAAAGAACATGAAGTGATTACTTTTGCTTCACCCTGTATTATTTCGATGAACCTTAAAAACTGTAAGACTACTTGTCCTGTAATTTTCTAAGCATTCAGTAGAAAAGTTTTCAGCAAACTAAACTTAACAAAATCTTACCGATGGAATAAATTGGCAAGAGCGTATAAATGCGCTCTGTTAACAAAGCAGCACCTCGTTCGGCTAAAAACTGTAATTTTATACCAGCACAATTATGCTCGTGTGTATAGACTCAGTGGAAGCCATGGATTGGAGTCTATACTACAGACATATTATTCATATTCATATTTTCATAGATGCCCGAATTTACACTCATATTTTCAGATGCTGCGAAAAGTCATCCGGGTCGAATTTTAGAGAGAAGCCAAATTATGTAAAATATATCGATTTACAACAACATTTCACATAGTGAATTTCGCATTAGTGGTAGTAAAATTTTACAATGAAGATTTCGGTTCCTTCCAATCGCCTTGCAAATCTGATGTAGTATCGGCAAAAGTTGACGATAATAAAGTTTTAAAGTTTCTGGAATTATTTTATTTCGTTTCCAATAAGAGAAATAAAGATTAAAATAAGAAAAAAGTTTAACCAGTTATGGTTGGATATATTGACGCTGTCTATTCCTTTTCTTTCTTGCAATGCTGTCTCATATCTAAATCATTCTGACTAAAAATGTTGCGAACTTAAGCCTGATTTAAGCCTAAATTTAATAATAATCGGAAATACATTGAAATATTTGGCATGCGACAGAAGTGAGACAGTTTTTGTTGAATTTAAAGAGAAATTTGTTTGCTTTAATTGGAACTTTCCATTATTTTTTTTGCCTTAAAGGAAATTCATATTGATTTAAATTTTTTTTAATCATCCCTTTTCTAATTTGAATTCTTTTCAATTTTAACTCTCGATTATTTGAACTCTTTTTCTCACATTCCATGTATTTACGATTGCCTAGAGCCGACTGTATTGCGCAAATGAGACATAAAACGAAGAACGCAATGTTTTTAATTAAAAAAGTTGACAAAGAAATATAAAAGTTTTTCATAAAGTTAAGCAATACCATACCAGTAATTAAGTAGTCCAAACAAAATTAAAAGAGTAATAATTAAGCAGAAGTTCAAGGGCTCGATTCTGGTCAAACTTACCATACAATTTTTAAATACCATGTACTATTAAATATTAAGTTATTAAAATTTAAAAAATTATTATGACCACTTATTAATTGCTGTATTTTACAGTACAGTCATTTTGTTCAAATGCGGTGGTTTTATATCCAATACCACTTTAATTTCTTACACATTTCCTAACGTATTTAAATGGACAAAGACAAAGCTTCGCAACCCTCAAAAGGTTTACTTTAATCCTTTACTTTTTAGTAGATAGTTATCAGCTTTAGTGTACAGTTTATATCCTGTTGGAATCAGTTCAGTATTTGAGGCATAAATGGAAATGCCACTACTTATGCATTCGAAAGGTACACAATATAAGAATGGATGAGTGTTAGTTTTAAGCAAAACATAAATAAAATAAAATGTGTGACTTTGTATGCAAATTTGTTTATTGTTCATTGTTTGTACATAGAAAAGAAGGAGGAGGAGGTACAGGAGGATTAATTGGGGAGATACTTTTCTCTTTAAATGAGTGAAATTGGATATGAACTTTAGATACAGTATTTTTTTTCATTGGTTTTTTATTTTATTTTCTTTAAGAGACTCATACTGCATAACCATTAGTGATAATTGAGATAATTTAATCAATTTAATTTTCTCGTCACGCATATTTAATTTAGTCAATTTATAGTTTACTCAATTAACATTTCACAGCCTGGAAGAAAAAACAACGTTTTAAGGTATAATTCGCCGGTCATCTCTATTTTTTTCATCTTGGACCAGCACTCATTAGATGACTCCTACACATGCGATGCATTGTGCTGGAACTAGAGGAAAGGGATAGTCAGAGAAATGCCAGAAGGTGGAAGCTTTACTATTTTACAACTCTGTTTTTGCACGTTCTTTGTTTTTATAGCAGTGTTGAAGCGCCTCTGATGTTGTCAAGGAGACGTATTAAATTTGTTCGAGTAGCTATTTTTAGTAGTTATTTTATTACGCCAGTGCCAACGAAGAAGGGCGAAGAAGGGTTTACACCGGTATTTTTGACATGCATAAAGCGGCTGTCTTTAAAACTATGCAAGGTCAATGTATTTGCTAATTTTTTTCTTTAAATTTTGTTAAATTTACAATTTTTCTCTTTACTAACATGATTTATTCTTCTATTTTTCGCAATTTTTATTCTTTGTCAAACAAATGTTTAAAATACAGAGTTGTATTATCAAAAGCTAGTTGTTTTTTTGTAACCTGATTATCGCATAAATAATTTACAAACGTGTTTATGACTGGTATGGATATATAAGTTTCTGAAACTTGTGTCACATTGTGTGTTAAATTTTCCTTGAAAGGGATAACGTAGAGAAGAGACGGCTTGTGTTATGTTGCTTTGCAATGGGGTTCTGTTAAATGAATAGTTATGTCGTTTACTCTGCAACCAGAAAATCTGGGGTTCAAGACCCCGTCCGATGAAAAATCTTTCTATTGTGTCTCTGCTAACTGCGTCCTCCTTCGTTCGTATTTGAGCAATAAAACGAAGACGAAGTAAAATAAGGAACTCTATCATGAGGTTTTTTTTTTAAGGTTAAAAAAAATTCCTTAAAAATATGTTACCAAAAGAAAACAAAAGTTATTTGTAATTGAAAAAGTTGATGACTCTAATATAACAGTTTAACAGTTATAACAGTTTTCGATAAAAATATATAAATAAAAATTATGAAATTCTTTTCTGTGTGTAGTGGTCTGCTTTGATTACCCCCTACAGTGGCAGAAAAAAAATAAATAAAATTGCTCTTCTTTAGCTTAAAAAATTAAGAAGCCCAATTCCAAAAAAAAAACTCTCAACTGCAGTGTTGTAAAAGAAATAAGCTCCTTATCCGCATTAGCAAAGACGCTAATGTACAACAGAAAAAACTTTTGAATCCTGGTAAAGTTTTTGAATCCACAACTTCAAGGTTGTGTTACCCTCGGGCTTGCAGGCTCATTTAATTAGAATATGTCAACTGCGTAATAAACGACTTCCAGAATGATTAGGAAAAAATTAAAATGGAGGGAATAATTGAAACTTGAATTGTAATTTTGTGATAAATATAAATTGTACTTTTACGTGCAGTAATTGAAGGTCATACTGCAATTTAGTAAATAATGTTAATATCACTGCTTATGAATATGATATTTGCAAACAGATTAAAACTATTAATTGATAACAATTTCCAGTGTTATTGTAATACTGATAATAATTTCAATAACGTTACTATTTACTTCATTTTGTAGATAAAATATTATCAGTAACTTTAACAAAAATGTAATTCTTCTGGTAGCATTTGGTAGATCTATTTTAATGGATTCCAACGCTTACGAATTTAGCTCTTTTAACAATGTAGAAGTACTTTCATATATGTTTTCATTAAGAAAAAAAAAAAATAAATAGAAATCTATTTGTTTTGCGACTATCTAAGCTTATTATTATGAAGTATGTACTTTTAATTTCGCAGCTGTTAGATGTGAGAAATATTAGATGTTGCTTGAGATAAAAAAAAACAAAAAAACCCTTATAAAAATTAACAAATGATGAGGAGATAACAATTTTCAATTTATAAAAAATTAATTTCATATACAGTAAAAGCTTAAAATAGTTCGTATAATTGATTGCAGACCCTAATCCAAATTACCGAATAAAAATTTAAAAACGTTAAAAATGCCCTTAAATAACATATCCAATGATATACAGGGTGGGCCAAAAGTCACGCCTGCGTGTAAAAATTGAATAACCTTTTTGCTTATTATTATTTTTTATTTTTTTTAATATAATATTTGCTTTGTACGATCTAAATTTTAATTATGAAAAATAATATCAGAGAGATGACCACCATTTTCATCGATGCACAATTGGGGCTCTTAAACAGTCGTTTTGCATAACTGCACGCAAAGCTTCAGGCTCTATTGCCCTGATCTCAGCTTCAATGTTGTGCTTTAGCTGCTCAATAGTTTGGGGTTTGTTCTTTGAGATAACCCCATAGAAAATAATCAGGGGCAGTTCATCACTCAGTATTAAATTTTTAATAAACTATATTATTAATTGACCGTTTTTTATTATATTTTTTGAAATATATTTATTAAGCTTGAGGTCTTTTTTTATTTTATTTGGTTTTATTATTCGATATTTCGTTAACAGCTTGTTAACATCATCATTCCTGATGATTAATAAATATATTTAAAAAAAAAATATTGTTAATAAACTTGTTATTTTCTGCGCGTGTTGCCCAAATTCGTCTTTGATGGTAATCAACTGGTAAAAGTTGTTGGGCCAATTGGACCTTGTATGGATGCATGTGTAAATGACGTCATCAAATTAGCCGAAGTGATGTTCTAGAGATGGCCAGTTGTCCAGAATGTCTTCGCGTTGAAGTTTCTGGATATTGTTCAACACTGTCCCGTACACGATTAATGTTCACTTGGTTCCCGGTCCTCCTGATCGTGGCAAGTCTGACACTGCACCTTGTTGTCGGAACAGTGCAATTGGGGTGCTGATGGCGAGTAGTCAGCGTGTTGGCTCTGCAACCAGAAAGACCCAGGTTCGATTCCCAGCCGGGTCAAATCAGAAAATAGTTTTTTCTGAGTTTTCTGTGATACAGCACCCTCCTTCGTTGGTATTTGAGCAATAAAACGTCGGCGAAGTAAAATAATAAATAAAATGGCTCCATTAGCTTAAAAATAATGCGTCGAAAAACATCAAAGACGCCGCAACTTTGCTTTATAATTTACACGCAACTGCAGAGTTGTGCGAGAATTAAGCTCTATCTTCCTACCACTTTTACCACCTGTCTATTTCTTCCCTATCCTTCTCTCTAGTTCCAGTGCAATGCATTGCATATGTAGGGGATTGCCCCTGAGCACTGCTCCAAGATAAAAAAAAAAAAAAAAAAAAAAAAAAATTTAACGATTAATTGCGGTTTGGTTAGGTGCATTTCTGGTGTTGAAATATGGAAAAATTAAAATTCTGCCACTTTGGTTCATTGCTCGGTCGTTAAATTTTTGCATGGTGGTGTAACACGGTTCGATGAATAAAATCTAAAAAAAACAATAAAAAATAATAATAAAGAGAAAAATTATTAAATTTTTACACGCAGGAGTGACTTTTGGCCCGCCCTGTGTTAGCGGAATTCAAGGTTCGTAGTAAAGACTTTTTATATCTTGCAGCTGTAGTATAACGAGGGTGGCGATGTCTGAAATATTCTGCACGTAGACTAAAAAACCAAAAGAAAAAGACCTGGTATTGAACCCAGTTTCAGACTAGATCATAAAAAATCATTTCGCTTTTTTCTGATGTGCACTAGTGTGTCAGTTGTTTTTGTCGGAAGAAACAGTAACGGCTTCAGCTGTAATCAATCCACATGCACTTCAGAACGCCCTCCTTCGTCGGTATTGTGTAGCACCGGCGAAGTAAAATAATTAATAAAAATCGCTACTAAAACGAGATACAAAATTTAATACGTCTCCTTGATATCAGAGGCGCTTCAACACTGCCGTAATTTTAAAATACATAAACGTTTGTTTCGTGCAGGATAAATAATAAAATAAAAAATTAAATGATTAATCTTTTCTCACTTCAGTATATTTTGGTCATTGTTAAGTCCCAATTATGCAAAACTTTGTAACGTTTTTAGTTCAAAAGAATTAGGCATGATACAGCATTCCAAGGAAACAAAGGAAAAGTCGAAGTCAATAAATCCTTTTAATTTTTTTAACTTTTTTTTGTTATTTGAACAATCTATTTTCTTCAATTTTCAATTTCTTAACATCTTCAATTTCAATTTCAATTTCTTGAAGATGTTAAGCGAAGGTTAACGAAATATCGAGAATATATGTATATAGAAATAATAAATATAAAGAGAAATAACCTTAAAGCTTAAAAAAATAGATTGTTCTTATTTCTTCATTATCGTCAACTTTTGCCGATACTATGTACATCAGATATGCAAGGTGATTGGTAATAACTGAAATTTTCATTATAAAATTTCACAACTACTATTATGAAAATAACCGTTCTTTTTAAAAATTCATTTTGCAAATGGTTGTTGTAAACCGGGATATTAGTTCTGAAGATATCGAAGCAAGTTACTACTATTTCATTTCGAACAATTATTGATGAGTGGCGAATGTGAAAATCCTCTCATGGTCTCATTTAATTACCTCAGTCAACATATCGGCTTCTATATTCTAATAGAAAAACAAACCTTAGAATTTTTATTCAAATACACAAGACGAATTCATATAAACCCAGCTGCCGACTATTTATCATGTTTGGTTTTCGATATGGTATGATTTATTGTTGAAAACGTAGAAAGATTTTTCTGCTTGTTGTACTAGTAAGTTTAGTAAAAAATATTGTCATATAAAACGTAGTTTGATGTGAATTCGATTTGAAAAAAAATAAAAAAGAACGGTGGCTTTCAAAAAGTATTTTTTTTTAATTTATGAAAATTTTAAGATACAAATTTCCATACAAAAGACAATTTCTGAACATTTTCTGGAATGTGACAGTAAATGTTTTAATTATATTTTTATAATAATTGCTTTTTCGAATGACATTCCATGAAACCATTTGTAAATTATTTTGTGACGTATTTTCGTGGGCGGTTTGTTGTTGATTGAATAAATATAATGAAGTGTACTTTGCGTTTAGCAGACAAATGACTTTTATTTCCTAATTAATTAACACAATAAATAAAATACGAACAGAAATATGTACAATTTTCTTATAAATAGATAATTGAAAATTTAAATATTTTAATGGGCAGATATTTCTTTGGTAGTTAATTTCACCAACCCAGCAAAATATTATCGAAATTTAAAAGTACTAAAAGTTGTCGGAAGGAACGCATTGCATATTTAACTGATTACAAAAATGCTGCCGAAATGCGCTAAAGTAAGTGAATATACTCTTTAGAGTAGCAGTGTTATCGGGAGCTGTAGAATAAAAAGTTAAATCGGCATTTTAAAAAGGCTAAGAAAGCTAAATCGCACAAAAAAAAAGCTAAAAACGCCTAACAATTTTTTAATTAAAAATTTTAATGAATAAAAAGAAAAAAAAACTGATACTGTTTACACTGTCATTATCAGTGAGCTCAATTTCAATATCAGGATTTGGTTTTATAGCAGCAAAAGGTACAAAACTTATTGTAAAAATTTAACGTTAAGGTGGCACAATGGCCAACAAAAAATTATCGACTATTCCAAGCAGAAAACCAGAAAACCAAGCTATGCGTGATCATGAAAAACTCTTATATTCCAAATTTTAATCATTAAGGTCCAAAATGTTGGCTAAAATTAATTTTGGCCTGAAAAGTAAGTCAAATTAGCCAGTGTGCAATGGTACGAAATGGGTTAATTGTAAACGAAAATATGCTGATTGCAAAGAGAACCAAAACTATTTCGAAAAGAATATGAATGTGTAGTTTTTCTAACCCAACAATTACTTGCCTAAGAATAATTTACAATTTTAAGTACTTTTTTTATAAATGTTGTTTTTATACAAGTACCTACTACTGGGGTTATTAATACTACACCTTAATTATCAGTATTTTACTTTTTACAAGTTTCTATAAGATATTTTATCTTTTTGCTTGAATGTCTTCTACTTCTACTTTGGTTTCCATCTCAATGACGATCATCGTAATTGAAATATTTTTTATGTATTAAAATATTATCATTTTACGCATGAACATTTTATGTATTTGAAATGTTAAAGTCACATTTTTAGTTTATTTTTTTAGGTTTCATAACATTATTTTGTCAAGAGTATTTATTCATGAGCAGACATATAAACGTTCCATAACATCTTTAATGTCATCAGCATCAACGTCCTTGTCATCATCATCATTATTATTATCATTATCATTAAATTAATGAAATGATTTTGAATGTAATTCAAATTTGTTCTACTATTTAACACCATATTCACACAGTGTATTTACTTACGTTTATGTGTAAATGTGTGCGTATTGGCAAAAAAAAAATAATGAAATGCGTATGTATATGTCTATTAAAAGTGAATACATCATATGAGCAATACGAACGTTCCAAAGAATATAAAAATAAACATTTACAAATGAATAAAGAAAACATTATTACCCAACAAACAAATTGTTGGAAGAGCGACTTCAAATTACGGCAATAAAATCTTTGTAACAAATAATTTTAATTCTCAACTGAAAAATTGTTTGTTGTTTTAGTTTATTTTTTGAGATAAGACTATGATAGCCTACTACTGGGTGTCACCTTCTATAGGAAAGGTATAGTGGTAGAAGTGTCAGGTGGTGAAGTGAGAGGCAGAGGAAAGCTTTATTATATTTAAGATGCTTCTTTTGGACGTGTCTTTGCAGCGCCTCTGATGTCCAGGAGCTTTGTTTTAGTAGCTATTTTAATTATTAATTATTTTACTTTGCCGATGATAAACAATGCCAACGAAGGAGGGCGCTCGGATGTGCCTATGCATTGGCATCAGTTGAAGCTGGTACTGCTCAGTTTCCAGTGACTATGCCTTCGCCTATGAAACCTTGCGACAACATCTGACACCAAAGCATACTAATGCACATTAGAGTGAATTTTTTTTATGAATTAGCCAGACAGTGAACTCCAACCCAAGACCTTTGGTTTTATAGGCAACGTCCTGGTTCGCGTCCTCACCAGTTATTAACATTTTTCTTCTGTCTATCATAATGGGTATACAATCGTGCTTCACTTCTATAACATACAAGTTTTTTTACCGGGGTAAAGTGGTGCTGTAGTCTCACTAGTTATCGAGTTGAATCCCCATTCAGGAAAACATTTTTCTGATGTCTGTATGTTAAAAAAATTAATACGTCAAAATATTATCGGAAACGCAGCAACTCCGCTTTTAAAATTCACAAAAAATCGCGCAACTGCAGAGTTGTGAAAAAATAAAGTTCTCTGACTTCCCATCACCCCACCCTCTGTCTCTTTCACACACTACAGTACCCCTTCCAAATAATTCCGAGTAGTAAAAATATAGTATTGAAAAATAAGTATTCCCTTTCCCCCAACAATGTATGTATTTCTTAAAAATAAACCCTTCTCATCAAAAGAACTCGTTTCATCGAATAGTAAAGTGACGTGTTGGCAAGTCGACTCCTAGACATTTTGCATTCATGCAAAATTATATTTTTTCTAACATTTAGCTATTATGTAAAAATTTTGCGATTTCCAGCTTACCCTCACACCTTTTTTGTTTTTTTTTTTTTTTTTAAGAAAGAACGCAACACTTAGACGAAATACAAAAGTTTTGTTTGCATTTTTTATTTTTGGTTCTTTCTGGCATTGGCTGTTTCTTTCGTTCAATTCTATACCAAAAACTGAAAAATAAATGAAGTGTCTGTCATAAGGGCGTTAGAAAAGGACGTGTTAACATTTTGCAGAATATCATCTAAAACGCAAAATAGATTACACGTTTCTACTGTTGGGAATTTGAGACAAACAAAAAATTGATTCATTTCAACAATTTCGTGTTGCTCAAATTTTAAAATAACGTAAAATCTATTATCAACAAATATTTATGTATATGTATATACAATTTATTTAATTATTTTTATTTTATTTATTTATTGTATATTAACCGAATTTATTTTGGGAATATCTCTTTATATATTTTTAGAATTATTTATTAATTTTTTTTTTGTCTAGTTTGTACATACTGGTATGCAATAATTATTAGTTTTTCACTTTTATACTTGTGATTTTTTATACACATTTTTTTTACGTTTCTGTTGCTAATAAATATGCATTAAGAATGGTGCTGCCATGGATTAAAAATTACATTTCCTTTTAATATTTGGTTTAAAAATATAAAAGCCATTTTCCATCACTGGCAGAAATAAGAACAATTTTAAGCGTATGAGCAATTTTTATTAATGTTGGTATTGAAATATCCTTCATACGCTACGCTTCGTGGAAAACGCAAATGGATTATAAAACGGGTTTACTTTAACTAAAACATTTATATAAGTATATGAATATTTCAGCAGAAAAACTTTAATATCGTTATTTCACTAGAAAGTTATATAAGAAAAACAAAACCAAGAAGTTTGAGGGTGGTGATGGCACGATGGATGGTAGTCTGCACGTTGACTACACAACCAAAAAACAGACCTGGGTTCAACCCCCAGTTTCAGACAAAAAAAAAAAAAAAAATTTTTTTTTAAATAAAAATAAACATCTCGCATTTTTCTGATGTGCATTAGTGGGTCTTTGTGTGTGAGTTGTTGTCGGAAGGTTTCAGTGGCGAAGGCATAGTCACTGGTCACTGAACAATACCGGCTTCAGCTGATAGCAATCCACAATCACATCAGAACGCACTCCTTCGTCGGTATTGTGTAGCACCGGCGAAGTAAAATAATAATAAAAATAGCTACTAAACCGAAGCTTCAGCACTGCTACGAGTATAAACAAAGAAACGTGCGAAAGCAAAGCTGCAAAATAATTAATTAAGCTTCACCTCCTGTCGTTTCTCCTACTATCCCTTTCCTATAGTTCCCAGCACAATACTTCGCATGTATAGGAGTCATCTCCTGAGTGCTGGTCCTAGATAAAAAAAAAAAAAAAAAAAAAAAAAAAAAACCAAGAAGTTATGTGTTTTTTCCAAGAAAAATTTCCTCTTCATTATTTTTATGCAACAAAGATTTTATTTATTTTTTTTTTATACAAAATAAAACTGAATATTTTCATATGTATTTGTGAAGGCCTTATGATACTTCATTATGAAAACAAGTTATGAATTTTTGACCGCCTTCTGGAGAATTTCTCGACTGTGCGACGTTCACATTGCACAAATACGGACGGCTGAGATGCACATTCACAATGACCCTAATTTTCATTAGAAACATTTTTGATGAATCGAGTAGTTTTTGATTCCGTAACTTTTCACCTTTCAATATACAGTCGATTCTTGGTAATTTGAAACTCGTTAATTTGAATTTCGCAATTATTTGAATCTTGTAAACCCTGAACTCTTGATAAATATTAAGTAAATAGACAAAAATCCTTGTAATTGGGTCCCCTCGCTAATTTGAAATTATTTGAGTGACATTTTGATCGCCGACGCGGTTATACCGCGGCTCTAACTCTACATATAATTTGATTTATTTTAATGTGCTATGTTTTATGCAAAATATATAAGAAACACAAAGTAATCCTTCATATTATCTTGCTCGCCGACGTTCTTTAATTTCAAGTTTGGCATAAGAATCTATAATTTGAACTCGTAACATGAATGCGTTTTGCATTCAATTAAATTCTTGTTAATTTGAAATCTCGATAATTTAAATTTTTCTTTTTTGGTCCCTGGAATTTCGAATTATCGATAGTAGACAGTACATACATATATATTCGGTGTATAGATCCACCAAAACTTTTCAAGTCTTCTGCATATTCAGAAAGTACGTGCCACGTTCAGAATATTTTGTACGTCTAAAATTTTTATATCGGTTAAGAAAGCACTTTTTGGCAATTTCGTATGCAAATGCATATTTCATATGTGTATTGAAAACAATAAAAAGAAAAGAAATATAATAGTTAGTCGAACTCAATTTATTATTGAAAAATATTTTTATAGCAATAGAGTGTGAAATTTGTAGCGATGCACGTACGTATGTCACATGCTTATTTTTAAATTTCCGTAGAAATTATAATTTTAAAATTGTATCGATATGAAACAATGAATCAATTATATCTATTTTCAATCCCTTGTAATTTTGTTTGCTGGGCATGCTAATTTCATGAAATATTTACAGCCATATACTGACATATGTACAGTACATTAATTCAGTAACATGTTCATATCTTCGAATGAAATGATGGTCTTTTTTTAAATTTGTTACTTGTAGAAAAAAAATAAATCGCTTATTTGCTCAAACAACGTCATAACGTCATAAAAAACGAGTCTCAAACTTTCAATTTATAGAAATACTGGGTGGCGGTGAGCACACGCGTAGGCACCTGCAAGAGACCATTCACTACTATTAACAACAATGAGTTCAGCTTAATACTGTGATAGTATTGTCTACATAACGCACACAATAACAAAAAATGTAACAACACAACCGAATCATACACATAAAAAATGTATCATTCAATTAAATATGTATTCGGTAATCGCTGCGCAAAATGCAGCACAGCAGTAATAATGTACAGTAGCACATTAAAATAAAAAGAAAAACAGAGTCAATATACACAATTCATACAAAATATGAATACACAATTTGCACTGATTTTTACCATTCTTGCAGCTCTCTACACACAAGTTAGTTGCATGAGTTTTTTTAAGATGATATGACAAATTATTTTGTATTGTTAACTTAGAAATAGATTTTTTTTGAGTTGTGACGTTGTTGAAAAAAAAAACGACATGAATTAACTTACATACATACATACATATATACAAGTATAAGTTTTATACATACATACATTCAAATGTGCTGTTAACAGTTTTTTCTTAATTCACGTACTCAAAAATTCAAATGTTTATAAGGGTGGTTTATGAGGGTGGCGATGGCTGAAGTAGTTTGCACGCTGAGTACAAAACCAAAACAGACCTGGGTTCAACGCCAGTTTCAGAATAAAATCATAAAAAAAACATCTCGCATTTTTCTGATGTGCATTAGTGTGTCTTTATATGTCAGTTTATGTCGGAAGATTTCATTGCCGAAGGCATAGTCACTGGTCACTAAACAATACCGGCTTCAGCTGATAGCAATCCACATTCACATCAGAACACGCCCTCCTCCGTCGATATTGTGTAGCACCGGTGAAGTAATATAATAATGAAAATGGCTACCGGAGCTTCGACACTGCTATTAACGTGCAAAGGCAGAGCTGTAAAATAATTAATTAAGCTTGACCTCCTGTCATTTTCTCCAACTATCCCTTTCCTATAGTTCCAGCAAAGTGCGTTGCATGTGTAGGGGTCATCTCCTGCGTGCTGGTCCCAGATAAAAAAAAAATAGAAATTCCTGCATCTAAAAATCGATAAGAGTACACAGAAAAAAGTAAAATCAAGTTTCAATTAAAAAAACCAAGTTCAATTCAAATAGTAATTAGATTTTAACCTATCACAAAAATTGCAGAATCAATTAATAGTTTTAATTGAAAACGTTTCACGGTTTTTTTCGACTTTACTATTTCATGTGATTCTTTTAAGATTGCACGATTTTAATAGAACAACAAAGTCAATTAATATAAACGTGGATTTAATTACATTATATTAATTAAGAAAGAAAAATTACTAAGCAAAGACTTAATTGGGAAAAATTTATCCATTATTATGTCTGTGTACTATTCGTAGTATTTCGCTGGATGTACTATAGATTTTACTTAAATATAAATATGTTTTTTCTACTTTTTTCTACTACGACTATATACAGACATACATTTTTTAAATTTTATCTTCAATGTTACTGCAAAGAAAATATTTTGAGATTCTACTAATTTTTTTTGGTTTTGTGGTTCGCATAAAAGTTAAATTGGTTTTTAAGTAGTTTTCTCTTTTTCAACAACTTGAAATTAACATATTTTGTGTCTTTATTAAAACCGAGTGAAAAATGTGAATAATTTGTTAATTTTATACATAAAAATTTAAATTTATTGTCCCCAATTTTATTTGAAACCTTTAAAGTTAAAATCAGTCGTAATAATTTTTAGTAATTTTTTTTTTCTTTTCGTTTGCTCTATTTCTTATGAAAAATATCGGTACAGTCAAAAGCACGCAAACATATACATATACGAGGAGTGTTAAAATTATTAGGTGACTTTATATTTTTCTGAAAATATATTTATTTATTTATCGATATTTATGTTGTACCGTTCAAAGTATTCGTAATCCCCCTTACATACAATGCACTTGTTCTAACGCTTTCTTCAATGCTCAGATCACTTCTCATAAACACTTTTTGCTATAGCCGTGATCTCATCCATCATTGCGGTTTTTATTACACATCTCCGTCCTTTCATAGGTCTTGTAAGTTTTGGGAAGAAGAAAAAGTCGCAGTGGGCCAAATCCGGTGAATATGGTGACTGAAGTACGATTGTCGTCTGGCTTTTGGCTAAAAAATATCTCACAATCTGAAGAATTCAGAAGTTTTGGAACAAACTTCGCTGACACACGTCTCATGGCCAAAACATCGGAAAATATTGCATGACACGAACCGAATGATGTGCCAACATCCTCAGCAACTTCTCTTATTGTAAGTCGATGATTTTCAAAAACAATTGTCTTCACAGCTTCGACGTTATCTTCTGTTGCTGAAATGCTGTGGTGTCCAGAGCGAGCTTCGTCGTCGGCATCTTCTCGGTCTTCTGGGAAGAGATTGTTTTTACTTAGAACGCCACTGTCAATATTTCAATTGATTTAGAGCGCTTGATTGCACTTTTCACAATATTTGAAGCAAATTTTTTGTTCCATTTTTTATAATAATGAAATAAAATTGCCGCGGACAACAAAACACGTTTAACCTTTTTAAGTATGATATGTACTTGAAATTGTGAACGTTCGTATATTTGAAACATGTATACCAACACAACAATAAAAAAAAAATCGAATTACATTGCCCGTGAAATTTGAAAAGTCACCTTACTTTTTGTACACACCTCGTATATTTAACCTTTTAGATTAAGAATATGTTTATTTCGAACATGTTTGTTGTGAGTAGAGCTATTAATTTTTGGGAAAAAATATATCTTTAAAATATTTAGAATGCGTCTTTTAGTTTAAAAATCGTACTTTCGGGATTTAAATGATTCACAAAAGGAAAAGCTTATAAATTCCTCTTAAATTTTTATTGTAGTGAAACGCTTTAATTTTCTAAGTCTGTTGGAAACTTTGCTAGAGAAATACCGCGATCGTGTTTAGGGAAATTGTTGATGTTCTTGTTTCCACAGAATCTAAAAGGGAGGAGAGTAAAGGAGTAATAAAAAAAAATTGGCAATTTGCTAACCGATAAAAAAATTATATGGGTAAAATTATGAGAGTTCTACCCCAGTAAGTAAGATATAATTTTTTTTTTGTACATTTTTTACCCACCCTTCCATGCTACTAAATAAATTTTTATTTTTTTAAAGTAGCACATTTTTTAAGTTTTACCGAGTTCTTCATAAACTGTTTGTGGAATTAAGAGATATTTAATTTAGCAACTAATTTCTTTTTCTGAAGATTATTTGCCATAAAATTTTAGAAAGGAATGAAAACAAATATATACATGAAACAGAGGAAAATTATTGTTGAAAATTTACAAATTTAAATTCTTTATAAAAAAAAATTAATAGTAATAATAAATGTAAATCATTGCGTAACTGAAGTGCCTTGCATTGCTTCATGTTCGGAAATGAGGCGAAAATTCGTTCCAGAGACGAATGGCATTTATATATAGAGAGTCTTTCCGAGATTTGTCTATAATAATGAATGGAGTTATTTCCATATCCTCTGCTCGATTTTGAGAATTGTATTCTTGAGTAGAGATAAGCTGGATGTCTAGTATATACTTATGAAACTTGTATGATTCAGTGTAAAAATTATAGCGTACAGCATTTTAAGAGGTTTTCAAAGGATTTATTAAACATCTTATAAGCTAACTCGGATTGTATATATAAATATCTCACATATATATTTATATTTTAAAAATAAATTATATTTATAATCCTTTCTCCATGGATTTTATATTTTATTGAAGATTTAAATTGGTTTTCTAAAGCCATTATTATACAATTATATACATATACATATTATATACATATACATATATACAATTGAACAACGTGCCAAAATTGTTTAACTTTATTTTCTGAAGATAGTCATAATTTTATTCATAATTTAATTATGAGCGACGAAGGCCATTTTTTTTTTTTTTTTGTATATCTTTTTTCTGATTTGACCCGGCTGGGAATCGAACCTGGGTCTTTCTGGTTGCAGAGCCAACACGCTGACTACTCGCCATCAGCATCGTTAATAGACAAAAATGGCTACGGAAAATACAAGAGTAGTTCAACAGCGAGAATTACAGCCATTTAAATGTACCGTTTGGTGCAGAGTTTCATCGGGAAGGATAATTGGCACTGAGTTTAGATTTTAGCTATTCGCAAGTGTGGTTCCAGCGCACAATGGCTCTTTGAACTCAAGCCACCCTGTAAATAGGAATTTTTTTTGTCCGTGTTTTGTAATTAAAATATATCTATTTTCCACTATGCAGTATTTAAATACAGTTGTTGGAATTTAGTAACTGTTTTTATGTTTCATAAATATTTTCTTTGTTTATTTTTATTATCAAATAATAAATGAAACGTTTAAGTAAAAAAATGACTGCTTACAATTTTTCTCGGAATTTTGCTGCTTTTTTCCTGCAGGTTTTAGCGCATGGTTGCTTGCACATGATAAATCAAAATTACAAAACAGCACAATTGCGTGGGGGTTTTTTGTAACAAATTAACTTCATAAAATATGTAACACCTCAGATTTCTATTAATGGCTTATTTTATATATTAATAAAAAAAGAGATAATAAATAAAATTAAATCAGTATTCATGTTTCGTTTAAAAATCGCAAAATGGATTATAAATAAAGTGTGAAATAAAATTTATAATATTCAGCAGGAAATGAAATTATTTAATTCGATATAGGCATTTTTTTTATTATCCCCTTCCTGCTGCTCGTTTTTTCTCTGTATCTAAAATTACATTTCTTTTTTGTTCTTCTCTATTAAAAACAAATTCATGTCATTAATAATTTCATGATTAATTTATTTCAATAATTTTAGAGGAATTTATTTATTTTGTGTGATTTAGAGTTTTTTTACTCAGATTTTAATTTTCTGCTGCTATGTAGTCTCACATTATGCATTAATTTTTTTTATGTTTCACATATTTTTTCGTTACAGTTCAGAAGGGACATGAGCGTTTACAGTGCAACTGTGTGTGACGGAATAGGTATTTGATTTAAAAAGGTAAAAAATATTTTATTTTCTTTTATATGAATGTGTTATTTTATTTAACTGCAGCATAATATAAATTAACTGTAATATTATTTAGTTTTTAAATACATGTATTTCCGGTTGTATATTGAAGTTATTTTTTTTATTTTTCAAAAGGACACAACATTTCCTATACCTATTTCCTGACTTGAAATTTTTTAAAATATCTAATTGTTATACGTATATGTTATATGTATATGTATTGAATTTATTATATTTTTTTTTTTTTATAAAATGATCACCTACTTATATGTGTTATCTTCTTTAGTAAAGGGGTGGTGATAGAGGTGGCAGGTGGTGAACGGATAGACAGAGAAATGCGTAATTAATTTTACAACTCTGCATTTTTTTTAGTCTTTCACCAGAACTCTGGACATACCCCTATATATGTGCTGGAACTAGAGGAAAGGGATAGTGAGAGAGATTACAGTTGGTGAAGCTTCAGTGATCAGTTACAATGCCTTCGCCACTGAAGTCTTCAGACCTAAACTGCCACAAAGATGCACATCATAAAAATTCAAAGTGTTTTTATGACAGTCGGATGCTCTGTTCGAACCCATGTCCTTTAGTGTTAAACCTGCCTGCCGCTTTTGACGTGAAAAAATTCGAAGCGAATATCCATAAACATTACTATCTCTATCCCTCCTTCCACAACCTAATTTCCTAGTTCCATTTGTTTTGTTAAATCTGTTTTCTTCAAATTTAATTTTTTCCAGTTAAACGAAAATGTAAAATACGAAGTCTCTTTGAGTTAAATCCGGTTTCTGTAAGCTACAGCTGGTTCACGCACACACCAAGTTTAGCCGATGTTTTGGTCTTCTGAGCTTGCATTTGAGTTCTTTTTCCTTCTGGAAAAATATTTTCATCTAGTTTCATCTACTTGGACTTTGGTGCAGAATATTGCGAATGATATAAGTATTTTATTCCAGTCAGTTTCTTTAAATTTGCCATCTGTGTGCGTATGTGAAACAGCTTTTCATGTAAAATGTTACAAAACAGGAACTGCAAATGAATTGAGTACATTGCCTACTGAACATCCCCAATTGTTATAAATACATAATTAATTCATTATAAACAATAATTCATATAAAAAAAGTAATTATAATAATAACTTCCAATCAATATGTACAAATCTTAAAAGGGAATAGAAAGAATAAATATTATTCAAGTGGAAAAGAAATTATTCGACTGGATTTATAAATTGTCTATTGTATAGGGTTATCCATTTAGTGGTTACCAAACCTCCGGTCTGGCAAGGTTGTCAGCTGTTCAATATCTGTCATCTGAAGTGTAATTTATTTAGTGAAAGGTTTGTCATTCACGAATATGGATAATTTAACAACCGAAGAACGCTTAACAAAAGTAAAAACTTACTGTACAAATGTGGTAGTTTAAAGCTGACCACTTTTCGAGCAATACGCGTGATTAAAGTCGTAATAGTCGACCTACTATGTGAGGAATTGGGATGATTTTAAAGAAGTTTTAGGAGACTGGAAGCGTTACAGATGTGCTCAGGACTGTGCATCATCACAATGTGAGCACTGCCGATATCTCGCTTCTATTAGCGAAAGTGTGGCGCAACTGTTAGCGTCATTTCACAGCGCTAAGGTAGCATGATAACCAACTTGTATTGGTCTACAATTAAATATTATGAACTGGACGCTATGTCGTTTCATAAAGGCGCTGTCACGAGCCACACAACAAATCCGATTTTAGCTTTATTGCATGAGAATTTTCCAGAACACATGATTTTTTTTTTGGTCACGTCAAGATCGTGCAATATGATAAACTTCTAAAGATGAATCATTTGAGAACCAAAATTCGTCAAGTCAGGTCAAAGCCGAGATACCGCCCGAAACGTGCGTAAAAGTGGCAGAAAGCCACCTCGAAATGATCGACTGCTGCAACCATTCTAGAGGCGGTCATTAAATGTCATTGTATTTCGTACATATCGCCACGGTCGAAGCATTATAATGAAATAAGTTTCACTGCGTTTTATTTAGCTTAATTTTGTAGCCGAAAAATAGATAACCCTGTATTAATTTTTCCTCTGCTTGTAGTATTTTCCTTCTAGTTATTCCTTATATTTTTTTTTTTGAATAATGTCTGCCATTAATGATTTTGTGATTAAATTATTTTCTTTTAGAAAAATTTATGTATTTCTTTTCTGTGATTTACGATATTTATTTATCGGATTTCTTTTCCTCAGATTTTTATTGTTTCCTGCTCCATAATCAGACTGGTGAATCGCAATAATTGAAAACATTTGTTTTCTAGGGGCAGTTTCAAGGGAGTTGGTTTTTAGGTTTAACTGTCCGTCATGGATTGTGTATCTTTAAGTTCAACTATGTGTGACCGTTTATGCTGCTTTTTCCGAAGCTCTATAGAAACATTATAAAACGAACTAAATGACATAAATGAAGCTTGATAAAGTATTGCGAATATTAAGTGAAACATATTTTAACAATTCTTTTATACATATATATTTAGTTATTTATATCCACACGGGTACATACATTCTTATTCAGGTTGATACGAGTATGTCGTATTTGTTTTAGCCCAATAAATTTTAAATACAGTACGAATAATCGGTGGGTATCTAGTCTGCCCGTGGACTACAAAACCAATAATTTCCTGTGTCTGACCCCAGGTTCAGACTCATAAAAACATCTCGCATTTTTTCCGAAGTGCATTTGTGTGTCTTTGTGTCAGTTGTTGTCGGAAAATTTCAGTGGCGAAGGCACAGTCACTGGTCACGGAACAGTAACGGCTTCAGCTGTAAGACAGGCACATCAGAAAGCCCACCTTAGTCGGTATTGTGTATATAATATAATATATAATTATATTATTAATTGACCTTTTTTTATTATATTTTTTTTTTTTTTTTTTTTTTTTTATCTTATTTTGTTTTTTATTATTCGATATTTCGTTAACAGCTTGTTAACATCATCAGGAATAATAGGAAATTATAATTCTTTGAAATATAAAAAAAAAAAAAAAAAAAAAAAAAAATATTTTTATATTTCAAAGAATTATAATTTCCTATTATTCCTGATGATGTTAACAAGCTGTTAACGAAATATCGAATAATAAAAAACAAAATAAGATAAAAAAAGACCTCAGGCTTAATAAATATATATCAAAAAATAACTATAATATATAATTATAATTACTAAAAAAGGCTACCAAAACGAAGCTTCAAAAATTTAATACGTCTCCTTGAAAACTTCAGAGGCGCTTCAACACTGCTATAAAAAAACAAAGAACTTTCAAAATCAGAGTTGGAAGTTAGTGAAACTTCAGCTCCTGCCATTTCTCTAACTATCCCTTTTTCTCTAGTTCCAGAATAATACATAGCACGTATAGGGGTCATCGCATGAGTGCTGGTCGAAGATAAAATAACATAACGTCATTTGATATTGAACGAAATGTCCGTTTACATCAAGTCGAAAATTTCAGTATCATCAAATGCCATAATTTGATTTGAGGTTTAAATTAAGTTATTAATTCAACTGTTCTCTTAATTAAGATACACATAAAAAATAATAATTAAATTTTTCCCAATTAAGTATTCCTCAGAAAAATTTTTTCTTTCAATTAATAATTTCATTGAATCCACCTTTATTTTAATTGATTTTGGTGTTCTCTCTAGAAGTGCCATCAAAATTGTAAAATTTTCCAAAATTTCCCCCATAACACTGTTAATTGATTCTGCGTTTTTCGTGATTTAATTATTATTTTAATTGAATCTTCGTATTTTTTAATTAAATTTGGATTTTAGTTTTTTCTGTATACAGCTAAAAGCATTTACAGCAATAGTACAAATGCAGTACATTTCTTGAAACTCCCTGTCGATATGTCTTTCTCTGCAAAGGATTGAAAAGGGCAACTTGAAAATAATTCCAAAAACTTTTCTAGAAGCGAGAGACATACCACAGAAATATAATAAGTTCACTAAATTCATTTAAAATTCTTCTATGGCACTCTGTGTGTAGACTTTGTTGGGTTACTGTATGTCAGAACGGAAATTTATGCTTCACATCTCATAAGTTTATTTCTATTATCCTGCTAAGGCGCTTTAACTAATACAATCATTTAAGCAGTATTAAGGAAACAAGTAAAAGTCTAAAGGGCTTTAAATAAAGTGCGCTATAAGTAAAAACAACAAACACTGCTATAATTTTTGCAAAGGCTGGTAAATGTCAGTTCTGCTTTGATATTTGTGAAGTACGCAGATATAAAATACACGTCGATAAGAGATCAGTCACTCTACTCGAATGCGGAATAATTGTTTCGACTTTTTTTTTGCGTAATTATTCGTCGGCACATAGTAACACATAGTTTTCCCGGTCGACTGACACCAACTGGGAAAACACTTTGGCGTTTAGCTGCTCGCCTAGAAGAGTATGGGAAACACGAGATGGTATTAGGGATGGGTGGGCCGGAACAGTCGCTCAGCTGAGAATATTGCGCCTGTGAGAGAAGATGTCCTACAGAGCTATGCTCAATGACCTTCTTCAACTGGAAGAATTGGGGGTAGAGAACGTGCAGTTCTAACAGGATGACACAAAACCAAAATTCTAAGGACTGTATTTATGGGTCGTCTAATCTATCGTTTTGGTGATTTCCGCTGACTGGCAAGCTCGCAAGATTTAAGCGTTCTACTGAATATCCGTTTGGCATGCGAGAACCTGTTGCCGGAAGTTCTGGCAAGAGTGATGGAAAATGCTATCATAAGGGTCCTGTGTAAATAATGCAATTTGAACTCTATAACGTTATAAGCGATATAAAAAATGTGTGTATGCAACGTTGGTAGGAAATTATTCTGTCTAAATATATGCCTTTTTCGGTTCTAAAGATTTCGAGAACAATACAAATATGTTCGAATAAAAAATTTCTGCAACAGTGAAGAGTTCATCTACATATATATAAAAAAAAATCTTGAAATGTAAGAATTTGAAGTTAATTATCGCCGAAAAATTTAGAAATTTTATATTTAGAAATGCCGATAAGCTCTTACTATGGGTATTCGTTATACACGCAAAGTTTATACTCTTTATAATACGGCTCATAGGTGCTTATAAAAATACACTATTTAGTGCTTGTCAAAAGCTGTATTTTTCTTTTTTTAATTTACACATTCTGTTATTGAAAATGCCTTGTTATAGGAAAAACTATTTCATTTGTTATATTTTTTGTATATTTTTTAATAAACAAACAATTTAAACAATCTGTTATTCTTGACGAATGCCCTACATTAGCCCTCCTGAAAAGTATACATCACTTCCACAATACATACACATGTACATGTGTGTTCTCTGCGACACAACCATTCTCAACACGAAAAATATTTACAACTTTTTTAGACAAACTGAACTTCTGATTTTTAAATAATAAATTGAAAAATTAATTAATTCCCATTTATTCTTTTATTTCTATATCCAATATTATTCCTTTAAAATGTCTAACATCATTTTTCTCGCTTTTTTTCTTTGTTTGTTTTATACATCTATTTTTGACAAATATTGCAAAATTTAAATGACCAAAAATGCATGTTCCCAGCAACAAAAAAACGTGAAAGCGTTCGCTGTGAATGGGCACTTTCATACCTTCATAAGCACTTCTTTATCTGAATGAATTTTTAATGCCATCTTAAATGTTGACAAGACTATCACTTCTGAACTCATGGAAAACGCATTCAAGTCCGCCTGTTAATTCATATGACCCACTGCGCAGTTGTAATTTAATTTTTGTAAAATGTAACCAAATCATGGTACACTCAAAGGTTCTAAGCCCTCATTTGAATGAAGACTCACCCGTGTTAAAATCATAAGTTATTCAGCTAAGTTGAACCAGTTCATTTGCAATGTAACCCATGCATTAAATATTTATTTTGCATACCTTTTTTTGCTGGGTTGTTATTGTATTGTTGTATCTGTTTTTCTCACGGATGTACCTGGTTCCAATAAGCCTTTTGGATACGACTCTTGGATTAAAAAAAAAATTTTTTTTTTAATCTTGATTTTGGAACACATTTATGTCCCACAAAAAATATACGGGTGGCAAACATATCATTTCCTGGTTTTCTAATGTCGTTTAAATATGAAATATCCTGCAGCATGTAATCTATTTTTGTCTTATGTAAATGCATATGTACATCTGTATGTGGAATAACTATCAAAATTAATGTACATATATGTGAGCTGGCATAGGTAGAATAATTTAAATAAAAAAAAAATGAAAGAAAAAATGTCTTTTATTCTAAAATCATTTAAATGCGCGACACATTTTAGTCTTTGCAATCTCATTTACCTTTAACTAAATTCAACCTTGACAGTGTGCCATGAATAGAATAAAAATAGGTTGGTTTTTATGCCATGAACATAGATAAGACAGTGAGAGGGAGAGAGAGAGAGGCAGAGGATGAGAGAGATGAAAAAATAAATAAATAAAATAGCAGTTAATGTGGCATGTGGTTTTTGGGCTGGTGTCTGACTTTCATTGCATACTGTGCGATTATATTAAATGCAGAGCAAATTCTCTTATTGTATGAATTGAATAAAACGACGTAGTTTACAGATAAAATGGAGGGTGTATATTTGAATTTTTGTCATTACATTTATTATAACGGGCGTCCCAAGATTTGCATTTGTCGCTTTTCTTACACCTTCTAACGACGCTTCAAGTACACGTAAAATATTACACGATTATGCTTGAAAGATATTAAAAAAAATAATGATAAATTCTAGTTTTCTAGCCAAAATTAGAAAACTGAAAATCTTGAGCTAATTTTCAGTCACCCTATGTATGTATATAATAAGCTTTATTGTCTTAATTCTTCAACTGGAATTACGAAAAATTTAGTCTTTTAAATGCATAATACTCGAAAGCTGAAAATTTAATTTTTTTCTTTTCCTTATGTACTGATTTCAAGAATAATCGTATTCGAGTGGCAAAGAATAATTATCCAATAAAAGACCAGACTGATTCTGAGCAAAATAAATGTGCTAAAAAAAATCGTTACTTGCACTGATCCAGGTGTTCATTGTGAGCAAAGAGAGAGTTTCTACTATATTAAAAAATAATGTTTGCACTTTATTGTATAAGTTCCCCAAATCGTCTTAAAAACTAATTTTTTTTTACACAACACAGAAGCTCTACGAATCTATTATAGCTTGTATGTAGAAATACCGACGGTCTAGGAAGGAATCGAACCTTCACCTCCAGATTGATAAACTGCTACTCATGTATTATAGTACGGAGGCACCCGTAACAATTATTTGTATTTACAACAATACTGAAGTAATAAAGTTTTTCGAAAAGCGGGATATTAGGGAAACAGCGGGTTTTTTCAGAAAATATTATTATGTAATCATACGCAACGCAATAACGTGTGAAAATCGTTTGCAAGGTTGGTTCGGAAAGTAAATTACAACTTTTTCAACAATCGCTGGAGCACATTTTCATTTAAATGAACATGTTAATAAACCGAACTGACCAATTTGGGGTACCCAAAATCGTAGAGCAGTGCGTCAGCGATAATTAAAGTCACGTTAGCAATAATATTAAAAACAAATTCATACCGTCATAAACGAGAGGAAATTTTTCACTTTTGAAGCATTAAAAAAAATCACCTTTTTCGTGCTAAATTTTTTCGTCATTTAGATCACTGTGCGCTTTAAGAATTGTCACATAAGTACGAGTATACTGATGTAGTCATATAAATTAATTATAAAAAACTTAACCATAGTTGCATAGTTTTTTTTTAGATAGCGTATGTCATTTTGCAATTGGTTGCCTACGTTTTTAAGTTTTATACTGACTGTGTAGAACAATGGCATATAAATGTTACGCGGAGCATATGATTGATATTCCATGTCATAAGAATAATAGAAACAGAACAATAAGTTTTGCAAAAGTATTGTAATAGTAGTTTCCGTTTTGTGACAAGACATTAGTCAACACTTATTGTACACTTGTAATATAGATTTGTTAAAAACAGACATCTCTGATGATTTCCCTGTTATATCATCACTGATAAAATCTCTCAACATTTGAACAGCTAATATCATTATGAATATTGTTTCCTGTAGTAGTAAATTTATTTTAAGTATTAAATTTTTTATTTTATAATATCCAGAACAGCATACTGATTGATGAAGAAGCTGGTCCATCAAAAAGAAGACTCGCAAGTTTTTGCTATAAATGAAAAGAAATATTTGTTAATAAAAATTTTTTTTGATACAAAAGAAAATCAAACAATTTCGTAGTTTATTTTTAATTTTTTTCAATATTTCAAAACTCTGCTTTTGCACGTTTGTTGTTTATATCAATGCTGCCCCGCCGCATTAAATATTAGAGCTTTGTTTTAATAGCAATTTTTAGTAATTATTTTACTTCGCTGGTGCTACATAATACCGACGAAGGAAGGTTCTCTGTTGTGAGTGTGAATAGCCACTGAGTATGTCTTCGCCTCTGAAACCTTCCGACAATAACTGGTACAAATACACACTAATGCACATCAGAAAAAATCCGAAATGTTTTTATGATTGAAAGCTTCCACCAACAACTAACTGAAATGCACATAAGAAAAAATGGCAAATGTTTTTATGACTTAGTCCGAAACAGGGATAGAATCCAAGACTCTTTGGCTTTTTAGTCAACGTGCAGACTACTTCAGCCATCACCATCCACAGTTTGTCTAATGTCGCGGTTAGTGTTGATTGTGTGAAATCTGAATCTGGAATGGATACACAGCGGCTACTGTTATTTTGCTTAAAATTGTTATACCTTGAAAAAATAGTGAAATAGTAAAATGAAATTACGAGTAGTTTATGGTTGAGCAAAAATGAAAAATTTCTATAAAAAAAAGTATTTGATGTAACTTTCTATAGAAACAAAAATATCAAAGTTTTTCTGTTCAATTATTCAGGTAATTGTTTTAATTAAAATAAACGCATTTATAAAACGTTATTACATCATCATACATTTTGTATGCATTTTAAAATTCCACGAAGCGTATGAGGAATATTTTAATTTCAGCGCAAACAAAAATTACTCATACGTTTAAACTTTTTAATGAATATGAAATATGAATTTGAATTTTTATTTTTTTATTTTTTTTAAATGCTGAAATTAAAATATAAAAAGTTTTCAGGCAATTGCTTTAATTTAGAAATATGAAAACTGGTATTTCGTTTATTTGTTAGAAAAGTCAATTTTTTCTTTAATGCATGTTTAAATTTTAAGGTCTACTAACGGCAACCTTATTTTTAAAAGGTTGTTAAATATTAAAATATATTTAAAATCAAATAAACATATTTTCTGTGAATTTTAATAAAAGTGCAAGGGTTTATCTTTTATATATACTAAGGAGTTTTCAATTAATTTTTGAGAGACAATTTATACACGGCGTTACCAATACAACTAACGAAATGCCACATTTACATAATGAAACAACATATATTAGCATAATTTGAGAAAGTCTTGCTCTATTTAGTATAATAAAAAATTCTAAATTCGACAACAAAATTATCTTTAAGCTGTGTAAACATTATATCTAAAACTGTGCAGTAGTTTTAGGGATATTGTAAAAGTTTGCGGAAAAAAATAATTTTTTGTAAAACTTTTATAATTTTCTGACGGTTCCCAATTTATACAACTGACGAAAGATACTCAATTTATAAATTCAATGAACAGGCTTGGACAGCTTTTGTGTCCTTGATGCAAAATATTCGCGGAAATAAAAAATCAGAACATTATATTGAGCTTCTTCACGAACTATTGCAATTAAAAAATATGGGGTGCAATATGAGCATAAAACTCGACTACCTTCATGATCATTTGGACAATTTTCGGCAAAATTTAGGTGATATGAGCGAAGAGCAAGGAGAACGTATGCATCAGGACTTACGCGTATTAGATGAACGTTATAAGAGCTTCTGGGATACGAATATGATGTCTGAATATTGCTGTTCTCTGAAAGAGAAAGTAAAGTTTTTTCAAAGTTTCAAATTTAATTATTCTAATATATGTTTTGATTTTTAATAAATTCTATCATTCATTTATTTTTGAGTTCTCTCACTATATTGTAAAAAATATAAAATATTGTACACCAAATGCAATAACAAAGGGTTCAATTCATTTGGAATACATCTAGCTACAAGCTACTAAACCAAAAACTAATTTTTTGTGATATATAAAATTTTTTGTGCTTTCGAAAAACAAAAAATTCAAATTTTTTTATAAAACATATTAACTGAATTTATTTTGGGAATATTTATTTATACATATGATTCTAATTATAATAAATAAATAATTTATGATATTTTTCATACTGTATGAGAATATCATAAGGTATGTAATAATAAATTTCACATATAGTTTATAAGGGAAAAGGCACAATTAGAATCATATGTATTTTTTATAAAACTTTTATTAAATTCATAATTTTTAAAAAAATGTAAAACAAAAAAATTGTAAACAATGTTTTTTTCTTTTATCTTGGATCAGCACTCATGCGATGCATTGTGATGGAACTAGAGAAACTATCTTACAGCTCTGCTTTTGCACGCTCTTTGTTTTTATAGCCGTATTGTAGCGCATCTGATGTTAAGGAGACGTATTAAATTTTGAAGCTTCGTTTTTAGTAGCCATTTTTTAGTAATTATTATACTTCGCCGGTGCTAGACAATACCGACGAAGGAGGGCATTCTGATGTGCCTGTGGATTGGCTACATTGGAGACGGCACTGTTCCGCGACCAGTGATTGATTATGCCTTCGCAACTAAAACCTTCCGACAAAAACTGACACAAAGATACACTAATGCACATCATATGAAATGCGAGATGTTTTTATCATTTAGTCTGCAACTGCGTTCGAACCCAGGCAATTTCTTTTTGGTTTTATAGTCAACGTGCAGACTACTTCAGCCATTGCCACCCTAATGCGTGGCATAAAGATTTTTTTGTTGTTGAACTTCGAATTTTGTTTACTGAATACTGAAAAGTTTTGCTACTATATGCGCTGAAAGTGTCTTTATTCTTTAAGACACACATTAAAGAAACAACTTTTATTTCTAACGAACGGTAAAGTATATTGATATTTTTAAACATGTGTAATTATTTAATATGAAGATGGTAATATATATTAGTTACACTATTATTTTACTAACGGACAGCTGCGATAAGAGGACATATCTTATTGGCGGACAAGATTTCGTTTAAAATTATTGTGTGAACTTATTTAAATTAATTCTGTTTCAAAAGAAATCAACATTTAACGGGCAAAAACTCCGTTGACTATGAATGTCCGCTTAAAAAAGATGGCACTGTACATATATTTACTTTACTGTTCATAGAAAACGAGTGGAAATACTCGTTTGGCTATTTATATTGAAAACAACAATGAAAAACTCAAATTGCTGGTCTTCTATCAACAAGCAGTTAATTGGCAATATTAATTAGCTTCATTTAACTATTGTATTATTGTTAATAAGGTTTCATAATTATTGAAATTATATTACGAAAATGTAAATTTTTTCGTGACATTTTGTTGTCCATTTTATTCCTACAATTATAATATTTACATCGGTTATATATAACCGTCACTTTTTCATTGACTGGTGTCAATTAAAAGTTAACCATACTTTGTGTATTTAATTTTTTTAAATCTTTTGATTAAATTTCATTAAATTTAATCATAGATTGTGGAAATTAAACGTTTTAATCGTTAATTTAAAATTAATTGATTGAAAGGTATTACCTGCCCACTTGATTGATTTAATGGTTCAATTGAAATATACTATATATGTACACATGTATGTACATTACAATATATATAGTTTTAACCATAACAAAAGAACTTTTATAGCAATTTATTTCCGTCCAAATCCAATAAAAGATTTATTTTGTAAAACACAAAACCGTTCGAGCATGTAGAATAAATCATTCAAGTCACTTCATTATTTATGATTCTTTTATTGTTATTTTTTTTTTAAACCTTTTTGTATCCTTGTTTGTATTAAGTTGAACAGGATATCCTTCAAGTATTGAAAATATAGCATATCTAAAGTTAATGAAATTGTTGAAAAGAATATACAACTGTTATCAATGGAAATGAGATGTCATTCGCCCATTTCCCATTGACCGGAAAACTACATTAAAGTTTCCGTTTATCATTAGTTAACGACGGTAGCTGTTTGTATGAAAAGTATAACAGACGGTGAAATGAAGTTTCTAGCCAGTTTGTCTGTTGGTGCGGGAAAGTTTTTTTTTTTCAAACAGTTTAAAAATTATAGAGACAAAAAATATGCTATTAAATTGATGACTACACCAGAAGTTTTAACAAGGACAATTGACTGTAATTTTTCTTGGAAGAAAATCAGTTCCAACTTTGTTGACGTAAAAGGAAGAATTATAAAAAGAACAAAACTTGATTAAATTTATGCCCAGTTTAAGCGTGTGAAACGTGAGATCACACGGCACGAAATTATATTCTTTTCGCCGTGTTTATGGTTGGGAACCAAATATGTAACTGGTGATAGAAAAAACTTGTTTAATAATTGCCTGCAATGATCGCCAAACACATTCATCAAGTGACACCAAACAATTACTTTGTGGCAGTTGATGTAGAATCTCTGACGGTGACCGTGTACACGTAAATGGGTTGCGTCGCTCATTATAATTTTTAGTAATATAATCATTATTTTCTTGCACAAATCTGTTGGTAAAATCTCTTTAAGCGAATAATAACCGTTATCGTTGCGCATCATTGTTTACCAATAACTCCATGCATCATTAATGCTTCGTTTGGTTGCTTCTTGCCAACCTATTTGCTCTCTGTTTACCCAGTACACTGTGGGTGTTTTTGAAACCGGATATACATAAAAGATAACATTTTAATCAAATAAATTTTTTATTCGAAACACAATGTTTTCGGTCATATTGACCCCTTTGCGCGAAAATATCGTATGTTACAAAAACTAAATTGTACAGGAGAGCGTTTTTATTCCTTTGTTTTTATTTGCATTAGCTGTCACATACGATAAAATGTCCATAGTGTTATCTCCATAACTATAACAATTATCGCTATAATACTTTATCAGCAAGTGAATTAATGGATTTAGAATCAATTTGCATAAAAAGTCGATTTCGAAAATAGTGTTACATACGATATGGTCCCCGCGGATGTTCCTGGCGAAGCTCATTCTACACATTGAATTTTCGTCCACTTTTTTGAATATTGACGAATTTGCTGTGGTATGGTTCATTTGACATTCTTGTCATTTTTCTTCAATTAAATGAAATAATTTCTTGCTCTTGTCTTTTTTTTTAAACAGAAATCTTAAAATTGCACCAACAGTATGTCAACCATCAGCAAATATAAAGTAAGTAGTTCACGAATTTTCTTCCGACATACGAGGGTTGTTTACGCTCACAATCCGGTAGTTGCAAACAAAATTTCTTCATATATTGTACATATTGAATGCATTTCAGTTATTGGACATGAAAAAGTGTCATTCCAAAAAAATTCTGTAAAATGTTTGCATTTTTAAATGGAGCTGCTTAAAAGTTGAAATAAAAAAAGCGTTCATTATTCGTATTTCATTCCTTTGTGTTTCGTACACTGTGCATGAGCATGGTCTACATACGCCAGTATAAGATTTTGACATGGCCGTCTATGGCACTCTCACTTTTTCTTTAACCCTGACTCGAATAAAAAAGTTTTGCTTTTGTGTGTGTGTGCGTGTGTATATGATAATTTTTGTCTATCGCACCAAGTTTATACGTACAACTGACACTATGCATTTCTGGTCTTAAAAGACTGGCACCCAGTTGACTTTTTATCTGACGTGTGCTTTTTTGTTTCCACTTGCTCCTCCACTGTTCTTATTAGCCTTGGCCGAGTTAATGGTTTTTTTTTTAGTTTGGCGCGTGAGCAAAGTAAAACGTAAAGTACTGAAAATGAAAGGTTATTGAAGGAAATAACTTCCACTGACTTTTTTTGTTTGTAATTTTTTTCCCATTACGAATGCTGACCGCTTTTCTATGCGTATACAATACGAATATTAATAAATACTTCACTGTCATAGTTTATTTACGAAAGCTCATATGAAACTAATATCTACACAAACTTTTGACATATTATTTGCGGTTATTTTATTATCTGGTATGTTGGTGTCAAAAAAAATTTACTTCAATGAATAAACAAATATGGACTGATGAACAAAAGGATGTGTGAGGAGCCCTTCTGAAGGACCTTTTTAAATCTACTTGTACTTCTTTGCTTATGACAAAATAATGGCGAGTAGTCAGCGTGTTGGCTCTGCAACCAGAAAGACCCAGGTTCGATTCCCAGCCGGGTCAAATCAGAAAAAAAAATTTCTGAGATTTTTGTGCTACAGCACCCTCCTTCGTCGGTATTTGAGCAATAAAACATCGGCGAAGTAAAATAATAAATAAAATGGCTCCATTAGCTTAAAAACAATGCGTCAAAAAAGCATCAGAGACGCCACAACTTTGCTTTATAATTAACACGCAACTGCAGAGTTGTGCAAGAATTAAGCTCTATCTTCCTACCACTTTCACCACCTGCCTATTCTCTACCCTATCCCTCTCTCTAGTTCCAGTGCAATGCATTGCATATGTAGGGCATAGCCCCTGAGCACTGGTCCAAGATAAAAAAAAAAAAAAAAAAAAAAAAACGTTTTCGTGGACTAATGCAAGGATTAATGCTCCTTTGAAATGCAGTGCACTGAACCGAAACTAATATGAAAAAAATTGTATAAAAAAGCACAGGAGGTGACGAGTGATAGTCGTTGTTGCAGAACTTTGCATTTGCGCAGTTAAGATGTTATGCTGACGCATTAATTTTTAAGTCCAGCAAAGCCAAAATTACACAGTTGTGTTAGAATTTATCTCTACCAGTCCACCCCTGGCTATTCTCTACACTATCATTTTCCAACTAGATCGTGTGTAAGAATGATCCTGGCCAAGAAAAACAAAGCTATCAATGAATTGTGCAGAATGCGATTACGCAAAAATTCATGGAATGTACTTTCAGCTGTCAGTGTTTTAGCTCTCATTATAAGCGGTCATATCTCCTTATTATTGCAGACATTTCCCTTTTTCCAATATGAAATATTATCATGATTGTGCTTTCTAAGGCATAGCTACATGTGCGTTTCGTTGTTTCGTTACTATAATGGGATGTGTTCTAATGAAATCAGGGAACTTGTTCCCGAAACCCGGTTATTCGCGCGCACGACGCGATCATCATTAAGAGCGCATCCATTTGTGGTCGATTTGAGGGCGACTCGCACTACGCATTACAGCGAAAATTCGTTTTTTGGCCGAACGGCACGTATGTGGAATAGACTACCCGCAGAGGTGTTTCCTGTCACTTTTAGCATGGGAAGATTTAAATCAAATGTCAATAAACACTACTCCCTCTATCCTCCTCCCCATAACCTAATTTCCTAGTTCCAGCACAATGCATCGCATGTGTAGGGGTCAACCCCTGAGTGCCGGTCCAAGTCAAAAAAAAAAAAAAAAAAAAAATAAATATTCTGATACAGGCCGATACATCACCTGGTATCCTATATGTTCAATATTTATTTATTGCATGCTGTGTATGTCGCTGTTAAGAAAAATATCAGAAATGACAGACAACCGGCCGAACTACCCAAAAATTCAGTATAATATTTTAGTTTTTCACTTAATAATTTTTTCCACAGCCTATCGTTTAAATGTATATTTATTTTACTTCTTTTTTTTCTTTTCTTTTCATTTCTTGTGGTGTTTTGTTTACGTATTGCGAGCTGATATTTCGTAATATGGCAAACGTTCAATATTTATAGCGTAGCAAATGAAACAAATACCAGTATATTAGCGAAACGCAGCGCAAAAAAATGTTAAAAAACTAAAACGTTGTATTTAATTTTTATGTAGTTTGGTTGTCTCTCATTTCTGATACTTTTTCTAAGCAACGCAAAACAATATTGTAGGAGATTTTTTTGCTTAAATTTAATTCATTAATTTATAAATTTTTATTGAAGAATTTTAAATTCTTCATTTATTAAATTTCTTCATTCAAGTTGTGTGTTTTAAGTAAGAATAATGATTGGTCTGCTTCTGTCATTTCAAAAGAAAAGCAAGTAATTTTTTTTTTGTATAATAAAATAAAATACAGGGTGGGCCAAAAGTAATCACCCGGTGTATAAGTAATCACCCGATGTTCTTTTGCTGTAATTTTTTTTTTAAAACAAATTTTAGCACTGCTTATGCTATGGGCTAAGTGACCGTCGCCAGAGTTGATGGCCATACATGCAGTTCCAAAGGTTTTTATTAAATAAAATTACAGCAAAAAGACAGCGGGTGAATACTTATGCCCCGGGTGATTACTTTTGGAAAAATCCCAAACAAATATAAATACTGACGCGACAGACATTGAACAAATAGCATACGTACATTTCCCATCAATCTATTCCAATAAGCACTGCTAATACTACTTCGCTAATGCTTAGTTAGCTAATCAGTGGATTTTTCCTTCTTTCTGACTACAAACTTAAGATTCTTATGTTCAAAATTCAAGTAATCAATCGAGAATTTATAGTTGAATACTGAACACCATAGCACAAATTCAAAACAAGCACACAGTGATGCCAATTTAGCGCGTTTCGTGAGTAATTTAGTTATGCAAATAAAACGTTTTAAGGAAAAAACTATTATTATTATTATTATTATTGGGCGCGAAGCACCGCGACCTAGAACAGCGATTGTGCAAAGGCCTTCATATTAGATCCCCCCCTTTTCCTAAAGTACTTTGTGCGATAAGTAGTATATTCCATTACATGTGTAGATGAGGAAAATCCCACTGAGGAATTAACTAACTATTAGTAGTCAATTTTATTGAGTTTATTAAAAAAAATAATTTCTGCGAATATCACAAGGCCTGTAGTAATTCATTTCATATATTTCTTTTCGGGAAAAGGCACAATTATGAAATAAGAATCATAGAATAATCTGGCTTATATGAGTAAATGCGAGTCTAATAAAAGTTATTAAAATCTCTCCAAAAGGCCTTCTCGAAGGCCTTCATAAAATATTATTTTAATTCTATACAATTTCTCTTACAGATTTTCCCAGCAGCTGTAAATCTTGTCTCAAGGCTGCAGAAACAAATAGTTTTATTACGGCTTTATGCCAGATATCAATCATTTCTATGAAACTGTGTAAAAGAATTTATTGCATTATTTTCATAAGGGATTAAAGATGGAGGTTTTTTTTTTTAATTTTATTTGCCTATTGAAAAGATTAAACACCGTATTTACGAAAATTTTTTTTAAGATTTTGTAAAAGAATTGTGAAAAAAATGTTCATAAAAATATTATTTAAAAAGTTTTTTCGGCATTTATTACATACATTACCTGGCTATGGCTCTAATTCTTATAAATACTACATGGTACATCAAAATCATTTCATATTTTATTATCTCTATTACACAGTGTAATTGCTCCTGAATTTGAGTACAGTAGAAGCTCCAAAAATTAGTTTGTTGTAGGGGTGCTTAAATTGTTACTATTCTTAATGAAAAAGGCACGTTTATTTACACTTTGTATAAATATTTTTTCCCAGCTTCCATTTTCAATCGTAGAAGACTCGACCACGACCGACGCAGGCGCTTAAATAATCGTCGTGATGTCATATTCAGATCATGTACGTTCAGTACAACGGGAGTAACTGTGTCATGTTTGCGACTCTTCTCTATGAATCGTATACGGTGCTCCGAAAAGAATCGTATGATTCTAAAATTCCTACTGCAGATGAGCCTTAAAAGATTGAGTTAAAGAGAAGCAAAAATAATTTATGAGAGCCATAGAGACTTCAGAAAAATTTTTGACACTTTGCAAAAATATCATTTGGAAGAGTCACATACGCTTGTTTACTACTAATAATCTGCCAGTGCTCGCGAAACTGCGTAATGGACGATTTATTCGTCCAAAAAGCATCTGGACGATAAAAAAAAAAACTTGAAGATCGCGCTCTTTAAACAAAATTGCAAATGTCACCATGGAATCAACATAGTATAAGAAGTCGAAATGATGGTAGAAATAAAAAAATACAATAAAATCACGCAGCAAAAAAAAAGAAATGCGTTCACTATTAATTGGCATTGACTTCTTAAGCATTTTTTGTATCGGAATTCATTTTGAAGGCCATCTTAAATGTTAATAAGACTATCACTTTTGAACTCATGGGAAACACATTCAACTCTGCCGATTAATTGATACGAACAATTGCGCACTTGTAATTATAATTTCACTAAATTTTACACGAACTCATGCTAAAAGGTAACGAAATCATGGACCTTGCATCGGTTCTAAACACTCATTTCATTTGTTTTGTTTTTTTTTTTATCTGGGACCAGCTCTCAGGAGATGACTCCTACACATGCGAGGCATTATGCTAGAACTATAGGAAAGGGATAGTAGGAGAAACGACAGCAGGTGAAGCTAAATGAATTATTTTACAGCTCTGCTTTCGCACGTCCTTTGTTTTGTTTATACTCGTAGCAATGCTGAAGCTTCGGTTTAGTAGCCATTTTTATTATTGTTTTACTTCGCCGGTGCTACACAATACCGACGAAGGAGGGCGTTAAAATGATGTTATTGTGGATTGCTATCAGCTGAAGTCGATATTGTTCAGTGAGCAGTGACTATGCCTTCGCCACTGAAACCTTCCGACAACAACTGACACACAAATGTGAACGCATGCTTGCCAATCATACCCCTGCATTAAAATCATGCATTTTCCACCTAAGTTGAACCGCTTCATTTGCAATAGAACTCATGCCTTAACTATTTTATTTTTGCATGTCTTTTTTTTATGCGTCAAAAATTTCTACAAAAAAGTTTAGAAGTGCTTAATTTTCTTCAGTTGCGTGTAGTGACTAAAAGCTTCTCAACTTTTCCATATTCTTACCTTTCTCGCATCTTAACTTTTTCGAGCTCCTACTGTATTCCAAATCAAAATACAAAATTAAAATAACAAATTGTCCTTAAAGTATAGATTGTATTGTTTCAAGAGGGAGGAACATAATGAGGGGTAACATAAATCTAAGTATTCCACAAAATTTATTCATAAATATGTACGTTGTGTTATAATAAATTGGTACTTTCGTTAGAAAACAAAAGAGCAAATCTAAAAATCATTTCAAAATAATAACAAAAAGAGAAAAAAAAAGGACGCAAGACTTCCGTTCAAACGAATTACATACAGTTATTAGAAGATAAAAAAAATATTTATTTTTATGCTTGAAATGGTAGAGCAAATTAATGGCTGCTGAGTACGAGAAAACAACAAACAGCTTTAATCAGAAAATGGACTTGAACTTTTTAAATCGTTGTGGTTGCGTTTTATGTTACGAATATTCAGGCAATAAATATGAAACTTGCAAAATTATTTTTCATTGTAATTTTCTTACGATTATTATTGTTTCTAGTTAGTTTTAGTTTTCATTTCGTGAAACATTTTTTCTTTTTTTTTTGTTTTCTTTAAGAAAATTCAAATCTTCCTTTAAGGTTTCGTACTTTAAGGAAAATTGTGCAAATGTATTTGAATACACATGTAAATCCATGTAGCGAAGCTTAAATAAAAAGTAAAATAATATTTCAGTAAAATAAAAATTATGCTGGTTATTTACCATGGCAACAGAGAGATAAAAAAATACCACATGGATTTAATGTGCCGTGGCACTGATGATTCCTTTCCAACACGAATTTATGGCAAATCTGAATAGAAATACTTGAAATAAGACTTGCGTTCTTTCTTGCGTCTACCAATTTAATCACGTATTTACTTAAGATTCGTAACACTCGTTGTAAATTTTTTGCTTGTTAAGTCCCAATGACATTTAAAGTATATTGCAGGGGTAGCCGACCAAAGTTTTGCCACAGTTTTGCTACTGCAGCAACCACACGGCTAAAGAGAAGTTCCTCGTTTTATGATGATGAGATCCCGGTCTGTTATATTACACTACGATCCCTATTTGTGTCTATCCTGTCCGCATCTTTGTGATTTGCGTCGCTTCGATTGGGCGCTAAGAGGCGCACAGAATAGGTTTACCAAAAATTATCGCTTTCGGATATTTGTAGAATAAATATTTATATATCGAAAAATGAGAACACAATTATTGTTCAGAGTTCCTGCATTCGTAGAACACTCGTATTATGTTTGTCTGACGTCGTAATCTTTATTTATATCAGTCTTGGTTACTGGCATTATTGCCGTTGTTATTGTTGTTGGTGTCAGTGTTTCTAAAAGATATGAAATTTATTGCACGAAAATAAATAAAAAGATGACTGAATCTGGCTAAAGTATTTAACGGCATGTTTTACTTTTTCTAATTTCTTCCGTTTTATACATTTTTCAGTTTGTGTTGGTAAAAAATTAAATGAACTCTGAACGGCCTAAAGCGGTAATAAATTGGAAAAGAAATGTGAACAAACCCATAATTTTCACCACTTGGCAGGCCGACCAATAAGAAATTAAATGTTAATTCATTCCACTCTGTAAAGTTTAGAAAATTTATTGCAAGAAAAAAAAAACAGTAAATATTTAGCAGTGTCACAATTAGGAATTACATGTGTATTTTATTAAATGGTGAAGCAAACAGCCATCGCAATATTAAGAAATGGAAAATCGCAGCCAAGCGAAGATAAACGTGAAACGAAGCGCAGGAGTTTAAAAAGTTTTACTTTTCGAAAGTAACCTTTAAAAATAATGACAAAAGTGAAATGTACGTATTTATAACATCAAATTTAAGCGCATTGATAGAGGGAACGAGGATTGCCGGCAAAATATTGAATTTGCCTACGTCGGTTGTTTAATACAACAAAAAATCATCAAAAACTGTCAAAACAACATTTAGATCTCTGCTAAAGGTGATATCGGTCAAAACTGAGATAATCAATGAAGGGACGAAAAAAGTTAGAAGATCGTAAAAGTCTACCATATGGATTACACTGTCTGTACACATCAGATACAATGAAATAGGAAAATGTAACGATAAATTAAATTTTTAGAAATGAACAGTAAAATAAAACTCAGCAAAAATAGCCAAATTAATAATGCCCATTTTTTTTTATAAATTTTCATGGAAGGCAGCCCGAAACAAGCCATGAATAAATGCCTTATATAATAAACGCAGAAGTGAGTTTTGTCAACACCATTTAAAGAAAAATTACATGCATGACGGGCAGTAGTTGGTCTCCTCCGAACAAAAGGCTTCCTTTCCGGTCTGAATAAGCTAAATTTGCTTGCAATTGCAAAAAAAAAAACTGACTTCCAGTACGAAATAAGAAACATCGAAATTTTATTTCATTTAAGCAGATTGTGGGAGGACCATAAGCAGTTTTTCTGATGTGCATTTGTTTGACTTTGTGTCAGTTGTTGTCGGACGGCGTCAGTGGCGAAGGCATAGTCACTGTCACTGAACAGTAACGGCATCAACAATCCACAACCAAATCAGAACGAGAAAATCGTTCGTCGGTATTGTGTAGCACCGGCGTAGTAAAATAATTACTACCAGTGGCGACTAAAAACGAAGCTTAAAAATTTAATACGTCTGCTTGATATCACACGATATCGTTCCTTCGCTCAATTACATTCAAAACAAAAATAACATTTATAAATTGTTTAAATTTAAAGATTTTTTAGCTTAAAAAAAGATTTTTAAAATATGATATTACGTTGAAGTTCCTGTTCATTAAACTATCTAATAAAAGTATTTCCCAATTAACGAAATTCTTCAAAAGCTCATTGATTCGGATAATATTCAACAAAAATTGATGACGAACGGTGAGAATTGCTTCACTTCAAAAAATACAATTTATTGGGTGAAGAAAATGTTGAAAATAAATATATATTTTTAATGCAAATCTTTTCGATTGCTTCTGAATATTTTCGCTTTGGTATTTTAAGCACTTTTTGAAAATATCTGATAGTAATTTCAAAAATATTGAACAATCAAAAGAAATGACAACAAAGTTTAATAAATAATAAATGAATAATGATAATAAAAGTATAAACAAATTACAAATGTACGTAAGTGAATATTTTGATTGAATTTTGTTGCAATAAACTCTCTTAAAAATAAACTTTTATTGTTCGATATGAAGATTTCTGAAAAAAAAAGAAATTTGGCAACACTGCCCACAAAAGCTAAATATTTTATGTTTGTTCACTCGTTGTTAAAAGATGAGCAGCCTTTACTCAAGTATTTTGTATTTTATGCAATTCATGTCGATGCTTAAATTGCTCTTTTCTTTAATAAAGCAAAATGTGTAGAATTTAGTATTCGCTTCTATTAAATAAACCCCAGCACGCAATTTTCACTGTAAATAAAATATAAATTTTAAATGCATTTAACAACGAAACAATAGCCTGTTGAAAACTCTCAAGTTTCACTGAGAATTGAAATCTGAAAGGAAACGGCAGAATAAAAACAAAAAACAGTGGAATTCTTGCATGATAATTGCTATTGAGAGCAGCATTTAAAGCGTGTAGGCACGTTGAAATCTTTTTTCTTTTGCTATTCAAAGCAAAATAAAAGTATGTACACATGATTGTCATATAGTACAATATTGAAAGAAAAGTTGCAATAAAATTTTCAACAACCGTGTGAACTCACAATGTATTGTCCATGCATTGTATAGCAATAATATTTCGTGAGAATCGTGAGAATCGTGAGAATAACCTTCATTTCCATTGACAAGTAATTGCCACACATTTTACAGTTATTTGTTATTGTCACATGTGTTTGCTTTATTGCACTTTACAATAACACCATTGGAAGATAAATATTTCTGTTGACAACCGTGTGACAGATAAATTTATTGTGTGACAATAAAATTGTGCAGATTTCTTACAATAAAAATTTACACTTCCGGAACCATTTTTAATTGTGACTGCATTGCCACCATATTGCCATATCCTACAATATTATAAAATCTGACAATCAATCGCACATAGTTTAACAATTGTTTATTTCTTTCGGGTTCTCGCTTTCCCATTTATACGAAACCACCAGAAGCTGAATTATCACTAAACATGGCCATTTTCTTTTAGATAAAGTTTGCTTTGCTAGAGAATCAATACCTGCTACATTTATTTTGTTATTAGGTTTCATAGACTTGGCGCGATAATTATTATAATAAATTATTTTCGGAATTGTCTATATTAGAGTATCTACTATTTCGAAACCACATATCCTCTAAAGATATACAATAGAAGTATTAAAATAGTTTTTAGTGCTTTATGACAGAAAAAAGTACAGACCGATTGGTTTCACTGTTGCACAGAGAACATCTTTATTTCCTTATTTAAACTGTTCATGCCGAGCGTGCGTAGAACAACAAAAGCAAAAACATTTAAATAAAAACTTTTGTTTTTTTTCTTTTATATACTTTTAATATCTTAAATTTCTTTAACACTTCATTTTAAATAAATCCTTTATTGAAATGTTACACAGTCTCTCACCTGCACCCCATATCGCTCTTTCAATGTCTCTAGTGTCTAGTGCAGGCACACTCAACCTGCGGTCCTCAAATCGTTTTTTTGTGACCCTCCTCTCATAGTAATCAAACTGTGAACTACTTTAAATTTCGGGTAGATCAAGAAAAAGAGTGGGAACACTTAGTTAAATAGCAACATTAAAATATATATTCTATTTCCAGAAAAATTAACAAAAACTAAAAAAATTATTTGTCTTAGCGATTTTGACATTGAGTTTAACGATTTCTGAGATTAATTTTTGCAGATACTTTAACATAAAAACTTTATAAAAATCGGCGCTAACTGCTGAATCTTGCTCGATTGATTTTGCCATTTTTAAATAATGCCTGGAGTGTCTTCAAGCCTTAAAAGAAAAATATGATATGTAAATCGATTGTTTCAAGAGACCTGGGAAGGAGAATATTTTTTTTGTGCCTAACAAAAGCAATGCAGCAAGTTGTTTAATATGCCGTAAAAGTGTTAAATTAAATAAATATAATATTTTTCGCCATTTCACTAAAAATCACAAATCCTTCGACGAAACTTTTGACTACTTTAAAATGATCATTGCAACAACAAGAAATTGTTATGTCTGTGGTATTCTCACAAGACTCCCCTGTAACTAAAACTAACTAAAAAAGTTTTGCTACATTCTTTGTAAGCACATGAAACCGTGCGGCCCATAGCATCGTAATTGAAAAGTGGTTGTGGCTCATATAAAAAAAGATTGAGTACGACTGGTCTAGTAGTATTTTTTGTACGTGCATTCTTAGAATTGTAAACATGGCCAGAGGATTTCTTATCACACATTTGTACAGGTACATGAATAAAGATTAAATGCCTCCAGTCGTCATCATCATGGTAAACAACAGCTGATTGAATGCCAAGGGCAAGTTTGTTATAAATACATTTCTAATGTATGAATATAATTCTGTATTTCTTGTTACAGTGAAGGTTTATATTTCCTGTTTTGTTCTTGCAACTAAATAGATTTCATTCGTGTGCTTTGTTTGTAATTTTAAAGGATTTTTAAGGTGACAATTTCAAGTTCATTATGGTTGTGGCATGCGATCTGAATGTTGATCTGAAAGTTGTTTACATACATACATACATATATAAATAATTAGAGAATTTACTTAAAAGTTTAATTAATAAGTTTTGTTCGCGAGCATTAGTAATTGAATAAGAAATATAATGTAAATGATAATTAAAACTATGACAAATCTCAAGTTTTCATATTAAAGTTTTAATTGATAATTAATGGCACAGTGGTACTTTTAAATATATAAATGGTAAATACATTTACCAATTATTTATACATGTCGAATTTGCAACAATGTGTATCGTGTATCTTGGTTCCCGTCTACACTTGCAATTTTTGTCTCAACATTTCTTGAGTTTGTTGGTGCGGGAGGTGAAAAGATTGGGAAGGAATTCACGGTTTCATGTGTTCTGCAATTCTCTTTAGCTTTGCAATTCTCACTATTCTACTTGAAGTTGAATGTACGTGGATTGGTATTGTACGTGAAAAAAACGCGTAGGAAATATAAAAATTTAAAAGCTAGAATATCATAATGTGGACACTATATCAATTTCAAAGCAAAATTTTGAAAAATTGCAGCAATAAAAATTGTAAGTCTGGACAGGGACTTGGATTACGTACACTTTTCGCTTAAAAAAAAACAAACAAATAAAAAGAACAAAATAGTCGTGAAACAGCTCTGGTCTGAAGAACAGGGAGCCAAATCTTGCAGTCGTGATCGAAATTTTTTTTCGATTTGAAAGAAATGCAGATTTCTAGTTCTGTCAGTCGATATTGAACGAATCCAAATATTTTTTTCAGTGTTGTAAAATATTTAATTGAGTTGAAGAAATTGAATACAAAAAACCAATACCAAGACCAAAAATTGATAAATTGTGTCCGCTAACAGGGAAGGCGCTGTTCATCTGTGTTTGAGCAATAAAACGTGTGCGAAGTAAAATAACAAATAAAACGGCTCTCCTTTAGATTAAAAATTAATGCGAAAACATAATACCTGAGCCAATATACTCTTTTTAAATCTATATGGTTCCCCGTTAAAGTTTTACTTTTTATTTTTTTTGGCTGTAATTCATTTTGGATAATTTTGACCTAAAATTGTGAAATGATAACTTTTTCTTTTAAATGTTTATTTTTAATTTGTTTAAACTTTTGAGTTTATAGAGAAAAATTTTGTTTCAATTTGACAAAAAATTGTTAATTTTTATATTTTAATAGTGTTAGTACAAAATTTTATAATATTTATTTCCTGAGGAAGCTTCAGCGAAATATCAAGAAATTTATAAAGAAAAATAGAAGAAAATATAACAGACGTAAAACTTAAACAATTTTTTATATAAAAACAATTATAATAAAATAAAAAATGGTCGAATAATTTATATTAATAAATTTAAATGTTTAATTTACATTTTCTCTTTATACTATTTTGTTCACAAAAAGAAAACATTACTCAATAGCTCTTTTGCTTACGACTAAAAACTTGCAAGTTTGCTCTCTCGCTCGTTTTCGATTGCTATCACTAGAAATTTCGATAATCCCAGCACTCGCTGGGTCAGGTTTGTTTTTGTTGTTTAGCCTTCGAATGTTTTCAATCTCACACGAACTGCTTGACTGATCCGACACAATTAACTCTATCGTCTTACGGTTCTTTGTGGAATCTTCTTTATTAACCACGTTGTTACTTCCTATATGAAGGCATGAGGAGTTTATATGTAGTTAGTGATAGCAGTAAATTTTGTAATACTTGTAAACGAGCATGTAAAATACCAGCTAAATATATTGGATTGTAAGATTTGACCGGGACTCATAAACGAACTAAGAAGGCAAGATAGCCGTATATAAGAAACTAAATTAACCCTTTGAATTTCGTGACTCTTTACGAATCGGATGAACCGTAGCTGTTTTTTGTTTAACATTTACCACAATACTATAAGATTTTTTCGTTCACAATAAATATTTGCGCCTAGCACCACTTGAAGTCTAAAATAATTAAGAATAAAATTTGTCTGAACGAAAAATGTAGCTGAAGATAGTTTTCAAACTGTAGGATTAAAAGAGAATTAAACTTCTTTAAAAGATTTATAATGTTCTTGTACAAATTCTTTTAGAAACTATTTTCTTTTATGAGCACTTGTACTGGAGTGCATTAAAAGACGCCTGTGGAAATTTTATACTCGTATTTGTGTGTGTGTGTTTGTGCCATACACATGGCGAGTGTATAATATCCCTGCAGATAATGCTGAACTAACGTGGTCCATTGTAGCTGAAATGGACCAAACATGGTTACAAACATGGTCCCATGTAACACAGCGATAGACCATCTCATTGAAAACAACAGCTTATTGTTATAAGACAAGAGGGTGGCGATGGCGCGATGGATGGTAGTCTGCACGTTGACTACGAATCCAAAAACAGACCTGCTTTCAACCCCAGTTTCAGACCAAAAATTTTAAAAATAAAAGTAAACATCTCGCATTTTTCTGATGTTGCATTAGTGTGTCTTTGTGTGTCAGATGTTGTCGGAAGGTTTCAGTGGCGAAGGCATAGTCACTGGTCACTGAACAATACCGGCTTCAGCTGATAGCAATCCACAATCACATCAGAACGCCCTCCTTCGTCGGTATTGTGTACCACCGGCGAAGTAAAATAATAATAAAAATGGTTACTAAACCGAAGCTTCAGCACTGCTACGAGTATAAACAAAGAACGTGCGAAAGCAGAGCTGCAAAAAATAATTAATTAAGCTTCACCTCCTTTCGTTTCTCCTACTATCCCTTTCCTATAGTTCCAGCACAATGCTTCGCATGTGTAGGAGTCATCTCCTGAGTGCTGGTCCTAGGTAAAAAAAAAAAAAAAAAAAAAAAAGTGTTGGGGCATTTTTTTCGTATTTACGATTACTCCGTCGTATTATTTTTCCTTTTTTTTAACAATAACACACATTTTGCGACGCTCTTAGCTTATGTGCAAAAAAACCCAGGCTGTAGGCGAGAATTGAACCCGCAACCTTCAGATTGATAGGCTAATGCGGAGGCAATCTCCGAGGTCCTCCGTGGAGTGGTTACATGAAGTGGTTTTAGGGTTATTCCGCTGTAACGCGCAGGTGGGTTAAATGGTCTACCCCTATGACATCGTACTGTTAAATATACCAAGTTTGTTACACACATCGTATTTTTTTTTATCTTGGACCAGCACTCAGGGCATGACACCTGCGGTAAATTGTGCTGGAACTAGGAAATTAGAATATGGGAAGGAGGATAGAGGGAGTATTGTTCAAGGACATTTGATTTGAATTTTTCCACGTCAAAAGTGACTGAATAGACTTATGCAGGGAGTTTGTTCCACATACGCGATGTTCGGCCGGGAAAAGAGTTCTCTCTGTAATGCGTAGTGCGATTCGCTGCCAAATCGACCACAAATGGAAGCGCACATAATGATGAGCGTGTAGTGGGAAGGAATAAACGGGTTTAGCAACAAATTCCCTGATTTCATCTGAGCACATCCCATTATAGTAGCGATAGAACAACGAAACGCGCCTCACATTGCGACGTTGCTCAATAGAGTCAATACAGTTGGCTACCCTACCGTCCCCAATGCGTTTCTTCGCCCTCTCCTGTACACGGTCGATTAACTTCAAAATAGTCTCTGAAGCACCGGCCCATACATGATTGTTGTATTCCTTCTGCGATCGGATGTACGCTGTATAAATAGTAAGGTTAGTCATGTACTAGTCTTAGTCCTCTAAGGACTACACTTTGCATGCACGTATGGACTAGTTGCGTTATCTGCAGGTATATACAGCTGTTTTTAATGTGTGTGTGTGTGTGTGTGCATATACAGGATTTTATATCATGCATTTCTACCCCTATGCATGTATGCAATGCATGTACATACGCATATGCTAAGTTCAAGCATAATAAGTGAAGCTTTCAACGAAAATCATTTTTAAGAATGCAGACAAAAAAAAAGACAAAGAATCTATTGGTGTTTTTCTAATATTTTCAATTGAATTTTCTTTTCTTCCTTTTTGTAAACGTATGTAGTTGCAATATTGTATGTTTTTGTATTTGGCAGACACTGTCGTTGATACAAATTTTTCGCCGAATTGAGTTCATTCTGTGAATGAAGTTGTTAAAATAGAATTCTACAGACAGAATCTAATGTGCATATTCAGTTTAACTGTTTTCTCTTGCACGTTATTTTATTAGATATTTATGCAATTTTTTGTGTATCACAATTAATTTAGGGTATCCCTTGTAAATAATGCGGGGATGTCAAAAGTTCTTTTATAAAAGCGCACAAATTATATACGCTCAAAGGATTTTAATAAATAAACAATTTTGTTCAAATTTGTTGAAACAGGCCATTTATTTCTAAACCAGTTAGAAAAGAGAAGATTATCAATTCGAATATATTTGGAATTGCGAATTGGAAAAAAGTATTTCTATCCAACCCAAAATTTATTCTTGTGTTTCAGGGGTCACTTTGAAAATCAGGCGGTGGCTCTAGGTTCGCTTCCTAGCGGACTCTGTGGTATATTTCACTGCAATATTAAAGCGATGAGGCTGGAAGTCGAGAATTACCACTCGACTACCAGAGGTCAGTAGAGTCTATACTCGATTTAGAGCATATCTCCACTGTAAATGGGCAATCATTGTAACATGAGAGGGATCGAAAAGTTATTTAGTGTTGGTCTGCTTCTATCACCACATAACAAGAAAAAATCTGTACTCTTTTGCAGAAAGGAAAAATACACTTCTTGTCTCTCTCTGTGGTATAACAGTATATTAAAAAACAAACATAGTTGTAGTAGAACAATTGAAAATATTTAAATTTTGAGTTGACCCTTTTTAAGACTCTTACAGACGGTTTAAGCTCTCGCATATGTAGGAGTAAAATAAAAGGGCGAGTCTACACACATGACACTTTTAGAACTAATGCTTCAAAACCGATTTGAAAAAAATTTTTGACAAATATTTGTCTCTGGCAGTGACTTGATTTTTTTTATCTTGGTCCTCAGGAAATGACCCCTACACATGCGATGCATTGTGCTGGAGCTAATGGAAAGGGATAATTAGAGAAATTACAGGAGGTGAAGCTTCACTATCTTACAACTCTGCGCTTTTGCACGTTCTTTGTTTTATAGCAGTGTTGTAGCGCCTCTGATGTCAACGAGACGTATAAAATTTTTTAAGCATCGTTTAATGGTCATTTTTAGTAATTATTTTACTTCGCCGCTGCTTCACAATATCGACGAAGGAGGGCGTTCTGATGTGCGTTACAGCTGAAGCCGTAACTCTTCAGTGACCAGTGACTATGCCTTCGCCACTGAAACTTTCCGACAACAACTGACACTTCTGTTCTTTATTTCCACTTTACAGATTCCTAGAAATATTGAAAGACATTGAACTCTAGCCATATCAGGTCCAAGGCATTTTATGCGACAGATCCGTGTGAAATACATGTAGAGGCGAGAGTGTATATAAATTTAATGTAGGTACCTGTCATAACTGCCTTACTCAGTATTTATATGGGATAAATAGGGCGATAGTTTGCAAAGACAGGCGGTGAAGAAGTTTTATTATTAAAATTTAATTCATACACTACACTGCTGTTGGACGTCTTGTTATTTTTTAAACTAGAGTTGCATTGCTTTCGGTGTTGCGCAGACATCTTGTTAATGTTAATCATTAGTGGGAGCACTGCAATCTCTTAACGATATTTAGAACACCCTGATACCTGCGTTGTGAAAAAGTGAAAGTAGAATAGAATCTGCTGACACTGCTGTGCATGTGCATCAGTGTAAAAGTGCAAATGGTTTGTACTAAACCAACTGTAAATTTACAGCCATGGCCAAATAGCAATTTGTATGTTTGTATTAGTATCGCACAAAAAGTATTCGAAAGCTAAAATATTCCAACTGCAGTGGAATAATTTTTTTTTGGCTGACGCCAGTCATTTTCTTTTATTTTTTTTTTCTTTGTTGTTTATAATAACACTGAAGACGTAGAGAAAAATAGAAAAAAATGAATTTTAAAATCCAGACGCCGTTGTTGTCTAAAATGATGATTATTATTGCTTCAAATTTACCAGCATTTTCATTTGCTTTAAGATTCTGCTTTAAGATACAATTACTTTCCCTAGAATCGAAAGCACGTTATTGCAGTTCAGTGTAAAGAAAGTGAAATTAAATATTGAAAATTTTAATAATTTTGAATTATTTTTCTTTATGCCTTCTCTCGTTTTCAATTGCATAAATGATGGAGATTTTATTCTGTGGATTTTGTTGTAGCAGACTTGCAGCACGTTGCCATGGCTGCATTTCCATTGTTCTTTCTATAATATTTCAACATTAAAAAAATAGATAAAAAAAATTTAATTTTCATTATTTGTATTCACATTTTAATGCATAGGAAATCTGCACACACACAGAGAATAAAATAATTTTCATATCTCAATGCGAGAAATGTAAATTTAATCAAAAAAATGTTTTTTTTTATACTGTACCGTATGCTCATTTCATTCATTAAACCCATATCAGCTTATGCAAAAATTATTGTTAAATACGTACTAGATAGAGACATGTAAGAGCAATTGTATCAGATCTTAATTCAGAAAAATAATGTTTGGCTGCAGAAACAAGCTTGGTGAAATCAGGCAACAGAAGTGCAATACTTTGCTCGTTTCAGAAATAGCGGGAATTGATTAATTTTTCCAAAGATTTGCAAATATACTGTCAATGATTTTTTGTCGGCATTACATCGAGGAACAAGTATTTAAAAACTATTGCTTTGAAACAGCAGAAATGACCATTAAACTTTATGGGTGGTACAAAATAAGTGCCACTGTTCATAAAACTTTAATTCATGGAGCTGATATTATAAAATCTTTACCTTTAACAGTATGCCAACTGTCAGAAGATCTAATTGAAGAAAGTCATAAAGAGTATAAAAATTCAAGAGAATATCACTGTAGAAAAATTTCAAGAGCCAATTACAACAGTGACAACAAAAATTATAAATTTTATTGTTTCAAACCAATTGAAGTCATCTGGTGCAATAAAAATGCGTTTTAGTTAAAAATTACACCGACATGACACAGTTGCTCGTGTCCTGAAAATCGTTGAAAGATATAAAAATGGTAAAAATTAATCATTGATTATATTTCCATACGATATAGGAACTATATATTCCAAAAATTATGAAAAAATTTCCAGTAGTTTAGCGTCAGGTCTGAAAGAGTTTGGTTAGGTGGGTCTCCGCGAAGGAGAACGCCCCACTTAAGCCCTTTGTGATACCACCAGAAACATCCAGGGTGTAGGCAGAAATAGAACCCGCACCTTCAGATTGCTGAGGCACACCTTGTTAACATTTAAGATGGCATTAAAAATTAATTCAAATAAAGAAGTGCTTAAGAAGTCATGAAAATACCAATTCAATGAACGCATTCATTTTTTTTTCGCTGGGTATTCGTAATTCGAATATTGTCGAATATTGTATCAGATATTCGTAGTCGTATTCCCGAATTTTTAAAGTAGGTACCCGTAACATCACTGCTGTCGACGCTAATGTACCTTCGGCTGTATTTACGGCATGAAATACGACAACGCAGTAAGGTAATAAACAAAATTGGAACGTCTATTTAACGCCAGAGCTGCTGCAAGAAAAATAAAAACATGGAATGTTCTATGTTGACTCCAGTTTTCGGCGATAATTTTGCAAATATTTAGTGCAATAAATATTTAATTTTACACTTGTAAACATTAATTTCAAATGAAATTGCTTCAGCATTCTTGGCATAAATGATTTTGCACTCATGCAAAAATTTAAATTTTTCATAGACTTATGTTGGATACTGTATGTACATATCGTTACATGAAATAGAAAAGCCTTAACGAATATTTGTTTTTAAATTGAGACTTTTACCTATTTTGGGAGAAACCCCTTTAAAACAAAATTAATTTTAAAAATTTTTGGTGAAAATTATTAAAAAAAATAAATTCTTTACAAAGTCGCGACTGCAAAACCTAAATATTTATGAACATTTTTCCATTTTCTGTAAAGTAAATCATTAGTTAGAACCTTTCTGTATTAGGGTAACGATACATGAAATACTTTATTAAATATCAAGTCAGTTACATCTGAGTGTCTGAATGCAATCATTGAAACGTTTTGGCTGCCTTTAGTGTTTGTTTAACTGTAAGTCAAGGATAAAGAATATTTTGTAGTGGTTTCCTTAGGTCAATTTTAATTCTGGTTGTTTTTTCTTGTAACTTTATTGTTTAAGGTTTTCGGTGTTTGGTTTCGTTTACATGCATTTCTGTACATTAATTTGGCTGTTTGCCATTTTGGCTAACAGACAACTTTTATTTTTAAATAAATTTCAAGTAGTTTCTGTTTTTGGTTATGCATTTCAAGTTAAAGTTGCTAAAGTTGTCTTTATTTTATTTCCTCCTTCTTTGTTACATACAATTTTGGAATGGTTGATGGAAAAGGCAAATAGACACAGCGACTGATGATGGTGTGAGACAGAGGCATGAAAAATATAAATAAGCAAGCAAATAAATTATAAGTTATTAAATAACCAGAAGATGGAAGTTATTTTTGGTTACAATTTATTGCGTAAATTTTAATAAAATTATTTTTATGAAAATAATGTTTTCTCTTGCCACCATATTCAATGTTTTGTAGTAGACCTTTTTGTTACATTCCTTTGATAAAAATTCCTTTGGGTCCAATTTTTGCTAGCGTGTTTTATTAAAATTTCCAATATTTGAAACAAGTTTGTTGACCATCTTCAGGGAAATGAAAGAATCAAATTGAATTTTAGTGCTGTTTGATGTTCATGTTACACTCTGCTCTCGCTGACTATTTTAATTTAGACAACACTAAAAATCAATTTAATTCTATAATTTCCCTGATGATAGTCAACGAACTTGTTCGAAATATTGGAATTTTTTAATAAAAGAAGTTAGAGAAGAATTTATCATAAAACCGGATTTTTATTAAAAAAAAATTATAACAATTGCAGTTATAGATGGTAAATTTAGGGCTTTATTACGGTAAGTACAGAGTGGCAGCTTGTTGCCGAGCCGAGCTGGTTGACGCTTATTGCGAGAACCAATGCGAGAAAACAGGTTCTTTACAAATTAGTACAAATCAGCGCGAAGCGGTCATAGTGGGCGCCGAGCTGGTCAGAGCGCAAAGCTGATTGAATGCGAGAAAACAGTTTCAAAGCGTATTTCAGCGCCGATAACATTGTTTATGTTATGTTGTTATGATTTCAACTTGTTTGGAAAACATAAAAAAAATTAAAAACAAAAATTTAAGAAAAAGTAAATAAAATTAAAAAAGTAATAAAAATTAAAAAGAAAATAAAAATTAAAAAATAAAATAAAAATTAAAGAAAAAAATAACAACAAACACAAATGCACACAAACATATGTACATAAAACACAAATAATAGATCAAATATCAGCGCTGATTCTCGCATCCACTATGAACACTCAAACTTGTTTCTCGCATGAACAATTCTCGCAATAAGCGTCAACCAGCTCGGCTCGGCAACCAGCTGCCACTCTGTACATACCCTTAGGCGAAAAAAGTAACGGCGATAAAGTCTCGTATTCTATTAATAAAAAATAATAAATATATAAAGCTAATAATTTACATCTACTTATAACTCCACACAGTGGATAAGACATGAAGAATGCTGAAATGAAGGTGTAGCAACATTCGAAAACAGCATGTTGTCCCGTTCTACAGAGTGGCACAAAAGGAGCTATATGGTTTATATGGTTTATAACTTTTTTATTTATGCGATTATTATAATTTTTTGTTTTTAACACAGTATATTATTGGGGAATTTTTGCAATTAGCTTTGAAAAATAATATCCTATAAGTGATGTTCATTTTCTGCTTCGCACATATGTATGTGCTCTTTTTAGCATATTTTCCATAACTTCTCGCAAAATTTCGGATGTAATGGCCATGATTTCATTTCGAATGTTTCATAATTAATTCCCCAAGTATTCTTCACAAAATGCTGCAAAAAAAAAACAAATAACATGCAAAAAAGCATTGTTGTTAGATAGTGCAGCTTCAACTCCTATCATTTCTCCTACTATTCCTTTCCTGTAGTTCCAGCACAATGCACCGCATGTGTGAGAAAAAAAAAACGATCATTTGAAAAACGTTACAAAATAACGTTTGAAAGCAAGTTGAGAATAAATGAATGTCTCAATTTGAAAATGTGTGTTTGAAATATGTGTTTCAAATTATTTTCAAGAAATTTTTAAATGTTTGTGGTTTGAGAAAAGGTTTGATTTCAAATCAAGCGTTTCGTTCCTGTTTGTTTGGCGGTTACTCTTTTTTACATTTTGGTTACAAAAATTTTTTGGTCTTGGCAACGCTGGTCATAATTCATATACAACTTAATGAAGAAGTAAAATAATCTTCTTCGCTTAACAGGTCTATGATTTTTATTTTCTAAAAAGGAAAAACAAAAGAGCGAACTATTCGCTTTTATTAATTAAAAATTCGAAATTTTGAGTTATCACGTTCTTTGTACAAAAAGAGTAATATTTCATTGTCAAGCCATTCAATTTGATAAAACCGAAAATAATTAATTTTATTTATTGTCGCAGAGATAAAACAGCAAAAGCAAAACCGCACGTACATTCAGGTCGTTATCACTTATTATGTCTTTAATGCAAACATACACACATACAAACGTACTTGGAAATTGAACCAAAATGGACACAAAATCGGCTTTCTGTGGTTGTGTCAATGTGTATTGTATGCATCCGTAATCTTATCAGCCGTTAAGTCAACTGAAAAATAACAGATCAATCAGTATTCACACCTCTTGAAATAAATATGTGCATATGAGAGGGAGTGTGTTTGGGCGTATACGAGTACGTAAGTGTGCGCATATTGAAATAGAGAAATTACACTTAATAATTATGCAAAAAAAAAATATAATTTTAAATCAGCAACATTATCATACTGAAACCATATTCCATGAAAAAAAGGAGAGGCAAGTGTTACACACACAATGAAGAATTAATAGTGCGAACAGCCGTAAAAAATGCTAACAAAAGAGTCTGTTTTTAAATTTATATTTAAATTTAAATAGTGAATGATATTCTGTATCCTTTGAATTAGCAATTAAATGCCCAAAGCAACAGGGGATGTTGCATTCTATCTGAAAGTGACTTTGTTGCAGAAGGTTTTCGAAAGTTTGAACTCTTTGGCAAAAAGGTTAAATCAATGATTCTACCAAATCAAGGGATGTGGTATTAAAACGCATAAATTTCTTGGGTGTTAAGGCGACTATGATATTATTTGATTTACGGCTCGTGACAATCTCAGCCGCATCTGCCGATGTTTCTTATTATTCTGCTCTATCTTAACAGGAGTCTAATATGCGCTGCTGCCAATGGCTGAAGTAGTCTGCACGTTGACTACAAAACCAAAAATAAAAAAACATTTTACTAATATACATTAGTGAGGCTTTGTGTCAGGTTTTGTCAGAATGTTTGTCTACTTGACATCAGAGGCGCTTCAACACTGATATAAATCAACGTGCTAAAGCAGACTTGTAAGACAGTGAAGCTTCACCTTCTGTCATTTCTCTAACTATCCCTTTCGATGTGTAGGGGTCATCTGCTGAGTGCTGGTCTAAGAAAAAAAATATCACAGAAAATATTAGATTTTTATATATGGCTAGCGGACACGGCGAATTTCGCCTCGCCCCAATTTTAAGCCTTCCGACAAACTTTAGAGTAATAATACAACACAAATATTAAAATTTTCAATGTGATTTATTCGAATGGAATCAGTAGAGAGCGATTTGATGAACAATGTTTTCATACAAAAAATCAATTTTCGAATTTTCCAATTTTCCGACTTTTGCGGAGAGATTTTCCAATTTTCCGCATTTTCCATGATTTACACTAACAACTTTCTATTTTGCTATTCTATTCTAGTTTTAAAGAATAATTTCACACAAAATTTCATACAAAAACTCGATTTTCGATTTTTCCAATTTTTAGACTTTCCGGAGGGATTTTCCAAAATCCAACTGACAAAAAAATTTTACAGAAATCGGCCAAGCCGTTCTCATTTTATGAATTACTATACATTTTTTACACCATTTTTATATACATATATATAATATATATACATATATAGATATAGATATAGATATATAGATTCTAATTTTAAAATTGTGCTTTTTCCCGAAAAAATATGTGAAATGTATTATTACATACTTTATGATGTTCTCATAAAGTATTTTTTATAAAAGCAAACTCAATAACTGAGGAGGAAAGAATATCCATATAGTACTTTTTCGCTAATGCTTACTTAGCTCATCAGTGGATTTTTCCTAATTTCTAAATACAAATTGAAGATTCTAATGTTTAAAGTTCAACTAATCAATCGAGAATTGAGGTTGAATACCAAACACAAAACCAAAAATCTATAAACAAAAATATAACAATTCATGAGTTTACTTTTTTTCATTACACATACATATTTTTATTTTTATTTTTATTTTTATTTTATTTTTTTTTTGATGGGCTAAGTAAGCATTAGCGAGCATTAGCATTATCCCTCGCTACATAAACCTGCCGAAAATAACTTACACAAAGACACACTAATGAACCTCAGAATTAATTAGAGATGTTTTTATAACTGAGCTTGAAACTGGGCTCGAAGCCAGAACTTTTTGGTTTTATAGTCAACGTTCAGACTACTTCAGCCATCGACACCCTCATTTCGAGAAATGGACCAATCAAAGAGACGTACGATTAGGACCCAAGATTATTTCCTTTTCGACTACGTGAAGTTACTGTTTTATGTTGATAAGCCAGTAATAATTATAGACTTTCAGACCAATATTGTTCATGATATTAGTGCCATCCGGTCAGCAATGTTCAAAAAAGTGGATCAAAATTCGACATCCAGGAAGCGCTTCATTAAGAACAGCTGTGGTGGCCACATACCCGAAATAATTTTCTGATGGCCATGTACGTATTGATCTTTCGAATAAAATTTTTCTTAGTTATTTTTCATTTATTCACAGCATCTGAAAATGAATTATGATTATTTATTCATTTATGTTTGTTATATGGTTTAGCTGGTCCGTACGTATATTTCATTTGTAAGTAAAAATAAAAAAAAAAACTAACTTCTCATTTTGTTTTTTTAATGCACAGAAGAATTAAGAAATGTTTTTAATTACGAAATTGATTGCAACATTTAAAAATAGTTAATTTTCCACCTCTCACCGAAATGAACGAACTGAAATTGTAAAAATTAAAAAAAATGATTTTTTTTTATCCAATTAGCGCAATGCATCGCATGTATAGGGCTCATCCCCTGATTGATGGTCTAATATAAAGAAAAATAAACTTATCGCCAAACTTTAATTGTAATAAGTCGATGGATACGGTTGCTGCATAGTATGTAGCGCCATCCTGTTGAATCCACCACCATGTTTTTAAACAAAAAAATTGTGGCTTTTCAAGAAAGAAGAACAAGAGTGTAAACTGCTGGTTAAAAATTTGCTGGTCTTTCGGCGCGGATAGGCAAAGTTCAATTTAAAAATAGTATTTTAAACTAAATGATACATTTTGCGAAATGTAAAAATTGAGAATTGATTTTATAAACCCTCTCTAGTGGGCAAAGTTTCATAGGAATCCGTAGGAATTTTTCAATTGCCGTCGACCGCAAAATTTAGTTACTCCATACCATAATGCGTTTGTAAAATTTCCTTTTTGAAATACGAAAAGGAATATTAATTTTGTACTGGTAATGGACAAGTGGTATAAATTCTTAGCGAGAAAAAATAATAAAAATTTTCTAAAGTGGTTAATAATTGACGTAGTCTAGAGGTAACCAATGTAATAGATAATAAATACAGCCAAAGTTTTTGCAATCGTAAACACATTGAACAAAGCACAAGCTACCTGCTGTAAGTAGCTGCAATTGTTGTCGTTATTTGACGGTAAGAAAGAGTAGCTTGCGACGTATCATTGCATCACACAGCGGTCCACAACACATTCCATACCTGTTTCCGTTGTCATAAGTTAAGTAGAAGTAATTTGCGAAATAAAGTGTTTGGAATGTTTTGCAATATCAATGCTTAATTAATCTGATAGTTGCAATTAAAACACAGTAGGCACTGACAGCCAACATTTTTCAACGTCTATAGAAACCCTACCGAAAGACCATAAACACATTTATTTCCAGAACACAATACTTTATCCACATGAAAAAAAACACAGACAAAATCACGCCTGCAAATGTGTTCTTTAATTTAAAAGACGATAATTTATCAAATTGTGAATAAATACCAAAACTAAAACACATTCCATTCTCCATATATTTTTCCAGGATCAATTTATGCTGCTACAACAAAGAGTCTCTATTTTGTATATGAATTTGTTGAAACAGATAAAAGAAGAACCCCTGTCATTCTGTCTTTTCTGCTACACGTGGCATTAATGTGATTAAAACATAAATCAAGAGCAGAGCAGCCCAAAAGTTTATTGCATTACAAACATCAGACTGTTTTAATTTTTGAACTGGGAGTGAATGGTCAATAATGTGATTGATTGAACAAAAAGCAGAAGTATATGATTTATAAAAATGTCTGGCATTGAAAGTTGTGTGTTATAATAAGTGAATTATTCATGTCATGAATCGTCATGTGGACGTATATGATGGCTGCTTCCCGAGGAGATCGGGCCAACTCTATGATTTCCAGAAGGCGTAATGAAGTTGAAACTCCTATATACAATTACAAGTAAGTGGAAATTGTTAAGAAATAAAACTGTAGCACGTTTGATAAATGTTGTAGTAAATTTCCATTTAATCATGTTTATAAACAAATATTTATAAACAAATGTTTACAAGGAAATAAAAAACAACTTATATTTTCTTGAGCATCGTACACATTATGCTATTTTGTAAACAGCGCAAGCAAACCAACACCCGTACGTCGCCAAACGCAAGATCTGACGAAAACATCGCCGCTGTCCATGAGAATCCGAGGCAGTCGATTTCATGTCGCTTACAAGGACTCGACCTTTTGCAGAGGGCAACTGCGCGAATCTTGCGTCGTACAATTGACAATTGACACCGGAAACTGAAGGAAAACGACCATAGACAACGATGTGCGTTCGCTATATGCGCTCTGGAGAAGTTCGCAATTGATGCTAATATTTATCGAAAAATCAGTTTCAGCGATAAGGCCCAATTCTGGATGAATTGGCACGTGAACAAACAAAATTTTCGAATTTAGGGCGATACCACCAATCCACATGAGATCCAAGAGCGTCTAATCCATCCCGAAAAAGTCACTATTGGCTGACGGCGTCGTTGCTTTGACCATCCCTGTCAACGGCAAGCGTTATAGATCGATGATTACCAACGTTTTTTGGCCTGAATTGGATGATCTGAACACCAACGACATGTGGTTTCAACAGGACGGCTCTACGTGCCACACAGCTTATGCCAAATTGGATATTCTGCACGAGCGATTTGAGGGCATGATCATCTCTCGTGGAGGTAATATGAACAGGCCATCGAGATCGTTGCGATTTGACCCCGTTAGAATTTTTCTTGTGGGGGGTCCTTAAGCCGCAGCTGCATGTGAATAAGCCATAAACCACAGCAGTCCTCAAAGCCAACACAACCCATGCCATCGGCCAAATTCATCCTGATTTATGCGCCAGATTCGCGGATAATTTTCGGATGCGATTCACCCATGTCGTGATAGCTCACACACACTTTGTTTTATTTAAGACCCCTTTTCATGAAAGACCCTGTATAATAGAAAGTACACCATAGTGTTTAAAACCTAAGCTGCTGTTCTCTAATACAAGTAGTATTTGTCTGTACAAAATTTATATAAAAACCACTTTTGAGCACTAACAAAATAGAATCGAGTAGACTAATTGGATTTTGAAAACTGCACATAAATTTATTCTAACGTTCATCTTGGTTCAGTACTATTTTATGCAGCCAGGCAGTGTAGAAAATATTTATAAGGAACCACTTATAAATTTCATAGTTTTCAATTTAAATTCTCTCTTTACCAGATAACTTTGTTTATTGTGAAATCAACTGTTAAATAAAGAATTCCTTGTCAATTTTTAATTTAACCAACATTTTATAGAAATAAAAAGATGAGAAAACCAATTTTTCACATGCATTTCATATCTTCTCAACAGCGCCTCGCGTCCCATGTATCGTTCTAGACATTACAACAATGCATCAACATCATATCCTTATACGACTTCGACAAGTCATCAGTATGGCAGTGCCAATGCCACAACACACTCAGCCACTCAACATGCTCAACATCAACAGCAACAGCAACAGCAAAGTCATCGTCAACAACGTCATCACAGTATTGATATTGATGATGTTTACGCAAATCGGGTTACAAGTGAATCTTATGAAATGGAAGATGGCACCAGTCTCTTTTCACCCCTCGATCCAACCACAACAACTATGTCAGCCGATACTGCTATACTTATAGCCAGAAAGGATACGCCATCAAGCCATGGGCAGCAAAAACCAAAACAACAACAACATGGCACACATATAAAAGGAAGCGAAGGTACTTGCAGAGATTTACAAAGTGTTACTGATGTTGATGAGCAAAATTGTCTAGTTGGGAGTCAAGCATCAATTGTTAGATTGCCTTCGCGTAGAACAACAATAACCATATCACCATCAGTCTATTATCAAGAAAGTGATGAAGATGAGAGCGAGTTCAATGCTCGCCATTGTGGGCAAATTGTCCAGTGTTCGGACAGAGAACTAAAGCCTACAACATTAGTAATAGATCACGAGCGTCGACGTAAAAGGCATCACACAAATATCAATGAAGATTCAAATGCCAGTACTAGCAGCAGTGATGAGTATGAGGATGTTGCAATGGCAGACGGTGACAATGATGACGATAAAGTGACTGAACAAAAGCGATGCAATTACAGAAGCAGAGAAATTGGGAAAGACCAAAAGTTAGCACAGGTATGTTAATTAATTTCGTTTTATTTAATTTTAAATTTAACTAGCATTTACCCGCGGCTTAGCTCTTAGCACCCAACTTTTCTTTCCAATCCTCAAAATATTTCAAACAATATCCAGAAAAAATTATAGGAATCGATCCAGCAGTTCTGCCGTTTAAGTTTTAAGTTTAGTTGTATAGTTTCGGTGAGTAATATATTTCCCCGTATGTCGTCTTCTGGTCCTATTTTTTATGTATATCCTATGATCAGTGTTTACCACTAGAACGCCCTCGGGCATTGTTTATGGGTTAGTGTCTCATACGTGTGAGCTGAAGTGAGAAAGAGCAATATTACAAGTGTTGCCAGTGAAGAATTTCGCACCACTGGCTTCCAAACTCCCTGATATTCAGCTGCCATATTTTCGTAAAAACGTTTTTATAATGTCATGAGGATTTCATTCCTTTTATCACTTTTAACACCTTTTTCGTAGTCCTTATGGATACTTCTATAATGTCTCTCAATATTATATTTTTTCATGGTAACTACACGCCCACATATTAGACATTCAGATTTTCCAGAAATATTTTCTGCAAAAAAATATTTTTTTTTCCCATTCAATATTAAACATTTTATATATTTATTAGGCAACACATTAATTATTTGACAAGTTTTGTTTTATTCTTTCGCACTTCTATGTCGGCTATATTGACTAACAATTCAATCGATAATAATTAAGTTACAACTTCAATATTAATAAAAGGACAAAGTAATACACAAAAAGTAATACAATAAATACCGTTAGCAATTTAATAAGAAGTTTTAAAAAGAGCTAGTGATGTACATATAGGGTTACGATTACAGTTTTAGTAATCGGCAACACTGAATATATCAACTTTACTTGTTTTATTCAGTCATAAACAAGCAGTTACCAAAGGAGGGTATACGCCGCTTGTTTCTTTAATTTTATAAAAAAAAGAGAATAAGAAAATGCCTATGTATGTGTTTGGTAAACACTGCCTATGATCTATTTTCGACTCAGACACATCCATGTTTTAAATTTCATAAAAATCTTTCAGATAGCTTGGGAGAGGCAGATATTACACCATAATTCCCTCATGGTACTATTTCTTGAAAAGTGTGTAATGTACGTGCTGTTTTAGACTCTAGTCTACCTACGTTTTCAATTTGATGCAAATCGGTTTGATATTCAAAACAATCATTTAAAAAAATTTCCCGCACCTGGCAATACTGTTGTGCACTTACTGACACAACTTTTGTATATCTAGATATAGGATCCAATTTGTAAGCAAAATTTCAAAATAATTCATTAAAAATAAAAAATATCGTTCCACATAGGGCAAGCATCTGTCCACATCCCGAGGGCTCAAAACCTAATGCGAATTGGCCCGAACCTGTGTTGAATATTTCAGCTCGATAGCTCTTACAGCTACGGAGATCATGCGTTACTAACAAGCACACAAACAATTTTATATACTACAGTTCAGGTGTATAGAAAGTGAAAAATCGAATGGTCAGCGCACAAATAAAATGACGATGGAAACAACGACTGAAAAGATTCAGCTCAACATTCCAATTAGAAAGACCGAATCTCATTGTACACAGGTGACATTACGATACATGGTTTTTTAACTTTTCAAGTGACAATAAAGAATCATAATATGGAAAGTGGAGGGCTTTTGCTGATATTTGTATGGGATTATATAGGAAAATCTAAATGCCATATATCCGGAGCCACTGGGCCGTTTTCGAGCTAACTTCACATAAACTATCTGCGTACTATCCCCGACGGACACTGTTAGTGGTGACATCAAAGTGTACACTTCGTTTCATGTATATAGATTTTCAATAATAATGCTGTAATACCAATTAAAAAATTCATTAGATTTTGATCATCAGATCCAAATGTATGGCAATTTTTTAAGATTTTATATTATTATTATTTATTAGTTCGCAATAAACGCCGCGTTTTTAACTCTATTTTATATTTTATTTTCAAGTTGCATCGAAACTCTTATCCCTTTTACATATGAATTTTTTCAAAGTATTTATTTTCGTTGAACTTGTAAAAGAAAAATGTAATAATAAAATGGAATATAAACAGCAAGGCCGTGTTGCCTACTAAATGTATTCTATCGCTATTAAGCGATTAAAAACTCTTTTAATTAGAATTGAAAGAGAATAGCAAATGCATGTTTTACAATATGTAATATTATTGCTTTTGAAAATTTAACTTTTGGAAAAAATTCATTTTAAAAATATTCAAGCAGTACAAGGATTAAAAGATTTTATTTACGGTAAAAAGTACCACACTGGAGTTAATTTTTCGATAAATAGATTCTTGATAGTGACATTTGAAAAAGTAGTAATACATATAAATTCGTAACTTTTTCCATATCCGACACGATAACGTTGGACTGTTTATTTGCAATCAAAAATCAGTTAGATATTCGTAAGGACAGCTCTTCGGTCTTTGTTCGCTGAATGGAATATAGTTAGCACGTAGTTCCATTTTCGATATTTAATAGTAGATATTTTTATTTAGTATCGTTTATTTGCTTTTTTTATTTTTTCTCATTTGACAGTGTGCAAGACTTAATATTCATGACAAATTGTTGGCGCTTCATTGTACTTGTTAACAGCTCAAAGATTTTCCTCATTAGCGGCAAATGATATTCAAACTTTTGAACATTAACATTCATTAAATCTACAATTTTCAAAGTGTCTGGATTATTAGAGACGAATTTATTATGTACAGCATCAATTTTGAAGATGTCAAGACTTGACACAATCAAGCTGCAACGAAGAAAGCGTAAATTAATTAATTTCTTTTTAAATTGAACAGTGGGCTCCGATCAGAAAATAAAAGGTCGAAATTTATAATTTGGAACTTTCTTCTCTAAATATGAAATAAATTGTATTTATCATAGGCTTGGTTCCCATACGCATATATTATTGGCTCAGTCAGGGTCTTAGACGATTCCTTGGCGTTTCTCTGGCGATTGCACTCTAAACCAGATAGCAAAGAGTTTTGCAGTTCAAACATGCTGTTCCATTAACTATCAATTATCACATTGATTTAAAAAAAAAAAGTTTCTTTTTAAATTCACTCAGCAAAATTTAGTGTTTGGCTGGAAACATCTTTGTACGGGAGACAACTTAATGGGACACTTGCAATTGCGCTTTTATAATACATGATTTTTGTTCGCGAAGAGCCGCTTAGAAGCATTACTTTATGTATCAAAAAAGACAGGCGTACAAACATGAATTTTTTAAGCATTTGTAGTGCTATAAACCGTGTATTCACTTACGTTAGTGCATTTCGGCAGCATTTTTATAAGCATTTGCTCCTAAATATGCAATTTATTGCTCACGAACACTTTCAGTGCTTCTAAATTTTCATAATTTATTGCTGGGAAATTGTATCAATTAAACTCTTAATTGAAAATATTAAAAACAGCAGAAAATTATTTTCATTATTTGTATATTTACAATAATTATTCGATTCTTTAAATGGATTAATTTTTATACTGATTGTATATTCAATCGAGTAATGCCACAAAATAAAAATATTTTCTCATTTTCCATTTAAAATGAAAACCAAATTGATATCAATTATAAAATAGTTTGCCTTATAAGATTTCATTTCACATAAATTATTAACATGCAACAATTACCAGGAGACAATTCCTAAAGTTTCTTGTGCAATGCAGTGAAATCTTACAATATGGTTTCACAAGTATCACTGTGCCATTGAGGGGTTTTAGAATTTCAAGTAAAACACCACAACGTGTTAAATAATGCTGCACTATATACTCAATAACTAGTTTATCTTTTTTGCTTTTCGTTTTTGTTTGTGTATAGTTTTATTTTTCGAGTGGGTTTTTTATTTAATTTCCTTGAGATGTGCTTCCATTATTAAGTTTTCTACCCAGCAATTGCAAGCGAAAGCGATTCACGATGATGTCTTTATCACTTGAATAAAACATTTTATTTTTTTTTTTGCACATACGAATGGTAAGAGTTTTGGGGCATAACTGTGAAAATCAATTATGGTTTATTTGGGAAAGAAGTCAATTCATGTAATTTAATCTTCCATTCCAATTCGAAATATTACACAAAAATTATTTTTAACAAACTAACGTATAATTTGCTAATAGATAAGGAAAAAAATCGGCTATATGCTAGTCGGTTCGACTAATGCGTATAAAAAAACGGCAAGGTAAGTTTCAACTTGTGGTTAAATTTACATTGCAAAAATGGCCGTTAAAATAATTTATTTAATCTTGTTTCTTAATTTATGAACGGTCCTCATGTAAAGTCTAAAAAGCAAACTGTCTATTTGCACACTTTCGCAAATGAATTGAAAAACAAAATTGTTTGCAAAACCATTTACACAAAGCTTATAGTAGTTTGTACAACAATTAGGATCGGAAATTTGGCCAGCTGCATTCCAAACATGTTATTTTTTTGTTTTCTCTTTCTTGTTTTTCTTTCTTTAAGGTGTCAAATTACTTCTAGCGTTATCGATCCAACTGTCAACAAAATTTGAATGGAGTTTTCGAATGACGTAATTTCTGCCCAGCACTGCTTTTGTAGTGCACATTATACAGGGTGGCCCAAAATAAGTAAAATAAGCAAATGTGTTTGAATTCCTTATAACTTTTTTTTATAATTTTTTCTTGTTTTCAGTGTTATGCAAAGAAGACTTGGGGAATTTAAAATGGAAAAGTACACATTTGAACAACGTGCCCAAATCGTTGAACTTTATTTCTCAAATTAACGATCCACTGTTTTGACATATCGTCTGACTGAGTGCATATCGTCGTTATTTTAATGGGAGGGTTGGACCCTCATAGTCAACAATAAGCTCTCTGGTTGCAAAATTTCGACAAGGGGCAGTAATAATCCTTCCTGGTACCGGCAGACGATGAACAATGCACAATGATGTCAATGTTGAACGGGTACTGAAGAGTATTGGTGAAGATGGATGGGCCTCTCACGAGGGTGTCGTTGCAGAAAATTTCGCATACAATATAATGTTTCCACACAAAATTCACACTGCGAGCTACACAATGGCTCTTTTACGCGACATATTTGATGAACGATTTATTTCTCGTACAAGCGATTTCCGGATTTATTTTTTATTTTTTTTTATTTATTTATTTATTAAATTCAGTAACCACTACAAACTATTTCCTTTGGGATTATTAGAAAGAAAAATTAATAAGCCTAGAACCATACAGCAATTAAAAAATTATATACACGAAAGATAGCGAAAGATTATTGAAATTGTTTTGGAGAAAACACGAATAGGCGAAGCAGAAAATGGACACTTTTTGCAAGATATAATTTTTCTTAATTAAATTGAAAATATTATCCATTAATATACTTCGGTCTCTTTGGGCCACCCTGTACAAGAGGTAGGAAAATATGTATGTTATAGAAAAGAGAATAGAGGAGAATTCTGTATGTTGTCATTCCATTTAAACTTTCTAATATCATAATTGCCAGCGACACAGTGTTGCCAAATTTTTTTGCCTCATATCGAAGAAAAAAAAAATTATTTTCTCATTAAAAATATTTTTTATAAGATTTTATTGAAATAAAATTCAATTAAAATATTTAGTGACATACATTACATACATTTGTATTTTTTTAATACTCGTAGTAACTTTATACATTTGTTTATTCAACTTTTTATTATTCATTATTTTGATTTCTTTCTGATATGATCACATTTTTTCAAGATGTGCTTAAAATATTTACCTCCTAATTAATTTCTAATTTTGTTGATATTGATATTGCCTGTAAAAAAATTCTTTCAACGTTAGCTATTCCTATTGGCAATGATTATACAGCATAAACTATTTCTTGCAACAATAAAAATATTCAGAAGCAATAGAAACTGTTTGAAATCAAAATCTTAAATACTTCAATATTTTTTTCACCCATTAAATTGTATTCTTTAAACTTGAGAGAATATTATGCTGAATATTATCGGAATCAATGACCTTTTGAAGAATTTCTTTAATTGGGAAATACTTTTATCAGCAGCTTTAATGACCAGGAACTTCAATTAATAGTTTAACAGAACTAAATGTCATATTTTTAAAAATCTTTTTCTAGGCCAAAAAATCTTTTAATCTTTTTGACATCTCAAAAAACATAAAAAAATAATATAAATCTTGACGTATGGTAACACTGCAGTGACATTAAATCTACAAGGAGCTTATTCCCCATACAAACTGTTCGGTGGAAGAACGAGATTTTTCTGTAGTGAGTAGTCTGATGCACTGGCAGATCTACCACAAATGAATGTCCTTTTGAATTTCTTCTTAAGTTGTTTCGATTTTAGACTTTCTTTATGCATTTTCCTGTTGCCTCATTCTCCGTTTGCAACATGAACATTTCCTGTGAGTGTAAAAAACTTCTATGGTTTGAAAATAATTTGAAAAAAATATGTTTATTAAACTTGCACAAGCAGGCGTTTGCTTGGTCATAACTACTGCTGCCATTTGCTAGTCGTGTTATGTGTATTTGTAGATATTAGCGCCACTTGAATGCTTTTAGATTTTTAATGTCCATTTTTGTTTTGCTTATTTTCGGTTTTCTTTCATCTTCCATTTTTGTCATCAAATAGTTATTACCGTTATCGCTTTAACAATTTAAAAGTTTTTGACCTCTAAGTTACAGAAGAAAAACTTTAGTTTTTAGTTTGGCTTTTAACAAAAAAAGAACAAAATTCTTAATATGTTTTCCATGAAGTTCACGATTTCATGACAGTGTGCGTTATGTTGGCAAGAAGTATTTTATTTTGCTTTCATATTCACAGCTTCGTGTTAATATAATTCGATTTAAGGACTTTGTGTTTTGCAAAATGTCAGTTGCATTAAAGAAACTATGACAAGCTGTGCTGGAATATAGGTTTAAAAAATTAAAAAGTAAGTGAGAATTAATCGCACTATTAGTAGGATTTCATCAATCGATATATAGTATGTAGCAACTTGTTCAATTAACATGCTTTTTCTACCAAATTTACTACCCCTTTATTGATTTTATTAAATATTTAGACATGTATATCTATCTCTCTATTTCAATGGCTAAAGTGTTCTGGAGACGATCAAATAAACACGTCAAATTAAGAAATCAAAATTTTTGGGACAACCCGCTTCACCTGAGATTCTTTTTAAACGAATTTTTAAAAATAGAAAAAGTTTTTAAAACATGCGTAACAACGAACTATTGCGATGATTTCTCGGAAATAAACATTCGCTACATTGATGAAAATTTTCAAAATGTGAATGGTACACAAAGAACCAACACTGAGCTGTGTTTTATTTCTATGAAAGTGTCTCCGTAATCTAGTTCGTGAGCATTAGACTATCAATATATAGGTTGCCTATTAGATTCCCGCCTGATGAGATTTTGGTTGTTTTTTTAAAGCAGACAAAAAAAAAAAGGAATCAATATGATATGAACAAAGAAGAAGGTCAACAATGAGAGAGAATCTCTTTTTATTTTTAGAGAATATTTATCGAGTATAATAAACAATGTTCGTTTTCGATATTGCTTAACATTCGCTAATAATATGTAATCGAACCTTTGAGTACGAAACATTTGCTGACATAGACTGAGCGACGGGTGAACTATACGAGTTTTTTTTCATTTCACTAGCAATATTCGTTTTCGAATGTTTGATCCGAGAAACGCTTCCTAATTGTTTGATAGCGATATTTCTTTGGTGTGCTGTGGTCAAGCGAGAAGTACATTTAACCGAAAAATACGGCTCCATAGCTACCATAGCTCAATATGGTTCCATAGTGATATATGGTGTGAAAAAACTTTAACGCGTTGTAGTGAAGTAGACTAAAGTCTGTGTTAGCATTCGAACCTTGAACCCGCAAACTGATAAACTAGCGTACTACTCACTAGATTACCGGAGCACCCTTCATTTGGTTACTAGTTCTAAATTAGTAATTTTTTAAAACAATTTATGTAGATAAAAACAATTTTATCTTAATCTGGTTGTTCATTCTGCAGTATAAAATGGGTTTCCAATCATTTTTATTTCAATGGTGAAATTATTATAGAAGCAAACATTTCAACAAAGAAAATTTATTTAATTGTAAACATGATAAGTTCAAACCGTTGCGATTTTTAAACTGTACCAAGTAAGCGGCGGTAGTACCACGGTACCAACAAGATTGGAAATGTACCAAAACAAATGCAATTCTATCATGATTTCTATTCGTGATTTGCATGAGCTCTTCTAATCTCGTTTGTTTAATCAGAATTTAATTTAAAATAAGCGATTTTTTTGTTTTTTTCTTTGTATAACTTTTTGAATGTCTCTGAAGTGTGAAAGAGAAATGCCAAAAAACATGAGAGTACAATTGCTAAACTTCAAACCCAAGGAGTAGAAAAATAGTTTGTAATCTTTTAGGCTCATGATCAGCAACTGTCTCCCAATGTCAAGAAAGTCATTCATTTATCGGTACTTCTGGAATTCTTCGGAATCGCGCTTTACCGAATCACCATTGAATTTTTGCACCCATGAAAATAAAATGGTTCTATTTTAGTTTAGAAATGAACGCAACAACAGAATTGTGTAAGATTGAAAAATAAAAAATATTTTATCAATTTCCTCCTTTTCAAAAAAAAAAAAACAAAAGAAAGTAAGACAATGTATTCTTTCTAGTTGTGATCTATTTCCTTGAACGATTCAATTGCAACTAATTCATTGGTAATGCTTTTTATTATACCAAAATCAATAACATTTGGCAGCTTCAAACTATCCTTTGTACAGTCTACTTCTACAGTCTACAGTTCTACACTTCAAATCACATTTATGTATGTCCATTTTAGAGCTTGTTCAGATTAATTAAGGAAAGTATCGGTGAAAAAAAAACAAACAAAACTGAAAAAAGTACCGTAAAACATTAAACGCCATTAAGGAGCTGTGAAGTCTTTCGTTCATAAAGCAATTACCAAATGAAATAAAATAATTTTATTTTTCAATACGTATATTATATTTCATTTAAAGGCATAATAACATAAATTTGACAATGTAAGCAAATTACAGTCTAGTCATGGTCTCTTAACAACAGTCGTATTTTAATTATTACATCGTATGTACGACGCGTCGTAAACAATGACTGTTTGAATTGCACACGTACATAAATATTTATCATGCGTAAAAATCTTAAAAACAATTTAAATAAATCCTGCTTTAATCTCTTGATAATAACATTTGCATAAAATAATTTAAAACATCCTGATTTCTTAATTTAAAACAAACATTCCCAGCATTGAAAAGTTTCACACTTAAATATTCATTTGATTGTTGTACAATATTCATTTAGCAAATGATTATAATAGGAAGGAATGACATCGACAATGTTGAATTGTAATTTCCATTTTAAAATTAAGTATTTGGAAGAAAACCAATAGTCATTCTGACGACTCATTGAAATAACAATTATTAGGGCAACAAAACAGCTTGTTGAAATGCACAAATACGCAAATATTATTTTTAAATTTGAATAATTTCCTTAAAGATTTTAAATACACTGAAAAAATTCCGTTTTTGAAAACGGAACAAACGTTTTGTTTTTCCAGATATTTATTATGATTTTTCCACCGGGAACGCATAGCTTTACGTTGAACGAACATACATTCAGTTTCTTTCTATTTATACATCGTTCAGCATGTGCAAAAATAAAGGGGCGTTTACGTTTCAAATATATGCGTTTAATATTCTATATTGCACGTTCAATTTATACATTACTGATCGTGAGTGCAGTCTTTTATAGGATCCGTTCAATTTCTACATTACTGAATTGCTGGGTTTTCGACTAATCCACTGTGCTGAACGTCGTCGTTTTGGATATGTATCGACAACTTTATACAATTTTGCATTCAGTTAATCTAAGGGAGTTTTCATCAAAGTTGTAATTAATTGATTCTAAAAATCCGAACAAAACATTAAGAACGCTAGTAGAAAATATTGGGTTTTACTTTGTTTCGTTTAGAAAATGTTTACTTTTGTCTTAAGCCTCAGTTAGTAAAAACGTAACACGTTCGCCGCGATCAGCTTGGCAAAAGCTGTAACATATGTAATGCTTATTGCTGTTTACTAAAATCGTAACGTTGAAATTGTCACTTAGAAAATATACAGAAAATAGATTTTTACGTTGCAAACGTCAACTTGGCTTGACTGATAGAATTACTTGAGTTTTATGTTTTTAATTTCCGACAACTAAAGTTGAACGATACTGACTAGTCAAACGTTGAACGATACGTTTTTATTAACTATACCTCAATACAAGCTGAATGTCGCGTAGTAAACAACAAAATATGCGTTCAGTACGCGATTTTCAAGTGGCGTAGTAAATGTGCCTAGCAGCATTAAGTTTGACAATTACTGAACATTGTGTTCAGTTAATTTTCGTTTTTCTGTCTATAATATAGCACATAAAATGTCTCATATAGGGTGACTACCCGCCTTATTCTGTAATACGGTGTTCAGACATGCACCTTTATTGAGATTTTCGCAATAAATTTCATTATTGAGATCAGTATTCCAGACAAAATGTTAATTAATTTATTGAGCAATGAGTACGAAATTGTTATAAATAGTAGCCCAACTCACAATCTTGTGCATATGGTGTTGCATCATTGCATTTGCAAAAAGGTATAGCATATTTTTGCTCTACAGTAACAAAATACACAGCAATGCACATGCTAGACTTAAATTTATATGCAACACTGAAAACCAATAGGATTTATTTGCTATGAGTATGCAACACCTAATTGCAAATAAACAGCTACCTAACAATAATCCAAGCCAATCAAATCGTAATCGCCGCATACTTGCCGCTGCTTATTTTCCTCCAAAAAAAACCAGTAGTGCGATTCATTAACTTTTATTGGACATATTTTTTTTTGGCAAATTTGTTTGTTTTTTCAATCGGCTGTGAATTTTGTTCTTGCAATGAGTAGTGCATAATAAATTAAAAATGTCATTCACAGTTGATAGCACAAATTTGCTATTGTATATATTTACAATTTCAAATACACAAGATTGTGAGTAGAGGTATTGTGTAAAACTTGAAATGCAACCCTTCTCACATTGAAACGATAAAATTTTCTACAATGGCAAGTCAAATGTCAAAACAGTAAATAAAAAAAAACAAAAAGGAAAAAGAGATGGTCAGCAAAACACTGTTCCAGCTGTGAAATGCTAATTAAATAAACTAAATTGACTAAATTAAATATGTGTGTGTGTGAACACTAAATTAAATTGCTTAAATTACCTCAAATAAGACTACATGTCTGAACATAGTGTAATGCTGTTAGCTAAAACTATATCTCGATCTCTAAAATACTGTACAATATTTTGCCCCTGAGCACTGGTTCCAAAGAAAAAATTTGTTTTATCCGAGGATGCCGCTTAACTCTTTACATATCAAAAAGAATTTTATTATATTAAGACACTTTATAATGTGGAACACCGAGTACAGCTCGGCCCCTTAGGTACTACATACTTAAGTATGCATGTTTTAAAATATTTTATAGCGCAGTGAGTTATTATATGTTGCAATAAATTCAGTTTTTTATCTTCTTTATATATGATTGCCACCGATTGAAACGCATTAAGATTTTGAAAGAAAGATACAAGAGATAGTATTCAAAAACACTCTACACTTTCGTTTTCGAAACAATATTAAGGTGATTGATATTTTTACAAATTTTATAATGAAATCAACTTCAGATGACATGTGTAAAATAAATTTATATCCAGTAAAATAGGAATAGTAATAATGACAATGATAAGGCATTCGAAAAAAAAATATATAAAATTTCGTCCATGAATGTGAGATAATGGGAACGAAAGTAGGAAACACTTGTCTTTTAAAATAAATAAAACGTTAGTATGTACCCTGTAGGAAGCGTAGTGGGACTAAAAGCTGCGGCACATAGAATCCGTCATACTTTCAAATGACATTAACGTACCGCCGGAAGAGATTGGCTCACTGACTTCTTTGTGGACGGATATCAACTCATAGTCAGCGTTACCACGTTAAAAAGTTAAAAAATAAAAAAAAAAAAATACCAGAATATATTTTACTTTATAAAAATAAGTCTTCAATTTCTTTTCCACTAGCCACAAATTTTATAAAAAAAAATTTATGTAAAAACCTTTTGTACATACACCATTTCAATATAAGACAAACAAACCCGTAAAAATAATTTCCTATCTATTTTGAATTTAAATACTGTAGTCTTTTATTTTTGTTTCTGCTGCAGCAGTCTTGAATTTTTTGTTACAACAAAAACGATTTTTAATAAAAAAAATCGACCAATTTTGGTTGAAAATAATCTAAAACGGCAACGCTGTTCATAGCTGTCAAAGTACTCAGCGTACGTTAAAAGTTAGCCAACTTTCGTACTTTGCTTTGACGAAGACGTACTGAATGTGACAAAGCTCATAAGAAAACGTAAATTTCAACTTAAGCGCATGATACACGCATCAATATTCGTCTTCAATATTTGTCTTTGTGTTAGTATATATATTGAAGCCTCTGACACACTACGTCCACATTTCTCTTCAATATTAATTTTTTGGGGTTTTTCAAGTGCAAACATATAGAAGTTACCGTCGGCAAAATATATGTCTATTTATTTCTTTATTTAACTATTGACTACTTAGGACCAACGCCAGTAGTACATTTTCTATGGCACGCACAAGTTAAATGTCTATAGTAAATTTCATTGTCTGGGATATAATGAGCCAATATCACTGGTGACAATAGCAATTTCATTGCAGTTTTCTTATTGTCATTTCCTGCAGGGTATATACAAACTATAAAACACATTTCATATATGTATGTATGTATTTGCGTGTAATAAGAGAACAAATGCTACTAGAATATTGAAAGAATACAGTTGATAAAACTGTCGTCATTGTGGCATCCACATAAGACTGATTAAAACAATGTGCACGAAACTATGCACAGCATAACGTTCATGCGTCCCTTTAATTTATGATCTTGACAAGGTTACCATATCGTATAGTAGTACTCGCATAAGGCTACTCCTTGCATTTGAAATAGTCGTAGTAGAAGATGTTCTCACCAATCCATACGAGACAAACTTACATGAATGATGGCAAAAAATTTAAATCTTGAACAAAGAAAACAGAACTTTTCATATCCAAAATAAATTTAAAGTTTTTACTTAAAGGGTATGGACTATAGCAAACTATTTTAGAGCAGAAAATGTTTAATTTATTTAAAATCTCATATTGTTTTCTTCCCTTGTTCGCTGCTAGGAGTCGCATTAAACTGATTTCCTTTTTATGCATTGTCACTAACAGATAATCTCTGTGTGGGTTCTGCAGAATATGATGAGGGTTTCTTTTCTTTTTGTTTTTCTATATTCCATTGTTTATTGTGTCTTTTTAAGGAAATTCATTTAAGACTCTTTTTTGTACCAAAAGCTGCTTCAAATGGCACAGACATTTTGGTGAAGCGTTGGTTATTCGATCATAAGCTGTTTTTGTTTGCCAATTGCCAATGTATTTTGCTTGAATGTGAAAAATTATAAAAAACAAAATAAAACAAAAATCCCCTTTACATACTAGAAGATTAAGGCAATATGTTTTGGTAACAGCTGTCTGGGATAATATGTTAAATCCAAATAAATTATAGCAGTAAGTAAGCTCTATTAGTGTCATTAAAACTATGTGCGGAAAAATACGTACATATGTGTAGTATGGGAATTAAGTAGTAGAAGGTTTAAGTCTAATTTGAAAATTGGTTACAAAAAATTTGTATTCCTCAAACAATAAAAAACGTGGGTTCAAGGCCCCGTCCATCCAAAAATTTTTCGGAGTGTCTATCTTAACAGCGCCCTCCTTCCTAATCATTCGAGCAATAAAAACTTCAGCGAAGAAACATAATAAATATAAAGGCTCTCATTTAGTTTTAAACTTAATGCGTTAACATAACAGCTGAGACGCAGCAACAATCTTCACAAATTATCGAAACGCGAAACTGCCATGGCCTATTCCGATCACTTCACCACCTTTCTCTTCTCGAAATGATACCTTTCCAAATTCATTGCTCGGAACTATTTGGCGACATTTCCTGAATACTGGTAACAAAAAAGAGGAATGGAGGCGTTTCATGTACATGAAACTTTAAAAACAAAATGAGAACAACAAGACGGAAGTAATACATAAAACCTATTAAAGTGCGAAGGAATAAGTTACTTAGCGTGGACACGAATGCAATTTCAAAAAAGAATACAAGAAAGTTTCGGCAACAAATTTTTCATAATCTAGTCGGGGACTTATTCGTTAAAATCATATTTAGTTAATCTATTCTATTTGAAAATAATTCATCGATTCTCGCAAAAAAAATTGTTGAAATTATATATTGCAAATATGACTAAATATGAAATTCTTGTAATCTTGGAATTTCGTAAGAGCTTCGCAATTTCTAAGACCCAAAAATAAAAAACAACACTCACAAGCAAACAAATGCTCGTATTCTATATGGCTGTTTCAACGAAAACTCCTCCTTTAAATTAAGTAAACAAACTGATAAACAAAAGGATCTACTAAATACTACAAATTTAATACGTAACATCTTTCCTAAACACAAGCAGAGGTTCTCAAACTTTCTGAAAGGAAAAGTGAAAAAATAGTTTCAGCCTGTCTATAAAGTAGTTGGCCAATTATGTATGTTCTGATTTTTCTGAAACGAATTTATACGCATTTTTTTCTTTTAGCACCATAAAGACTTTAAATTGCTTTCCAATTGAGTTGATCAGAATGGCTGACAGTTTGTGCAATACAAATTTGCTGCTGCCATTAACCGTTTGTAAAACTCTGATCGAAAGAAAAACTTTCAATTTTTTTTTTCCCAATTGCCGCAAAGGTAAATATTTTTTGTTTCTACACACTCACACCAACAACTTCAACTAATACCTTCATGCCCAAATTGGCACTTTGGTTAAGCGTGCGAAACCTGTTTTGCGTACTATTTCACTATTGTCCTCTTGCTGTTGTCTTTTGTGCATGATATTCCCCAAATTGTCTTTAAAATGTTATTATTGACTTTACTAATAAAGTAATATTTTCTTTTACTGTTTTATTTTATAGTATTTCTATTGGAAAGCTATGAAATGGTAAAAAAAAGTTATTGCAGAAAAATATTTACTTGACCGGTATGAATAGTTTTGAATTTCTGCTCAAACGCGACGTATGAAGGTTTTGCAGGAAAATATAAAACGCAAAAGTTCAAGGAATTAAAAAAAAATAAAATTAATTAATAAGAATAAATTAAATTAAGAAGAGAATAAAATGTGTTTCATGAGTCATAATGAAATGTCCTTGAAGGTGATTGCAGAAAAAAATATTAAAAAAAATGTCCGTTACAAAAAAAAATTCATTAAATTAAATTTACAGAGCAGCATAAAAAGTTATAAAATGAAAAAAAACCCTAAATTTGTGAAATTAACTATTCCAATTTTGAATGCTTAAAAAATAACTTTTGCGTTGAAAACTCCCCATATCCACTAACCCAAAATATTTTTAGATGCAGTGACTTAAGAATAATGCGAAATGCGGAAACCTAAATTTTTTTCAGGCGTCGGTCTTTCCAAACTAAGTAATTTTATATAAGATTTGACCACTTATTGTGTGGAAATAAAATATTAAATAAAATATATATGTATGTGCGAATTCGCCTGCATAAAATATAATACGGGCGTCGCGTCGGTGTCCCCAATACGGCCAACTGAAAACGTTGTAACTTATATAATTTACCTCTTTGTTACTTTCTGCGTATTAACATTATTCAACATTTTACAAATAATTTGTTATCTTTAAGGATATGTTTAAAAGCGCTTCATACACTGCCCAAATGTGTCTTCATGGTCTATTTAGCCTATTTTCATCGCAAAGAGATTTAAGGCATTGACCGTCTCAAATTTTTGCATTGATGCATTGTCCTTCCGAATAGAAAATATGGTTTCAAGATATTTATTGAATGTTGACAACTCGCATTCCATTTTACAATTTTATTCTTTAACGAATCGTTCGGGTGGCCAAATTAACTGAACATCATTTAAAACCTTTTCACAGTAGACATTTACACCGTACGAATTTCTCTATGAGTATTAAAATAAAATCAGATGTGAAGAACGTGTCGGGTAAAAAAAGCTTTAGAAAATTCTGTAATTATGAATTTGAATATTAAAGAAAGGGCACTGTATCGCTAGGATACAGTAGGACGTAGTTAAAACCAGAAGTATCAAAATAAATAAAGATTAATTTTTTTTTTCTGGGACCAGCACTCAGGAGATGTCTCCTACACATGCTAAGCATTGTGCTGGAACTATAGGAAAGGCATAGTAGGAGAAACGACAGGAGGTGAAGCTTTATTAATTATTTTACAGCTCTGCTTTCGCACGTTCTCTGTTTTTACACTCGTAGCAGTGCAGAAGCTTCGGTTTAGTAGCCATTTTTATTATTATTTTACTTCGCCGGTGCTAGCTACACAATACCGACAAAGGAGGGCGTTCTGATGTGATTGTGAATTGCTATCAGCTAAAGCCGGTATTGTTGTGTGACCAGTGACTATGCCTTCGACACTGAAACCTTCCGATAACAACAGACACACAAAGACACACTAATGCACATCAGAAAAATGAGAGATATTTTTAGGAAATATGCGAAATTAAAAAATGTTTTTAATTCGGAACTTGTTTGTAGTTAGGAAACGGCACGCGCCATAAAATTGTATTTTTTATTCAAAGAATTTTAAGCTTTTTCACGAAATTTTAATAATTGGATGTAATAATAAATAACTTAATAATAAGTATGTAGCAGTGTGGAAAATTTTGTTAAGGCTTTTTTCCAAAAGAAGCAAGAAAAATGATAACCACATCTTAAAACAAAAATAAATATTTAGGCCGAAAAAATATAGTGGGCTAGTAAAGTCACAATGGAGTGAAGTAACAATTTTTTTAAAAACTATTGTATTTTATTTAAGATAAAGTCCTCTTTCGAATCAAAAGTATTTTTAAATAATAAAAAAAAGTGTACAGAATTTTGTGGTTACGCTTTTCTGGTAAAATATTTGCCATGCCTGAATGTGGCTTAAGTGTTGCATGAGTTTATTTGTGTAACGTTAATAGGACCTGGTAGCAGAGAAAGAACAAAATGAAGACGAGTTTTTGCGAATCCATAAAATCCATAGTTGCCGCGACTGATGCAAATACATTTTAAATATGATTAATTAATCATATATTACTTATACATTTTTAATTTACAACTCAAGCAAATCATTGTAAAGTTAAACCACTGTGCTGCTCCCACATTTTAACTGCCTGAACAAAATAAATACATTGTGAATGTACTTATAATAATAATAATATATTGAATGAAATAAGTTCATTTAATATTCCTAGCACGATTCTTCAAAATAAAACAATATCTACAACAAATACCAACAATACGAATACAATGCGATGCAAAGCACAATAAATTCAAAGAAACCAACAAAATATTTTATTTAAATCGCACCGTTAAACAATTGTTTGGCCGTGATTAAATACACGTTTTCGGAAATTTAATAAAAAATAAAAACAAAAAACAAAGAAAAGTACTGTCGTGTGTGTTGTATTATTTTCTATTTTAAAATAATAAAAAGTATGTATTTAAAAAGCTTAATTTTTCAATTATAATCGTTGAGTCCAATACATGGAGCCATCAAGTCAAGTGTTTGCAGGAAATCAGTTAAATCACTTGAACATATATGTACATATTAACAAATCCATTAACATATAACATTGACACGATTTTGGTCATATATGACTTCCCAACGAATATGAGTGAAATACAGTCAAGTGGTGACTCACATAATGAGTATCATCAACATCTTAATGAATGAGAAAAAACTCAAATTCCGTCAGATTTTTCGGGTTAAAGTGTATTTCGAAGATCAAAAATTACGAAATCACATTTCTATGCTCTCTTTTATGTATTTATGTATACATCCTTATATAAATATATACATATATGTTTTATATTCTCCAATTACTAAATTTTTCCTTAAATGTATATAATGCATATGCATATTTTTAGTGCATGCCCTGCAAGATGGTTTTCCGTGTGGATTCTCTTCTAATAAGTTTTTGTAATTTTAATGTGCAATCGGGTGATGCATTCAATAGGTTTGTTCCAGGTGCACAACAAAACAGTCCGAACTCGCATAAAATAGTTCAACAGCGTTCCAGATAACAACTTTTCTACAATTTTGAGAGAAAATGAGAGAGTAAAATGTTTAATTTTCTGTACAAATTTGTACGAACTTTTGCTTTGGGTAAGTTCGGACTAGAATTAAATTATCAGCTGTTTTTTGTTACTTTTAAAAATCCAAAAATTTTTAAATAAAGGAAGAGAGTTTTTATTTAAAATTGATTTAAAAGCAAAATAGAAATTATTTCAAATAAATTTGAAGTTGTGAGCACATAAATTTGTGCATATTTATCACTTTCTTTAATAAAAAAGTGCTTTTACTTTTTCAGTTTATTCTCATTCACTTTTTACAGCTGTTGCTGTTAAAATATTATGCATTTTAAGCGTATAAAATCACTAAAACATTATTTATTTGAGAAAGTTAGCAGCATTAGTATTTCAAGGTGTTCAATTGTGATTTTTTGCGTTCCAACAATTTAGGACTACTTTGTTACATTCAGTGTGTAATTTTCTTTTTACTCTCAATAGTCCGGACTATTTTGTTATTCATCTGGAACAGACGTAATATAAAATATTTTTATTATTTGTGATCCTCATGCATTTCCTTTGTTCGATAATTATTTATAAGAATAAAGTTTTTAATATCTCAAAAGTATGACGTAAGTGCAGCTGGTATAAAATCAGCCAAATCGCATCACATACATAGTTTGACATGAAGCGCACAAAGAGATAAAAATATTCTGAAATATGTAAATTAAAATTTTTTTTCTTGGAACAGTCCTCTGGGTATGTCCATAACGTATGCAATGCATTGGATCAGAACTAGTTGGAAAGGGAAGAGTCAGGTGGTGAAGTGATAGAAGGGTAGAGAGCTTAATCCTTGCACAGTTATGCGCTAATTTGATAATTTTATTTATTATTTTACTTTGCCGATGTTTTATTTTTCAACTACCGACTAAAGAGAATGCTGCTAGTACAGATACAGTAGAAAAAAATGGTTGCAGAGTCAACGCTACTAAGCCAACAGCTCGCCCTATTTATCCTAATTTCGTAAAAAAGATGTGCAAATATACTCGTAGAACCATACATTACGTCCTCATTTATCGTTCTTAAAATTTTCACTTGCACTTGCAATACTTGAGTATTGCATCGTCTGCATCGATTCACAGACGAGTAAAAGAAATAGTATGAAAAGGAAGTAAAGTTTTGCATTTTTTCCACATACATATGGTTTCTTGTGTGAGTGGCAAAGTCAATGAGCCATAACACCCTTCAAATTGGATTAATGGAATATGAAAATCATTAAAATCATACTGTCACAACAACAACAACAACAAATTCTTCAAAGCGAGCTGGGAATGCAAAATAAGCAGCAAAAAAAACCCTGACAATTATTTGCATACAAATGAGAAGCGACAATTATTTCTTTGGAAAAATGCTGTTAACGTGGCTTTTACGATTATTGGGTTTAACTTTTCAATTCAGTTGCTGAAGCTGAAAAATAGTTCTCTTTATTACGAATGAAAAATAAATTAATGAAATTTGTAAATTAATTCCATGGGGTTTAAGTACATTAACATTTTATGTACAGAAATTTAGACACATGTATGTATGCAGGCGTGTCTGTATTTCCCCTTAAAGGGAATGCATGATAATGTCGTTTGTAAAGTGCCCTTTTTACATAAAAAAAAAACTATAACAATTTACTATTTATGGATTTTCATTATATATTGTGGGAATTGAATTATATACTTTTTCGTGAAAATCTTCAAAATTGAATGAATAGAATTTAGTTGTGCTTAAGTTCATCGTTAATTCATCGCAATAATGTGAAAATTACTTTTGATTTTAGAATGAAGGAAAAAGAATTAGTAATAATTGGAGTTCAAATAAATATCACTAATTCAAAATATCTTAAAAATTTTTATAAACTTCTGAACAGAAAATTTTAAAACTTCCAACCTTGGGATTTTCCAAAAATTTTATGGACATTCTGCGATTACATTCGGTGTCGGCCTTTCATAAATTTTTAATCTCACTAACACTTGACTTAACAAAATATGGGTTTGAAGAGGCCATTCAGTGCAATTTTCACCATTTATCGCTTCACTGAAATCAGTGTTCATATCGGCAAGAGACATTTGCCAGGAAATATTGGTACGATATGCAGACTTCACTCGAAATTGTGGAAAAAGCATGACCATTATTGATAGATTTTGCTACAATACGATCTTGACGTATTTTCTTTGCAACCAAAAGTGTATTTCATTTCTTGCCCAATTGTTTCCCATTCATTGAAAACATTTGCGTTTTATTATTGCGTTATAAAGAATAAAGTGTTTTGCGCTGTTCAAAAGTCGTATGTGTGTTTAATAATATTTTCTTATGGTGATTTCCTTTCAGGAAAGGTGCACAGAAATTTTCACTTTATTTATGAAAATCGTTTGCATTTTGTTGTGGTTTTTTTATCTTGGACCAGCACTTAGGATCCCTACACATGCGGTGCATTGTGCTGGAACTAGTGTAATGTAAAAGGATAGTAGGAGAAATGATAGGAGGTAAAGCTTCACTATCTTACAACACTGTTTATGCACGTTATTTGTTTTTCTAGCAGTGTTGTAGCGTCTCTGATGTCAAGGAGACGTATGAAATTTTGAAGCTTCGTTTTTAGTAATTATTTTACTTCGCCGGTGCTACACAATACCGACGCAGGAGGGCGTTCTGACGTGCCTATGGATTGGATACAGCTGAGGCCGTTACTGTTCAGTGACCAGTGACTATGCACTCGCCACTGAAACCGTCCGACAACAACTGACATAACGACACATAAATACACATGAGAAAAAATGCGAGATGTTTTTATGAGTATGAAACTGGGGTTGAACACAAGAAAATTTTTCGTTTTGCAGTCAAAGTGCAGACTACTTCGAGCGTCGCCACCCTATGCGATATAAAGTCATTTTATAGCACCTAAAAAGAGAATATTAAAGTGCAAATGATTTTAATAAAAAAAAGTGGAAAGTGCTATGCACTTTTATTTTTTTTTTTAAGTTCATAGTTTTATTTTTTTTATTTGTTGGTATTTAAGCATCTGACAATAAGTATATCTCTTTACTCTAAATTGGGTACCCGCGCGATCCCAATTTTACCAAAAGCTTTCCCGTATTCGAAAATTGGTAAATGGGAAACGTTTTGAGAGAATAAAGTTCTTCTTCTTCTTGCACGAAACAGCCCGTCCGCAATGTGAACCGTACATTATTTTACGGTAATTTGGACCTCCTAACAGTAGGCAGGTAATTTCCATATTTGTACGGTAGTTTAGAAAAAAATTTAAATTATGAAGTGTTAAACCCCAAAAGTATTTCTCTATAATGTGTCTACATCTGATATACTACATACATAGTTTTCACAAAAAGACGTCATAAAAAATACGGTTTCATTACAATTGTGAAAACTAATGGCAATTTTATAAACACCTTTTAGTTAAGATTAAATATTAAAAAATTCATAAAAAAAGTATAAATTTAAAACGCTTTATTATATTATTGCTACAAATTTTTTTTTTAATTTTGAAACGATATATTGAATTACAAATATTATTATTTTTGTACAAGAGTTGTTGTATTGTAATTTTACATCGCGGGAAATCCCGCAATTTTAAGTTAGCTTTTTCAATATATATTTCATTGTATCAATATTTGCGTTAAACAACGCCATATTCCCTCAGAGAATTCCCTGAGGAAACTCGGTACAAATGATACGAAGAATGATACGTACATATGTACTTTTTACTTGGAAAAATTCAATGAGAATACTTTAAAAAAAAAAAAAAAGAGAGTGGCTACAACTAATGAAGCGCATATTTATTATTGTTTTTCTTTTGTATTGTGTATGTATTTACATATGTATGAATATTGTTTCATTTTTGACGTGCCAACATTCAGATCAAATACAAAGAACATCTCCTGCGAAATAATTATTTATTCATCACGTTAATTAGTGACAAACAAACTGAGTGTTGAATGAAATTAATCACTGAGGTGAGGCCAAAATAACAGGCTGTTTGCAAATAGAAATGACATTATATGTGTGCGTGTGAATCTCAATACGTGTGCTACTTTCTGTATTCTCAATTGTGTATTAAAATTATAAATAACTTTTCTTGGCAGACAATATGAAATGTGTGGATTTTTAAGAATTTTGCATAAAAATTGTTTTTTTTTTTTAATTCAAACTTATAAATGAGAAAAAATTTATATTTCAGAAAAGAAACATGGAAAAGAGTTGAAAACAAAAATATGAAACAGTTTCGTTTGCTAAGCTCTTTTTTTAATACACCTCATTTCGTTCTAATACAGACATACATATTTGTTTAACTAATATTACGTTTCTTTCTTGATTTCATGATACATAAACATTTTTGTTCACATTTAATCATGCAAAAAATATCGATGTTGAATAAAATCAGCATCATAGTCTTGACCGCTTCATTTATTCAAGATGATGATGATGATGATGATGATGATGATGATTTATTCAAGAAGATGTTTTATTTATACCATACCATGCAACAAACCTCCATATTGAATAAAATCACAATCGTACTGACGACCGCATGTGGTTTGGTCTGTTGTCAGCAGTGTGAACAGATTCTAAAATAACATAATACAGCTACTATGTATTATCGTTAAGGAAAAAATGCTCTACAGTGGCCAGTTTAATGCTTTAAATTAATTAGTGACTACTACGCGCTTCTCATCACATACAACACTAAAACAAAGCCAATAAAAAACATATTTATTTATTTATTTATTTTCAGACTACAGCTTAAATGGATACGTTTAAAACTTCTTGGTTGTTATTTTATTAAAATTTTCATTCGTTTGGCGAGTTCTTTTCTGTTAAATAAGACAAATATTTTTAAGCTCTCATTTATTTTGCTTTTCTTATTACATTGGGAAACAATAGATGCGCTTCTAAATGTTCACAAAAATAAATATTTGCCATTTAACTGTTCTGCCATCTTAATAATCAGTTTCATAAAAGCCTGTATATTTTAACACAAAATAAAATTTCAATATGAAAATCTATTTTTTTTTTTGATTTTTTTAAGATAAGTAACAATCAGGCAATTAAGATTCCTACCAACAGTGCTGATGACATTGAGTATTACCTACGCTTTGGAAAGACGTAGTGTAGAGCAGAGACAGGTCGTGAAGTGATATAGCACGGCTTCATTTTTATCTAACGTTTTCTAAATTCCGTGGAAATGTTTATTTGAATTTCGTAAACCTCTTGCTGTTATGTTATTAAATTTTAATTAATTTAAAAGGAACAAAAATTCAATTCGAACACTTCTAACCATTTCATCAGTTATGATGGCATTATTGGAAGTAAATTTAAGACAGAAGGAATTAATGGTTTAATGTCACACACAACTTGCCATTTGTTAAATAAAACAAATTAAACGAACGAAGAATAACTGAAGAAGCTCAGAAATATTTTTTTTCCATGAATTGCCTCTTTCCCTTAAAAGGGCATAAAAATATAATAAATGGAAAAATAAAAACGCCATGCACTACTGTCAGGGACACTTGTCTTAACATTCATTGTCAAATGAAAATGAAGAAGAAATATTGCAAATTACAAATGTTTTAGCTGAAGGAAATTATGGGTATTTGTAGTTAATGAAAGCTATTGCTACACACATCCATTTAGGGTTTTTCTTTTATTTGTTTTTCTTATTTGGAAGCAATTTATGACATGGGAAATTAATTGAAATTTCCATTTATTTTTCTATTGGTACTTCGAGCAATTCAAATGCGGCCGTCTCATTATGGTTTCTTATTTTTATTCGTTGTTGTATTTTAGTACATCCAATGCATCATCTAGATTTTTATTTTTCTTTGGAATTGACTTGATATGTGACTTGATAAGTCTCGCTCGATAGAGCAGCTACCATTTACAACACTTGTAATTAACACCATCCGCATAATTCTCGACATACCAATTGCAATGCTGTAAAAAGGATAAAAAAAATTTTACTTTCATCTCTTAAAAATTAAGATCAAAAATGTCAAAAGTGATCATAATAAATATTTCGACATCCAAGTCTCCTTTAATACAAAATTCGAAGAAAGTCTAAATTGATTACCCTTTGTTAAGGAATGTACACACGATTGTCATATTTTACAATATTGAGAGAAAAATTTTAATAAAATGTTCAACAACCGTGTAAACTCAGAATTTTTGTGTGTCAACATTGTAAGGAAATTGTACGTACATTGTATGACAATAATATTGCTACTTTTCTGACAATCGTAATAGGACCCTTCATTTCCATTGACACGTTATTGCCACACATTTTACAGTTAGTTGTTATTGTCACATATGCTTAATTTAGTGCACCGTACAATAAAACCATTGGCAGATAAATATTTCTGTTGGCGACGTTGCCCATAAATATTTAGATACATTGTTATACATCGGATATGGGAACTTTTGCTATACACTATCTGGCAACCGTGTGAACAGAGAATTTTTCTTGACAGATAAATTTATTGTGTGACCATGAAATTGTACAGTTTTCTTACAATAGAACAGCAAATTTACACTTCGGTGACAATTTTTCATTGCATTTGCCACTCTATTGCCATATCCTACAATATTGTAAAATCTGAAAATCGTGTGAACATAGCTTTAGACTTTGAATAAGCGACATTTTACGCCAGTTTAACAGGTATTTTTTTGAGTTCAAATGAAACGAGAACTCTAACGAAATAGAAATGGCAATTTAACACCATGGTTTATTGAATTATTTTATTTTAAATAAACAAGTTGCTTAAATATTCACTTGAGAAATTTTTTCTGCATTGATTAAAAAAAAAAAAAAATAAAAATGAATTTTTTTGTTCTCCATGAAGCCCTGTTCATAATAATAAAATAAATTTTCATATGAAATTGACTTAATAAATCTTTTATAAAACAAAAGCATACAGTTGACTCTCGATAATTTGTATCTGAAAGCACCTGCCAGTTTTTTATCCATGTCGTCGATCTCCTGATATACAAATATATTTTTTCCTTCTTAATGGAGATGGCACGCCTATTTCTCTAATTCAACCTAATGAGAACCAAGCAATATGTACCAAATTTACAATCTGTAAGCGTTCTCTTGGTATACAGATATCTTTTTTTGTGTTTGTGGTCCTGATGTCAAGGAGACATATAAAATTTTTAAGCTTCGTTTTAGTAACCATTTACTTCGCCGGTGCTACACAATACCGACGACGGAGAGCCTGTGGATTGGTTACAGCTGAAGCCGTTACTGTTCAGTGACCAGTGACTATGCCTTTGCCACTGGAACCTTCCGACAACAACTGACACAAAGACACAGAAATGCACATCAGAAAAAATGCATTATGTTTTTATGGGTTGAACCCAAGAAAGTTTTCGTTTTGTAGTCAACGTGCAGACTACTTCGACCATCGCCACCCTCTTATCTTATCGAATGTTTTTCAAGTAACCGAGAAAACAAATTAAAATTATCAACAGTCAGCTGTATATTTTTAGTCATGAAGCGAAATATTGACAGAAAACTATAATTTCCAGTGATAAGCTGAAGAATGAATTGTTTTTTCTCTACAAAGTTAATTTAGGGATTTTGTGTAAGAAAACAATTGTGGTCGGAAATCATAAAACAATTTCTTATTTAAGAAAATCTTATTATTTTGCGCATTAAGCCATTCTTATGGAAGCAAAGAAAAAATTAAGTTTCACGTGTATGCGTTTGTATACTCAAGTGTACGATCATCAATCTTAGCAAATTGGCAGCAATAACCATAAATTTCATTCGTGCACTCAATAGGAGAGTGAATAAGGAAAAATTACATTTAAATACGTGCCCGTTTAAAGTTGATAGTGTAGACGATGTCCTTCTTGTTGGCATTTGGCAAACGTTTCACTACATTTACAGCTTCTTCTGGCTGTTATTCTTCTTTAAGAATTTGTTTTGTTGCGTGCGATAATGACATTGAAGGAAGTCCTGGCAGTTTGCTTAACCTACAACAAACATTTAGATATATCCATTCTTGATTATGGTCGTTGCTTATATTTATTCTTTTTTCTTAATTATGTGGAATGTAAATATAGTCATTAAATATTTGATTGTAACAGTGTCTTTTTATAGAGTTTGCAAAATTATTTTTTTTTTTAATAATTTTTGCAATAAATATTTACGAAATTGTAATTTAATTTTATAAACGTTGCAAAATAAATGTGTTTCTGAAGATGAACTTTAAAAATGTATTATGCCAGACAGAAATACAATTAATTAGCGAAGCGAGAACAGGATTCCATAAGAAATTTTTCAATTTAACTGAAGATTTAACCGATAATATTGTGGGTGCAGGGTCAACACGGTAACTCGCCCAACAATATGCACCAATTTCTAATAACAATCTATAATATTAATAGGCAAACGTTTTTTGTAAACCCTTTTACAGCCGTACTACTGCGCCGACTTCGAAAAGATATATGTATATGGTTTTAAAGGTTTTTCGAAACAGATATGCACAATCTAAAATTTTATTCATATCGGTTTAGTACTTTAGTAGTAATATGACTTTAAAGTTATTACTCACAACATTAAACAAAACAATTCTTTTCTAATACAATGCAAGTAAGTGAATGACCTGAATGGGTGGCCCGGTAGTCTAGTGAGTAGTGTGCCATTTTATCAGTTGGGGGTTCTACGTTCGATTCCTAGCGGAGACTTTGGGCTGTATCACTACACGCGTGAAAGTTTTTTCACAACAGGTATCACAATGAGACAATAGTAAATTGGACCTAAGTGGGCTGGGGTATTTCTTTAAATTTACATACAGCAACCTGCCGACTTAACCTAACAAAATAAGTAAGTGAATCAAATCAAAGAGTTTTCTCTTTCTCTTGAATCTGATTTTTCTGAGATATATATATATATACGCATTATTTTAAGATTTATGCGGCAAATTTATATAATTTATTTATGCTAAAAAATTTATAGTAAAATTAAAATAATTTTTCTTAAAGAATATTTGCATTGATTTTCAATAATTACGTGAGGGCAGCGAGGCTCACTAATTTCATCTAGTAATTTTTTTTTTATTTTGGACCAGTGCTCAGGGGCTATCCCCTACATTATGATGTTTTTTGACGCATTATTTTTAAGCTATTTGAGTCATTTTATTTATTATTTGACTTCGCCGACGTTTTATTGCTCAAATACCGACGAAGGATGGTGCTGTAGCACAGAAAACTCAGAAAAAACTTTTTTCTGATTTGACCTGACTGGGATTCGAACCTGGGTAACATCATCAGGAATAATAAAAAATTTCCTATTATTCCTGATGATGTTAACAAGCTGTTAACGAAATATCGAAAAATAAAACCAAATAAAATAAAAAAAAGACCAAGCTTAATAAATATATTTAAAAAAATATTATTATTTATTTTAAAATTTCATAGACCCAATAAATTATATAGATACAAAAAGGAACGGCGGCCTTAGGAACTAAAAACACAGGTTTTCGTCCTATAGATTGGTGTTTAAAATATATTTGTATAAATTACAGTGTTATAAAAGTATATAGTTGTAGCTTTTATATTGATATGTTGACTGTCTTAAGTATTTCAGGTAAACATATTTTTCCGAATAGTTGCTATTTTCATGTTATTTTTAATGTTTATAACATTGTTGATTTTACAAGAGTTAATCTTGTTCAATATTATACTAATATTTACTATCTAAAATATAAAATTAAAAAATAAAATTAAAAAATAAAATTTTCAAAGTGATAATTTAAAACAAAAAATGTTTTTTTATGTATTAAATTAGCAATTTTAACTGTTGATTTAACGTAAAACAATGATAAAAGAAAATTAAATTGGATTTTTTTCCAGCATTTCGAAATAAATTGAAATCATAATTTCATCATGTTGATTTTACAATGGGGTTTTTTTCTGTCTGCTGTTAACTTAACTCACCATCTGTACTTCACACTCACAGAGGGTCATTTAGCCAAATTTTTGTATCTCATAGATACTCCAAAAGTCGTAATTAATAATGATGCTACATGATGCACTGAAAAAAGAAAAAAAAAACAACACGCGTTTCCTTAAACCACAAATTATAAATATTAATCACAAGCATCATAGAAAACCAGAAATTGAAAATTATATTCGCTAATAAATTTTATATTGGATAATTTTCTATTCACTTAAAGTTGTCGCAGTTGTTTTGTTTAATGCAAAATGTTATTTCAATATTTTTTGTGATTATTTATTACGTTCTTTATAAAACAAACTGTATAATAATTCAAATGTTTTAAATGCAATTTTTTTTATTTATAACTTGAAAACATTGAAATATATTTAGTAAGACAAAAATATTTTTTTACCATAAATTGTTTTAATTAAAAATTTTTATCAAAATAATAAAAAAAAAATTAACAAATTGTTAACGATGAGCATTTAAAGTTGCAATGGAGCACAAAAAGTTTTTAAAGAATTTGAAATATTTACTAAATAATTAAACGTTGCGCACCATGGGTCGGAATGTTGTTTATAAAATATAAATTATTTATTGTCCGATCGAAAAAAAGTTCACTATGAATTGGTATTATCACGACTTCTTAAGCACATCTTAATCTGAATTAATTTTTAATGCCACCTTAAACTTTAACAAGATTATCACTTTTGAACTCAACAATTCATTCTTCAGCTAATCACTGGAAATTATAGTTTTCTGTCAATATTTGGCTTCATGACTAAAAATATACAGCTGACTGTTGATAATTTTAATTTGTTTTCTCGGTTACTTGAAAAACATTCGATAAGATAAGAGGGTGGCGATGGTCGAAGTAGTCTGCAAGTTGACTACAAAACGAAAACTTTCTTGGGTTCAACCCATAAAAATATAACGCATTTTTTCTGATGTGCATTTGTGTGTGGCTTTGTGTCAGTTGTTGTTCACTGACTAGTGAGTATGCCCTCGCCACTGAAACCTTCCGACAATAAATGATAGAAAGGCACAATAATGCATACCAGAAAAATTCTAAAATGTTTTTATGGCAGTCGGGTAATGAGCTCGAACTCCTGACATTGGGTTTGATGGTCAACATGCTGGAAGCGGGCATAGAGGGAGTATTTTTTATGGACATTCGGTTTGAATTTTCCCACATCAAACGTGACAGGAAAGGCCGCTGCGGGGAGTTTATTACACATACGCACTGTTATCCAGTATTGACTGGACTCATAAATAAAAGTTTCAAAGTAAAAATCTCATTACTTAAAAAAATACACTACCAATTCATTGCCGAAAAGAGACAATGGTTTTCAATTTAACAAGATTTTAGTTTAACAATATAAGAAGAATACAAATTAATGGAGTACAGCTGTTCAGTTATTGGAATGCATAAATAAAATAAGGAACAAATATTATTTAAAATATTAATTATCGGAGCACACTGTACGAGTATTAGTTAATTCTAAACTGAAGAACTGACTAAAGTTTCTGTTTTTATGCCTCATTTTTACCTGTTAAAATCATACTTGCTGACATTTCTTATTTAAATGTTCTGCCATTTAAAATCGTATGTCTTAACACTGTGCAAAACACGTTTAAAATTTATAATTTTTATTTGTTTTTTTTTTTTAGTTACAGTGCGTTTGTTGAAAAATATTTGCCGTCAAGCCATAAATGACAATTGATAACAGTTTAGTTTAATAATAAACGCGTAACGCTAAACATAAAATTACTATTTTTATATTTAATTTTAAAAAACTCACAGAATTTAAAATTTAATTTGAAAAAAAGAGAAACCCCCCGATATTAAATAAAATCTTGAAAAATTTATAAACAAGTGTTAATCGAATTATTTTAAAGAATTTAATTAAAATGTAAATAAATGCAACATACGATTATAAAGAATTTTAACAAGTGATAGAAATATGAATAGATTAGATCACTTATATGTGCCTCTAATTATAAAAGTGCTCTAAGTCATATAATTTTTGTTTCGAGATTTTCAATGTTAGTGATTTGAGTATATGAACAAAATATTTCTATATTGAGCAACATTTAAATTTTGAATTTAATTTATCTCCATTAATAAAAATTTCTTATGAATGTGAAATTTTGTGTGCATCTCATACAGAACTGTTGTTTTCGGAGGTTGAATCGGCTTTTCCATATTAAATGAATGTCCACCAAAAAACAAAAAAAAAAAACAAAACAATAATTAAATTGAATTGAAGTAATAAAAATAAAGGACACTTATTAATTATAATTTAATCCATTCTTATTATTTAAGGTTTATTTAAAGAAAAACTTGAGGGAAGTAGAGTACTAAAAACAAAATATCGTCATGCTTTTCTTTCGTTATTGGTCTAGTGGTCTAGCAGAGAGTGAAAACTCGGAATCATTTAAAGCAGTTATAGAAAACATCCCAATAAAAATTGACATGCAAAAGAAAAGAAAAAAAGAGGTTCTATTGCAAATGAACTAGTTCAATTTAGGTAAAGAACAGGGGTGTCATTGCGAGCATGTGTTCACATTTAATAAAATAAATCGTCATTGAAATGAAGTCCATAGAACAAATGAATGTTCCATTTGGTTCCGTTTTAGCATGCATGAGCATGAGTTTCTGTAACACATTTAAAAATTTATTTACAACTGCCCAGTTCTTCTTATGAAATAATCGACAGAGTGGAATGCATTTTCCATGAGTTCAAAAGTGATAATCTTATTAACATTTAAGATGGCATTACAATTGAATTCACATAAAGAAGTTCTTAAGAAGCCATAAAAATATCAATTAATAGTGAACGCATTCACTTTTTTTTTGATGGGATCTCATTTTTCAGGAATAGTTACAATGGATTAGAAGTCAAGAGAAAAATTCACCAGGGGCAGCTTTTGCTCTTCTCGTTGTTGACTCCTTAATAGTTTTGTTGAAATAAAATCCTGGTGCGATATTCGTTGTATGAAAAACGTATTTCTTATCCTGAACTGTATAAGAAATTTTTTTCTTTCCTTCTGAGATAATGAGAACGTTGCCTGGAAAACTAAACGGTCCTATTTTCGAGTCCAGTTTCTGAATAAGCCATAAAAACAATATAAGGCATAGTAACTGGTCACTGAACAGTAACGGCTTCAGCTGATACCAAACCACATGCACATCAGCGCAAACTCCTTCGTCGTTACTGTGTAGCAGCACCGGCGAAGTAAAATAATTAATTAAAATGACTACTAAATAGAGCTTTAAAAAAATTTAATACATCTCTTTGACACCAAAAGCGCTGCAACAATGTTATAAGGGAAAAATTAAAATAAAAATAATACTGGCAAAAGCATAGTTGAAAAATAACGAGGGTTCCTCTATCTTTCCCTCCACATGCCTCATCGTCATATCTATCACTATCTCTTTCCTACAGAAGGTAACACCTTGTGGTATGCAACCCTTGCCTTAGTGATAGTTCTCTTTATAGAAAAATAATGGCGATTACTGTTACCGTTACTGCTTTTTTAATGTTGCGATATTGGGCCGAGCAAGCATCACTGTTTGCTTTTATGTGCTTTTGAGTGCTTACACCCATCATACTTACACTTCATGTACACCTCTTGAAGCCATACTTGCATCCCAACCATACATTTTCACATAGACATCATGGAAATTATGGTAACCTTAGTTGTAAATGTACAAATTTTGCTTGGGCCCAAAGAGCCATTATGTTCCTCGCAGTGAGAACTCTGGCTCCATCCGGTTGAAACCATACTTGCAGATGTTTTCCACGGCTGGCCTTAAAAAATGTTCTCACATTGTCCGATATCTAACACCAGTGATAGAAGTGGCGGCACCGTGTTCATTTTCATAAAAAAATATGGGCCAATTATCCTTTCCGACGGAAGACCGCACCAAACGGTATACTTAAGTGGATGTAATTCTCGATGGTGAGCTACTCTTGGATTTTCCGTAGCCCCTTTTGCCTATTAACGAACCCATTCAAATGGGTAAATTAAGAATAAAATCAGGTTTTTCTTCTGAAATAAAGTCCAACGATTTTGGCACGTTGTTCTATTGCGTCTTCTTTACAAAATACTAAAAACAAAAATTATAATAAAAAAGTTATAAGGAACAACTTCCCTTTTTGTTGGGCCACCCTGTAGTAAACTAAGGAAAGATTTGGACATGAGAGCGATTTTTGCCACTCAAATGCGAAAGCATCTAATTCAATGGGATTCTCTGTAGCTTTTTTCCGGTCTACTGTCATACAGTTTCTATCTTGTTCGACCGTTATAAAATGTAAATCATGACTTTTTCGAAGATATAAATGCTCTTTCTCTTCACTTGATCCACATACTTCTTTATTATTGTTATCAAGCAATTTGTAATAAGTAATACACTCAATATTTTCAAAATATTCGACTTTGACCATTCTCATAATTAACGCTAAATTTTTTTATTTTGGACCAGCTCTCAGGAGATTTTTTTTTTAAGAAAAAATATGCTGACAGCTCTGCTCAAACTATTTGCGCAGCCGTATATGCATAGATATATGTATGTACCTTTAGCGATTAATGTTAAAAGAAGCAATGCCTTTATTAATTCAAGTTTGTATTGCTAAAGTTAACAAAACTTAAATATAAATTACTTTAAAGAAAAAACAAAAGGATTGTATTGATTGCTTAGAAGTGAACGAAGGAAAGAATAATCGTTTTTCTGTTTAAAAATCTGACGTCTAGTGGCTAATTGAAAAAGGGGTGCCAGACCTTTATGTTACAGAGCTGGTTGATCCGCCACATACCCATAAATATTAAAGTAGTCTAAGTCGGAAATAAAAAAAAATTCTTTTATCAGTTCATTCACATTATATTACTTGAAATTGAATTAGTTTAATGTGAGCTTCACGATATTGTCAAAATTTAAACATTTATGAATGGTTGTTATTTCAATATTAAATGGAATTCAAGGGTGGCGATGAATGAGTAGTCTGCAACGTGACTACAAAACCAAAAAAGTCCTGTGTTCGACCCCAGTTTCACACTAAATCATAAAAACATCTCGCATTTTTTCTGATGTGCATTAGTGTCTCTTTCTATCAGTTGTTGTCGGAAAGTTTCAGTGGCGAAGGCACAGTCACTGGTCACTAATCCACAGGAGCATTAAAGTTTTTTTTTTTCGAAATGTGGAAGGAATTTTACGCTTTCTTTAGAATGAAAAACGCCATAAGAACTTTTCATTAACCTGATAATGTGTGTTACTTTCAAAACTTGTCGACTAGAAAACAGTAATTTGAAAACTAAAACGTTAACAGCGTGATCCTTTGACTATCAGAGCAAAAATTCACTATTTAGGCACAGATGGCGCCGAAGCTAAACAGTTTAGATGTGAAAAAATTTATTGCTTTTTATTTTATTAGCGACTACATGCTGTACGCCTCCTTTTATCGCTTGGCGAACTAAATACTCGTCTGTCTGTAGTATGTAATATTTGTTTATGTCCTTTTATATTCGTGTCTTATGTCTCATATCTCATATTTTATGTGTTTTAAACTACAGTGAGTGTTAACAGACTTTGAACCCTAAGCTTATTGTCGTTTCTTTTATGGTTTTGAATATGAAGAAATAAAAAACATAAAATTTGCTTGAACATTTCAGTTATTTTATGTTTAGCTTCCTTCCAATTTTATACTCAAATATTATTAATACGATTTTTATTGTTTCCTAAGCCTTTGTATTCGTAGTAACAGTTTGATACGAGGATGGCTATTAGTGGATGAAACATATTTTCAGTGAAATTTCTCTAACCTAAACTAAAATAGAACAGAAAAAAAAACATAAAAACAACATACATGAAATTAATTTTATATCATTTCATTTACATACTTCTTATTTATTTTTATGCCATTAATATTTTTTTTATCTTGGGCCAGTGCCTACGAGATGTGGCAAGGAATAGTAAAAGGAATAGTTTAGTAAAGAGACAGGGGTGGTGAAGTGATAAGAAGGATAGGTAGAGCTCAATACTAACGCAACTCTGCAGTAGCGCGTTTTTGAGAATTTTAAAGCAGAGTTGCTGCCTTATCTAGGGGGTGGCGATGGCTGAAGTTTTTAGCACATTGACTACTAAACCAAAAGTCCTTGATTCGACTAATTTTAAAAACACTTCGCATTTTTTCTTATGTTTATTAGTGCGCCTTTGTGTCAGTTGTTGTCGGAAGGTTTCAGTGGCGAACGCATAGTGAAATTGTTGGTCTAGTCGAAGATTTTAACAGCGGATCTTCTGCTCGCAGACTTAACGTACTACTAGCATCCCCACGAATCTCTCGCATAAAATAACATGAAATGTTATAATAAATATGCTTTGATTACTAGCGCTGGCTGGTTAGCAGATGATGTAATCTGTGTGTCCATTTTTCAACACCTCCAATTGCGTTCTTGGACCACGGAATATTAGTGATAGGAAGTGCAGAAATGCTACAGCTCTGCTGCTTTGGTGACGCACTAAATTTTAAACATGGCAAAGCATTTATCACATCTGAAGAAATAATTGTTAGCAGGTTAACTTCTGTTCCATCAAAATAACGCCATACGAAACACAGCGATAGGATTGTCCAGAATTGTTGTAAAATTCTATTATAAAGCCGCTGAGTAAATCTTTTGAAATTAAAAGTAGATCCAGAGTAATATAGTCGTATAGCAATAGTTTGTGGCGCCTTTTTGCAATGCTCTTTCTTCGGAACCCCAGTTTCAGACTAAAATATAAAAACATCTCGCATTTTTTCTGATGTGCATTAGTGTGTCTTTGTGTGTCAGTTGTTGTCGGAAGGTTTCAGTGGCGAAGGCATAGTCACTGGTCACCGGCTTCTCCTGATAGCAATCCACATCCCACATCAAAGCGCCCTCCTTCGTCGGTATTGTGTAGCACTGGCGAAGTAAAATAATTACGAAAAATGGCTACTAAAACGAAGCTTTAAAATTTAATACGTCTCCTTGACATTCGCTTCAACACTGCTACGAGTATAAACAAAGAACGTGCAAAAAGCATAGTTGTAAGGTAGCGAATCTTTATCTCCTGCCATTTTCCCAACTATCCGTTTCCTCTACTTTCAAGACACTGCATCGCATGTGTAGGGGTCATCTCCAGAATACTGGTCCAAGAAAAAAAAATATTTTACTTTGGAATATTTAAAGTATTCTGTATTCTGGAGGATGCTGTACTCCTTAATTAGTATTTGAAAATTAAAACGTCCACGAATTCAAATAAAAAAAGTAATTTTATAAATATTGAAACCAATCTATATTTGTGTTGCTGCATCAATTTATTTGTTTAAATTTTTTAATTTTGTTTTGCTTCTTTTGATTCATTTTAAATAAAAACTACATTCAAATTTCCACTACAAAGATAATTTTAAAATATTTTGAAAAACAAAATTAAAAAATTATAAAATCAATACATAATTGTAATTTCAATAGATTCTGATGATGAATTTAATAATTCGAAATATATAATTCCAGTGGAAATTTTAAAATTACTCAGAGAAGCAAAACAAAATAAATAAAAAAAATTAAAATAAAAACGTTAAAAAATCTTGCAAAATAATTCAGAAAGTATAAAATTTTATGTTATCGCTTGATCGATATAAATGACAAAAATTTATGTTTAAATACAAATTGTGAATTTTAAATTAATCGAATATTTACTCGAGAATAAAGTTACAGTTAACGGGCTATCGAACACCCTACATTACACTTGTGCTTGACTATATTTTAGAATATCTGTTGAAATATTATTGAACGCTTTTTAAATTAAATAATTAAATCAATGAAACATTAAATAATTTTGGAGGAATTCTTAGAAATTTCTTTATGCCGTCCGGCTGTCTGAAATTTGTATAAATAAACACATTTTTTCGGACGTGATATTTTCTCACTATTTAGAATTTTAACCGACTAAATATAATGAATATGACAGCAATGTAATGCCAATGAATTGTAAAATAAATGAATTAAAAATAAATCCATAAAATAAAAAATTAAATAAAAAAAGTGAAAAGAAAAAAAATCGACAAGCAACTTTTTCACAAAGAAAATTTCTCAAAACAAATTGCTACAATGAGACATTAACAGAATTTTAATAAATTTCTTTTTTTTTATTTTCAACTATGCTTTTGGGAAAATATTTTACTGGGTCACCTATTTGGGGTGAGCGTGCCAAGAATTGAAAAAGAAGTTTTTTGAATTTAAAAAGAGACAACATACATGAAAAATAATTTAGAAATTCTAGAAAGTGCATTTAATTATTTTGAAAAGTTTTAAATTGTTTGTTGTGGTTGTTTATTATGCAGCATAATTCACTAGAACGAAACAAATAAAAGCTGAGTGGTTTTCAAAAAGTGTATTTTGTTATTGGGAAAACAAAATGGATAAAATGAATCAGTAAATTTTATAACTGTGTCTAAAACACTCGTATTTAGTTTAATCCGTAAAAGATATTTTTAATAAAATAATTTTTTTCTAAAAAAAAAAAAAGCGAGAAAAATTTTAACGTTGAAATTGTGTTGCAATAAAATAATGAAAACTGAAACTTGATGAAGAAAAAAATTAAAAATTTTTAAAATTGTGCAAATTCAATAACAAATTCCCATCATCATGGTGCAGACTATTGACATTGCAGCGATTACCGGCCACAGTGAAATGGTAAATAGTTTTTCTTAACTAATTTTTTTTATTTGTGTTTACAATTTTCAATTGTGAATTGCTATTGCCTGCATTATTTGAATTTTTTCTCAATTCAGTTATTGCATTTTCAAAATATATTGAAGTAGCAATAAAAGTTCATACAATAATAATCCGCAGGGAAAGAACTACATCGATATACAATTTGTAATTATTAATTCCTGCGCTATAAGTATTTCGAGTAGTAGATTTATACATCCCTATTTCAAGTAATTATGAATACGCAATATAATCAGATGTTGGTTAAAAAAACACTTAGCATGCAAAGAATTATGTATATGGATACACACATACATACAAGGTGGGCCAAAAGAAGTCATCCGATGTTGTTTAGCTCTCATTTTTTTTCTAAAAGAAAAACTTCGATTCTGTTTTTTAATTATGTTTATCTGAACCTTTAGAATTTTATTGGTCAAGTCGAGAAGATGATATCGGCCAAATGGGCGCCGTCACAATTTTATTGCTATACGGGCTCGTTTTATGGCATTTTTCATCACTTCGGCGAGAACTTCGGGCGACAGATTCTCGCACTCGTGTCGAAAGTTATCCTTGAGGGCTTCCAGGGTCTCGGGCTTGCTCACGTAAACAAGGAACCTCGAAAAACCCCACAAAAAAGTCTGGAACGGTTAAATCGAACGAGAGACGAGGAGACCAGGTAACGCCGCCTTCAGAATATCGGTTGTGGCTCGCGCAGTGTGCCGTTGCTCCGTCCTGTTGGAACCACATGTCCTCCAGTCTTATTTCGTTCAATTGCGGCAGAAAACACTCGGTTAACATGTCCCTATAGCGCGCACCGTCCACTGTTGTCGTTTGACCAGCGGCGTCCTCGAAAAAAAATAGCCCGTTGACTCCTCCAGCGTGAACAGCGCATCATGCAGTCACTTTGAGGGGGTGTAATGGCTCCTCGTGCATTACTCGTGGATTTTCGGTGCCCCAGAAGCGATAGTTTTGTTTGTTCTCGTACCCGCTGAGGTGGAAATGAGCCTCATCGCTCATTATGATTTTGGTCGAAAAATCGTCCACTTCGTCCTCGAGATTGAGGATGGCTTGGGCGTAGGTTACGCGCTTGTTCACTTGTAGTCTAGTTCACAAATTTCAAAACAGATTTGACATTGGCCGCCATTTACAAAAATAATTATCAGGGGTCCATTGGGTCTGTTAACCACAGTAGATCGCGGTGGAATAGGTACTATTAAACCGTTCTTTCAACATATTATTATTATTATTTCGAAGATGATAACGAACATCAATAAGGCAAATATTTTCATACAACCTTGTCCTAATGTTTCATAAGTTATCATATATAAATATATATAAAAAGTAAAATATTATTGATACCTTTGATTACATGTTATATGATAAAGACGTTGAAGTGCAGAACAGCTGGGCGCAGACAAAATATATCGATTACATGATTGTGTCATTGCTATTGATGTGAAGATGTCTTACCAACGGATGTAATGCTAGACATCTAAATAATGCCAAATATCATGAGAGTCAAATATCAAAACACTTTTCATAACATCAGTATTAACACCGATTTTTTTTCAGTGTATTATAACTTTTCAAACTTTTTATTTTTAATTTTGTAAAAATAATTTCATACCGCCCTATTGTGCACAAAAAACTTGAAGTATTAAATGACATACTTTAGGAACTTCTCCTCTACTTTTAGAGAAATTTTAGGCTTTAAATTTTCGTACGGTTTTCACTCTGCACGTTTTCAAATTCTATTCTTTTTTAATTAAGGAAAAAAAAAACTTGTAAAACGTTGCGAAAACGTGTTTGACACTTTTGCGATAACAAGTGTAATAAATTTATATTCACTTTAATAGAAACAATGACAATGATACGGCTGGTAATAAAAATAAATAAAACAAGAATTCATACACGAATGTGAGATAATGGAGAACAAAGTTGGAAACACTTGGGTTTTATTATTAAAAAAAAAAGACATTAAAATATCAGGAAAAAGTATTAACAAATTTCAACATACGTGTAACATAAAACACATACTACTGAATGGAAAGGATACATTTGATAAGACTGCCTGTCATTCTGGAATATATAAGACTGATTGGAATTCCTTTGATTAATGCCGTTTTTCAAGGGAAGTAACACACAGGCAATTAAAATGACAACTAATAATATGTGAGTCACAATGTATGTAACCTTCTTCTTTTTTTTTATCTTGGACCAGCACTCAGGAGATGACCCCTACACATGCGATGCATTATGCTGGAACTATTAACGTACTATAAACGTGGAACTTTGGAACGTATTAAATTTTTGAAGCTTCCTTTTTAGTAGCTATTTTTAGTAATTATTTTACTTCGCCGATGCTACACAATACCGACGAAGGAGGGCGTTCTGATGTGCTTGTGGATTGGATCCAGCTGAAGCCGTTACTGTTCTATGCCTTCGCCACTGAAACATTCCGACAACAACTGACACAAATGTACATTAGAGAAAATGCGAGATGTTTTTACGAGTCTGAAACTGGGGTTGAATCCAGGAAAAATTTTTCGTTTTGTAGTCAACGTGCAGAGTACTTCGACCATCGGCAAACTCTTCTTCTTTTTGGAACGATATAGTGTGCGTGAACTAGATGGTAAAGATATTAAGAATTGGAATACAACTCTGCATTTGGTGAATTTGTAAAGCAGAGTTGTAACGGAGGAAGTATACCTAGAAGTATTTTTAATATTTATCAGTTATTATTATTATTATGTAAATCTATGGACTTTTGACATAACATCATAATTAAAAAAAACTATGTAATTAATCGTTTTTGTTTCGTGCTCTTTTACGTTGCTTTCCTTTTAAAAAGTTTATAAATTTAGTATAACTAAGCTAACTTCTCTGTAATTTTTCTTTCTACTAAATATTTTTTTATCAAAATCATGCTTAAAAAATAAATCGACAACAAGTCCAGTTGATTACTTTTTGCGTGATATCTCTAAAACTTAAATTCTAAAATTAGTGTAAAAAATGCGAAAATTCCTTTACGATTATGGCACTAAGAAATTTTTTAACTCGACTTATGATTATTTCGCGCTATCCACAACCAGGAGATGCAGGCGGTAGCACTCAGCTGTGCTTCCATATACTCCAACAAGACCATAAATTTCATTTTCGTATCTCACACAATTCACACCCGAAGACGAGCCAAAAAAATTTCCAATAGTTGTAAATTTTAAATTTTTTTTGCCGCCCAGTTCTATGATTTAAAAATAAAAAACTATGACCATCTTTTACAATATTCAAAAGATTTTTGAAAAAAAACAATATTTTTCTTTCATCGAGATTAAAAAAAAACTATTATTTAGCATTTTAGTAATTATTTATCGTATCTTTACAATAAATGGAACTAACGAATGGGTAAAGGATAGTTCATGAGCTAAGGACCTGAATTTTTCTGATTTCTTACTTTTTTCATGAGGAGCTGAGACCGAGTCTCATAACTGACTTCTCTTGCAACATATTTGTTCAATTCACAAGCTGGTATTAACGTCGTATGGTTTGGGTTATCGTTTTATTATAAAGTATTGTATTTTTGCTGCTGGTAATTTTCGTACAGAAGTGTGTGTGTGTGTGATGATTGAATTTTAGATGTTTTTGTAATAATTTCATTGCGGCCAGGTCTGGGAATATTAAATAGGTTTTATTAATTTTGTAAAACTCATTCAAATTCTTCTCAATGAGAAATATATATTTAATTGACATAGATTAAATTTTCAAACTATTTGTTTCAAAAATGTTTATCGTGAAAAACTTAAAAACTAATTCATATCAAATTGAAACTTCCATACCTGCTTTAATTTCATGTAATAAAATTAAATTAATGTCAGATTTTTTTACAGAAGAAATAAAAACAAAAATAAAAGCACTATGATATATCGATATTACAAATGTGTCTGGCCACAAGCACATAAGACGTGTCGATAAACCATACGACTAAATTTGTGAATTGGGCAATTGGTTTCAATAGCGAGTTGAGTTGTATAGGAAGAAGTTGACGTGAAGCAGAGGATTGACCTTCTACCAATGAACCAGATCAATTAAGAATTTTAATTTATTTTACCCGTGTATTTCGACTCACCAATTGATCACTAATTTGAATAGGAGTGTACATTTCCCTGCGTAAAATAAAACTTATACGGACACTCTTTCGTTCCTTAACTTTTATTTTCGGAAGTATTGATCGGTCCCCTTAGAGTGCTACAGGAGGAGCTCATAAAAGCAGCGTGCTTAGTAAATGTTAATGTCAGGGTTTGACTGCCTGTCTACTTGTGACTTTCAGTTACACTGCCGGCAATGGACTGTAGTATATTAAAAAATCTTTTATTATACTGCATCATTATACTTTAGCGGAAGCTCCAGAAACATGGGTATGAAAATAGAGCAATTTTTTCTCTAGGATTCCCCTACGACTTGTTCGATTGTAATGGTATCTCCTAAAGCCAAAATGCTAATTCGTAATCCATCTGTTTGCTTTGAATATCGCAGAAAATTTAGTAAAGAGCAATTTTTCAAAATTTTTTGTAATAAAATTTGCAAACAGACTGTCAGTTTGTAAGATCTTTTCTGGCTTAGAAATAATTTTAAGCACACCATTCCACACATTTTAAGGGTCCTATAGTCGTAAAACAGCGTTAAGTAGAAAAATAGGAAGCTTTCGTTACTGAGCATTCTTGGAATAAAGAGCAGCAATACCATTCTACTACAGTACGGTAGTGGAGCTGTGACAAAAGGAAATAAGTTGGTTATGAAACATTTTTAACGATCAAAAATTTAGTTTTCTCAGCCCAATCTTCACTGGAATTTCGCAATGGTGGCTCAAATCGTAGCAGCTGTGTAGATCAACTGATACTTACAGTTTCATGCCCTAATAAATAATCTAATTGCGAACTTGCATCAATATTTCTCAATTATTTTTATAAAGAAGCAATTTCGTTTGGAATTGCAGTAGCCACTTAGTGAATTCAATAGTAATAAATCTTTCCACATCTTCTACGCAAAAAAATTTTTAAAATACTGGAACCCTTCTCTATTCGCCGAAGTACTCTAATTCATTCAGTTCATTTGTTAAATTTCAAGTTCAATTCTTAGACAAATTGCTTGTTGGGGTAACCACACTCTGTCAGCACACTAAAAGTAAATAACTGTATTCCCCAAACACGGTTGGGAGTGTCTAGTTTTATAACCATAATAATAATAATAGAAATAATAATATTGTTGTTGTTAGTAGAGGGAATACAAAATGAAAAATGCAATAAAATATTGTAAAATTTAAATTGAAATTGATATAAATTGTAAACATTTCATAACTCAAGGTTTAACAAGTTCCGAAGGATAAATTTACAGCAACATCATTATTAGGCTGAGGCACAGATAACAAAAAGAAATACATACACAAATATATTGTATGTAGAATAACGGCTAAAATATCAATGACAAGAATGAATGTCTTAAAAAATTTTAAACTGTTTATTTAGAAAATATCTTAAACCGTATTGGAAATGATTTATTCTTTTACTTTGAATTTTTTTATTTTAGGATCCAACTAAACGTACAAAAACTTCAACGCTGCGTCGCACTTTAAATGCCCTGCGTCAACGTTTAACAAAGCGTAATCGCTCGAAACCACCCGATTGGTTTCTCGAACGTTTCTCTAATACAACAAATACTGATAAGATTGGTAAAACTCCACCTGCAACAACTGCCAACGCTAACGATGGCAGCACAATAAATCCTGCCGATTCAGGTCCAGCCTGTGAGATACGCGGCACAAGTCAACTGTGTAATCGTTTGTCCGTTAATCCTTCACTGCAGTCACATTATCGGGTAAGTAAATGCTGATGCTGATTATCGATTCGAACTAAAATGCATTTTATTATATTTTACAGTGGCTATCAATTGTTTCCTTAGCTGTGTTATACAATATCATTTTTGTGGTGGGTCGTTCCGTATTTTGGAAAATAAATCATAGAGCGGCACTTGTTTGGTATTTTTTAGACTATTTATGTGATTTTATCTATATACTTGATACACTGGTTCATATGCATGAAGGTATGTATGTATGTATATTTCAGACCAGAAATTAAAAAAAAAAGTAAAATTATATAAGACTTTGATGAAGGTTTAGTTTATGCAGCACAAATAGTACTTTTCGAAAAGAAAAATTTTATGGAAATTGCTCTAAATTCTGTGTGCTTTTCATAGAAATCTTTTTTCTAGACAGGTACTAATTGTATTTTAGGAACTACACCTAAAAGTTGTGCGTAGTTGCTGGGCTTATTCGCTCAACCTTCAGTCTCATGCCTAAAGCTGGCCTTGCAAAACTTTTGAAAATTACATAAGTTTCGAAGCTAAAGCTACGATATATTTATGCCATTTGTCAGTCATTTTCATATGTACGTTACCTTGAACTCAAACTTGTATTTTTGAATTGAAAACAGTTACAAATTCCAAATGTTTCGTAGCACACCACGTAATCTACTCATACATGCGGTAGTTAATATGTTTGTGTGTGTGTGTGTGTGTGTGTTTGTATGCAACTTGTTCATACAGGAACGTATGTAATTTTTTTTTAAATGACTTTTCAGTTTTTTGTTTCCAAACCCGCTGTTTTCTTGTTGAAAAACATTTTTTTTTTTGTTAATCATTTCATCATTAATTTTTATGAGAATGTGACCCATGAACTGTCAACAGCAAAATATTACGTTATTTGATACTGTGTTTTTCCACTTTGCTATTGCAGAGTATTTAAGGACAATAACACTGTTAGTAACAAAAAATACAGCGGAACTTCTCTATAACGTAGCAGTTGGGGACCGTCAAATTTCTACGTTATAGAGAAAATTCGTTATAGAAAAACTGCAGAAAATTTTGACTAGATTTTTTTTATGTAGAAAATATATTTATTAAGACAAAAAAAATTGTTTTTGCATGAACACAGTAATTTTTTTTTTTATTAATACATACATATGTATGTATGTGACTAAATTGATGGAAAAAATCGATTGCTAAAAACTTCGCAATAGAGAGATTATTTAGTATGAAAAATTCTATTTAGGTCTTAAAAAATTGTACGTTACAGAGAGAACTTCGCTATAGGGAAGTTCGTTATAGGGAAATCAAAATGTATGAAAATACTCACAAAAATGTTGTGTTCACGAATTTTTTTTGTTATAGAGAAGATTTCGTTATAGAGAAGTTCGCTATAGAGAAGTTCGACTGTATTTAGTATTCTTTGATAAGCCCTTCAACAATAAGAGCATTTAGAAGCAGCAATACGAATTCACACACTTAAATTTCTACAGTGTTCGTGTGAAAACTTTAAAAAGGGACACATATCCTTAACGCAAATGCAAAAGGGCAGAAAATATGAAAACAGAATTTATGCCAGGAACTGGCCAGGTACATATAAAACTGTTTTAGAGTTAATTGAAGAAGACTTATTTAAAAAGGCAATTAATGCTTAACGGCGTAACCTTGTTAGAATAAGAAAGTCAGAATCTAGTCGTGTAAAGAGAAGTTGAAAATAATTGGAATATTGTTTAATTCTTATAAAACACTGATAGACAGATATAATTGACTCAAGAGCTGAAGCCTTCTGACCATTTGAAGTGTCGAAAAAACGCCGAATGTCTGGATGAAGGGACAGCGGTGACTGGTAACTTTACAAAGAAAATCATCTTCAGCGACGAGGCATACTTTCACTTCAGTGAATTCGCAAAAAATTCAATGGCCGCTGGACTTCTTTCTTTGCCGGATATTTAAAAGCAAAAGTGTGCATCAATAAGCCAAGAACAATTCAATAGCTATAGGATGATATAATTCGGCATATTACGACATTGAACCTCAATTAACTCAGTCATTGAAAATATCGACCATCGGATAGAGGTATGCCACCGAAGCCATGGCGAGCAGTTGGCCGATATCCTGTTTCACACATAATTGTCATAGATCCTTCTAACATAATGAAACCTATTAAGATAGTTCTCTGAAAACTGTTTGTTTTATTTACAATTAACATGTTTGATGTTTTGATTGGACCACCCTTTATACGATTCCAAAATAAACAAACAAAATTAAGCAGACAAAAAGTTAATAATTTTTAAAAAGAAATAAGCTGAATTAAAACAGTACCAAAAACTAAAAATAATAGTGAAACAAATTAAAGTTGAGAATACAATATAGAGTTTTCTTTTCATACTTGGCAAAATTTTTCCTATAATTGCATTAATTTTTTTGAGATGTAAAACTAATATACACGGTGGGCCAAAAGTAATCACCCGATGTCTTTTTGCTGTAATTTTATTTAATAAAAACCTTTGGATTTGCATGTATGGTCATCAACTCTGGCGGCGGTCACTTAGCCCATATCATAAGCAGTGCCAAAATTTGTCTTAAAAAAAAAATTACAGCAAAAGAACATCGGGTGATTACTTATGCCCCGGGTGATAACTTTTGGCCCACACTGTATATTTGAAAACTTATTACAGCATATTATTCAGGGTACCGAATATCAAAATAATGGTATTCATGTATGAGACATAAATAGAAAGAAATTTAAAAATCATATACAAAATAAATATGTTTAAAACTTTATGCAGCGATTCTATTTAAATACATTTCTCTACGAATTTATCATTACAAAAACCGGTTGGTACTAGTAGCAAAAGCTGAGTAGTCATCTCACATTTTTACAACACTAGGCTTTTTAGTAATCAACCGTTTTGAATAATCTAGAAATTCTTCCATTAGCGCACTTTTCTGTATTGCAGATAATTTTGAGAGTAAATTTTTTAAATTAAACAAAAATTACTCAACTACGGCTGTAAACTGGGAAAGTAAACGAACGGACCTAATTTTTACGGCAGAGTTTCAGCGTCACTAGTGTGAAGTAGCCGCATTAGATTCTAAACCACAGAAACATTTAAAATTGTTTTTCTTCGCGGACGATTTGTTAGCGAAATAGCGAAGAAGGGGTCAGTGCTATAAATATTGGCATAGACACCAACGTGCATGGGAAAAGTTTTTGATAAAATTATCATAAAATTATTAAACTTAATGTGGAAAAAATACACAAATCTGATTACCACAGTGTCATGCGCAAAGGAGCAAGAAAATAATAAAAATATGAAATTAATTTAGAGAAGTTGGAAAAAAGTTTGGGCCAAGTCATACGGCAGACGACAGACTGGTATCAAAACTTCATATTGAGCAAAGTAATGACCGACCTGACCACTGCTCAACATTTTCTGAGAGGCCTAAAACCAAAAACCTGGCACAACAACAGATTTTCCCAAGCGAAAGTTGAGGTAACTTTTTGACCAATATCAGTCCCCATTAAAAAGAAACAAGTGTTAATCATATGGTACTACTTCATAACTAAAGAAAGTATAAAGGAGCATAAAAAGCCATTTAACAATGCCGCCACAGCTTTTGGAGAGTCACTATCGCTATGTGTGACCTGGCACTGTTGTAATGGAATACAATTTCATTTGTATTTGTCAAGTTGTTCGCTGGTGGGCGATTAAAAATCCTATTTAAAACTTTGATCGTAAAGAAGCAGCTTCTAATAGACAAATCCTTGCCAGTTGCAGCAAATGCACAGCACAGCCTTCCTGAACTTGAATTTTGGTTTGGCTACATTTTGCAACAGATCAGTGTGATAGCACCACGAACTTCTTCACCTGATTTGGTCTAAATTCCCATCGGGAATTGATGGATTTTCTTCGATTCAACACATGCAATTACTGTCAATTGAGTTCCTTTGCACGCAGACATTTTATTTTTTTTTTTGTAACGTTAAAATTTTTTTAACTTCTCCTTCGTGAGACTGTCTGTTTAGGACGAGTTCAAATCTTATTGAAAATGACAGTTAATTTTAATTTAATAATTAATAAATAAATTTAATTAAAATTAATAAATAATTAATTTAATAAAACTATTTAATTTTTTCCTTCCTTTTCCAGGTTACTTGGAGCAAGGCTTTCTTGTGCGTGATGCTTATAAATTAAGACGCCATTATTTTAGCAATAAAGGCTGGTACTTCGACATATTTTCAATGTTGCCCACAGATCTATCCTACATCTGGTGGTCGCCAAGTAAATGTGGTCCACATTTTTTACCCTGTGCCGTTATTGTACGCCTTAATCGCCTACTAAGACTACCACGCTTGTGGGAATGGTTCGATCGTACAGAAACGGCAACAGGATATCCAAATGCCTTCCGTATTTGTAAAGTTGTATTGGCCATTTTGGTGTTAATACATTGGAATGCCTGCATGTATTTTGTGATAAGTTATGCGCTGGGTTTCGGCACTGACAATTGGGTGTATAATTTGAGCGGCGAACGAAATAGTACATTACAACGACAATATATCTATAGTTTTTATTGGTCCACATTAACGCTGACAACGATTGGAGAGACTCCAACGCCAGAAAATGATGCTGAATATTTATTTGTGGTGGCAGACTTTTTAGCGGGTGTTTTAATATTCGCCACAATTGTCGGTAAGTACATGGCTGCTGTTATTTTTACGCAAAAAAAATTTATATTTTACGCACTAAATTAGCTCATTAGTTACACAGAAAAAAATCAAATAATAAATAAATAATAACGAAATGGATAGAAATGAATAGTGTCCACTAAATTGTTATTGTTGACTTAATTAAATTAATTTCCAATAAAATTTTTAACAAAAATAAATAAAAATTTATTATAATATTTTTAATATTAGTTAATAATTTAATTAAACGTTTAGAAACATTAAAGACAAATTTTTAATAGCAAAAAAAAAATCGTTTTTGAATTCAATTCGAATGCTTTTTGGGTATTGAATTATTTTTGTATAAAGAATGTTGCAAGACTAAAATAAAACAATCAGATAAAGATTAAAATAAAAATAAGCCATAATTTTGTGTATTTCATAGCAAAAAAAAAATGAATTATTTATTTAAGTATTAAGCCCAAAAAATTTAATTCAATTGATTCTACTTTTAATTGAAAAACTATATTATTGTAACTAAAAGTGTCAATTAAAAATAAAAATTTTTTTCTGTGTACATGTCATTTTTGTTGTTGTTGAGCTTTCATTCGATAAGCAATCAAGTTTATGTGTTTTGCCATGTGAGAGAATCTCAAGCTAATGGCTGGCTGTACATCTTCCTTTCGAAATTCGCGTATGCTTATAGTTTTAGAAAAAAGAAATTTCTTTTATTTCGCCTCCATACGCAGTGCGGTTGTAATATTGATTTAACTGCGTTATCTGCCAAGAAATTAATTAAGAAATACACACAGAAATTGGAACGATAGGAAATGGTTGAGACAGTGGCCACTCAATAACTATGTATATTTTTGTGATGCAAAGAAAGCTACAGTTTATTATCACAGATACAATTTGTAACAATTACATTATCATACAGTCACTGCAAGTATTGAATTATCTCATGGAAATATTATTTTTAATATGAAGAAATTATGTATCCGAAAACTTAAAGGCTGTGTAGGTTGTACCCGTGTGGTTAAAACTGCCAAAAAAGAACGAGGAATAGTAGATTTCTTTTAGAACTTGCAAAATAAATGAAAAAAAAACTACAACAAAATAAAGATTAATATTAATGCGATGTGCCAATCACTTTGATCTGTAAACGGACTATATATAACACACTGCAACAGTGCAAAACACAAAAGAACATGATAGTATAGAGTCGACTATACTACGCAAGTGTAGTAAAACCCTATACTCAGTTTGGTAATTATAGAGGCAAATTTTTTTATGGGCCTGTAAAGATTCTAAAAATCTATGTGGCACCAAAAAAGGGTGTCTTCAGTTTTTGCCCAACAACTAATTCAGACTTGGTGATACAGCTTAATTATATATTGCAATAATATAGCTAAGAGCGACATGGCTAAGCTAAAATAAAAGGTTTTGGGTGCACTTTCTTTTGAAAATATAGAGGAAAAAAATTGTTCTCTAGTTTTTTTTTTTATTTTTTCAAAGCGGCTCTGAATGAAATACGATTATTTATATAGACTTGTTGCCTATATGTATATATATATAGTATATATATGAATAATTTTTTATTACTTTTCTTAGAATAACTTACAGGGACTCGTAATGGTTCACTAACAATATTCTCAAATTGGTAAAAGGTTTATAAACATTTATTGAAATTAAATGTCATTTAATGTTAAATAGGTTGAGGCGAAGGCCTCCAGCACCACGACCATAATTTATCTATTGTGCACTACATACTGTTTATAGTACGTCTTTAGGCCCAAGAATCGGACCAGCTCCGTCTGCGAAGAAACCGGAAGTCCCCATCCGCTAGCGGGAACTCATCTAAAAACCTTCTTCTCCTATTCCTTATTCCCGGACAGTTGGTGATTAGATGATCCTTAGATTCATCATCCTCACGGTATACCCTGCACATGCTCGTCTTAGTGATGCATAGTCTGTAAAGATGCTCATTGCAGATGAAATGGCCTGTGAGTATGCAAACGTTTATGAATAACAGCCGATTCCGTTGAAAGTTCACGGCTAACATACTCTAAATGATGGTGCATACTCGTATAATGAATTTCTAACCACATATTTACAGCAATTGTTTCGAATGCTGCCAACACATTTTTTACAGATTACTCATAGTTTTAGGAGCATTTTTGTCCTAAGAAAACGCTCGTCTTACGCCAATTCGGCAATAAGTAAGTTTTTGTAAAAAAAGTGAAAACATGTTTTTTCTACGCATATATTTTCAAAAAAAAAAAAAGTGCACAAAGGAGCAAATAAGTGTTAACAAAATTTATTCGGCTGACTCTTAGGTATATTATAGCCATACATTTTTAAGGTATATCACCAAATCTGAATTAGGTGTTGGCGCCGTCTTTTGGAACGCCCACAAATTTTCAGGACCTTTGAAGGACCATAAAAAAATTGCTCCCCAAAATCGCTAAACTGAGTGCAGTATTTACTATTAGGTTTGGTAGTAAAGTCGAACCTACATATACTGTCCCGTTCGTGTATTCTTTCAAAAATTTTCATTTGTTGCCCAGTGTAATAATGTGTTTGAAGATGAATATTCAAATTTATTTTCATACACTCCAATTGCAAATTGCTATTGTGTGTGTGTTTACTTTTGCGTTTTTTTAATTAAGTAATACTGTACTTTTTGTTTCCTTGTTGCCAAGTGTAATTTTAGATAACTGCTGCCAGGAATAATAAGTTAATGACTCTTTTATTGTGTTTCTTATTTCTCGTTTCAAAGTGTTTATCACATCATGACTATATTAAGAAGGGATGCTAGATGGCATTTGGTTCTCCGATCGCGGGGATGAAATTAGTAGCACTTTTCCTTGTTAAAGTTTTTTTGGTGGTGACATTTTTGCAGCCACAAATTGTTAGCCAAAAATAAATTAGTTTTAAATTTCGCAAAATTAAATTAGTAAATATTGAAACTGTTCTGCTCGATAGCTCGACAGCAAATCTATAGATTTTATACATGGGGATTTTAATGCGAAGTATTTTCCGAATATTAAATACATCAATCTTCCTCGAATAATTAAATCGCTGTATTATTAATATGTAGCGGGAAAAACGAAACGGACTCCCACTGCTTCGGCTGCTTTTTGACAAATCACCGTATTAACAAAGAACGAAATTAACTGCCGCGATCACTACGCCCAAAGTATTCTTTCACTTGTACAACTTCATTTACAATAAAGACATATTCTAAAAAATTGTTTTTGTTTTAAATATATCTGAAAGAAAGAAAAAATTTTTTATACATCATCGGCCATGCAAAATGTCTGGAGGGCCAAATTTTATTTTAATCAAAATCATATTTCTTTGTCATTTAAAAATCAAAAATTTTGCTGCTGAAATTTTGGTATTCGGGATTTTATATGTGTAATTCAGATTTGGCAACTCTAATTGAAATGTGTTGTTTTTAAATGCTGTCTTTATTTATAGTAGAGCGATTAATTACCAGCACGCGACAAGGTCATTAATGTCACGTATTTCATTTTGGCACATTTTGCGTGATGTTAATAAGAAAATGTTGGCAAAAGCAGTAACATAAGCAAAAGTATACCATTTTTCTAACATTCACCAAAAAGGGAAAGAGTTTGGTGGTCGCTCACTTATTGAAATACTATTTCCGCAAATATGGGAAGCCCTCTCAGTTATTTTATATTAATTCAACATGTATCTTACGGCTTAAAGGCACAATACATAAATACAAATTATATTTAATTCAATCCTTCTTTTAATCGTTGGCCTTCTTTTATTTTCATTTATGGTGAAACACCTCAGGTAACATTGGCTCGATGATCTCTAATATGAATGTGGCACGTGTAGAATTTCAAAATCGCATGGATGGTGTGAAACAGTACATGGCCTTTCGCAAAGTGGGCAATGAACTTGAGGCACGTGTCATACGATGGTTTGCATACACTTGGTCTCAAAGTGGCGCCTTAGATGAAGAGCGCGTACTGGCTGCACTGCCTGATAAGCTAAAAGCGGAAATTGCTATACAAGTACATATGGACACACTGAAACAGGTGCGCATATTTCAAGACTGTGAGCCGGGTCTTCTGGAAGCTTTGGTATTGAAACTTAAATTGCAAGTTTTTAGTCCTGGCGACTACATTTGCCGCAAAGGTGATGTCGGCAAAGAAATGTACATTGTAAAGAGAGGTAAATTGTCGGTGGTGGCCGATGATGGTGTCACCGTGTTTGCTACTCTGGGAGCCGGTTCAGTATTTGGTGAAGTTTCTGTGCTGGAAATTGCCGGCAATCGCACTGGCAATCGTCGTACTGCAAACGTACGGTCATTGGGCTACTCCGATTTGTTTTGTTTAGCCAAACGAGATTTGTGGGAAACATTGGCTGATTATCCGGAAGCACGTGCCACTCTAACCGAAAGAGGTTGTCAATTGTTGCGCAAAGATGGTTTATTAGATGAACATGTTTTTGCTGGTAAGTTTACGCGATGGAAAAGGAAATTGATAAAATATTTTTTTAACACAAAGTTCATGATTTCATTTAGTTTGGTGAGAAGTACATGGCAGTAAGAAAATTTATTGATTATGTTGTTAAAAGGTACATCAGATGCATTTAGTTGAAATGTTTGAAATTTAATGCCCAGTTTTTTGACTTTGTATTTGAATACGTGTTTAGTTTATGTTCATTTAAATTTCAGTTTTATTTAAATACAGCTTCAGTTTTTCACTGCTAAATAAATGTTTGTATTTAAATGCGATAAAAGTGTTTATTTATATAACTTTTATTTATATTTTTATAAAAGTAATAAAAAAATAATTTCTTAAGTGAAAAAATTAACAAAAACCTTTTCATTGTTTATATAATTTTTATATAGTAATAAATTTATACTTCTAAGTGCGTATACTCGTATATGAAATTAAATAAAAAATTACTTTTTGCCTGACCACATGATGTTTGTGGTAAAACGAAAACAAATAGTCGCAATCATATGGTAACTTTAAATAGAACTTAAATACGCGGTATTAGTTACTTAAATACTATCAACCGTATTAATAAAAAAAAGTCTTAATTAAAGTTTAAAATACATATTAGTTAAAACGCCTTTTAATCCTAAAACACGTTTTTTAAAAATTCATATTAATAATCAGCATTTTAACTAACATACGTTTTAAGGTTATTCAAAAATGAGGATGGCAGCCCAAAATTTTTTATTTACCACTTGACTCCTAATGATGCAAAACCGTGATTATTAATTCTCGCAGTAATCGTTTCGAAATAGTTTTATTGTCGTGTTTAATAAGAATATTGTTGTTTATAGAATAAAAAATGTATGATATGTTGTATATTAATCAAAAAACTAATAACAGTAAAAATATCGTTTGGGAAGATTGCAATTTTATTGACTTATTTAATTGCAGTTAAAAGAGTATTTGAATAACGAGTTTCATACTATTTGTTTTGATTGTTTACACATCACTACTTAGTCAACATTAGTTTTATTAGAAATTTGTGTAACATTAATAATAATATAAAAAAACAAAAAAAATGGAAAAAAGGAGCACTGCAAACGCAAACGTTCCGAAAATTGGGTCGAATTTTCTTCACAAATAACAATCACAATGAAAACAAACACTGCACAATATGATGTCTTAAAATAGCTTTAAAACAGGGTCGAACCAATTTTAAAATTTGCATATTTACACAAGGTTTAAAATGTGCATTTTAAGCTAAAATTCCTTTATTAATACCATTTTAATGAATTTTGCTTAAAAATGCTTTAAAACGCGTTTTAAAATTTTTATTAATACGGCTGTATGTATTTAAATATCATAAAGAATATAAATGTATAAATACGATTTAATTACGAAGTCAAAAATTGGCCGTAAATTTTTTTTTTTTAAATTTTCTTCCCTTTTTTTTCTTCATTCAATGAGAACGATAGCGGGAAAAAAATTCTACGTGAACTTCATGATACCAATTTTCACCTCGAGGGGAATGAAAATTTCACTTATTAATAGCGATATGAAAGTTCCGTGCTTCAAATTACAATCGTTTTAAATATGCAATAATAATAAAAGTAATGGGGTAATACTTTGTGTAAAAAATTGTAATGGAAATCAGGCTGGCACTATAGTGGACTAAATTTAACCACTTGGGAACTGAACTATTTTTAACGGATGTATCCTGAATTCAAATCAGAACCACTCTCAACCAGCACTCACTTTCAGAAATTGTTCTTAAATAAAAAGTATAGCCTTTTTTAGGTTTAATATTTTTTAATGAAAATAGAAAACCTTAAAGCTTAAATAATATCGAGAAATTAATTTAATTGAATGTAATTGGGGTCATGCGAACGTACCAAGGTTTAGAACAAGCGTAAATATTAAGGGCAATTTTCAACACCTGCAATTGTAGAGAACAACAGCGAAATGGTTTGGTTGATTTCCGAGAGCTTCAAAGCCCAAGTAAGCCGTCTGGTTTTAGGGGATGCGGTGTTGGCCTAATGAATTTCTAGATTTTAGCATGAGCATCCTGCTGTAGACAACATTAAATACTTCTTCATCTAATTACAACAACGACTTGCTTAATTATTTTATTTACACTTACCAAAAGAAAATCTAATAAATTAAACTAATTTCAGATTCACAACGCGTACATGACAGCATTGAGAGTGGCATTGAGAAATTAGAAGTTTCAGTGGAAAATCTCAACATGAGACTGGCACGTTTATTGGCTGAATATACAGCGAGTCAAGCTAAAATAAAACAACGTCTTGCTAAACTTGAAATTAAGTAAGTACAAACTGTTGAAAACTCATAGATGTTGCCGTCCATAGTGTGGGTTGGGTGCTGCAGGCTGTTTAAATATTAAATATTATCTATCACTACTCAATATTATTCACAGACTATTTATGTCATTTTCATTGAATTGTAATCATGAACTAATTAAATATTTGTATTTTCTCTTATTAATTATTTCTCACCCTTAAAATTTATTCTTCCAATTAATTATATTCTTTCATATTTAATTGCAGTTGCCAATTAACCCAAAACAACCCTCTGACGGAGCAACACGCGCGACCACCACGCAGTGGCCGCTTATATTCATTGCAACCAAAAAAACGTCCAAGGCCAAGACCAATGACCGCCTCGAATTCAATCGATAACAATAAACAGAACACTCTGTAAAACGTTAAAGAAAAATTTTGCAAACGGAGAACAAATTCCAGTAGTTAATTGCCGAAAATTATCAACCGAAAATAATTCAACATGAATTTTAGCACTTGGCCTCCAGAATAATAAAAGAAGAACAAAATATAGGAAAAAGGTTTCAAAAGAAAATAACAGAAAACTAATTCGCCAATATTGTAAAAATGTATGTATGTATGTTTGTATATAAAAACATATTTTATAAAGGGGTAATAGAAAAAATATGCTGTACAGTCACTAGCATAAATTTACATACACTTCATTATTTAATTTAAACCGTTTCGAGCAGAGCTTTTCATATTGAAAGCACAATAAGCTTTCACATTATTTTATTCAGAAATTTTAAGTATTTAAAAATTTTTTTTGTTGTGTATAAAATATAAAACTAATTTAATTTTAAGTTTCTTTAATATTTAATAATTAATTTATTTTTAATTTATTAATTTATATTTAATATTTAATGATTTAGAAGAAAATTTATAACACCGATAGCCTAAAAATTATTGTAGAAAATCATTTAGCCGCAAGCCCAATAATATCTGTGAACTTTTGACAAAAGATCGACATGAGAAAATGTCTCAGTATTTTAATCGTAAAGCATTCTTCATACGACGCTTTGTTTACACTAATCAACGACTTTCTATGAATTTTAGTTTTTGAGAAATCACACAAAAGTAATCAACTTGTCGTTGATTGAATTTTTTATAGAGATTTTTAGTTAGCTTAGTTATAATAAATTTATATATTTATTTTTAAAAAGGCAATCAATAATATAAAAAAAGAGGAAACGAAAATAGTCTTTTCGCTCTCATAAAAAATTTTAAAATTTCACATGTGATGTTGCGTCAAAAGTCCACAGATACGATTGGGGCAACAGCAAATTGTGGATTAAAATTATATTCACAAATTGAAATAAGTTTGTTTAAAAAAAATCACTATACGAGTATACATATATAGAAATGTGAACAAAATAATAAAAAGCGGTAACCAAGCCATCTGCGCCAAAATTTTTTAAACTTTTATTGTTACGTCATCAGTCTCTTTCCAAAAAAAAAAAAATAATCAAGACTACCTTTTTAAAAACGCAGTTTTTCACAAATGTAATGTTTATCTATTATCCTTTAAACGGAGGCTAATGATATCCGTATCATGTTTAATTCCAAATAAGTAATACAGGCGCATTTAAAGATCAAAATTAATTGATAATTCTTTATTAAAATGTTCTGCTTAAATACCAACAGTACACTCATGACCCAATTATTAATACTTACAATGTAACTTATGAATATTGTACCAGGCGATCATGAATTTTGAGTGTGCTACAAAATACGCTGCAGCCAGATTTTTTCTTTAAAATTTTTTTACACATACTGCTTGTCAAAATTTATGTGTATTGATAGCTGTAACGTAGGCTGCACGCAAATTTTGAACAATTTAAAAGCAGTTTTATTTTCAAAATGTCACCATCAAGAAAACAACTGAAATTATTTGCTCCATTGAAAGTATTAGAGGAACTAAAAATTATAAAAACAAAACATTTGATAAGAAAGACTACAAATTTTCGCATTCAAATTAATATCAGCTGTTTGAAACAAAACTTACCCAGATAATTTGAAATCAAATTCTCATCAAATTTCAAAAGAATGAATTGAAATAGTGTGGATGTATTAAAATTTGAAAGGAAAACATTTATCGTGTAACCCTCAAATTATGTAGTGTGTGGGTACTTTGGGCAATGCATTCGTAATGCATGCTACAGACGATGCAACAAGCTTATGAAACATCTTGACCATTCATGTTGCATATTTTGACACACACACTGCAACCAACAGGTAAACCATAAATGCAACATCAATTCTGAATTGAATATCGCTTGAAAGACACGGTTAAAAAAATACAATTTTATAGCTTGCTTCTTAGGATTGAAATGAATCACTAGGCAACCAACATCAATGCAACCAGAAAATATGCAAATATTTTGATATTTTTTTAAACGCAATACGAATGCGAAGTGCAATGCTAATTGAAACAATAAACTTGACTACAGACTACCAACAACGAAACTTGCCTGGTTGCGTAAACATGTTGCATCGTCTGTATCCACCATAATTTTTTACATCAATCGTGTGTTTCCAGAAACAAAAATTTATTTTTTTTGCTGTAATCTTGTATTTCTTCCTGTAGTAATGCCACATTGTTTATTGTATCATGAAATAAAGTATTAAATAGCGCCTCTATGACTTGAAACTTTTCTGTACAGTTTACAGCTACATTATAAATATGTATATTACAGACATACAAATGTACATAGATATTTTATCATATATCGCACTCGGGGAACAATATAATATATTGGCTCATTTGTTTTCGTTTTGATGGAAAATTATCCTTATTAATAAAGTTTTTTATTTAAATTAATCCTTTCATATATATAAATATCTCCAATTTGAAATTAAAATGTTTTTTACTTTGCAGCACTGCTTTTAACACACACAGAAAAAAGAGCAAAAAATGGCCTTCGGCGTAGTAATGTCACCTAGTTATTATATCATGCTTCATACCATCATAAATACGCTCGGAAAATATAATTGTAGTTAAAATGATTCTGCACTTAATTGATTTCACAGAAGTATAGTTGACTAGTTTAGATAACATGCACAAATTTACCATAATTAGACTAGTGCTAAAAATCGTAATTTTTAAGAAAAAAATCGTCATTTTCGGGACCAAAAATCATCAAAATGATAACAAATCGTCAAATCTTAAGATATATGTTTGCACAGAGAAGTACCAAAATTCAGTTTTTGTCCGTTTTACCCACTAAAAGTACATATATGGAAAAAGTACCAAATACGTGTCCACTATTTATTCATCAGCATATATATATGTATATGCTTTTGTAATTTTTAATCTATGTATCTGTCTTAGTTTCTGAGATATTCGGTTATCAATTTTACTATTTTTTACATCCTTAGCATTAGAATATCAAAAAATCTTTTTTTAGAGAAATTCATATCCTCTAGCTTTAGCCGTTGGAGGCAAACTTTATATAACTGATATTTTTACATGGGAAACACATCAATTACATTTGTCAAATTTTCAGACTTTAGCGGAAATTTTCCAATTTTTTTTCACACAAACCATCTTCTGAAAAATTTCAGACAAATCGACCCAGCCATTCTCAAGTGATGCGATCACATAGTGATACAATGTGGTCATAATTAGAAACTTCTAATGTTAATCTTGAGCTACATATTTTGTTTTCTTGTTTTCACTTTCCGCGACCAACTTCACTTGTCAGCGCACTATGAAAATCGGATTTTCCAAACGCTTAGCGTTGACGCCGCGTTATTATGATTCACTCCATGTCAATTTTATTGGCTTGAGAATTTTTATAGCTAAACAATGCCAAATCGACTTGAACTGTAAGTATACCAGTGTTGGCAACTTTTTAAAAACATTATATTTAGCTGAAAAATCTTTGAAATGGCAACAATGAATGAAAATTTTTCTTTTCTTTACAGCGCTCGCACATTCTGTTGAATGAAAGATTGTTTTATTGCCAATTTTCTTTTACTTACGAATATGCACCTATTTTGCATCGCTTTCCCGCTGTAGTGCAACTCATCCATAATAATAATGTGTCTGTGAGTGCATGCTTTTTTACTTCATAAATCTTTTGTCGAAGCATTTAGTCAGTCATGGTGATTTCTTTTCTAAATAAAAATGTTACCCTTTCCATGAATAACACTTTTTACAGTTTGCTACACCCTTAAAAAGCCATACATATCATCTTACACCAATTGTTGAAAATTTTTTAAATCTAATTTAGCGCTTCGCTGTTTCTACGGTTTTAGCATAAGTTTATCAATAAAAATAACAGTTCTTATTTGTATAAGAAAGCACTTAATAACGATGTAAAAAAGGTTAGTATATCACCCCGCCTTGAGAGTAGAGGGTCAAGTTTGTTGAATATTTTGCCAGTTATTGGGGCAACACATTTCCAAAAGAACATAATAGCTTTTTAGGATGTTAGATACTTTTTAGAATGGAATACAAATAGTAACGAAATGCAACACATATGTACAGGGTGGCCCAAAAAGACCGAAGTCGTTTGAGTTCAAAGAGCCATTGTGACCCTCGCAGTGTGCGCTGTGGCACCATCCTCTTGGAACCATACTTGCGGATGGTTTTCCACGACTGGCCTTACAAAATTAACACCAGTAATGAAAACAGCAACACCGTGTTTATTTTCAAAAAAGATACAGGCCAATTATCCTTTCCGGTGAAACACCGCAACAAACGGTACTCTTAATTGGATGTAATTTTCGCTGTTGAAATACGCTTGTATTTTCTGTTTTCCTTTTTGACTATGAACGAACCCTTTCAATTGGAAATGAACTTCCTCTCTCATAATTAAATTACGAATAAAATCATGATTTTCTACTGAAATAAAGTTCAACCATTTTGGCAAGTTGTTCAATTGTGTACTGTTCCATTTTAAATTCCCCAAGTCTTCTTCACAAAATAATGAAAATATAATAAATATATAATGCAAAAGCTATAAGGAATTCAAATACCTTCGCTGCCAAAACCAGCTCAAATAACATGGTGGAATATACAGAAAGTGTGTGTTGGTCGGAACTACCCGTAATTTATAGAACGTACTTAATACGTCGTCGGGTGCCTCCGTAGCCAAGTGTATGAGCAGTTAGTCTTATCAATCTGGAGGTGCGGGTTTGATTCCCGCCTAGATCCTGGGTGTTTCTTGTGGTATCGCAATGGGCCTAAGCGTTTTAATTCGCCGAAGGTTCTTTAGCTAACCTTACCCAACATAATACTTTGCTCATTTTTCATATTGCCATATCTCACAAGAAGATTTTATCTTCTAATGCTACTGAAGAAATATTTGCTCCTCATAGAATTTTTTTTTTAAATAGGCAGTTTTTTCGAAATATGAAGTCATCATAATCACACAAAATTTAAACCAGGTATTGTACTTATTATTAGGAACATGAGTGTATATGGAGATATTTCCGACGATATCCGATATGAATATCACAATAGGTGAATAATTGACGATATAAGTGCAACTGCAATTTCTTATAAAATTTCAAATGCATTTTGAAGCATTTCAAAGAATTTGTTTTTGTTTGTTTGTAAAGTTTTATAGCGATTAACATATTTTTGCAGATTGGATTTGTTACATAAGTGAAAATGAATAACATATGTACATATATGTACAAACAAGTACATACAACACGTACAAAATAAATATTTAAAGTAAGAAATTTCTCAACATTTAAGTGAAAATTTTGCATCAGCGTATGAAAACACGCACTTTAAAATGTGTTTGAGAAAGTAAACGAAAAATTTACAATTAAATTAGATTTTTAATTATGAATGTTAACATTACAATTTACTTAAGAATTTATAAGTTATATGAATTAATAATTACAAAAAAAAGTAAAAAAAAAAAACAACAAACTAGTAAGAAACAATAACAACAACAAGTTTAATTATAATTTTAGAATTCTAAGAGTTTCTAAAGGAAAAAAGTATAAATGTGCCTCAAGTTGTTAAAAAAACAAACTGTATTTTTTTTTAATTAAAAACAAAACAAAAAATAGTTTTTAAGGGGTTTATTTTAATTTTAATATAAAATAGGCATTAAATATACTATTATACACATATAGAGAAAATATTATTTTTATAATAAAAAAGAAATAATTAAATTATAGTTTAAAATGAATTTGTAAACGTCATGCTTTAGGTTTGGAAATTGTGGATCCCCTTAATATAGTTATTTTAAATACAATAACAATTACTTTTAAAATATGCCAAAATTCCCAATTCAGACATAATTAATAAAGTGAAATTTGGTTCCAAAAATATGTTTTATTTTCCTTTAAGTATTTTATTGAACGCAAGTCAAAATGAATTTGTATTTTTTCGCTTTGCGTTTCGTTGCTCTATCGTTACTCTAATGGGATTCTGAGAATGTCCTAATGAAACACGGTAATTTATACGCCCAACGCGTTCATAATTAAGAGCGCATCCATTTGCGGTCGATTTTGCAGCGAATCGGAATACGCATTATAGAGAAAATTCGTTAACTAATTTCACCATATAAATAGTTCATCCATCTTGTTGTTTTTTGGTTTGTGGCTTAAATAGAACAGCATATACATATGTAATTCAATATCCAATGTTAAAACAAATTTATAAGCGAATATATTTAAACACACTTCAGAAATGTTTAATTTACCAAACTGTTTGGTTTGTGACTTGAGTATTAATTACCTAAGACACAACCCATAATCGCTGGGAAGTTTGTTGGGTTTCTTCAAAAACACCACTTTTATTTTCCTGACATTCCTGGCTCCTATTACTTTGTCTGTTTTGTCAGCATAAAAAACATAATTTTCAGAAAATGTAGAATTGGCTCCTTTACGACTTAAGGTAACGATGTACATACATATATACATTAATTCCTCGATTTACGTCGCTCAATTTACATTCAATTTACATGTTTTCAATGGCGTCGTCCATTTCTTTAGTTCAAAATTCGAATAACGTCATTATTCCATTTATTTTCTATTGGTTATAAAGAAAAATCGGTGAATTTCACTTGAAAGTGAAATGTGGAATAACAGCTGTTGTGCAAAAATGAATCAATAAATATGGTGTCGCCTGTAAATGTGTAAATAATTTGAAACCATTGTAGTACCGACTTCTTTCACAAAAAAATAAACTATAGCAAATCCAAAAAATCCTGTTATCCCATACTTTTTCTTGGACCAGCACTCAGGGAATGACGCCTGATGATCGCGTTGTGCGCGTGAATGACCGGGTTTCGGGAACAAGTTCCCTGATTTCATTACAACACATCCATTAGAGTAACGATAGAATAACTAAACGCACCTCACGAAAACGTTGAGCTCATCCCAACGCGCCTTTTCGTAAATATATTTCAGATATATTTTAACACATTACTGGCCCATTGCGATAAATGGACTAGTAGTATTATTTATGAGTATGTATTAGTGGAATTACACTGAGAAAAATTTTTATGCGCAATAAGAGAATTCCGACGTTGTATAAATGTTGAGACAACTCGCCTGGGAAAATATTTTTTTCTGAAGCGAATTTTCGCTAAAGCGAAGAATTCTCCAAAAAAAAACCAAAGTAACTATTGGCGATAATTTCTCGGAAATAAATTTTAGGAATACGGTGTTAATTCTGGCCAACAATTATAAAAAAAAAGATAGTGTCCTTACGTATTTAATTATGTGTTCGGTTATTGCGTTATGCCTCATTACATAAATTAAAGTAAAATAGTTTCAAAACACCCTATAACTTTCATAGTTCAGTTTAATTCAAATAAATTTCTTTAAAAACAATATAAGTCATATAAAATATTAAAATATTTTTGGTTAATAAAAATAATAGTTTTATAAATTAAAATCAATTTTAAAAGTCATTAATTTAAACCATAAAACAGTATATAAAATGTTCAATAATGAGTTCTCCCTACAGGAATGAAATTAATCTGGTGCGTTGCCTAAAATGTGGCAAAATAATGAAATGCTGTCGCTATGACACCTTGGCTTTGCTGACACACATACGGAACGATCATCCCGAAATTGATATTATCGATACAGAAACCAAACAGAAAAGAACTATTGCAGCAGAATTATCGCAACGTTCAGTTAAACAAAACGAAAATTCCCATGGAAAACCATATTCCCCTAATTTGTCACCAATAGATCTGATTGAGAATTGTGTTTGTTCGGATGAAGACTGTAATGCGGAAAAAATTACCAAAGAACAGCCTGTGAGCTGCGATAATACAGAAGATGAGGACAAAAAAGGCCAAACAATAAGGGAACCACTTAAAGATGTCGATTTGACATCAGAAATTCGTAAGTCTCACTTAAATTAATGAGAGAAATTTTTCGAATACAGACAATTTTTTGCAGTGAAAAAATATCCCGAAATTCAACAGTGTGAATATTCCCCGCACAATCCTAATGCCCAAGTTATATATACAAGACGTTATAGAGTCAGAACACCCTCACCTGTTTCGCTAAGTGCTCTAAATCGACCCTTTCAGCGCAATTTGTATCGTACGTCTATAGAAAAATGGCGCCCTGCTAATGGCATCATCCATTGCCCCAAATGTGGCTGCCATAAACAACCGATAATAAAGACAAAGAATGAACGCTTTACTGCTAATGACTGGGCTGGTTGGTGTCTCTTAAGTTGCTGGCCATTTTGTTTTCTACCCTGCATATTGCCAAGACAAAATCAGGAGTATCTTTATTGTCCAAATTGTAAAACTTTTTTGGGTTTATATGACTGCAGCAGAAATTGTATAAAGCCAAATCGTTTGTATTTTGCGGGTGATAATGATAGCAAGCAGAAGAGTGAGCGACAAGTCAAAAAAATTCTTGAAGATGTTCAGCAAAACGAAATGTTGGAAAACGAATCACCTCCTCAGAGCCCAACTGCTGACAGTACAAAATCCAAAGAACTATCTTCCATTATTATAGATGGCAAAGAACTGCCACCAGAAACAGTGGCACGCATTATAAAATATAAGAAATTCGGCTCTTTGGTGGGCTTGGATTTGGATGCCTTAAGCAAACACACAGATTCTCCAAATTCCACAAAACGCGCTGATAATAAAAGAGGTAATAAGGAAGCAACTTCGTCTATGGTAAAAAGAAATAAATAAATGAGAGTCGTAGGAGCTTTAAATTTGCTTTGTATATGTGTCGTCGGCTTGTCATATTACGGTGAGCTTTATTATTCACTTTTTTTGCTGTGTAAATTTTCATTTAAAATTTGACGAAATTAATAATGTTATCAATTAATGCAGATGGTAAAACTTAATACTGCAAGTAATATTTATTTTGTGTACAGGAAATAAAAGTCATAAACTTGAAATAAAAATGTATTTTAACTGAAATAATTATAGAGCAAAGACTATTTTGAAGTTACTCGACCGTGTACAAGAAAGGGCGAAGAAACTTATCGGAGATAGTAGGGTAGCCAACGCTATTGACTCCCTTGAGCATCGTCGCAATGTGGGGTGTGTTTCGTTGTTCTATCTATACTATAATGGGATGTGTTCTAATGAAATCCCGAAACCCGGTCATTCGCGCTACCATTTGTGGTCGATTTGGCGGCGAAATTACAGAGAAAATTCGTTTTTTGGCCGCACAGCATATATGTGGAATGAACTACCCACAGAGGTCTTTCACTTTTTACGTGGGAAAATTTGAATCGAATGTCAATAAACACTACTCCCTCTATCCTCCTTCCCATAACCTAATTTCCTAGTTCCAGCACAGTCCAAGAAAAAAAAAAAGTGAAGGGAAAAAAAATCTTAAACATTATAAAATAGATTCAAACAAGAAATATAACAGAATCGAAGAACTCATATTCGCTGCAGCTTATCCGTCATTCCAATCATGCGGTTGTTTTTGGCATTGCGATTTTAGTCATGTGTCGTATCATTCCTTACAGACATTTCGGCTGTTTGGTTCACTGATGATTATTTTGATGAAGAATAAAATGCAAAAGTGGTCGTTCGCATTAATGCCAATTATTTCGATGTTGAATAAAATAAAAAGGCACAACATGAGCGCCTATGTATGGAGTGATGAATATAAAGATCTGACATGTGAACAGCGTGACCAGATTCTAAAATGTAATAAAGCTAAAGCACGTTTGAAAAGGGGTTACAAAGAACATACAAATTTTATTAGAAGCAAGAAAATGTAGAAAATCGATAAAAATGGATCTTTGATCACTTTTGGATATTTTTCATACTTTCAATAAATTCCACTTAAAATATATTTTTATTTATTTATTTTTTTTTTTTTTTTTTTATCTGGGACCAGCACTCAGGAGATGTCTCCTATATATGCGAAGCATTGTGCTGGAACTATAGGAAAGGGATAGTAGGAGAAACGACAGGAGGTGAAGCTTAATTAATTATTTTACAGCTCTGCTTTCGCACGTTCTTTGTTTATACTTTTTAGCAGTGCTGAAGCTCCGGTTCAGTAGCCATTTTTTTATTATTGTTTTACTTCGCCGGTGCTACACAATACCGACGAAGGAGGGCGTTCTGATGTGATTGTGGATTGCTATCAGCTGAAGCCGGTATTGTTCAGTGACCAGTGACTATGCCTTCGCCACTGAAACCTTCCGACAACAACTGACACACAAAGACACACTAATGCACATCAGAAAAATGCGAGATGTTTATTTTTATTTTAAAAATTTTTAGTCTGAAACTGGGGTTGAACCCATGTCTGTTTTTGGTTTAGTAGTCAACGTGCAGACTACCATCCATCGTGCCATCGCCACCCTCAAATGCATAAATGCATAAATGAAGCGTTCACGAACTCGATGCTGATTTTATAAAACGCCAATTATTGCTGCATGAATATGTAAGATGAATGGATCGAAAAAAAAACATCTTCGAAAACACAACGCACATTTGTTCACGTCTATGATGCTGATTTTATTCAACGTTGATTTTTGTTGCATGATTAATTGACAATCCCTTGTATAGACTTATTTGATTTGAAAAATTTTAAATGAATAGCTGCTCAGCCGGCTGAAGCATTCCTTCGTTGTATAAGAAGTATTCAGCATTAATAGTGCCGCCAGCAGCGTCTGTTGTTAAAGGACCAGTTTATATATCAAAATACCACAGGCAATAAAATATTTGCCTTGCATATAATATATTAAATATTTTCAGCTTCTATGACTTGGAGTTAAGCTATACACTTAATGAGTGTCTAGTACAAATCACGCCTTCTTCAGCTAAGTTGAACCTGTTAGTTTGCAATAGCATCCATGAATTAACAAATTATTTTGCATGCCTTTGCTTGCTGGTTAGTTTTGCAAATGCGTTAAGTTTTCTACAAAATCTCCTTTTAAAGTTTACAACTCTATTATGTATTCTTTTAAGTAAAATAATTATTTTATTAAAAGAATATTTAGTAGTCAATATTTTAAAAATTTTTGCTACTCGTTCTTACAATTCAGAGTTGTTATTGATCTCATGTAGAAATCGCCGATCACTTCTAATTTTTGCATACATATCTTGCGAAATTAAAAAACATAGACAGGGACATACAATAGAAGTCTCCTCTTATTTAATTATTTATTACTTAATATTTTTTATTTTGTTTTAGTTAAAAATGTTAAATATTTTACATATTTGACATACCTACATACATATGGAACATAAGAAGTTCATTAATTTCTTCTATTAATTCTTCACATTTTCTGTTTCCTTCTCTGTCCGTTTCGCCTTTTCTTTAGCACGATTTTCTTTAATTCTGTCTCTAGCCTTTTGCATATGTTCGGCACAGTCTCTTGGCTTAGTTTTCAAAGTCAAGGCATCGTAAGTCGCCTTTTTGCGTGCATGTTTCGATATACAACGCTCACTGTAACCAATGTCCACATACCGTCCAATATAACATCCACAAATACTGCAATAATGATTTATATCATAACGATGTTCGGAATTTTTGCTAAAAAAATAAAAAATGATGCAAACATTAAATATATTTTGCCAAAATTATGTAATTAAAATAAAATAAAATTTATTTATTATAACAAAATTTGCTTTCGACAAACCAAATTTATTAATCCTGTGAAAGTTCATGTCACGCCATAATTCCTCTCACGTTTGAAATCGCCTTGTAACAAACAACATATAAAAATGTGAAAAATATTTCTCAAAATTTAAATAAAATACTATTTCACAAAATTTCTTTTTAATATAAACTCTATATAATATTTAATAAACTTGTTGTCTGGTTAATCTAGTCTACATGTCACATTCTGTTGGTGCTCATAACAACTCATCAGTAGACCTTTTGAATAAGCTAAAAAAAAACTCACATATTTGTATAAAAAACCAAGCAGTCTTTGCAAAAATTACTTTATACAACAAATGTAAATACCCAGCTATCATTTTGTATCGTATTGCAATCTCTTAGGAATCAGCTTCATGTGAAAATAACCGTTAATGAACAAATTTTTTGATCATAAATAATACTCCCATTGTTAGAAAATTTTAGCCTCCCTACACGTGAATCAACTCAGACATTCATTTACGATACAATTTTTTGATTAATTTTTGAGCAATTTGTTGATCTTATTATAATCTTTATTATTATTATTATTATTATAATCATTAAGCTAGTCTATATGTCAAGTAGCTTAACCATACCACAAGTATTCATAATTAATCGTAATTCATTCATTCTGACTCGCGTTATATGTATAAAGAAAATAAAAATTTTAATTACACATTAACATGTCTTAGATGAAATCTCAATGCATTTAATTGAAAGCATATTTGTGTTTTATTTGAAGTTAGAAACAAACTCACCAAATATTGAAGATCTTTAGGAATATTTGCCAACGCGTAACAACTTCCTGTCGCACTGTACTCATCGTTTCTGCCAAACAAGCTGGACAACAAATGTACGTGGGCTGTTTTTGCAAATATCCTACATTCCTTAAATCGATGGGTTTGATCAAAGGTAGCGGTGGTTCCGGCAAAATAATTTCTATACACTTTTCTTCCTCAATGGCGACCATTGCTGTTGATTATTCAATAGAAAATAAAAGCAATTGCAAAAAGTTATAAATCATTTTGCAATGAAAAAATGTTCTGTTTTAAAAAGAAACAAAAATACTAAACAAATTAATTTCTTAGCGATTTGTTTGAAAAGAGTAGGTTTTTCATTCTCTTAGAAAATTTGTTTATTTCTTCCCAAGTTTTTTTTTATTATTATATTACTTGCATTATGTCCAACCTTATGCCCACAGGAGCAATTTTTACATTCCAAATTTGTTTGAGCTCGAACCCAGGAACTTTTTGATTTTGTAGTTAACGCGCAGACTACTTCAGCCATCGTCACCCCCACGTTTTCCATAATAAATTAGTTTTACAATATTAAAAATTTTATGCATCAAATTTCAGTTTTTTTTTCGCAGATTAACAAATTCTAGAAAAAAATTTTATTATTTCAAACATCAGAAATTTGGTATTACAAATTAAAGATTTGTTTACGCTGCATAATTTTGAGCTTATTTCTCAACTTTATTCAACAATATCATGCGTTTAATTTTTATTTGCCTTAATTAATAATTTTATTATTTCTGAGTAAAAATTTTCGAGAGCTGTACTGTATTTAATTATTTTGTTTTTGTGCGAAATTTTTCAATATGAATGACCTCACCGCCATGTTGTTAATGAAACTTTTAGTTCAACTTGTGCCTCTTGCGATCAGCGTGTTTCTCGACATGTTTCTTTATATTTGATGCGAAATAAAAGAGTTTGCCATTAATTGAAATAATTTTTTTTTAATACAACGTGTTTTTTTTAGTTTGTTTTTTGGGCAGAAAATTATAAAAAAAAAAAAATTCCAAGGCACACTAATAAGGTGTATGTAAGACAAGTCAAAATATTTTAAATCATAGAAGTCAATGGGCTAAATGGCCTTTTCAAACGACTTTTGCAAATAATTGACAGCAAAAGCAAATTTACAATTCGCATTGGAAGACACACCCTTCTAGAGAAAGGAAACAGAGGAAGTATTAATATACAGTATCTCTCAGAAAGTGGGCGTGATTGTATAAGTAAGTGTATGGGGAGAGAAGCGCTTCGGTTCTATTAGGTGCTTTTTTTATTTATTTAGCTTTCTTTGTTGGTTTTAAATGGCGATACGTCAACAAATTGTATTTTACTTGTTTGTATTTGTCAACAAGTTAACAAAAAAAAAACTTTGCTTCGATAGAAAAAAATAATAAAAACGTTTTATTAGAGGATTTATCGGTAAAGTAAAATAATTACACAGAAATGGCGAGGAAGCACAGCTTCAAGAAATGAAAACTTCTCTTAGACATTAGAGGCACTGTAATCTCTGCTTTGGCGATGGCTGACGTAGTTAGCAAGTCAACTATAAAGCAAAGGTTCTGGGTGCGACCACTGTGTCCGACAATGTCACTTGTTGCCGGTGGGGTTTCAGTGGTGAAAATATAGTCACTGGTCACTTAACAGCTTATAGCAATCCACAAGTTACAGTTACAAGAGCAGTCTCTTTAGTCAGTATTGCAAAGCTTCATCGGGCAAAGCAAAATAATTAATAAACGTATCTACTAAACAGGGTGAGTTGCAAAACGTCACTTGCAAAGCAAATATACAAAGTATATCATTCCGAAATGCAACTGCGTAGATTTTTACAATGTCAGCTGTTCCAAAATGTACGAAAAAAGTAAAGTAATGCTTAATTCCGCCATCTTAAAATTCTAAAAATCTAATTCTGTTTAACAAAACGTCAAACAGTGTGCCCAGTCTGCAAAACTTTTGTTTTCCTTGTTTTGATACGGTGGCACTATCGCATCGGTGCAAAGTATTTGGGTGTTTTGTAATTCACATAACACGTAACACCTGCATAGCAGTAGGCAATTATTGCCTGAGTGTTACTTCTCTTTATAAGAAAAAAAGGCTGTAAACGCGATCTATAATGTGACGATGAGACCTACATTTGTTGTTTGATGTTCAAATCCGAAACAAGGGGCAATCAAATGAAAGGTCAATGTAGTTTAGATGACTGCTTGCGTGGTTGTATCTGGAGCTATGCACACCATGTGCCATTTGTGTATTGGGAGCGACATCAGTATTTTTCCCGCATATTTTGTGTTTTTCAATTTTCTCAGAACTGCCAAACTTTACTACGGGAATGAATGGTAAATTGAAATCATGCCTTAATATTGGGCCACCCTATACAAAAAAGTATATAAGTATAATAAAGTATATATTTGTGGCCATAAATACTATTTCTATTCACTTGTTGCTAAAAATTCGAAGAAAAAAAATTGGTTTTTATAATAAATACTTTGAATGGCATTATATTTTGTATTTAGATACACAAAGTAGTTTAATTTATAAACAAAATTGCTAAATGCAAAAATCTTAATAAGTAAATAAATTTTATACAAAATCTTTCCGCTCTCTTGAAAATATGTTTTCTTTTTTAATTGAATTCTTAACAAAGAAAATCGAAAAATGTGTCTCTTTGCAATTTGCCAAAAGTTAAGCGGTTCCTCTTTTAAGAACTTTTTAAGATTTAAATCTATAAAATCTCATTCAGTATAGATTTGTTATTTGTATTGAAAATAACGGCACAAACAACATTTGAACAATTTCTTAGACAGGAAAACCGAAGAAAGTAAGAACAGCGAAAGTAGTAGATGTGATTTTTTCGCGTTAGCAAAAATAAAAGTGAAAGAGAAAAAGCAATGGCATCAGCAAATGAACAAAAACCTGCCAATGTTGAAGTGGTTATTGATAAAAAGGCTCAAAAGGCTAGCGAAAAAATGCTACGCGCTCAAAGGGCACAAGAAATTTATAATAATTTTGCAACACCCCTGGTGGGCACTTATTTAAATTTAAGTGAAGAGCCCGCTTTAATAAAATGTCCTAGTTGTGGTATACAAGAAATGAGTGAAGTGGTAGACGAATTAAAGTGGTGGGCCATAGAAATTAATCGTTTTCTAGGATGCTTATTTGTGTAAGAAATGTATGGATTTTTGTGTGTACCAGGTATTGCATTGATATTTTTTTTTAATTTTATTTTTTAATTAAATAGTTCGTTGTGTTGCTGCTGCTGCTTGGATTATTCCCTGCCCTGTAAGTCCAGTGATCGCAATCATTATTGTAAAAATTGTGGCTGCTACTACGGACGGGCCATGCGAATTCCCCCATTAAACAAAGTCAAAATGCGGAAACAATGATAAAGCAAAATAAGAAGTTGCTTTTAAGGCGTGTGATGAAGTTAATTTAATTTTCAGTTTAATCAATGTATTTTATTTTGCATAGACAAGGTAGCATTTACGGTGCTAGAAACTTTATAAATTTATATGCGAGGGTGGTATTGAAATTAGCAGACCTAACAAAAATATAGCTGTGAAAGTTTTTATTTTACTCATCTTTAAGCTCTATTTAATTTTATTCGCATAATTCCTGGGAATTTTTTGGTAAAAAAAATCAATTCAAAGATGTCATTTACGGACGTTCTCATACGTGCGCGAAAGTGTTAGCAAAAATAAAGAAAGTAATTTGGCTTTCATACCGTTTCTTTTTCATGTGCGTCACGTTAAGGACCAGAAACAATTTGAGTTGCCGATGGTCAAAAATGGTATCCAGGTAGCAACTGCATTATTTTTTATTATTTCCATAACTTGTTCTATCGTTACTATAATGGGATGTGTTCTAATGAAATCGGGGAACTTCTTCCCGAAACCTGGTCATTAGCATGCACAACGCGATCATCATTACACCGCATGAAGGGGTCATCCCCTGAGTGGCGGTCCAAAAAAAAAATTTACTATTTCTTTTCTGTGTGGGTTTGCTTGACTATTAAACACACGGTCATTTCAGGAAGCTCTGAGTCATTTAATTTTTCCTAATGATTATTACTGGCGGAAGAGAGATTAAATAGATGTAGAAAAGAACGTAAATAAGCGAAAATGCTTCGATACCTCATTTGTTTTGTGCAGGCAATATTGTCTCTCAGTTGATTTGCTGATTTGAAGCTGTCTGCAAAGCAACTGACATTCTATAAAGTTAAGACAACTTAATTGTTTTCAGGTCAGTTCAGCGATTTACATGCTATTTCTATTTAGCGGGGTTTCATTGTCCACGATGAGTTCACATTACTGTTCTGGCATAACGTTGACGCTGTAATTTTGGGAGGTCTTTGCTAAGTTATAACTAAACGTTAGAAAACGATTCGCTTGGCGCGCTGATTTATGTTTGGCTGTAACTGTAAAAAATAACAACTTGTGTATGATTCCAAGGTATTTTAAGAATCGCTAATATAAATGCATTATTAGCTCATTCTGCCATCTCTCGCGTAAGAATATTCGCTATAAAGCAGAAAATAAAAAAACAACACTTCAAGTTTTTTGAAACAAAATAAAATTTTATTTTGTTTAATTTTGCATAGTAAATAATACACAACAAAAAAATATATTTTTATCTTATAATTAAAAGATATATTTAAGCACGTTACTATATAAAAACAGAAATAAATAGATTTTAAAAGCTCTTAAAAAAATCTCTTTGAATTTCTCTCATCGTACAAACAAATTTTCCTATACGCGATTGAATATGATGTGTTTTCGCTTAGTGGGTTTTCAAGCTTTGAAAACATTGTCTCTAAGCGCTGCTGCTCACAATTTGTGTTTATTTAATTAAATTAAAGTGAGAAAAATTATTTTGCGGATAATAAAAATTTTTTAATGAATTTACGAGTACTAAATGTGTTATTATTTTTAATTTTTATTTCGTATTCAAGGTTATTTATTACACATTGTAAGCGCTTTTTTTCCTTTTTCTAAAACTGATCGCCATGCAGATCGAAAATCAACAACCACCTGTGTATTTTGCAGTTGGGCCCAAGCCACATGAGGTATCCTGTCCATTTTGTAAACAATATTGCAAAACAATTATGAAATGTTCCTTACTGCGTTGCGGTGCACGTCGGCATTATTGTTCCCAGTGTGGCGAATATTTGGGGTCCTATAGACGGCCTCAGCTGTAATCAAAATTTTTTTAAATTTCTCTTTTTTAACACTGCAGTAATAAAATTAATTGTTTTAAAAATTTTTGTCTTTTTCACAAACCTCTTTTTACGTTTATAGAAGGTATGTATGTATTATGATTTGATTTTGTATGGAAGTTTGTCTAATAAACATTTAATAAATAAAAAAAAAATTTTATTAACAGTTAGTTTATTATTTCACAAAGGTGTTCTAAAAATTTATTATATAGCTTTTCTTTACAGAAAAAGTTGTGAGATAATTTTTTTACGGATTATTATATCAGAGGGTTTTACAATGGTGGTCGTGCAAATATAATGTTGTATAATGTTCTAGAAAAAAAAACGGAAAATTAATAAAAAGTGTGGCAGCTCTTTATATATTTCAACGGAGCATACATTTACAATTATTTTTGCTCAAGGTTTGTTTAGTGCAAACGGAGTACAATGAAGCAAATTGCAAATACGTAGATTTTGTAGTTGTGTTGATAAAACGATGCATTTTTGCACACAGTAGCATCGTTTGCACAGTTTGCACTACCCATCGTGAGAACCCTTATTGTATCTAAAATTGAGCTAATAAAAAATATATTAAGTACTCATATTTTAAATCTAAAATGGGAAAAAACGTTCATATGTATGTACTATTCTATTCTATTATTTCCCTAATGCTTACTTATCTCATCAGTGAATTTTTTTTTATAAGGAGATATTCCCTAAATAAATTCAGTTAATATGTTCAATGCTTATGTACTAAAAGATTACATGGTTATTTTTCCATAAGTGAATTTTTTACATTAAATTTCTAGAGAAATTCATGTTGTCACAGCTTTCCAACTAAGCGAGGATAGATGCAAAAAATTTCGAAGTCTTGTATAGTTCACTTTAGGCTACAATATACGAGCATAGTGTGGCAACTTCCAAGGATATCGAAGGATATTTTCTTCAACGGAAATTTTTTGTTCAGCGGACGTAAAATAAATATTTTCTTAAAATTCTTTATTTCACTTTATTTTGATACCAATATTTCTTAACAACTATTTCATCTTAATATGAAAAAAAAAATATTTAATATAAGCATCCTTAAGAAATGTTAAGTCCTTCAAAAGGGGCAAAAGATGAGGAAATGAAAAACCAAGAACAGAGTTTGCCTATTGACTATGTTTGGCGCCTACATTAATGGACGTATGGTCGCAGTAGTCTGCACGTTGACAACAAAACCAAAAATTTCCTGGGTTCAACACCAGTTTCAGACTCATAAAAACATCTCGCATTTTCTCTGATGTACATTTGTGTGACTTGTGTCAGTTGTTGTTGGAAGGTTTCAGTTGCGAGCACATAGTCTCTGGTCAGTGAACAGTAACGTCCTCCTTCGTCGGTATTGTGTAGCACCGGCGAAGTAAAATAATTACTAAAAATGGCTAGTAAAAACAAAGCTTAAAAATTTAAAACGTTTCCTTGACATCAGAGACGCTAGAACACTGCTACAGGGTGGGCCAAAAGTCACGCCTGCGTGTAAAAATTTAATAATTTTTTTGTTTGTTATTATTTTTTATTGTTTTTTTTTAGATTTTATTCATCGAACCGTGTTACACCACCATGCAAAATTTAACGACCGAGCAACGCACCAAAGTGGCAGAATTTTACTTTTTCAATTTTTGAAGACCGAATTATCTCAAGAAATTCAGATAGAAATTCACCAGACTTAACTGGCCCTGATTATTTTCAATGGGGTTATCTCAAAGAATGAGTGTATGTTCACACGCCCGAAACTATAGAGCAACTAAAGCACAACATTGAAGCTGAGATCAGGGCAATAGAGCCTGTAACTTTGCGTGCAGTTATGCAAAACGCCTGTTTAAGAGCCCAATTGAGCATCGCTGAAAATGGTGGTCATATCTCTGATATTATTTTTCATAATTAAAATTTAGATCGTACAAAGCTAATATTATATTAAAAAAAAATATAAAAATAAAAAATAATAATAAACAAAAAAGTTATTAAATTTTTACATACAGCCGTGACTTTTGGCCCACCCTGTATAAAACAAATAAAGTGCTAAAGCAGTGTTGTCAGATAGTGAAGCTTCACCTCCTATCATTTCTCTTGCTATCCCTTTCCACTAGTTCCAGCAACCAGCAACAGACCAACTTAAAAAAGTTTTTTCATATTTGTAAGTGTTTGAAAATTGTAAAAATATTGAAGACGTTCTGTTTTTGGAAATACGTGGTAATTCTTTTTATTTTTTTAAATTTTATGAAGACGGAGTCGGGTATATGTTAAGAAAATAAAATTTCGTTGGCTCTTTTACATTTTGCTACGAAAAGTTTTTAAATAAACATTGCACGCTCTATTTCGGTTTTCTTTGTACACCCAATTTGCCACCACATTGACTGCAATACAACCCCTTTGTTGTCCATTCACGATTGCACCCACACCAAGTGCAAATGCAACAAATCCAAAATATGGGAAAAACACTAAACGAAAAAATTAAAATAAAAGAAATTAAATTTCATTCATGAAATGAAATTTAGAATTTCAAAGCTTTAACACTTAACCACGAAAGCATTGATAAACAGCAAGTGGCGTCTTTATATCCAGCTGCACGCACAACTGCAGCATTCGCACGCTGACGGCATAGGGGACAATTAATGCGATATGTTGACGGACCGACAGAAAAATAACGTACGGATGGCTTTGCATGTTTTTCGCGGATATGCTGCTGTTGCGTTGCACTACTGGTTGTTATCACATCATCTATGTATGGCACCAGAGTAGCTCCGTCACCAGCGGCAGCATCCTCCACCACAACTATATTGGCTATAATATTTCTGTTACGTTCTTCGGCTGTTTGGGCCGGTATTAATTTGATTTTGATTTTATCCCGTATAGGTGATGACTCCATATTGATGAAATTGTTAAGGAGCACTGAATGCCAGCCATTGTCTGTTACTCATGTGTGGCAATGATTTCTACGTTTTTTTTTTGTTTTCAAACTTAAGAGTTTTGATTGTTTGCAATTGAAAGAGATTTGAAGACTTTAAAGAGAAAGCAAATAATTTAAAATATGTTTGGAGAATGTGAGAATTAAATCAATAAAGAAGTGATATGAATGAGAATATTGAAATATATCGTTAGCTGAAATGCAAAACCACGTAACTAACAAAAATTACGAAATTAATTTTTGATTGATTATGATGCAAATGAGTAAAATAAATGAGTAAATAAATTTTTAGATTTTTGTAATAAAGATTAACTATTTTATAAGCGAAAATCAAAAGCATGTCACTACAAATACTTTTATTATATTAAAAAGTTTTTTTCTACCTACTGTAAAAAAGCGATAATGTTAGTTACGTACTTTTGCATTCCACCTAACGATATGCTATTCTATTCTAAATCCACAATTTTTTACGTTTTTAAATAGGCTAATGTTCGAGCACATTAGAAAACAAACAAAATTAAAGACAATTGTAAATCACAAAGCCAAACAGAACGTCATGCTGTTGTCGAAGGCTGCTACACCTGCACATTTACCGTTACTCAAGTTTTTTTTGTCAGTAGATATTAATTTATTATCTTTAATTTTTTTAATTAATGGATATAATATATTAATATTTTATAAATATAAAATATTTATTTGATTTTTATTAATTTTATTACCTTTTTCATTAATTTCATTTAGAATTTCTATGTATTATTTATTATTGAAATAGAGCACGAGAATTTTTATGCATCGTATGTGAACAAATCGTCTTGTGAAAATTTTTATCTCGCCTTATGGTCTTTTCTCAAAAGTCCACAGATGTATATACATACATTTGTAATGTAGCTGTAAACTTTACAAAAAAGTCTCAAGTCATACAGGCAATACTAAATACACCATCACAAAAAACGCTGGAAAAGCGCATATGTAGTTAAATTGTTTAATGAATTTTACAAAATTATAATTGACTCATTTACGAAATGCTTATTTTCTTCGATGTCGTCTACATAACATTCAGAAATTTGGTCATATTTAGACTACTGCAAAAACTGGAAGAAATAGTTATTTTGCAATTTTCGATATCAAAAATCGTCGCAATGTCGATAAATCGTCAAATCTGTCAGCCATCCCAACGCAAATTCTGTGCATCGTTTTCTATCCATGCAATAAAGAATTTTTCTTGTTTTTTCTTATTTCTTAAATAAAATGATTTTTCCTCGAATTTGCTGAAATAATTATAATGAATTCTGTATGTTTTACAATCAGAATAGAAAGATTTCACTGAAAAACGCAATACCAACGAAGGAGGCCGCTCTGATGTGCCTGTGGATTGCTATCAGTTGAAGCCGGTACTGTTCAGTGACCATCGACTACACCTTCACCACTGAAGCCTTCCAACAACAACTGACACAAAGACACACTAATGCACATCAGAAAAAATGCGAAATGTTTTTGCGATTTAGTCTGAAGATGCGGTCGAACCCAGGATTTTTTTTGCAGATGTGCAGACTACTTCAACCATCGGCACCCTCTGCAATTTAGTTGCTAAGAAGTAAATAGTTTTAAATTTTTAAAGTTTTTTGTATCTCCTGTAAAACAGTAAAAAGCGTACTTAAGACAGTACAAGTCTTGATTCTAATCTCATTTGATGCTTCGAAAACAGCTTTTCGTTCCGTTCCGCTAGTGTGATTATCAATTGTCTGTCATTTAATTTAGGGCCAGCATTTGCACTAAAATTAAAGACATTTTTTTCGAGTGCTTTAAAAGGTGCAAAACAAATTGGGATGGAGGGAGTGAATTAATAAATAAATGACATCACACATATGGGAGTGGGTATACCAAAGAGGTACCAAGGTAATGTTATTCCTATCGCATAGTTACGTTCAATAATTTAATAGCCTCGTTGGTTCGTATGTTTGTGCAGTGTTGCGGGTCCGAATCCTGTCAAAAGTTAGAAGTTTTATAATTCTTCATACAAAACTTTTAATTCAAAATTTGCATATAAAAAATGTCGAGGCAAAGAAAATATTTCAGAAATGCGGAAAACCCGAAACCAAGACGATTTTTTCTTGCGTTACCATGTATGGACGTCATTTATTTACAACGCTAGTTGTAACGTCAGTTGATCGATCTTTGTACTAAAAAAAAAAAGACAGTATAATCTATAATCCGAGTAAATAATTTGCTCTTTAATGCCAAAATATGTTCTAATTTTAAATTCAATTTTCATTATGATGTCATACATGCCTGATGATACGCAGCAATTGGCCAATAATTTAAAAACACACAAACAATTACGAATATTTATAATTTGAAACACAATCAAGAAATAAAATCATTTAACTAACTGAAACAAATGGAAACACAATTCAAGCACTCCACAATTCGTACTCATTCAAGAAATCAAAAAAAAAACGGCGAACTGTTTGTATGTACAATTTACACTTTTTCATCTCATTCTTCTCCCACGCCCTCCGCTGTCATTGTGATCGCTTGCAAATGTTTTTGTTTTTTCTTGTCCAATTGCTCCTTTTCGATTTTCTGAAAACGTTGCCATCTATTCTCCCCTTCCACATCGGAACGCTGGATGCGAAATAGTTGACGTTTGTACCAACTCAAACTAATATAGCGGCCAATAAAGCAACCGCATTTGCTGCAATAGTGATTGATGTCATGACGACCCCTCCATCGTATAGGGGTGCTAGTTGCAAGAAAATTTAAAAAAAAATTCACGTATTTACTACATAGAGATGACGTCAAGTAAAAACTAATATTTACCAGCAAAGACTAAAATTGATGACGGCAACTATACTTTGCATTACAGTGACCGCTTGGTTTTCAACTCTTGTCAAGCCGTGTTGTTGGCAAGAGGGGCAATCGATTTCCGTAGCCACCTTCTGTAAGTGACCAACGTTTTTTGGCAGCACCGGTAAAATGTCTTCTAAAACTTTTGGTGTTTCTATGTTGACGGCAGCAGTATTTGTCATTGTTGCCACTGATCTTAAAAACAAATTAAACGAAATTGCCAGTGCGTGGTGAGAGAGACTGATTGTATGTGACACAATTTACTAAATAAATATTTTTAAAATAAAACGAATTCTTTTTTCCTTAGACTAAAATTTTTTGCAACAAAACCACTACTTAAAGATCAATGTATTGTATGCTTTTCAGTTTAAGAGCATTTTCATCTCTACGAAATTATTTCGTTGGCTATAAATAGTGCTTGTTATTCTATTTTAGAGGCGGAGAGCTTTGGGTTGAAGGAAAATATAGGTAATTGTTTATAATATCATTGTTTTTTTAAGAAATACTGCTGTAGTTGTGGTATGGTTGGCGCCATTATAGGTTCAGAAGGAGACCCATAGGGTCCATTGTGAATTGGCTCCATTCTAGTAGACAAACAATTTATGTTTGTGGGAAACAAATTGTTGTGCATTTAAGACATTACGATCACCATATATAATTATATTTTTTATTTGATCTCATTGTTGTAATTATCATGTGTACTGGCTGGAGTGCAAAAATAAATTCCTTCTAAAAAAATTCTGAACAAAATTTTTTTTATTTTTACAATACAAGATGAATGTGAAATTAAATGACTTTTTTATTTGCAAAAAATGTTGAACAATTTTTATGGTACATTTATGACGAACTACAAAACAATAGACAAATCGGGGGTAATTGACACAAATGACAGAAATTCTTAAAAAAAAAATGCGACTCGCAGGAAGTTGGTGTGATATCGCAGCCATCGGGCTTACAATTTTTCGCTTACTTTTTTTGATAAATTATACTTTTAACAAATTGATGCCGTATTATGATCTTTACCTTTTTAAGTCTATGCTGATATTAAAACGATTGTTATCTAGTTATAAAATTTAGGGTTACTTTTAATGTTTTAAGAATGTTTTAAACCTATTGTAATATTCTTTTGGCCAGATGAGGGCTTTTATTATTACAAAATTCTGAAATAAATAAATATATAAAATGATTATTTTTATTATGAACTTGAATTTTGAAAATTTTGTATGCGATGTTCCTTTCACTTATGGGTGTGAGTGTGTGTGTACGTTATTAAAAGTTTTATTTTAATTTCTTTAATTAATAAATATTAAATAATGTACGTATTTGTCTTAGTCTTCACTATGTGGGTCTCCAATAGAATCCCAAATGACCTCCACATTTGTTGCAAAACAATCTCTTGGTCTTGAGACGACTCTGCAGGCACAGATATACAAATGAGAGTGAAAATATCGGAAAACAACTGAAAATGTATATTTGAGATAAACAAAAAGAAAAATAAACAAAATCTAATTAAAAATCGAGAAAATAAATAAAATTTCATTCAATTTAAAAACATGAAAATTTTCATCTGCTTTTGAAGTGGTTAATTTTTTAAACAAAATGTTTAATAAATGCAACCTCAAAATTATGAATTAAAAATATTGAAATATCTTTCACTTTTAAATTCTTTTATTTAAACATATCTGGAATGTGTTCAGAAGGTGGAATAATATCGAAATAATCGGGTCGGGATAATATTGTCATTGTTGTGAAAAAAAACTGAGATTTTCACCGCCAAAAATAAGTTTCTTTTCTTTAAGCAATTGTGCTGCGTCTTGTTGAAAATTCCTAAAGTTTCCACCCAAGTCTTTAACGTAATAAAGCATGGCTTAAAATATTTTCATGGCTGAATTATCATTATGGTCTGTTCAAAGCCATCCTACGCATTTTTAAGGATTATTTTTAATATGCCACCTACTCCCTACGATCGGCACTTTAAGAGCTTCCACCAGTTTCAGCATTTCTTTGTTCCGGCTTATATTGAATTATGGGCTTTACCATTCAAATCACTTTTACACAAATATGTATTGGGGACTTATTTTACGGACCTTTTAACGAATGTACAGGAAAGGAGTTACAATACTGTTGGTTTCTTATTACCCAAAATGGACCAATTACTACAAATCGTTATATCTGGCAGCCGTGTTAGTGTGCACAATTGCGGCACACGACGAATTTTTCGTTGCGAAATTTCGTCATCGGAAATAAAACACAATTGTGCATATGCATATATGTTACCGTTTTTCATTTTAGTTGTCATAAGTATTAGTAAATAAAGTTAAGTTTTCTTCAATCTTTTTTGGGAAATTTTACTAAATTAGAAAATTGTACACTACCATTCCCAAAATATTTAACTTAATTAGAAAAATAATTTTATTAAAAAAAACACTGAAATTGATTTCGTAGGGCTTGGGTAGTTCCTTGCGCATTTAACTGTTGCTAATGCAGATCTTCAGGGAACCTTTAGCCAAATTTTTCTTAGAACAACTAGAGATATTGTATTAAATTTATAGTGAAGGGAAATGTTCCGAATTCCGCTTTCTTGACAAGTTGAGTTGCAGCATCCTATGTTTTAAGTGGCCGCATTAACTTTGATACTAAAGAATAGCTATTTTGTTTATTATTTTACTCTGGCAACGTTTTCATTGTTCAAGTGCCAACGAAGATGGATACTGTGATGTACACAGCAGAAAAGCTTTTCATGACTGCAGTAGGGTTTGAACGCACTGCTTTTTTACCTTGCACCAGCAGTTAGGGGATGACCCCCAACCATGTGATGCATTGTGCTGGTAGAGGAAGGGGATAGTAAGAGGCATGACAGCTTCACTATCTTACAACTCAGCTTTTGAACTTTTATTGTTTATAGCAGTATTGCAGCGCCTATGATGTCAAGGAGACGTATTTAATTTTGAAGCTTTGTTTTTGGTAGCCTTTTTAGTAAATATTTTACTTCGCTGGTGGTACACAATACCGACGAAGGAAGGCTCTCTGATATTTTTACAAAGACATGAAAGGTTCTGCCCAGCCTAGTCTGATAATAAATATAATGCTGACATGATGTGATTATCCACAGTAACATGAAATTGGTAATTCTTGCAGTACGAACCGCTGTTGCAGAGATCTATTGCATACGCAAACTTTAAAAAATTATTATCCAAATCAATATCTATTCACTATAACACTTCATTAACAAAACATTTTAAGCAACACTATTGCATTCAATACCACATAAATTATTTTAATTTTTTTTTTGTTTTATTGCCCCACACCATGACAATGATGAAAGTAGACAACTCAGCTGACCAAGGGCTCCACTCATTTGTACCGTTTCGGCATCAGCCCTCTGTTTGCACAACGGACAACGCAACTGATATGTAGTTGGACCGACAGAAAAATAACGTAATTGTGGTTTTCCATCATCTTTATCCGTCAGAGATGACCATGAACGCAATCTTTGGTGCGGGACTTTAGCGAAATCAGTTGTGTCGTCGTTTGGATATTGAATGTTATCGACATTTCTATTGAATGTTATGGATTTCTTAGCGGCAACCGGCCTGGCAGGTGCATTCAAATTAATATCAGTAATTTCTTCGATTTGTGCCATTTTGGAACTAAATAGAAACAATGTCTCTTGCAGGTATTTAGATAGCGCAACTATTTAAATAAGAAATACATATATTTTTAAGAAGACTACGTGTATTTAGCCACGACGCGTGTAGCAATAAAACTGATTTTCTTACAATTTCGAAAAGAATTTTCTGAAAAGCAAAATATAATACACACATTCTTTTTTGCGCTGGTTTTCTTTTCTTAAGAGATAATAATATATAACAAGTGCTAAGAGTTTTCATTTCAAAATATTTTTTAAGAGATGATGATATTAATAAAACATACTAATGGTTCTTAGATAAATTTATATTATGATAACTGTCTAATTTGTTATAAAACATTTGTATATTCGCCTTATCCATTTGGGGTTCCATCTCTATCTGCGCTATAGCAAAAGCTCTGTGGCCGCGTTATTATGGGTGGAGAACTCACGAGTTTTTTCCGATTGTCCATTAGTATACTCACAGCCGTTTGCAGAGGCCATCGGGACGCATGCTGTGCAGATGGGTATTCCGTTCAATTCTCACTGGGGAGCTGTGGTGAGACTTCGAAGAAGAAGACTGTTGTGCACTTTCTGTGTGAAAGGCCGTGTCTAGCTAGGTCGAGGCTGAAATATTTTGGGGCGCATTTCTTGAACAACTTCGAACTGTGCTCGCTATTGGACCTGACAGAAGTGAACGGGAGGCAGGCTCTGACGAAGCCATACCGAAAAGCGCATTTCAGTAGTGCTACGAGGATTGGAAGAAGCGCATTATATCTATGGGAGATTACTTTGAAGGGGACAATTGACGAATAAATAAATACTTTTCAAAAAAAATTCAAAATTCACCTTTACTTTTGAACAAATCTCGCATGATAGTAAAATTTATTGAACCACTGTTTTTAATAGAAAAACCTTTATAAGTAAATGTAATATTGCTTGAATTTCTATTTTTAACAAAAAAACAGATATGTAAATATGTATATTAATAGAAAAAAACAAAGCAAAAATTAACATATGTAATCCGAACAATCCAGTAATACGGACATGTTCAGGATTTATGGTGTCCGGATTATTGAAATAGTACTTTAGTTATTTATAAACAAAGTATATAAATTTCCAATTACATTCTTAATTATTTTAAATCAAAAAACGAAATAGTTACTTTTTGAAGAAGTAATATAATTATATATGTAGGTATAACCGGTTCCAAAAAATACATATTATTTTAATTTAAGTTAACAAAAAATATTCCTTACAGTGAATATTTTAAGAACTATTATAATCTTCAATTTTAAATAATATTCATTCGAAATACATTAATAACATCAATGTGTTGAATTAAGTCAAATATTTACTAGTACTTAAAAATATATAAATACTTATATTCAAAATTTTTTTAATTGATATACATAAAATTAAATTAAAAAAAATTAAGTTTTTCAACTCAAAGAAGAAAAGGGTAAATTTAGTTATAAGAACTTCCTGCGTACAGAAAATAACCATTTCACACAGTAAAAATAGTATTAATTTCTCAAAAATCGATTATTTTAGCCTCACGCCTTGTTAAAATCATTAAGTTGGGAAGTGAATCCAGCAAAAATGCTTAATTCCAAACTCCATTACCTTTTTTAAAATTTTTTGCTGGGACATGATATCATGAATAAAAGTCGTATACGCTCAAAACAAAGGAAACCTACTCATCCAGGTTCGAAAAATTTTTTCGGTTTCACGCAAATACAAACTCATATGAGTGGAAAGAAATTTTTGTCAAGGTCATAGGTACTCATGCTCACAAATTGAATTAAATTTGTACAGAAAATTGATTGGGCGAATCGGATTTTTATAATTCAGTTTTACAGCACCCGCTGCAATCACGCACTCTCTCTCACTCTCCACAAAATTGAAGTGCTTCCTGATATTTAATTTACTTTCGAATAGATTTTATTATTTAGCAAAGTGCACTGAACTGCCACCCACTTAACGCAATAAAACAGACTTTGATATTTGAATTTTAATTACAATAACGAAAGAAATTGTTCGAATAATACGCATGCAGGGAAAATACTTTTCTCTGGCACACAAATCGAATGGCAAGTTTTCTTTGAAATCCATTTCGCGTGTGTTTAGTTACATTGACACTGATGAACAATTTATCATGTTTTTTATCGTTATTCGTTTAGTTGCTGCCGTAGTGGTGGTCACTTGTAAATTAAAAAACAAAAAACATAAAGCTTTGCACGTGTAATTTTATTTTATAACTTATTTTATTTCCAGCTGCTTATAAAATTAACACAAATCATCTTATGTACGTTTCCAGTAGCCTAAATTACTGCCACATTTATTACAGATGACCTTTCGGGTAATAGAACGTTGTAAAGAGCACGAATACACATGTTTGAAAGGAAAGAAAGGCAGGCAGCTGGAACAGATAGATATTATTGAATTTTTTTTATTGTTTTGGTTTTCATTTAAGAATTGACAAAACATAATAAGCAAAAATTTTAAAATGTTTCAGCAGAGCGAAAAAACTATTTAATTAATCATTTTTGTTACGTCGTGTTTTACGTTATTGTTTGCCTCTTAAAAAATTAACTAAGCGACATAATTTATCTGTAATTTTTTATTAAATTTTATTATTTTACCATTTGTAAATTTTTTGGGGAATCTTGGACAAATCTTTTCTTCACTTACCACGCTAATAAATTTTCAAACCTCACACTGTCCGCATCCAAACGTTCATGACAATCGGGACAGTACATCTGTCTAAGACAACTAATAGCGGGATTATCGAAGATTTTATTGGAACATTTATTAATGCCACCAATTGTAGCATACTTTTGATGCATATTTATGTTATTTTCATCCAAATTATGTATCTTCAAATCATTATTGCTGTAGGATTTTGTTATGCACTGGCTTGGTGGATGCAGCAACTGAAAATTGTTTATTTCATCTTGGAGTTGCATTGATTTCGAATTTAAATTCACTTCAATCATATCTTTGTCATCAATCATTTTCCTCACTGTAGCCATTTTCTTTGTTAATGGAATTAAAGCGTTTTGTTTTACAACCGTTTCGTTAAACGTTTGAAGAGACTTTGAAACCCAAATTGATGCTCGATTACGGATGCAGTCGCACTTTAGTGAGTGTATATGTTTCATAACTATTACACATTTTTTTGTTATTTAAAAAATTCAAAAATAAAGTTTTATATTGAAGTACAACTGACTGCACACTACACTTTGTAATATGTAAAATAAACTAATTTAGATATTTGCATTGAACGAATTACTTATCTAATTAAAAAAGTTTTTTATTATAAAGTGTTATATTTATTTAGAAAAGAACTATTTAAAAGATACATTTTATGCTAAACCTCTAAACCAAATATGTGATGAAAACAATAATTTTTGTTTTAAGGAGATTCATGAATTTTTGGAAAGAATTGTTTATCTAATTTTAAATAATTTTCTTTTAAAACTTAAAGATTTAAATATATCTTTAACATCGGAACAATGTTAGGGAAAATTATATGATTAGAAATTAGATTAAAAAAATATCTTTAAAAAGAAAAAAGCTTTCGATTTATCAAATCGGTTGATATTTAAAAGAGACATTTAAAATCCAAATCCATAGTCAAAGAACTACTTAAGGGCGTTTCACACTACAATACGTTATATTAATACCTGTCAAAAGTTAAGGAGTACGTGCTTGTGGAATAGTGCGAATGCAATGCGTTATGAGTATGACAAATAATACGGTAACTTATTTGACATCCCATAAAGCTTCAGCGTTTTTAGATATTTTTCTAAACTGCAAGATTTTTATATTATCAGTGTTGTAATACAGGGTAGCACAAAATCACCTAAGGGTTTTGAGTTCATATTTAAGCTTCGCACTACCAAAACCCAGCCGCGTGGCATTTTCGATTTTCAATCAGTGATAACTTTTTGAATTATAATTTAAACTGAAAATGATTTCGACTAATTCTATAAGTTTTAATGGAAAATTTTAAAACATTTAAATGTAAAAAACATGAAATGTTGTTGTAAATGCAAAATTTTTGTGTAAAATATGTGCAATATCCCAATCGGGTGGGTTTCGGGTCAATATGTACACAAAAAGGTTTGATAATTGGAATGTTAAGACATTACTATTAAATTTTTTTTATTTTAATAGTTATGTTATTAATGGAGGATATTTTCAATTTAATTATGAAAATTTGTATCTAGCAAGTGGTGGCCATTTTCTGCTTCGCATATTCAGGGTCTTTCCCAAACCTTTTCCATAATCTTTCGCAAAACTTCAGGTTTAATGTTGTTGATTTCGTCGCGTATATAATTTTTTAATTGCTCTATGGTTCTGCGCTTATACTTTTCATTTTATTTGAAGTGTGGTAGTGTGAAAGCAAAATGTAATATTACTTTAGATTTTTTGGCAGTCCCACCAAATCTCTGTAGGTGGCCTTCTCATAAAGTCTAATGAAAGTTTAAGACATGTATTATATATATATAGTCTCAAAACCCCTTTATAGATAATATTAATAGAATTCACTTCCTGAATATTCATAGATTCAAAGTTAATGTGAACGTTAAAACCGGCTTTCCCCTACGAAATTAATACTTCAAGTAGACATTATTATTATTAATCGTTTTTGATAAAATTGCAAAAGGCCCGTTAAACCAATATTATGATCCATGATTTAGGTGATGAAAATACAGAATTGAAAATTACTTACGATGTCTTTAAATTAGAAATAAATAAGTAAATATTTATTTTAGGGTTGCAGGCGATCTGAGAAAATAAGAAAATAAAATGCTCAGCGTTTGCCTTCAAATTTAAACAATCGTTGTGTAACTTAAACTGTAAGCGGTGGATTAAACTTCCAATCGAAACATGACTAGAATTGTAAATATTTATTTTTATTGAACCTCGCAGATGTTATTTTAAGATAAATGTTATTTTTCTAGAATGTAGATGTGCTACTAAAGAAGGAATATCATATTTGCTTTCTCTACTATTGTTATACAATAAAAGAGCATTGGATATTTTGACATTCTAGTGCAGAGTGACCAAAAATAATTTTGTTGGTAAGAAAATGTCTGCATACTTGTGATTTTAATGGTCACCCTGCTGGAAAACATATTTCATGGAGAATATTCAGCGGGTATACCCCAATTTTTGGCACATCTTCCGGTTTGGGGACTACAATTCTCATGGCATATTGAAAGAACTTCTTTGAAGCAGTCCTTAGAAAAAATTTTACGAAAATCGGTTTGGGGGCGTTATATATTTAGCCCGACATTCCTTTTAATTTAAGACAACTTGGCAATGCAACTATAGCTTCGAAGAGATGATGGAGGAAAAATTGCAAAAACGACGACATCGGGGAAAACTATTTCTACACGGATGGTTCGAAATTGGATGGAAAAGTTGGGTGTGGCGTTTATTGCAGCCACCTTAATATTAGTAATATTAATAGGCTTTCGGGCCACGTGAGTATCTTTCAGTCCTATGCAGGTCTATGCAATAGAAATGGCCGCGGCCGAGGCGGCGAGAGTATTCAGCGAAAAAAGCTACAATTCTCTCTTTGACTTTAAAGATACCTTCTTCGCAGCTGGTGAAGAAAATCCCTGAGGCGATCAGGGTACTCTACTTTGGGTGTCTGCTCCAAGTCTAGCCAGACTTCGCCGATCTAAAAAAAATGATGTCAAGAAATAACATTTCCCATTTTCTGGCGGGATATACTGGACACTGGTCCTTGGAGAGGGACGCCGATGGCCTTGGAAAAGCTGGCAATGTACTGTTCAGACGCTGTTTTGAGGACGAAAGTGAGGCATCGATCTTCAAGAGTGTGCGGGACATAAGTCACACCGGCGTGCAGTAGTTTTTTGAACTGGTCGGCTGCAAATAACTTCGTACGCAGTGCTGAATACAGTTTACATTAGCTCCTTTCTTGTTTGGTTACGCGAATTTTCGAGTTCAAAATGGCACGGCAACCTTTATCGGGGAGCATTACTCACCGCTTCGTCTTATTCAAAGAAATTTATATTACTAATCTGTCTTTCCAGACTCAGGGCCTATATATGTTTTATCAATATCGGTTGTTTAGTAATACAGTGCATAAATTTTGATATCCCCTAATAAATGCTTATTTATAATTTGTATATTTATAATTATGATTTATAATTTGAATATTTTGGCATATTTATTCGTAAATTTATAGATGCATATTTGTTTATGTTTTTGTATGTAAATGCATATTTCTGAATATTACAAATATTTTTCATATATCGTTGCTATCATGCAGAAAGTCCTAAACTCGCATTATTCCAAAATTGACCTTTTTAGTAATTCCTAGTCATTTCACACAAATACATCTTATCAAGAAAATTCTAAAAAATTCTAAAAAATAACGTTTTTAGAAGCACCTACATTTTGATAATAGCATTTTAATAATAACAGTTCCTTTATATATGATTCTAATTTTAAAATTGTGCTTTTTCCCGAAAAAATATGTGAAATGTATTATTACAGCCTTTATGATATTTTCAAGAGATATTCCCAAAATAAATTCAGTTAATAACAGTTTCTTTTATGTTTTGTGTTTCTGTAAGGTTAAAATTATGTTAGTTAGGTCCCTTCTACATGAGACTAATAAGTTCATTATATTTGCATATCTACAGTCCAGCGCATACTTTTAGAAATTTATTTACAAATGTATAATTTTGTGCAATAAATTTATAATGAAATATTTTTACATATTTTTTAATAAAAAAATGATTATTTATAAGCAGATATGTAAGTATTTTTCGTATCTTAAAGCACATGCATTTTTTTTTTTTTGTTTAATTAATGCATAATTTTAATAATACTTGAATATTAAGAAAGATAGCTAAATTACAATTCGATAATATCGATATGTTTTTAATAAAAGAAACACACTCTTTTATTTGGTTTTAAAGATATTGTTAAACAGTAATAATTTGCATATTTCGTCAAAAATTTGTGTTCACATTCAAATTTTTAAAAAAAAACTTATATTATTTCGTGTAGCTGGTTTTCTTTCTTCGCATTATTTTTGTTTATTAATATTAATTTATTGACTGCAATCAAGTGCTGCTGGTCTACTTATACGTGACTTAAAATTGAAGACAGGCTTTTTTGATCAATATTTTGATAATTTTTAGAGGACGGTTTGACAATTTGGCTCATATGATTTTATTCATTTATTGAATTGTAATTTTCTTTTGTGAATTAAATTCAACCAAAGTCGCATATTTCATAGTTTCATAATTTCTTACAATTCAGTAATAGAATTCAGGATATAATAAAAAGATATGCAATCAGCCTAGAATATTTTTCTGTCATCTCTCAAATACACTTTAATATTAGATTTAGCCAAATACACAGGTGCTGATAATCCCTTTAGCAGACTACTACTCGCTAAATACATAATTACAAAACGATTCAATGTAAAATTTTCAAATAATTGATAATAATTGAATTCGACGTACAGTGCTTTAGAAAATATAAATTCAAACGCTGCATTACTTTAAAATTAGTTGAAGGTAATTTAAGAAATAAATTTAGTGAAATTTTACGCTATAGTAAACGACTTTGTAGGCAATCTATCTGGCAACTGTAGTGACTGGCAAAAAAGTTTATAGAATGAGCTTTTCACAGATGGAAATCTAAAGCTTCGCTATTGGTAGCAATGTTACCAGAATAAAACAACTGGAAAAAGTTATACAGCAAATCCTAACACATAAAGTTGAGCACATAAACAGTGGAAGCCTGCACAAATTTCTTACTCAAATTTTAAAAGAAAACTTTATTGGGCAAAAAATCTTATTTTTAGGTAAAAACTTAACAAATTGGATGTTTATCTAAATAATAGAGAAAATGAATACATTTATGAATATGCTCGTACCCAGGAAGAAAAAGTGAATGCGTTCACTATGATTTGGTATTTTCATCACTTCTTAAGCACTTCTTTTTTCTGAATTCATTTTTAATGTCATCTTAAATCTTAACAAGGTTGTCACTTTTGAACTCATGGAAAACGCATTCAAGTCTGCTGCTTAATTCATATGAACAAATGCGCAGTTGTAATTTAATTTTTGTACTTGGCGTTGTATACATGTTAAATGTTAAATGTGCGCACTTTCTAAATCATGGAACAATCATGGGTTCGAAGCACTCATTTAAATGACGAGCTGTTTTGTTAAATGTGAACACGTGCTTGCCAATGACACCACTACGTTAAAATCATGCGTTCTTCTTTCCAGACATAAATTTGTTGATCCTTTTTTATTTATATTGGATAATTTTGTGGTAATTGCCAATATATTATTTATTTAAAGGAGTTTTTTTTGCTTCTCCTATAAAAATTTTAAAATGTTAGATAGGGCCTCTAACATTTTATGTGACGACATGGGGAGATATTAAGTTCTGTTTACAGAATATCTGTTTACAGATACAGCGAAAGAATAAGAAAAACTGCTTGGAAGAAACGCCTTGCCACAGTGGTCATATCAATTATTAGAAGTACCTTAAAAGTAATCTTTGACTAATTTGAAATTTCTACACATTTGCTTTGAATCATCTCAAGCAAAGAAAGTAACTGACTTTTGTTTTTAATTAGTCACCAACTAATTTTTTTAAACTACAACATTTTTAATCATAAATTTCCAACATTATCTAATATTTGGAAAAGGTTTATCAGCAAAAGATTGCAGTTATCAAGGACGTAATAAGTAACATTCTACAGTCGACAGTGGGCCTTCTTGCTGGTACATATTGCTGAATGAAAAACACAATTTCTTAACGCATCAATGTACGTACAGCCCAGATCGATGAGTCATTACACAAAAAAAAAAAAAAAAAGTCGCTTTCTTATAATTACCCCCACACAATTTGGTAATTAATATAAACGAAAATTAATTAATTGTAAAGCATCGACAATTGTATGACTAAAAACACCTTTCGATTAAATGTTCTTTGCATAATAATAATAATAATAACTAAGTAAATCAAAAACAGTTGAGCTTTTTAAGTATTATGACCTTAAAACGAATGCAGATACATGTGCAGATGTGTATAAAAATGGAGTGCTCCAAATTATAAATCCCTCTCTTTGTCCACGACTGTTAAACATATTGGCGTCTGCGGAAGTGTTACCAAATAATTAGAGGAAGTTTTTAAATTTTTATTATTTAGTTTTTATTTAAAAATTTCTACGTAACACAAGAACATTTTTGAACATTTTTAGAAATATTTGGTGGCTGTGGCACTGAGTCTGCTCGAGAATGCCCCACACATTGCACCACGGCTGCGTGATATAATTCTCTAAAAATCCTCAAAATCTCGATAAAATATTAAAAAATCGTCATTTCAGCTTAGAAAAATCATCAAAAAAATCGGACAGTGAAAAACGTATATTTTAAATATTGTTTTTTATATTTATTGAGAAACAATCCTAAAATAACATACAACATTTCCGATTACATATCGCCCTTGTGCTACTATCTCAATATTGTAAATGTAAAACACATTCTAATTCTAAATTTAAAGTACGCAAAGGATCAATTAAATTAAAAAAATTATTAATAAAGTTTTTTTTTGTTTCTTGCTATTTATTTGACCGTTTTAATTTAAATTATAATATTTTTCAAGCTTAAGGTCAGTAAAGTTTTTTAATTTTTATTTGTTTTATATTCCGCCACTTCTTTGTGTGGCTTCTTTAGAAAATTGGTTCTTATTTAAAATTATTATTCATAATTAGAAGGTAAAGAAAAATTATTTTGTCAAAACTATTTTATAAAATTCAAAAGAAAAATATTCATAAAATTATACTCCGGATTTAAAACTTTTAATTTTGATTATATTATTAAATGACCTTTTTTATTATATTTTTTTAAATATATTTTTGAAATATCAAATAATAAAACAAAATAAATTAAAAAAAGACCTCACGCTTAATAAATATATTTAAAAAAAAAATTTTTAATTTTGTATTATAATTTTGTTTTCGAAACAAATCCAAAATACCTCCTATGCATATGGTAATAAATTATATAAATAATTAGCAAATAATTTATTACAAAATTTTAACATAGATATATATTTATATAAGTATATATAAACGTGTGTAAAATAAAAGTAAACATATATGTATATAAAAAGTCCTTCCAAATCATGGCTATATTTATATAATCCCTATCTTTTATTCACTAAATATCTATAATTCAGAGCAATATTATTTGTATCTGCTTTGTAATTAATCCTTTTATTTAATGGTGTGTTTATTATTTGTAGCATTTCTAGCATAAAACGTTTTCTGTAATTAAGTTCTGTATTTAACATTAATATATTTTCAAAGTCTAAGCAGTGATTGAAGTTTAAACAATGAGAAGATAATGTAGTTCTTTGTAAAATATGATCCTTACGTCTCTGACCCGATTTATGAACAGCAATTCTAGCTTTTAGTTTGTTCTTCGTTGTACCTATATATGTATACTTTATTACAATTCTCAACATTATTACCTGCCCAAGAAATCTTATATACTACAATCGACATGTTCAATTTTCATCTTCTTTTCTTTGTCTTAATAAATAATATATTCAACGTGCTATATGTCCAATGAGCCATTATATATTTACTAGTTTCAAAAAATTTTATCGTTGTAAACGTTCAGACATTATATATATCATTGATTTGTATACTTTAGCTTCATTTGAATCAACTATTGTACTATTTACTCTCCTTTCTCTATAAATTAATCTATGATCTATTAATTTATAAATTAAACTATTCGGAAAATCATTATCCTTCCATTGTAACTTTAGTTGCTCTGTTAATATATTGTCAATTCCATTTTCCTGAATAATTCAAAATAAATCATCAACATATTTCGTCATTATTCTAGGTTTAATCTTCGATTTACTATAGACGTATCGAATAATTTCTCCTTAACCATATCTGCTATAATTGGTGGGGCAGATAATCCCATTGGTTTTATGACTCAGTCTGAAAGTGGGGTCGAAGCGAGGACTTTTGATTTTGTAGTCAACGTGCTAAATACCTCAACCATCGCCAACCCTCAGTTGGCAGAACTGCACCAAATTTTTATTTGTGTAAACGAAAACAAATGAAAATATTATATTTTTTCACGAGCCCAATATATGAGAAAATATATATGTATGTATACATTTGTAATGTGACTGAAATTTTATAAAAAAAAGTTTCAAGTTGTGCAGGCAATAAAAAATATAAATACAAAATACACCATCACAAAAAACTTTGCAAAAATGCACTTGTTCTTAAATAATTTAAGGATTTTACAAACTAATAAGTTTATTGACTCATTTACGAAATGCTTATTTTCTTCGATAACATGCAGACATTTGGCATATTTACACTCCAGTAAAAATCGTAATTTTTAAAGAAAAAATCGTCAAATCGTCATTTTGCTATTTTCGAGACCAAAAATCGCCAAAATGACGATGACCCGTCAAATCTGGCAGCCATGCGTTGCACGCATGTGGCAGATAGTATTTTGTTACGTTCTCGGCGATGAGATATTTTTAAAAAGTTGAAAGCCTCTTATTTTGTACTTCATACTTTGGCCTTCAGAATGAACAATTTAGGAAAATATATTTTAAATTTTAAGGTTTTAAGTATCGAGAAATAAAGGTTATTGCTGTAAAAAACAACGCCGATTTTTGAGAAGTTTCTACCCAACTCTTTGCGTTCCGAAGGTAACGTGGAAGAGTTTAATATGTTTCATGATGGATTTAATGATTTTTTTTTGTAGTATATTTATTTAAAACGATTGGTGATTGCTGATGCAGGCGCTAATTTTCCAAGCAAAAAGGTAAAAACAGCAAGTTTTTTTTATAAACGTGCTATTGCTCAGCGTTCTGTCTGTTGTGCAAGTGTCATATCCTGCACTTTATGTATTTTTTTTGTAGAGTTACAATTGAGAGTTTTCGACAATTCGACTGTTCCTCGTCTTGGATTATATTTACTTTTGGCCTTTATATTTCAAATAATTTTTCACGATGTTAGTGTTTTTAAATTAAGGATATTTTTGATGCTACGACTATCATTGGAACATGCAATTCATCGGTAGAGACAAATTTTATTATGTTTTTGTCCGCAGCTCATGAATAATTGCGGATTTTCCAGTCAATCAATAATATTATTGCCTTTAACGCTTATTTCAATCTTTCTCTAAAAGCCACGTAAAACGATATCATGCGCTAAATATATTTCTTGTTTAGGGTATATAAATATAGGTCCCTTGAAAAAATTCACACAATTCACAAGAATAATAATATTGTTAATAAACATTTTTACTTCATAAAAATAGTGTTGAAAGAAAAATTCAAAAACACTTGTTGTTATGTCTCATTCTGCACATGTTGACACACTGAGTTGAATAGATAACAGAATTTGAACAACCACAAGTATATGTACCCTGCAGGAAATGACAATAGTAAAACTGTCTTGGTCATCACTACTAATAACTGATAGGACTGATGCTGGTCCTATGTAGTCAATAGAGTAGTGGCTAGTTCTTGTGGAAAACTGAGAGCGGTTGGTATCTATTTTCACCACAACAAAATGAGACAATAAAATATCGCTTTTCAGCTGTAAAGAGAGAGAGTTGAGTTCTCTTCTCATCGAAGATAATATAAAAACTACAGACGATTCGTTGACAATGTCATGAAATAACTCCAAAACCAATCGACAATAGTGTTGACTTGGAGACACTTGGTCGCAGCCTTCCTACAGGGTAGATATATACGCACACATATGCATGTGAACTCTTTAACAGTGTGTATAAGCGTTGCTTATTTATTTTTCATTTATTTACTGACAAAAAAATTTAATTGGCTTTAGTTAAAGAGAATTTGTCGATACCCATAGACCTTAACGTGAACGAAATACGAAACGAAAATTTAAAAGTTTAAAATTTTATTTTATTATTAATAAAAAAAAAAAATAAGAAACATGGACAAGCCACCAGGTTACACTCCAGCCGACACTTATCAGCCACAACCACAAAACTCCACTATCATCATACAAACCTCTGGGCCCACTGTGCCGCTTGGAAATGAACCCTCACGGATTACATGTCCTTCCTGTCGAGCTGAAATTTTAACTTCTGTCAAACATACGGCCAACTCTAAAACGCATATATATGCTCTTATTTTGTGTTTGTTCATGTAAGTAGAAGTATCTGTAAAACAATTTGCAGAATTTTATTTTTATAGAAAAAATTTGTCGGTGAAATTATATTATTTTTGGAAATGAAAAACGTACATTTATCGCAAGGTTCATTCTATATATCTCCTGATAAATTTATCTATGCCACTATGCACTTTTCGAAAATAATACAAATTAACAAAAGTTGATGAAATTTTTTAATAAAAGAAAAATAAATTCGATACCAGCAATAACGAAAATATTATCAAAATAAATGCCTGGTACAAATTACCAAAAAAAAAGACATCGCTAAAACTGCAAAAAAGTGAAAAACTGACCTAAATGATTTCCATTTCGAAAATTAAAAATACCAAAAAAATAAATAAAAAATTAAAGTGAACATTATTGCTATACATAAAACCTGAAATCTAAAATCAATTACGAAAACGGCGTATTCAATAATTTTGTTTTTACTGGCCGGTCTACATTTTCGCACGAAATCGATTGGTTCCTTAATTATATTGAAAACAAAAATAACATTTCAAATTTTGGTTCTGTTTCGACCGATATAGTGTGACATCGTGGTCCAGGCAGTTAAATGTTAAACCAACAACTAAAATTGCTCAATTACCAAAGTTGTATAGGAAACTTTTACTACTATGAGCTTGAAAATAATTGATTTATTTAGAAAGTAATTGAAATAAATTTATAAGATTATTTATCTATGTTTGTTATATGGTTTAGCTGGTCTATATGCCCATTTTATTTGGTGCTAATACGAAAATTTTGAAGGAAACCTTTAACCAAATTTTTGAAAAAAAACTAAGAAATTTGACATGTTTATACAAGAACTCCCAAAAAATATTTCAGAATTACGAAATATACAAACAAAACAACCCAAATAGCTTCTTTCAAAATTTTTTCTTTATACAACAAAGATTTTATTATTTGATTTAAATCTATTTAATTTTCCTAAACCTTTTTATAATTAGTCGACCTTTGGCTGAAAATGATTGTTTTTAACAGGCAAAATTAAAAATTAAATTCTCCAATGCAATTATGCAACTATTCTTTCAATTATTCAAAGTTAATAATAATAATAAATATTTGAAAGAATTCATTTGTAGCATTTTGACAAACTTAAAGAAAGTTTCTTTGGATGACCGGTTGCACTTCCGCCGGGCGCAAAGTATAACAAACACCGGCTTCGCTAAATAAAGTTTTTTTTTTTCTCGGACCGGTACTCAGGGGATGAGCCCTATACATGCGCTGCATTGTGCCGGAACTAGGAAATGAATTGGAAGAATAGTTACATAAATGAATTTAAACTTTCGATTAAATAAATGATTGACATTTTTTGGTAGTTACTTTTATCAGTCTATAGGCTTTTGACAAAACATCATAAATCAAATTTTAAGAGCGAAAAAACCGGTTTAACCGTCTTTTTTTCGGTTTTTTACGTTGTTATCTGTGTTTTAAAAAGTTTTTAAATTTAATTCAGCTAAGCTAACTTTTCTGTAAATTTACTTTCTACTAAAATCTCTATTAAAATCAAGCTTTTTTTGGAAGCGGCACTCAGGGTGTGACTACACATGCGTTGCATGGTGCTGAAACTATCCCCATTAAAATCAAGCTTAAATCAACAAGTTTGTTGTTGATAAGTTGATGACTTTTTGTGTGATATCTCAACAACTAAAATTCTTATCTCGACTTATAATGTTTGGTCGAAAGTCCTCAAATGTAGAAATCGCTGCAACTATAGATAAATTTGGAACTAGTTGGTATTAAATTTTATAAGAAAAATTTTCAAAACGACTCTTCAAAATCGCAAATTTGACACAGAATATTTCTAAAATCTTCTAAAGAAACCTTAACAAAAAACTAAAAACTGGAAAAAATATAAACATAGTAAAGTCATTTTAATCACAAATTACTTAATCTGCAAAAATCAATTAAACAATCAACTCGTCAAATCATTTAAATTATTAAGACCAACATTTTTTTAAAGATTGATTAATTGTGCCTAGAAAAGATTCATAATGATTTCATATATTTCTTTTACTGCGTAAGAAAGACAAAAAAAAATTAAAAGTAATAAATAAACGCTAAAGCCAATTTATGTACGTTAGACGATTTTTTTTTTTTTTTATCTAGGACCAGCACTCAGGAGATGACTCCTACACATGCGAAGCATTGTGTTGGGAACTATAGGTAAGGGATAGTAGGAGAAACGACAGGAGGTGAAGCTTAATTAATTGTTTTGCAGCTCTGCTTTCGCACGTTCTTTTGTTTTTATACTCGTAACAGTGCTGAAGCTTCGGTTTAGTAACCATTTTTATTATTATTTTACTTCGCCGGTGCTACACAATACCGACGAAGGAGGGCGTTCTGATGTGATTGTGGATTGCTATCAGCTGAAGCCGTTACTGAATATGCCTTTGCCACTGAAATCTTCCGATAACAACTGACACAAAGCCATTAATAAATTTTATGGTTCAACGCAGAATGGACAAACAATCTATATATACAGTTTAAGGAAGTGTTAAAGCTTTAGCTGAAATTGAGTTTAAAAAAGCATCCTAGAAAATTTAAACTCATGAAAGAACAAAAATTATATAAAAAAAAATTGCGGTCACCTTATTTCCGAGTTATGGGATTATCAATGTACTATTTTTGGTGGGTCTTGATGCATTTATATTATTCCAATAGCAACTACGTATTTTTAATTCGAAATCGTGTCCTTATAATAGTACTGTTTTTTTTTTCTTGGACCACCAACACATGCAATGCATTATGCTGGAACTAGGAAATTGCTTTTTCAGATGGCCATATAGGGACGGAGGGAATAATGTTTATGAACATTCGAATAAAAGTTTATTTCAATAATGTTATATATGTGACAGCCCATAGAGAAAGGGACCTAAGGGTAAAAAAAGCAATTATCACTTTTTTGTTTTTTGATGTGGACAACATCTGAGCATCGAATGAGACCGATCCCATGCTCCAAATGTGTTCCCTCGCAGAGATATGCGCGTTTTATGAAAGTGAAGTACACCAAAGATACACGTATTTAAATCTTTAAAATGGCTCTCCTGAACAAAACCGGTTTTTACCCTTAGGTCCCTTTCTATTTTGCGCGTCACATATATGTTTAAAATAATAATGATAAATTCTTCCACTTTTCCCATTTAGTACTCTGATCACATTAATCGATTAAAAAGTATTCGAATAAAATATTATTCGATTTGTTCAAACATCATTTGTACATTTTAGTCATTACAGCCTAATAATACTCTGAGAGCATTTATTGAATTAAAATTATTCAAGCAGAATATAATTCATATCAGATTTTGCTACTACTGATTTAAAAAAAAACATCAGTGCTTTATTTTTTATTCGCATAATTTCTTTCCATTGTAAACAAATCAGTGTTAAAATTTGACAGCCACAAGGTGTAACACTTGCTTTCAAATAAATAGATTTTATTTTGTTAAAGTTTATTGAATAATTTTTCTTCAACTGGAAACCCTATTAAACGTTACTTCTTCTAAGGCAAGATCAATTTTCAACACATAAACATTTTCAACTGAGAAAATCTCTATCAACAACAAATAAGCTTCTTTGCTTCAGCACTCGGAATAAAAAAAATATAAAAAACTTAAGATACTTTGTGCAATTCGACACTGACTCACTTTTGATAACAGTCACTATATTCGTTCGTACGAACATTTACACATTTCCCATACAAATACGAACACACTTTGTACTTTTCACATTTAGTCTCACAAGAATACATTTAGTCTGAAAGTATTATTCCAATCGTGTAGACGGAAACGAATTGTATTAAAAAAAAAGTTATATAAAGTTGTGAATAAAGTGGTGGGAAAACAACGTTAATATGTATAATTCACAACCACCAGCATATACTCCTGCCCAAGTTCATCAGCCAGGACATGGACCACAATTGTATCCACCATATCCGCAGCCTCAACACCCGTCACCGCATCAACCGGATCCACAGCAAACTACAGTGATTATACAACAAACTAATCCGATTGTAATGGTTGGAAGTGGACCTACCCGAACCATGTGTCCCTCATGCCGCGCTGAAGTCATAACGTCTGTCAAACACTCGGCTAACTGCAAAACACATACTTTTGCTTTGATCTTGTTTTGTTTCATGTAAGAATTGAAGACAATTTAATTTTAAATTTAAATTTATTAAAACGAGTAATTTATGTGAAGCAGGAATATTATATTCAAAAAAGCTGAGCAAAAGCATTTTAGTACTGTGATTGTGTGCGTGTTTCTGTTGGATTGTTTTTGTACATATAAAAAAGCCAAAGAGTTATAATCCGCGATACGATAAGCGAAGATGGCAGTCAGTTGATGTTGATAAAATTTATAGATAAAAATTATGAAAACAAACATCATATATACAGTCCACTCTCGATAATATGAACTGTCTGTCGGGTCTCTGCAAAAATATTCGATATATTGAAAAAAATTCATTCTCTCAATATTTTGAAATCATTGAACTACTATTTTATTCACCCACGGTCTATAATATGAATTATTAAAAAAAAATTAATTTCTCATATGATTTAGTTTACATGACACCTTGCTCGTCGACCATCTATAATTAAAAGTGTGGTTTTCGTGCATTTTAAATGTGAACTGATGTTTGAAACCGTAGTTTTTGTTTTCTGCTTTTACTCATTCTCTTATTACTTTGAATTTTTCTATGTGCTTCTCACTCGTCCCTACACAAGTAGATTATTAAAAAAATAAAAAGACAAGATAATATTAATCGTACTGCAAATTGTGCAAACACATTGGTTTTTATATCTTGCACGGTGGAGCAGCCCTCGCAATAAATATTAATGAAAAAAGTAAAGAATTTTTGCCTGATTTTTTCTTGCAAATTTCTTTCCAATTTAGAGAATCAAGCCAATTTATTAGTTTTGGGGCAAGAATTTCAACTTTTTGTCGGCAAAAAGCTGCAGTATTATCACACGAGCAAAAATAACGACTTTCGAGGTAAAAAAGACTTCTACAGTTGTAACGTAAACGATGAAAAAAATTTGTTAATTCTGTTAGATCTATAATAATTTTTCATATATTGAAAGTCACTTTTATCCGAAAGATTTTTGTAAAATTTTAAAATTTTTTTCTAATGATTCATTTTTATCCTTAAAAGAAATTTTTTTATTTAGAGTAGGGAAGTAACGATCCGCTTTTTTCCGATACGATACCTACACCAATCATAAAAAGAAATATCGCCGATACCGATACACATATTGACTTTGAATTTAAGTTAAAATTAAACTAATTAAAACTCAAATAGAGTTATTTTTTATTATACACAATTAAAGTGCAAGAGATTATTAATAAGATTTAAAGAAACAAAGAATTGGATTTGAGTTCATGCTAACATTAAGAAAAAAATAAATTTCACTACTATTCTGTTTTGATGTGGTCCTCTACTTTTTAATATGTTATTTATCTTAGTTATTATGCAAAATATAGTTATGTTTGTTCAAAAAATTCTAAAAAAAAAATTTTTAAGTTAGACAATAAAATACTCGTATCGCCATAACATATGGCCGATAGCGGTATTTCGGCAAACCTGAAATATCGCCGATATATCGTAATCGGTATCGGTATTTAGAGCTTTTCCCTTTTTTCTAGAGTTTCACCATTTGTTTAAATTTGCATGAAGTTTTGAAATTTTTCATTTTAATATTCTAAACGGAAAATGATAATAAATCATCAGCAAATAATAAGAATAGTAATAAGATCGCCACATTTCACAATAAAATGTTCACATAATTTATAAAAATTCATTTAATATTGGTTCCACAGTAACGCACTACTTGCCTTCATTCCGCAGCAGTGACGTATAGACTGACTTGAAATAAAAAATTCAACTAATTACAAAAGCTCTTAACTGAGTATGTTTGGGTTTTTTATAATTGCATTTTTAATTTTGTTATTTATTCAATAATTTATCGTCATTATTTGTTGTTATTGTTGATTAGTTATAAATATTCACAAATGCAATTTCTAATACGGTCAAAAAGTTTAGAGGGATAACCTTTTTTTTTAGATAATTTTTAGAAATTATCTAACAATAAAAGTTTATAGCTTTTACAACTGTTCCAATTGCTATAGATTACTTACGGCTGCTCCATAAGAGATTAAATGAATTCGTTACTGCACGTTGATAGTAACTTCTGCGTTATCTTCCACTAAGCACTACACGCAGTCAATTTGCCAATTTAACATTTTATATAATGAAGCACTTTCTTACCAGAATGGTACATGATATACATATGTATGTGGGGTGTTCCATACATATTTCTATTGAAAGCATTTTCTAATGGGAATTTAAAATCGTTTTCTTGCTTTTATAGTGCTTTTTTAAATTTTCCTAATAGAAACTTCTCCATTGGCCGCATTAGCTAAAATTCTCATCAGGTGATTTGTTTTCAATTGTCAAAGTTGTGTTTAACAAAAAGCATGTTAATATGCAAACTGTTTTGATAACTCGATTAAAGTTGTTGTATTTGTAAACAAAAAATGCTGTTGGTGTAGGGACGAGATTACCAGGTATGAATTCGCCTTGTTCATACCAATGTTTGCTAAAAAATTTCCATAGGTCTATTTCAAACGAGAGCGTATATAAATATTGTTATTTCAAATAACGATAATTTACCGATAAAAAAAACTTGTTTTTTTCGATTTGAAAAAAAAAAACTAGAACTAGAACTAGAAGAGCAAAACTAAAAAATGTATAAAAAAACATAGCATGAGTATGAAAATGTTTTCGACAAGACAAAAATATGAAAACTTTAACAGGAAATCTTAAGATCATGTTTTAACAGGAAATTGCAGCGAATGGAGATTCGGCATAAAAAAACGTTAAAATGCTAAAACTCAAGAATTCAACAAAATCGCTTGATAACGTTGAAATATGCAATATTAGCAAAATAAAGCAAATACTGACACTTGTTCGCCCTATTAACATACCCCATTAAATAGGAAATATTTCGTGTCGCACTATTGAAAAAAATTTCTATCGTTTTTGTAAGTTCAGTAGTATCTAAAAGTGATTTTACGATTATTCGTATTCGTATCGCCGAATATTCGCTTGTTTCATGACGTTTGTATTCGACAAATTTACTGCCTGTCCGAATACTCGTTTGGCCATTTATATTGAAAACAACAATAAAAAAACTGAAATTGTTTTTGTTTTCAGTAAAATGGCCGAACGATTATTTTCACTCGGATTCTATGAACGGGCAGTTAAGCGAATATTTAGCGAACATGTCCCAAAAAAAAAATAATAACATAATAAATATAGACAGACATAATACTAAAATATTAACTTTTATAAAAAAAATTTTCTCCTTGCGAAGTAAAATATATACATATGTACATATGTATATACAAGGTTAATCCGTTGCCTCTACACCAACTTGTCTAATGTCGCGTACTTTTATAAAAAGTCCATTTCTCAAAAGTTGTTTTTCCTATACGTACATTTTTCAAATAGTACTTTTCCGCAAAGTGCAAAGTCATTTTGTGCTGTCCGCCATATTCTGTTTATAGTGATTTCTTTTGATTTTGAGGATCTGTTCTCATAAATACCTTTCATTCGATAGCCATGTCATGGGTGCTCCACCATTTTGTAACGTTCTCCATATTGTGTTCCCAGAGATTTCATTATAGTTTATGCTTCCTTTTAAAAAATTGTTTTAATTTCATATCAAGGGTTTGGATAAAAATAGTAAGAAATTTACGTATTTAAGCACTATTTAAATGTCATTAAAGTGCCAAGGTACAATTTTATCCTTATATATTTGAATATCGAAAAAGTAAGAAAGCGCATTCAAGATTTTATCTAAAGGAAAAAAATACGAAAAAGCGTTTTGTTCTACGTTTAATACTTAGAATATATATGGGTTGCAAAGAGTTTCATAAGTTACTTTTTACCAAGTAAATGTACATTAAGGTCGGTCCATTTGTTCGGGTAAGAGAAAGCGTGAAGGAAAACTACTAGAAGAAAGTATCAAAAGCTAGCTCCCGCCAAGAGACATCAAAGTTAACATTTGGATAATTCCAATCCAAATCAATCATGAATTTTCTTGTCTGCCTGCGATCTCAATAAAATTTGGTATACTTGTTATACTCGCTAAGAAACCGAAAAATGGAAATTTTTAGGCCGCTAGGTCTACAGGGGCCACAATTTCCTCTAAAATTACAAAATCATTACACTTTTCAACTTCTAAATTCAATATCTTCGGTTATATGGCAGCTACAGCGGCCAATTTATATTTGTTGTAGAGCTCTTAATGTACAATGTAATGATTTCCTGAAATGCGTGATTATAAGAAATTGGTATTCGTAAAAGCCCTAGTCTCCAATATCAAACATAATTTTTAATACAAAAATAAAGAAACTATTATTAAATACAGCATATTTGTGCTGTACCGCAGTGTACTTTATGAAATATAAAACCTTATGTGTCAGCTAATTAACAAGAATTCATGATTTACTTTAATGAAATTTAGAAACAAATACTCTAGATTGCTGAATGTGCTAAACGGCTGAGTGTTTAAAGTTTAAACAATCTTTTGTATAGACGTATATTTATAAGATGCTGTTCTCACATTCCGTACAGTAAATTCATCTAGAAAACGTTTCTGTTTATATTTGATTCAGCATTAAAACTCCTCAGAAATTCATGGTATTATATTTCATTTGCATGGCTGTTTATTTAATAAAACTTTCATAAATATTTTTATGAATGCTTTAGGGATAGAAATTTAGTTTGTTTTTATTGAACCATTTCTTAAGGCATCTTTTCTTTTAAAAACGGACAGACATAGAACCAATGAAACACAGTATAACAGATAGATATACATACAAACAGAGGCCAGATATACTATCATAGAGACACGTAAACGAACAGATATAGTCTGACATTGTCATACCGAGCGGTCAATGTGGTAACACTGTGACATCACCCTATAGGTGTCTTTTAAGTGCATGAGTACTTAAAATAATATAAATGACAGAAATATTGTTGGAATGAAATTTTTTTATTGTAATCTGGTAGATTTTTGCATGGTATTTAGTTTTTAAATATGAATATGATTTCCGACACATGGTAATTTTATCGAAATTGCTGGAGCAGATTGTCTGTGTCTGAGAGTGACGATGGTTGAAGTCGTCTGCACGTTGACTAAAAAACCAAAAACTGCAGAGTTCGATCCCAGTTTCGGACTAAGTCATAAAAACATTTCGCATTTTTTCTGATGTGCATTTATATGTCTTTGAGTGTCAGTTGTTGTCGGAAGGTTTCAGTGGCGAAGTCGTAGTCACTGGTCACTGAACAGTACCGGCTTCAGCTGTAATCAATCCACAGGCACATCAGAGAGCCTCCTTCTTCGATATTTTGTAGCTTCAGCGAAGTAAAATAATTACTAAAATACCTACTAAAACCAAGCTTCAAAGCGGCATGAATTCTAAGAAAATAATCAAAAAAAAAACCAAAAACAATGCGAAATTTTAATAATTTTTAAAACACTTCTAATTTGAAAATTATGCAGTAGAAGTCCGAGAGGCTGGACGGTCTATATCTGCGAACGGTTAATCATTTCATAGATATTCGTTAACTAGATGTAAAACAAAAAGTTTTTCTTTTCATCACTTTGTATACCAACACAAAGTTTATATGCCCTTAAAATCTTTTTCATAAATTTCATTTCATTAATAATACTCTTACATTTTTCTATTATTTAAAATTATCTTTCATTTAATAAAGAAAAAAGTAAAACAATTTTTCTAATAAAATTTTTTGCTTCTTCTATCAACAGCTGCTGGCCATGTGTTTGTATTCCTTATTGCATGGACTCCTGCCAAAGTGCCAAACATTATTGTCCGAATTGTAATGCTTACATTGGAGAATTTGCCAACTAGGAAAAGTTTGCTTCAATTATTGAGCCTTTGATTGTATTATTTAAAATTCAAACCGATATATACATATATATTTTTGCATAATTTTAATTTTGGAAATCGTTCTGTAACAACAATAACATTAAAGTAACGTATTTGCAGCACGTCATAACTTTTATACAATTTCATTTTCAAAAAAATTTTATTCCATATAAATGTACAATATATACATACACATGCTTAGATATTTATGAACAACACTGTACATAAAAAGTTTAAGGCGAGGTCAGACGACGGAAGAAGTTTAATAAAAATTTTTGTTATTTAAAAGCATTGAATGCAATAAAATATTATGTTCGAAATTAAATTAGCACTGTACTGAAACACAATTCCTACTTTACTGTACTACCTGTACTACCTGTACTACTTCACTTTACCCACTTACTACTACTACTTAATGGCACTTCAATCAAATCCAGTACAGCTACTCGTAAAGTTAAGCAAATAAATTATAATTTCTTTTATAATCCATATCTTATCGTTATTTATTTTACTCAAGTTTATTAAATTTTCCACCGTTTTATTTATTTATCGATTAATTCTGTTTTTCTTCCATTGGACGTTTATGGCCACGTATGTTATATTTTTAATTGCTATTTGCTGTATTATTGCTGTACTAAATAATGTAGGAATTTTGTATTGACTGTTATTTTAAAAAATTTTATACTATATCTTTTCCATTCGGTTGTAGTTCCCATGTGCGTATCCCTAGCTTAACCGTCTGCGAAACTATCTGGAATATGTTTTTTTTTTTGAAAGGTGTTTCCGCAGTGTTGCTCATATCTTTCTTTTTTTTATTAAAGAAGGATTTAGTAAAGTATTTTCATTTAACTCACGATTGATAATATGTTTTTCAATTTGTATTAAGTTCTGGTACGTCGTCTGGGCCGTTACTCTATACATCCAATTTGAAGAAAATGCTCTCGAACAGAAATTTCAATAGCATTATATAAAATTTGTATAGTTTTCTTATCGAATCGTCTGAGAGAGTAACTAACTGTTATGTCATTCAACACATTCAAGACAGCAGGTCACCGACTGCAACCTGTCAAGAATAGAATACATGTGTATATATGAGCATGATTATTTTAACGATAACACGATTACATGGCTACACGACCACCGTTACAGTTGTGGGCAACTTGGACTAATTGCTATTTTTGTGAGCGACATGAAGAGATTTAGTGCTGCCAATAGAAAAACTATAAATGGGACCCTATAAATATTTTATTTTGTTAAGGAGAAACCGCTACCACAAATGTAAAACATTTTAAATACATTATGAATCAAGAAGATTTATTTATTTTATTTTTATAAATGTAAAATATTTCAATGCGACAACATAGAAATCCTATTTCTATTACAAACATCTATCAGCTTTCAGCTGGATGCGGTGTATCTGCTGCGTCGAAAATAATTAAGTAGCCGACTACAAGGCAACGAATGCTTCTAAATTTGTTTTTTTTTTTCTTTCTACTTACACTTTTAATTTTACTTGAAGTGTTATAGTGTGAAAGCAAAATGTATATTACTTTAGATATTTTGACAGTCTCACCAAATCTCATTAGATTTCTTTATCGCAAAGTCTTATGAAAGTCGTAAGACTTGTATTGCAGTCTGAAAGGGCTTTTAAAGAGAGAAAAAACACACCTTTTTATCTTGAACCAACACTCAGTAGCAAATGACCCCTAGGCATGCGATGCATTGAGCTGGAACTAGAGTGCGAGAGTTGACAGGTGGTGAAGCTTTTGCTTTATATTTATATTTGATTCGCTCAATTTTTTCTTTGTTTTTGTTTCTGCAAAAATACGTACACGTAAAGCAAAGGTACATTTGTTTTCGTTTTTACTTGCATATAAGTCTGAGTTTAGACGAGAAAATATTGGGAAGAAAAACATCATCTTTTTTGTTTTTTTCATTCGCGGTCACACAGACAAAAATGTTGCCGGGAACTTTCCATTATTATTGTTAATATTGTTCCATTGTTATTGTTATTTTTGTAAGCACCGAAAATGAGAACAAACCATGTCGCCGAGTACAGAACACAAAAACGATGCACTCTTCCCCACCCGTAATATGCTACCAAAGTAAATGTTTCCTCGTCTAAACTCAGTCTAACAAGAGGAGAAGTGTTTTGTTTAATGATGTGAGTAATAATTTTAATGTCATTTTACTAGTAAAGTATTAAATATTAATTAAATAACATTAAGATTGCGCATATCTGTGCCGAAAAATCTTGAAAACCATATATATTATATAGTAGTGCCGTTAAAGGAATTACAAAAACCGTGTTTGCCTAAAAAAATACCTAAATGTCCATATTTTGTTATAAATAAATTTTGAATGTAAAATATAATCTTTTTAAATATATATATATATATCTTTGCTTACTTTATTATAAACGCTTATTTTAGTATGCATGCATTGTTTTTCGTGGCCATCGTATGTTTTAGCATATTTTTAAATACTTGCCTATTTACGTAAAATTGTTAACTTTAAATCGTCACAACTCTTCCAAAAATAATTCTTTTTAAAAATATTATATATGATTTTATTTTATTAGTATATTACGCGTAAAATAAAGTAATTTTTCTGAATTTTATTTAAATATTTTTTTTTGCTACATATATATGCTACTCGAATCTTTTCTGTCTATCTGTCTTCTTAAAAAACGGATTTTTGGCTCGTTGAGAAAACGTAAACTTACTTGGTTTATAAATATTAATTTTTTGTAGGAAAATTCAGTGAAAAACTGAAAATCTCGTACCAGATTAACAGCTAAAACTTTTAATGCAATATGACCATAACGCCAGCCTGTAAGGTGGTTATAACACATTAAAATATCTGCCCTCTTAAATGCGCGCTTCTAAACACTTACCCACACAATTCCTTACACCTTTCGAAAATGGTATATAGGCATATGGATGACGTCGTTCTACATTTTCTGGCAAGAAGTTATCCGGATTAAATTCTTCAGCGTTTAAACCCCACAAATCTTGACGACGATGTAAATGAAATATCGAAATCAATATTTGAAAATCTCTGGGCAGTTTTATTTTGTCGGTCAAATTGCAACTCTCCAATGATTCACGACCTATAATGGTTATGGGAGGCATAAGGCGTAATGTTTCATCAATTACCATATTCAAATAAGTCATTTGATCTAAATGTTTTAATTCTATATTGTCACTGCATCCGATTATTTGATTGATTTCATGATAGAGCTTGTGCTGGACGTCCTGGTGCATGGCCAACATTGTTATAAAAGAATACAAGGTGGTGGAAACAGTTTCAAAGGACTTTTTAAGGGAAGAGAAATAAGAAATTAATAACTTAATTTGTCCTTCGATTTCTTATAAATAAACATTTAAAAGAAAATAACCAACTTCAAAAAGTATTTTTTATTATGTTTCCAATATAATTCGAAAGATTGAATCAGCCTTATATTTGTATATTGAAATTTTTTCTTATAAATTTTAACTCTACAAAAACAAACGTGTATTTTGTTTGTGTAATAAAATCTCCGAACTGTCAAAGATGCTGCCTTCCAAAAAAAAAAAAACGTTTGGAGAGAAAAACCAAAAGCAAAACATTTTTGCATTTTTTAGTGAAACGAAATAAATTTATATAAAATTGTAAAAAAATAAATAAAAATAAAAAATTTTAATTTCAAATGTGTTTAAATATTTTTTCATCCAAAATTATATGTAAAACTTTTCAGGTACAAATTATAACAAAACAAAAAAACAAAATTTTGTACGAAAAGTTTAAACAATTTTAGACAGTGCGAAGAAAAATAATAATAACAACCGTGTGAACTTACCCCGATAATCATTGTATAGGTTTCCGTAACTGTATCATCCATTTGAAAGATATTCTGTTGTTGAAATTTTATGGCACGATCCAAAAAGTGCACATCTTCTTTTTCCGTATTGAAATTAATTTTTCGTTTGATCAACTGAAATATATTTTTTAAAAAATGTGAATTTCTACCGTACTACCAATAAATTTTAATTTTTACAGTATTTTGTGATATTCAAAAAATATTTCTATTGTTCCAAAAAAAAAAATACTTAAAATTTTATGTTGTTTTCCAAATATTCGAAATTTATTCTTCATATATACTTGTGGTATAGTTAAGCTGTCTACATGTACATTTCGTTGATGCTTATACCAACTCATCAATAGGTTAGGTTAGGTCGGCCCACTTGGGTCCAATTTATTATTGTCCCATTGTGAAGTTTTCCCTTATTTTTAAACTTTTTTAACTAAAAGTAAAACGACAAAAATTTCAAATTGCGGGAGTGTGTGTTGATTTTCAAGTCGTTGAAAAATTAAAATAGTTAATAACAGACTCATTACAATAGTGAACTACTTCAAAAGTTCAATACTTCTGGCAATAGAACTGGAATAAATTAATGTCGATTGCAATTTTAGGAAAATATTATTGAAATGTAGGGGCTGCTGTTGGCTGACTAGTACAGTTAAGAATATTTTCTGATGTGCATTAATGTTTTTTGCAAATGTATATGTAGTACATACCGCCAGAGATCGGAAAGTCTACTTTACAACACCAGAGTTGTGTAAGCCTTAAGCCCTACTGTACCACTTCACACTGGCGGCATACCCTATGGAAATGTCTTCAAATTTGAGATAATAACATTTTATCGAAGCTATGTTTGGTAATAGTCCCTCCAAGAATTTTTATATTTTTTACTTTTATATTGATTATTGCAGTTATTAAATACTTACATTCTCCAGGTATGATTTTAAATTTGTTATTATATTATAATAATCGGGTGTCCGTATTAAAAATGATAGATTTACAAAAGATAGTGCCATACCAGTCATCAGTTTGCCTAGTAATCTAGAATTATTAATAAATAATACAATAAGAATGTTATTTAATTGTACGCGTTTTTTTATAATTTACTTATTGAAATTTTCCGCCATATTTTCTTTAACAATTTCCCCTTCCGCTAGCACTGAACCCATAGTAGTGCCTACAAACATAATTAAAATTTGTTAGTTCTTTATCTTATTAAAAAAAAAATGCTTATTTAAAGGAAAAGCATATTTTCAATAATTTATTAAGTTTTGTTTGAAATTCAGATTTTGCCCTAAAATTTTGTGGGAATAATTATATACTTAATCTTACAATTAGCAATTCAATGCAAATAAAAACTTTAAACATAAAATAATGAAAAAATTAACAACATCTTATACATGTTTTGGCCAATTGAAAGCAATTACATATTGCCGAATTGTGAAGTTTTAAATAAAAAATTACTATAAAAGTCCTGATTTCAGTGGCGAAGGCATAGTCACTGTTCAGTTAACAGTACCGTGACGTGAAATTATTCACGAGGAATTTTTTCGCGATTGCTAATTTATGAAAAAGGAGAAATATTTCAAGGGAAAAACTATTCACGATAATGGTGAATACGATTAACTTAAAAACATTAATTATTTATTTAAGGAGTGTAGAAAAAAAGCCAAACTTCGCGTAGCCGCGATTATGATGTCACTCAAATAATTTCAAATTACCGAGCGGATCTAATCACATGGATTTTTTTTAAATTTATTGAATGTTTTTGAAGGGATCTGCAACACAATTCAAATTCACGCGAGTTCTAATTAACGAGTTTCAAATTATTATATGTAAATTCCGGACTATGAAATACTGATACACATCATGTTAATGGCGAATCATTTAAAATTGTTCTTTCCACGAATCATTTAACTGGTTGGCACTCGAAAAAGCTATACTTATATTCAGTAATATATTCCATTAATTCGATCCCCTCTTATATTAAAAGAATGCAAACAAGTTTAACTCACCCACAGACATCTGTAAAGTTTCTTGCTTCAAGTGATGGAAAATTTCATGTTCTCTGCCATCAGTCAAAGATTCAAAATAGTTTGAAATCTTTTTCGAACATTCATTAAAATGCGGCATAAACTGTTGTATGATTTGAGGAGCAAATGAAGGGTTCATCAATTTGCGATTATGTTTCCATTTGAAATCTGAAAATGAGTTAATAACAACTTACTAACTGCACAGCAAAAAAAAAACAATGCAAAAGAAATAGTGAATAGTTTAAAAAGTGCATGGGTTCTATTGCAAATGAACTGATTCAAATTAGCTGAGGAACCCACGATTTTAGCACTGGAGTGTCATTGGGAGCATGAGTTCATATTTAACAAACAAACCCGTCTTTTAATTGAGTGTTTAGAACCAATGAATGTTCTATGATTTGCTTACGTTTTAGCACGGTTTACTGAGTTTTTATAAAACATTTAAAAATTTATTCAAATTATAATTACAATTACGCAGTTGTTCATATTCGGCAGAGTTGAATGTGCTTTCCATGAGTTCAAAACTGATAATCTCGTTAACATTTAAGATTGCATGAAAAAGTAATTCAGATAAAAAAGTGCTTAAGAAGCCATAATACCAACTTATAATTAATGCATTCACTTTTTGTTGCTGCATAATGAGTAAGAAGCGTATAGTGAAAATGAAAGTATGAAAAAGTGGCTTGGTGTTTTTGTAAATGTGATCTCCCATTTCCATTGGGAGTTTTTAACTAAAATTCTTTCTAATTTGTTGGCGTTTGTTTCTTGAAGTTTGGAATTTGCAACGATTTAAAATTTTGTTAAATTTACAGTTAAGGGTATAAAAATAGTATAATTATAAAATTTCTTACATTTACTGGTGATTATGCCATTTGGTAATGCTTCATTCATTGTTCCATAAATAACACCAGCTTTATTGAGAAACTCATCACTGTTCAGAATGTGCTTAATTATATCAGTGTCTATTGTTACAATCAACGGCACATTGGCAAACCAAGTTAAATAAGACCAAGAATTCAATTCTTTAAAATAAGAACCGATCACAAACAGCAATCCTTAAGCAATTAAAAAAAAAATGATAAATAAATTCATGAATATTACAAACGAAATTTTATTTTCCCCCTTCCCCACTTACTGTGCACCGGTACAAATTTATATATAATTCCTATATAAGGTAAGCCATACACCACTGGCAAATATCTTTTTATATCCCGATAATTATTATACTTCTTTATAACATTATAAATTATTAGCAAACAAAACGGCAGGATATAAATGAAATGAAAGTTTATATAAAAATCTTTTACTAAACTAAACATATTTCAATTTGCAAATGAGATGCGGTACAAATTTCACATTTATATATACATTTATTTTTCAATTTGACAAATAATCTTTGACCTTAAATTTAAATAGAAATTATAATTTTTAACGACATAATTTAAATTTTACACGCGTCATTAATGGATATTTTTTTTAATACTTGTAAAATTATCAAGATGATTCTTTATTGCGTACTTTTCCCTAAAAATTATTAACATTTATTTATTTTTGTTATTATTATTACTAAATGTTGTTGTCTTATGTTTCAAGTAGGGTCAAATCTTCAAAGTGATTTATATAATTAAATAGTAGGGCAACTAGTTATGATGACAGCCTCGATAAATCTAACTAACACCAGTTAAAAGTCTGAGGTAAATATTCTTTAAATATTGTTCAATATCTTTTTTCTTAAGAGAAATTAAGCTGATTATTACTACCTTTATACGCACGTCTTGTTTGCTAACGAATATTTTCGACATATAACATTTTGACGTATAAACGGTGAGTTAAATTTTTAGTTTGAAATAACTTACTGCCTTCCGCAAAAAAAAAATTAACTGAAGTTGGTAAGCCATTGTTAGGCAAAATTCCTTAAAGTTTCATTCTACCGCGATTCTTAGCTTAAATCACGAAATCTATTCCCGATTAATGAAACTATTTGCATTGTATAAGTTGTCACTACTGCACATGCGAAATATACAATTCCTATGGGCAAATCCTGAGTGACGACAGCTATAATGAGAATTGTTCGTGCAACGTGTAAATCGTTCTAATGCCGACTCGATTCCGTAATCTGCTTTAGGAACCACAACAAATTGTTTTTCTCAAGTTCAATACCATATTCACACGGACAGCAGTATTCGTGGTTGGCTCTCTCCGTCGTAGTTTGTACCCCAACCATGATCAAAACTACTTTGTTCGCTCTACTAATTGCGAACCATGTTGGTTCATTCTGAACGAACCACGAAGGAATTAATATTATCTCAAATTTTTATAACAAATTATGACAAGTTTATCTGAATTAACTGAAAAAAAAAACAAAATAGAAATTAAATTAACACAGAAAAAATAAGGGTGTAAAATAGAATAAATAAAATAATTTGCAAAAATAATAAATAATATACATATAGATATTAAAAAAAAAAAAAATGGTTGGCAATCGTGGTTCAGAGAGCAAACCAAGTGGTTCATATTGCCGTGTGAACATTGTATAAATGTCTCTCTATATTGTGAACTCTATTGATAAAAATGAAAAAACAATTCTAATTAAATATTGGTAACACCGCGTGCCCCTGTCGCTTTTGTTTAAATACTAAAAATTTCTATTAAATATCAGATTTGGGGCCAATAATTGACATCGTATATATGTTCCCATTTAAATACGATAAAAATGTTGTAGCAATATCACGTTTTAGAAAGTTTTCCAAGCAACAGCTGTGTAGCAACAATAAAGAAAAGTTAGTTAATTGTGAGCCGCTGCACGAATAATCGCCCTTTGTCGGTATTTGAGCAATAAAACGTCGGCAAAGCAAAATAATAAATAAAATATATCCCTTTAACTTAAAATTAACACCAGAAGACGCCGCAACTTCACTTTCTAATTATCACGCAACTGCAGAGTCTTATCTTCCTACCACTTCTACCACCTGTACATTCTCTATACTATCCCTATGTAGGGGAAATCCCCTGAGCAATGGTCCAAGAAAAAATCTCAAACGTCCAAAACACGAAAATGAAGAAACGCTCAGAAATGTGTATAATAAAAGTTTGGTGATTTAACACTGACTTTGGATGATTTACCATTTCGCAATATTTTGGAGTTTGGGTGGTTTTTCATAATGAGCGGATAAGAATCAGCCGTGAAGCCGATATTCGACATATGCGGAGGGAAAAAAATTTTATCGGCGGAGATGCTATTTGGTATTCCCGGAGAAATAATTTTTTATTCCCGGCTATGTAGACAATCTTTCATTAGCGAGGCCACTATTTTACATACGGGGATAAAAAGCTTTTTAAGCCGGGCCGAGAATTAGTAAACAGAAGTGCTTAATTTCGAAAAATTTCAAGATTTTCGGTAATTGGCTTACTTAATATACGTTAGTTACTAATATTGATTACTTTAGACGCAACGCTAAGAAAGTTTAATCATACAAAATTAAACAGTTTTCCCCATATTGTCCGTCATAAAATAAGTAAAGTGTGATATACTTTATGAAATGTCGCAAATAAAAATAACTTTTTTTTTTTTTTATTAAAATATAATTTATAATTGATTGTAATAAAAAGTAAATGTCACATTATTGTGGTAATACATAAATAAACTATGGACTTAAAATACTACTAAATTTCTCATTCTTAATAATTTACTTGAAAATTAATTACATTTTTTCTATTTTTACGCACTTAATTCCATTAAAAAATTTTAGATTCTCTTTTCAATCTTAATTTTTGGCTCTTTTAAATAATGCAAACTTATTTTCTGAACAAAATATAGATCGTCATAGGGGAAAGTGGTAGAAAATTTATATTTTCTAACAACAGCCAACAGAAAGAATTTCAAAGAAATATCAGCAAATCGCCAACCTATAACAAGTTATCAGTTACTAAATTGAAAATTATTATTTTCAGACTATGCCTGGCTCACCTACGCAATTCCTCAAACCTTTTGAGAAGGGCACATAAGCATACGAAGGACGTTTTTCTATCTCTTCAGCTAGAAAATTATCAGGATTAAATTTGTGGGCATTAGAACCCCAAAAAGTTTCGCAACGATGCAAATGGAACAATGAGATTAAAACCTCAAAGTCGCGTGGCAGAATAACCTCTTCTGTCAGTTTGCAACTTTCTAACGTCTCGCGTCCTATAAATGGTATTGGTGGCACCAAACGCAGCGTTTCATTTATGACCATATTCAAATATGGCAACTTGGTCAGATGATCGAAAGTAATTTCTTCTGTGCTGGTTATAACTCTACTAATATCTTCGTGGAGTTTATCTTGAACATCTGGATGCATCGCCAACATCACTATTAAGGAGTAAAGAGTTGTCGATGTGGTTTCATAAGACTTGGGAGAATGAAAGGAGAAGAAATTTAATTTAAAATCAATATTTGTTATGTTATTTATTTATAGACAACGAAAGCTCGATTCTCGCAACAACCCGATTTTCGGAACAGTCAAAAATTTTACGTTACAGTCTTCATAATTGCAACTAAAGGGTGGTCCAAACAGAATAGATAATGTTAATTGCAGTCACACCTAAACGTCATATTTTTTGCCCAAATGAATTTCAAATTTCTTTGCTTCAGTGTTTGACAAATTCAACCAGTCGAGCAGCGCATTAAGATTGTTGAAACATTTTACGAAAATCAAAATGCATTTCGTGCACTTCGTAGTTTTTTTGGTCAGCATAATCTACCAAATGTATCCAAATTGTGCACAAATTACGGCAAACCGCGTCTGTACAAAATGTGAAGACACCTGTGCATGCTCGCCCAGTACTTAGAAGCGTAGGTGGAAATAATTCTATAATTCAATTATTTTTTAAGAAAGTTGCTTGCCACAATCGAAGAAGTTTTTCATACAAAAATGTGGCATCTTCAAGAATCACAAAATCCCGTCTAATCACCGCATTTGATATCAAATAAAATCCACTGAAATTTCTTAGTTAGTCTTGGCATTCGATATTGAATAAAATGTGTCGTAATTTGACATGATTGCTTTCGATATCGAGTAACAAAACATGTTACATCATTCGATCTGCTCTTCGATACTTCAATGTCTATAGTATGGAAAAAAAACAATTTATTTAAGCTCCGAAAGTGTTTTCTACATGGTGGCCCAAAATGAATAAAGGGGTTTGAGCTCAAAAAGCCATTGCGTCTCTCGCAGTGTGTACTGTGGATCCATCCTTTTGAATGGTTTTCCACAGCTGTCCTTAAAAAATTTTCCAACATTGTCCGATATATAATACCAGTGATGCAAACGGCGACTCCTTGTTGTTTTTCAAAAAAATATGGGCCAATTATCCTTTCGGGCGAAACACCGCACCAAACGGTACAATTAAGTGGGTGTAATTCTCGCTGTTAAACTACTCCACGATTTTCCGTAGCCCTTTTTGCTTACTAACAAACCCATTCAATTGGAAATGGGCTTCGTCGCTCATAATTAAACTATAAAAAAAAAACAAATTATAAAAAAGCTATAAGGAGTTCAAACAGCTTCGTTCCTTTTGGGCCACCCGGTATTTTTCGAAACTTAAACCAAAAATTTGAAAGCAAATAAAAGTTTTGCGAAAAAAAAAAAAATAAAAGTTAATTTCAATTATGCTGTCCAGAAACATTTTGCCAAATTACTGCTGCCGCCCATATTTTGCAATATGTATAACATATTCTTCTTCGGAGTCTGATGAGGATAATTAAAATATTATTGACACATTCATTACTTTTACACTTTAAAATTATTAACACGTTTTTTGGCACAAAATTTGTTCGGAAATCTATTTCAATTTGCTAACAATTACAATTCGATACATATTGGGATGATTTCCTTACGTGATTCGTATCGAAATATTATGCGATACGATAGTTTACTCGATATCGAATCCGGTGATTAGAACCCTGTTTTTTTTCGGGTTGCGAAAATCGAGCTAATACTGTTTTTTTATTTACCCCACTTATCATTGTATAGGTTTCAATTATTGTGTCTTTCGCATGAAATAGTCCTTGTTCTTGATACTTTAAGGCACGATTCAAAAAGAATTCGCTGTCTTCGTTACTAATATGTTTATCACGTTTGTACGATATTGCCTTTAAATTCATTATTAATTAGTATTTTTTTATTATAATTGTTACATTCAAGGCGGTATTTATAAATAAGCCACTTTCAGAACGCTTTGTTTTAAAGTTTCCTAAGTTTCGTAAAGGAAACCAGTCTAAAATCTTTCTGTAAGAAAATTACTTAACAGTTAAGCGAACTAGTTTTTATTGGAAACTCATCTATAAACCACTCTACAGATACCTCGTCTAAAAGCGTTCTAAAGAAAAATTTTTCTGGAGGAAAGTCGTCTAAAAAATTTCTGCATAAAAGTTGCATCGAAATTTTACATCTAAAAGATTTATGTCAGCAAGTTAATTTTTTTTTATCTTGGACCAGTACTCAGGGGATGACCCCTATACATGCGATGCATTGCGCTGGAACTAGCAAATTAGGTTATGGGAAGTATTAGAAGTATTCGAAAGGTTTTTGGTAAATCTCGTCTAAAAGTTGTCTGTATGAAATTCGCCAAAAAACTCGTATGCAAAATTTGTTTAAGGTAACTTCTCTTAAAGATTTCAGTACGAAACTGTTCTTTAGTAAACTTGACTAAAACGTGTTCATATTGTACTCGTTTGTGAGTTCTTAATGGAAAACATGTCACGAAATTCCTTCGAGAAAATTCATGTAGAAAACATGCGAAGACGTCTGCATATGAAACTCGTATAAAAGGTTTCCGAAGAAAACATCTGTAAAATATTTCTGCAGCAAACTTGCCTATGTGTGACAGCGCATAGAGAAAGGGACCTAAGGGTAAAAAAAACAATTTTCACTTTTTTTTTTTTATGTGGACAACATCTGAGCATCGAATGAGACCTATCCCATGCCTCAAAAGTGTTCCCTCCCAGAGATATGCGCGTTTTATGAAAGTGATGGTACACCAAAGATACACGTATTTAAATCTTTTAAATGGTTCTTCTGAACAAAACCGGTTTTTACCCTTAGGTCCCTTTCTATTTTGCGCGTCACATATGTGTTCTGTTTACAAATATTCTGATATAACTATTTTGTCTTTCTAAAATTGTGTAAAAAAAGTACGGAATAAAGTTCGCTTAAAAATTTCAATAAGAAAAGTGTCAGAAAATTTTTTTATGAGAAACTCGTGTAAAATTTTTTCATCCAACTCTGATGAAAATTTTGATTTAAAAATTCTTCGAAAATATTTCCTGAAAGATTGATTAAATTTTTATAAAAAAAAAAAATTTCAATGGGAAAATTGCCTGACGAGTTTTCTTTAAGAAACTCTTCTAAAATGTTTTCATTGAAAAGCTATTCAAAATTTTTATTTAAGAACTCGTCGAAAATGTCACCTGAGACATTTTTTTTTCTTAAATAAAATTTTCTGCGATAAAGTAAATAAATTATTAGTTTATTAACCTCGTTGAAGGCTTTCAGAACGCTATCTAAAAGTGTAAGCAAGAAAAGATTGTTAGTAGAAATTTCGTGAAATAAATTTGTACCCGTAAAAAAAATTCTAAAAGCACTGTGCACTAAAATTTAAGCAATGTTGGACTTACTTTCTTCAAAAACATGCAAAGATATTCCAAAATTTTATAATATGATGAGTTGCGTACTAAAAATCCTAATTTCATCGGTGACAAGGCCGTATCAACGCAAATCTTTTCCATCAACCTTAAAAGAATTTAAAAAATGCAATGACAATTTTAACTTGCTTTCTTTTTATATTTTATATTTACGAGTGCATATTTTCCACCATTTCTGTACTTAAATTTTGATAGGATTTGTTCCCAGGGCCCATAATTGATTCTGTAAAAATAAAACATTTTCAAGCAATTTAGCATTTCAAAATCCCTCAAACTTCCCGCTCGTAGCATTTAACAGATTTAGATAATTTTTATATAAATTTGGACGTTTTTCCAAATCAGTATTAGTCTCTTATTATTTTAGGGGCCAGGAAGCACCGCAACCAAGAAGATCTGTTGTGCAAAGGCCATATTAGACCGCCTTCCTGCGGCTACTAAGTAATCCAACTACTATTTGGGATCTGGTGTTCCACAGGTTGTGTTGAGGTACCACAGTTCCACCCAGGTGGAGAAAACTCTGTCTGGCGAGTACAAGAAAATGTGTCACTTTCACAAAAGTGACAGACCTTGGTCTCGGAGATAGTTCTGATTTGGATTGTGCTGCTAAGACGTTGTAGCTTCATAGCATGCGACTGGTCAGCAAGCTTCCTTGCTTCATTAATCTCATGTTCTTTACCCAGGTTGTATTTTAGCCGCTTTCTAACTGCTCTACTAAGTCGAACCTACTCGTCCTCAGTTTACCTCGATCATCCGGTTGGCGACCTGAGGCACTGCTGCCTCTCTTATTGCTTTCACTTAGGTTCCGTTCGTGCTTCGGCCCCAATAATAATAATATAGTTTTCCCTTCTATAAGGAAGTAAGGGGACGGGGTTGGTCGAGCGGTGTCAATGCCCCGGTGTCACGGTAAGGCTGATTACAATAAGATGGCACCCAGTATCTGGAAATCACCGTTAGGAAACACACTAACGTGTGTCATTCATCCCATGGTATGAATGACACCTGGGAGTTTGCCTCTCCAGATCCGCCAGGGGCACCTCGTGTAGTAGTGGCAAATAACCACAATGGTCGATCTTTAGACAACAGGCGATTACCGACGCATGCCCCTGTATCTACTGCCCTTACATGGGAGGCACTACGTTACTTCGGCCCCTTCCAAATCAGTAACTTTCTCTATAGCGGGAAGTTAAAGAAATTTTAACGTCATTTTCGCGAAGGCTAATAACGACTTATTGGCGTTTTTTTTACCGACTTTAGTCGTATGATGTCTGCTCTCTAAATAATTACCTAATGCCAACGCCATTATGGACTTTTGTAGAAAACTGAAAATCAAATGCTCTTTCCCATCCTGCAAAGTGTCAAAATGGCGAAAAATGTTTCCTGTGCTTCGTATAAAAAGCGGTGCGAAACGTTGTAGAATTTGTGGAGCAAAAGTAGGATTCATTAATTTGCGATTACGTTTCCATTTAAAGACTGAAAAGATAAATTTATTTTAAAAATTTAATGCGAACAAAAAAAAAAAAAGCTTTACTCACATTTGCTGGTTATTAACCCATTTGGCAGAGCATTATCCATGGACTTGTACAAAACATTGGCTTTGTTTAGAAATTCTTCGGAATTTAAAACATGTTTGATTAATTGCGGATCGATCGTCACAATCAGGGGCTTCATACCCAACCAAGTGAAAAACGTTAAAGATTCATTGAAATATACACCGAGTTTATAAAGGAATTCTTAAATTAATTTCAAAAAGAAAAATTAACAATTACAAAATTAAGTGTATTAAAAAATGTATAAAATTTTCAAAACTTACTATTCATGGGCAGCACGGTAAAAACTGTACCCACTATAGGCAGACCATAAAATGTGGGTATTTTGGACGTTATTGCATGATATTTGAAATATTTTCGTAACATCGCCAGAATAAAAATTACACAAGTTATTAATGTAAATATTTTAAAATTGATTAAGGCGAATAGAGATGCTTTAAGATTGAACATGTTGAATTTCACTGAAAATAATTTTCTTCACAGTTCACTTTTATAGAAGAACGTTTTTGGGCAACAAAATTTTTTAATTGTTGTTCAACAAGAATTTTAAATTGTTTTCAAAATATTACTTTTTCCTTTTAATTAATTTTATATTAAATGCAGAAAGTTCATTGTGTTCATTATTACTACTCGTACAACATTTTACAGAAACTCATTTTAAAGATGTAATTATGTGCCTTTAACGTCATTTTTGTTTGTTAAAAAGATGGAAAAAATAAATGTTCATATTTTGTTAAGAATGTTCAATTGGAGTTGAGATCATGAGTAATTTTCTGGTCACGTCTATGCGAATGCAGTGACGAAAAGTAAACTTCGGAAGCATGATATAATTTTTTTTCACGAAATACTCATTTAAAAACATTAAAATCATTCAGTAACTAGTTATTAATAATTTCAAATTTTTATTGGAGCAGGGTGACACAAAAGTGGTACAGAGAATCCACTGGAAACGCACGAAGAGCCATTGCATCTGCTCAAAGTGACTGTGTGATGCGACATGTGCAGTGAAAAGTGATTTACATTTACTTTTTTTGAAGACGCAGATGGCACCTCTGTAACCGCAACTGGTGAGCGTTACGGGCAGGTGCTTAACGAGTTTTTTTTTGCTGCATTGGGTGTCGGTCTTTATTTGTCTTAGCAGGAAGGTAGCAACCGCTTATACGATGGAGCTATTGAAATACAAATTTCCAGTTAGGGTGATCTTCCGCTTTGAAGATTGATTTTAACTGGCCAGCTCTAACTGCATCAGAATTCTTTAATTGGGGCTTTTAATAATCTATCAAACCACAAAATTTGCAGGTCTTGAAGCCTAACATTCAAGAAGAAATCGCAAATCTGAAGAAAGATGTTTGGCGAGCAACAATTCAAAACATGAATGGAAATCAGGGTACAATTGTATCCTTCTTCATGATCGACGACGGGCGAATTTTTTTACCTCTACGCTATATTATTTGAATTTTTTTTTATCTTGGACTTGCACTCAGGAGATAACCCCTACACATGCGGTGCATTGTGATGGAACTAGAGGAAAGTGATCGTAGGAGAAGTGATAGGAGGTGCAGCTTCACTATCTTACAACACTGTTTTTGCACGTTCTTAGTTTTATGTCTTTGATGTAGATTTTACTTCCCCGGTGCTACACAATAGCGACGAAGGAGGACGTTCTGCTATGTTTGTGGATTAGATACAGCTGAAGCCATTACTGTTCAGTGACCAGTGACTATGTGCCTCGCCACTGAAACCTTTCGACAACAACTGACCGAAAGTCACACAAATGCACATCAGAAAAAATGCGATATGTTTTTATCAGTCTGAAACTGGGGTTACAACCCAGGAAAAATTTTTCGTTTTGTAGTCAACGTGCGGACTACTTCGACCATCCCCACCCTCTTGCCAAAAGGTTACGTATATTCATCGGTAAATTCCTCCGAATACACCACCAAGAACAAAACATATATAGCTATTCGTGTTAGTTTAATAAGCATCCTGTTAGAGATTTTATCAATACCATTAGTTTTCTTTATATTAAGTTCGACAATTCCACCAGTACATCCCGAAACTCAAATATCAGATGTACTACAAGCACCAAAAGGTGGCAAATCATTTCTAACAGTGGTCACATTGGGTGTGAAACGTTTTCAAGTGATCGAGAAGCAAATTCCTGTAAATGTAAATGTAAATTAATGTTTGTGTATATGACATTTTAAAATTTCTAATTCAACAACGCGAGCAAATTTCAAGGGACATGGTCAAAACTGTTTGCAAAAAAACAAAAATTTAAAAATGGTTGCACTTTTGTTTGTTTGAAAATGATGAATGCTCAAATATAAAAAAAAAAAAACTACAAACGAACTAAAAGCTAATCACATGCACCCACTGTCGATGGAAAAACCTCTTCCAATATTTTTAGTTTGCATACAATTACATGAGCATGTCATTGAACAATTAAATGTAATTTATTATAAAAAAAAAATAATTAATGATTTTTTATAAAAATAGCAAGTTCATAATTAAACTTCGCGGTTGATTGCTAAGAGTTGTTGTGAAATGGTTTTCATATTTTCGATTTAGTTGATTAGTTTTTAATACAACACGACGATGTCGACACCATTCGGTCCGGAAGCTCAACAGGCATATTGTTCCATATGCCAAAAGCAAGCGACTACAAACGTCGAATTGAAGTCCTCAAATAAGACTCACCTTTTGGCGTTGCTTTTATGTGTTTTCGGGTAAGAAAATGATTCTCTTCTTGAAATTTGTAAGAGTTTTTTTTTTACATTTCAGTTGTTGCCCTTGTGCTGCATGTTTGTATTGTACAAAATGCGCTCGCAATGTGGAACACTACTGTCCAACTTGTAACACGTATTTGGGAGTGTACGAACGTTAAGTGCCGTAATGTGAACTGCAAATTTTAATTTTATTTATTTAAATTTTTTTTTTCTTACTTTGCATCAAATTAATACTTTTTTAATGATTTTTATATAAATGAAATTTTATAAACTAATTTTAATATGTAAACAATAAAAAAAACATGTCTTATTTAAAATCTTCGTACATTTCTTTAGAGAATATAATTTAATGCTTTTTATTGATAATTCTTGTAGCAGAAATGCAATGCGTCTTATAGTCAAAAACCAAATAAGGGCATCAAGTGTTGTCTATCTGTTAAAAATTTTCATGCTCATAAAAAATGTTTGCTAATTTTTCTGTGCTACAGCTGCCTTCTTCGTCGGTATTTGAGTAAAAAAAACGTTGGCTTTTGGCTAATTAGCCACAACTTTGCTTGAAAATTCATACGCAAACGCAGACTTGCGAATTAAAATCTATCTTCCTAACAGTTTTACCAGCAGTCAACAGTTTATAATATGAAAATCCATAACGCGTTGGGCCATGCATTTGTCAGCAAAAAACTAACAATTTAGTTGTTTCCACCTTCATCTAACGATTCATCTCCATTTTCGATTGATATTTCAATGAACAGTAAGTTAACATAACTATTCATTGCAGAACGTTGAGCATTTAATCATAGTACAGCATAGGACCGTTGAGCATTATAATCTAATACGTTTGACGTGCTTATTTAGCTGGGGTCAAATTGTGGCATGTGATTCGAATAGAAATTCACAACAAAATTTTATTAGAAATTTCGTTTAGTATCGAATAGCGCAATTTGGGTCCAGTTTGGCTGAAAGAAACTCATTTACGAAAAGTTTAACGAAATATTGGAAAAGTTAAAAATAAAATAAGCTTTTAATTGTAAAAATATATTTTATATTAAATTTATTAATAAAGAATATAATGTTTGCTCCAGGTTGTTATGCACCTCCGTCCGAAAAGTCCGAACTCCCAAAAATTCATCTAAAAGCGTTCCAGATAACAATTTTTGTGTAATTTTGAGAGAAAGTAAAATTTTTCTTTTCGGAATAGAATTAAATTATCAGCTGTGTTTTGTTTACATTTAAAAATTAAAAAATTTCTTTTTGTAAAGTTAGAAAGTTCTTATTTAAAATTGATTCAAAAGCAATATGGAAGATTTTTCGAATAAATTTGACGTTGTAATTACATAAACTTGTGCATATTTTTCACTTTCTTTAATCAAAAATGGTTTTCATTTTTTTCAGTTTATTTTCATTCACTTTTTTACATCTGATGCCAATAATACAAATGTTTTGCTTTTAAAATATTATGTATTTTAAGTGTCGAAAATCTCTTAAAAGAGGATCTGAAGAATCTGGATGATATACTCCTTAAAAAATAAAATCTGCATTTCCATTCTATCGTTCAATGCTCTAATGCTCTTAATAAAACTATGTGTCAATTATTACGTTTTTCATTTAAATTTGAAAATCTACTACCAGACACCCTTTATATAAAAATCGATATTCTGACTCATGTTAAATTGTTCACGTTTGACTAAAGGGCAATATGTTTTTAAAATATTGTATTGACCTCGTATATCAGCTCGTATATCCAGTACTCTGGAGATGACCCCCACACGTGGAACCAGTGGAAAGAGATAGCGAACGTGCTTTTGCATGTTCTTTGTTTTATAGGACTATTGTAGCGCATCTGATGTCAAGGAAATTTATTAAATTTTGAAGCTTTGTTTTAGTAGCCATATTTAGTAGTTATTTTACTTCGCCGGTGCTACACAATACCGACGAAGGAGGACGTTCTTATTTGCCTATGGATTGGTTATAGCTGAAGCCGTTAGTATTCAGTGACCAGTGACTATGCCTTCGGCACTGAAACCTTCTGACAACAACTGACATAAAGGCACATTAATGCTCATCAAAAAAATGCTGAAACTGGGTTCTAACACAGGGACTTTTTGGTTTTGTAGTCAACGTGCAGACTACTTCAGCCATCGCCACCCTCATTTGACAGAAGTACACACATTTACTGATACTCAAAGAAAAAAAAAACGAGAATCGACAAAACTCGTTTTCTATTGGGTCAATACGTAGCCGGTAAAATTAAAATCCCATAAAAATTTGAACTTCAGTATTCTCTGCTGAAGTGGAAAATTTTTCTTAAAAGCGGTCTACAGTTCCTTCCTTTTCTGCTTTCAGTCACTTACCAGGTATAATCTTGTAATATTTTCTCTCTCATATATTTTGCAATTTTTCGTATATTATATTTGTTAGTCTCGCACTGAACTAATTAATTTATTATAATTGTCGATCTTAGTCATAAATTTAGTTTAAGATATCCTATGGTTTTTATTTATTATGAGCTCCCAAATAGCTGCCACAATTTGGACAATAATGGCGAGCACTCTTGCAATTATCGATGCAGTAAGGCACACAGCAGCAACACCTTGAAATAAAAGAAGAGTTCACAACAAAATTTCGTGACTTGCGTTGAACTTACGTCGTGAAACACAATATAGTGGCAATAATATGAGTCATCATGCTACTAGTATAATCACAACGTGTCATCTGTGTGGCATGACACGAGGGACAGAATGCTAAATAAGAACGTGAGCCAAACTGTTGAGATGCAATGTCTGCAAGTGAAAAAGAATTGTTTTTTTTTTAATTTTGAGAGCGAATAATATTAACAATACCTATTTAAATTATAATTAGACAATTAATAAGAGATTCTAAATAAATATATTTTAGTTTCTCGTGACAAAAAATTGCAATATACTGAGGCAAGCCAAGTATAGAATATGATTTCATATTTTTATACATTCAATAGATCTTTGTGGTTACGTTGAATACAGCACAACTGATATTTATTGCCTATAAGCGAATTTGGTTGCGAAAGGGTTAAAATTGCGTATTAGAAAGATGTCAATGGTACACGTTCTTTGTCGCTCAACTGACCTATTTTTTTATATGTATATTCTTGGTACTTGAAATTTGCGTATGTTGTACTTTGCTCAAACTATGAAACATTTGTAGCAAAACTTTTGACTTTGGTGCATATGTTTCGTATAGTGATTTATATTCTCGAAAAGTGAATCACTTCATTTATTTAAAAAAAATTCACTTCAATGCTTCCTTTTACAGTGCAAGCCTCATATGCAAAACCGATTGTTTAAGTGCATATTAAAATCGGTTTTAATTTCAACAGTCGATTTTTCATTTGGATGCAAATATTTAAACTGAATATCACACATTAAACAAGAAATGCAATGCACGTTTGGTTGACAAGACCAATAGTCTGGAGAGTGCCTTCATGTATATGGTGACCTTTTTCAGGCTTGTCAGTTTATTTCACAGTATTTTTGTGTTTGAGCGAGTGTATGATTGTTTGTTCATATGCCTGCCGATTTTTCCTATTGTCTATTTCTCATTTGGGCTGCTCATAGATTTCACTTTTACGGACCCTTTGAGTTACAGTACAAACATAACGACTGCAACATTTCAACATATAGCACAGTTGTGCAAAACCCGTTAATAGTCTTTCAAGCATCTTTTCAGTTCAACTGAATTTTATATATTAAAAATGCCAACAAAGATTAGAAAATTCTCTAATTTTCGCAAAAACTTAACTATTTTTTTAATATCTAGAAAAGAATTAAAATTTTTTTTATCGAATATTAACTTGGAACTGGTTGTTGTATCGTATAAATTTGTGATTGTTCTGGTAGTTGATTCAAATGCTGCTCTTGTTGTTGTTGTTGCAACTGTGTGGCCTGAGAAATATTTTGTAAATCTGGATATGCTGGCGGCTGACCAGCATCCTCACTGATTTCTAATGTTTCACCGGGCAAACGGTTATCCATTTTTTCCATTAATTCCTGTTTGCTGGGCATTTTTCAACTAATTCGTTTTCCGTGCGGAGTTTTTTCTGTTACACATATACACATTTAATTGAACTGAAATGTATTTCGAAATTCTAATGTGGTGCTGGCATGCGATTCTTTGGTTTTTCAGTGATAAATAAATAAATTTATTGTGGTTTTTAATGGAAGTTCTTTACACGGCAAATATTCAATTGGACAGAATGTATCGTCATATGTGTATGTACAACAGGATAAAGAAGCGTGTAGTACATGAATTGCAGTAGATTATAATTATTTGATTTAAAGATATCATCAGGTACAATGTTTAAAATTAAAATAAAAGTTTATTGATTTTGCTAAGTGATTTGAGTAATAATTAACCCTGATACTGCCGACCATTTCTGAATAAACCACTTTGAGAAATAACTTTGTATTATTGAAATTTAAGATATAAGATAACTTACACAAACACATATATTCAAATACATACACACATATGTGCAGCACAGGAACAGTAAAAGGGTTAAATTGTTCGTGCTAGCCTTTTTGAATAGATTATCACAAATACTGTTCTCTTGATGTTCCTGTTCAAAGTTTTAAAATTTCTGTAAAGCTATGAGTTTTTCGCTCTTTGTTTTATTAATTGAGCTGCAGAATGAAATGAAAAGAATGATAACCATTTAATGTCTGTTCATCTTGTGCTATAATTATGGCAACATACATACATGCATATGTGATAAGACATCATATACAATATACATTAGCGAAATATAGTTCATTGTAGAAAAATTTACTATCTCCTTTGAAATTTTAAAGTGAAATACAATTTTTATTAAAAACTAATTTTTAATCGCGTCTTTGCTCACGTTTTCTTTCAAATCCATAAGCATAGATGACAATATAGTATTAATAGTAAGCATCTATGTTCACAATGTCATTACAATTTTTTAAAAAGGTTCGAAGAGGAGTACAGTGAAAAATGTAGGATATCCGTTGGATAGTTATGGAGAGGTTAAATTTTTTAAAAAATATATGGCTTATGTGTCCTTCCAGACATTTTACATTTCATTAAAATCGTTACGAAAGTTTCGGAGCTGCCGTAATTTCTCTCCTATCAACTAACTGGTACAAATTTTCGATACCTAAAAACCATCCCTAGAATATTTTAAAGAAGACACAGAGAAAATTATTAACTAGAGTCGTCCGTTCTCCCGAGATGCGCTGAGCAACGAAAATTATTTTGTTTTTATTTATATTTATATTTATATTGGGAAAAACGTCAATTCTAATTGTTCAATTTAGTGACTATTCTCGGAAATTTGTAATGTCTTTTTTTCGTGAAAACTTCAAACCTAAGAAAATAAATTCAGGCAAATCGATCCAGCCGTTCTCAAGTGATGCGATCATGTACATGAACAATTTCATTGTTATAAGATACTAAATTAATCCATTGCGCTTCCCTACCCCACAGCAACTTATTTCATCTCGCCCAATTTTGTATAAATATTGTTACGGCAACCAAACCATCTGTACCAAATTTGGATACTTCTAATGCTACATAAATTAAAAAGGTATTTTTTTCTTAACGCTGTTTTTCCAAACAGTTCCCATTCCATTTTATTTTTAGTTTTCTTCTCAAAAATTCTTTTCATTTAATGCCACGAGTCCATGATCGCCATTTTGGGGCGTCCGATATATTGTGTTTGCAGAGATTTTATTATATTTTATACTCCCTTCAAAAATCCCTCTAACCCTTATCATAGGGGTGTATAAAACTAGTAAACAAAGGTACAAGTCGACTCAATATATGTATGTTCGAATTTCGAAAAAGTAAGAAAACACATTCGAGATTTCTTCTAGAAGAAAAAATTGCGGACGAAATGTTTGTTCTATGTGCAATACTTTTCTAGATGTGTGGTTGCAAAAGAGGTACCAAAATTCAGTTTGAAAAAGTATCGATCACCTTTTAAAGGCGATGGTGGCGATGGCACGATGGATGGTAGTCTGCACGTTGACTACAAATCCAAAAACAGACCTGGGTTTCAACTCAAGTTTCAGACTAAAAATTTTAAAATAAAAATAAACATATCGCATTTTTCTGATGTGCATTAGTGTGTCTTTGTGTGTCAGTTGTTGTCGGATGGTTTCAGTGGCGAAGGCATAGTCACTGGTCACTGAACAATACCGGCTTCAGCTCATAGCAATCCACAATCGCATCAGAACGCCTTCGTCGGTATTGTGTAGCACCGCCGAAGTAAATTAATAATAAAAATGGCTACTGAACCGAAGCTTCAGCACTGCTACGAATATAAACAAAGAACGTGCAAAAGCAGAGCTGCAAAATAATTAATTAAGCTTCACCTCCTGTCGTTTCTCCTACTATACTTTCCTATAGTTCCAAGCACAATGCTTAGCATGTGTAGGAGACATATCCTGAGTGCTGGTCCCAGTTAAAAAAATGAAAAAAATACTCGTACATGAACATTAACCACCCAACAAAAAAAGATAATTCGTTCACTATGAATTTGTATTTCAATGACTTCTTAAGCACTTCCATAGCTGAGGTCTCATGAACTCATGGAAAACACATTCAGCACTGCAGAGTAATGCATATGAACAACTGCGCAGGTGTGATTATAATTTCAATAAATTTTTAAATGTGTTACAGGAACTCATTAACCGATGATAAAACGTAACCAAATCATGGAACATGCATTGCTTTGTTTCGTTAAATGTGAACACATGATCGCCAATGTTAAAATCATGCGTTCTTCAGCTTAATTGAACAAGTTAATTTGCAATAGAACGCATACTTTAACTATTTCTTTTGCATGGCTTTTTTGGTGTGTAAGTTTTTCCATGCTCAAGTGATTAGTTTATTTTGCCACTGTTTGAGAGACCCTGAATGAATGTGGAAATTCATAACTTAATTACGTTATAAAAACTCATACCAGTACAACAAATTACGATGTTTTTTTTTTTATTTTTGGTTTTTTATTAAATGCGAATTATCAAAGCTTTTTCATAATTTTGTTAACTGATAAGGTTAATAAAAAAGCTGATGTGCTTATATTGTATCTGATAGTACATACATACGTAGATTCTTTTTCATTTTATGTAGGTATTTTATTACAAAGCAAACAATTATTTCATTGTGATTGCTTGTGTTACTCACCTATCTCTCGCGTAGAGTATAAGCAAATTTTCAGTGACAAACCTTCAACAGTCGACAACGAACCGCACAACTGAGAGAAAATAAAAACGAGAATATACAATAATACAATTAAAAGAAAAGAATAAATATTAAACCAAAAAAAAAAAAAAAACAAACGAAAAACTTTAATAATTCAGTTACATTTAAAGTTAAGAAGTTTAAGCAGGAGTATATAATAAAATTATAAAACAAAAACTAAATAAAATGGAAAAACAAACCTCGACTAATCCAACCAACAGCTATAATGTGCCTTTGGGTACCGGTACCAGCACTTCGAGCGGAGTGACTGTGTTTGATCCATCAGCAGTCAATTCCCCTCCACCTCCCTCTTATGACCAGGCCATAGGCAATGCCAAAACTACAACGGCACGCACATACTGTACAAGTAATGTATGGAATGGACCGGGTCCGGGAGTAGCCAACACTGCTTACAATATACCAACGACTCATACTACTACAACATACACTACTTATGGTCCAACGGTTCCTCCACCACAACAGTCAACAAGAAATCCGCCACAGCAAACGGCATTTGTTCAGCCGCCAGTTGTGATAATACAACGTAAGTAACATTCATGCAATTTATATATGTGCATATGTTTGTCCACAACCATTAGCGAAAGCTGAGCTTTTTTATTTAGGAGCTGAAGGGAGTGGGTATTGTTTATTAGAAATAAATACTTCATGTTATCGGATGTTTAACATTTCAAAAAGAATATTTATGTGACGAGCTTAACAACTCTCACCTTTTCTAAAGCAGACCATCTACGCACATTTCGTATAGGTTTGTTTATATGTATGTATGTATGTACATATGTATACTCGTATATATAGAAAATTTGAATATTTATAAGTAAAATATAAAACAATTTGTATAAGTTATACGGTTTCAGAAATTCCCTGTTTTTTGTTTTTTGATCTACAAATATAATTTGTTTTGTTTCAGCTTAATTTATAAAGCTTCACACACTTCCAAACGAAAAGCCCTGTCACTGCCATACGAACATTGAAATTGTTTATTTTGAATGACTCATACGTGATACAATTTCAATTAAAAATAGAGTACTTAATCAATTCACACACATGCATACACACACATGCATATGTGTACATATACATACATATATGTAAGTACGTACCCGCTTGACCAGAGATTAGATTTTAAACGAATGTTCGCTAAAGCATAAAATTCTGGACATAAAGATATTCTGTAAATTGTGCGAAAATTTTACAAAAAAAAGAACATTTGCAAAAACGAACTGTTAGCAGTGATGTTAACTTTTTTATTTTTATTTTTGTACTGCCCTAAAAAATTGCTGTTTTTTACAAAAAAAAATTATATTTTCTTAAGAAAATAGATTTTTATTTGTAACTCAATATAGTCATTTAAAAAACAACAAAAGCCTGCATAGTAATAGTAATATAAAGTATTTAGAATTTGTACTTTCAGTAAAATCAATGTACACATGTATTTTTGTTATATTTAAAGCTTAACTAAAAAGTGTTGTTCAAGCATGCATGGCAGAAACATATTGAATTTCATTGCAATTGGCGTTATTTAGCTAATGCTTTCATGATTTGTTTTTAGGAGAAATATGTAGATTATGTGTTGACACATTATGAAAAGAATTTTTTAAAATTACCATACAAATATAGAAATTATGTGCCTACCGTTACAGATTCTACATACGGTTAACATCACTGGCTATTAAAGGTGATTTCTCGAAATTAACCATTCGCTAAATTCACAAAAATTTTTAAATAAAGAACAAATATTTACGTTTGTTTTATTTCTATGAGCACGAATTGATAGTCTATTCGTAGCTTGCGTTTTCGTTTCCCCCTAAGACCAGGGGCGTTTAAAAAAAAGTGAACATGATAGAAGAATTTACCATAAAAAAGATCGAAAGCAAAAAACAAAAATTAAAGTCTCTTTTTTATTATTAGCGAATTAAATATTGGAATATCGTTAAGAATGTTTGTTTTCGATAGTGCTAAAGATTCACTATTGATACGAGTATATAATCGAACCTTCGAAATCGAAATATTTGGTCCCAGATAATAAAAAAATTAAATACAACACGTGTAATTATTCCTCAAATGTGTAATTTGGACGAAGTCATGTGTAATTTCCATTTCTTCAGTGGCAACACTGTCTTTAATAGACACAAAAATATACGCACTGCTGAAATTATCGAACTTTTATCAACTTTTTATTAAGAATATTAAAGAAAAAAAAATTTTTGTTTTTTAGAACAACCCATGCAAGCCTTGGGTCCTGAACCGGTATATTTGACATGTCCTGGTTGTCACATCCCAAAATTAACACGGATTGAATACGAACCAAGTTCGAGGACGCATTTAATGGCTGCCTTATTATGTTTGGTTGGGTAAGTACTATATTATTTACGTAATTCTAAACATGTCTATTTGACATTACTAGACGAGCTTCCTTCCACCTTTCTTTTTATCACTACAACTTCATACGATTGACCAAAATATTTGAGGAAACTAAATAAAAAGTTATTAATTAACGGCTCTATCTTCCTAACATGTTCAGCACCAGTATATTCTCTACACTATTCGTCTCTCTCTATAGTTCCAGTGCAATGCATTGCATATGTAGGGGATTTTCCTGAACACTGGGCCTAGATAAAAAGTTACTCAAAATTAATTGGAGGTGATGACGATGACTAGATGTTAATAACCAATTAATTAAATGAATTCAATCAAGAAATATCTAAACGTTTCTTTTTTTTCTTGGACCCGTACTTGGTACTCAGGGGCTGACCCCTATATATGCAATGCATTGTGCTGGAACTAGAAAATTATGTTATGTAAGGAGGGCTAGATGGAATAGTGGATGGAATGGATCTGATTTGAATTTTCCCACATTAAAAGTGACTGGAAAGACCTCTGCGGTTAAGTTATTTCACATACAGACCGTTCCGCCAAAAAAAAAAGTTTTATCTGTAATGAGTAGAGCGATTTGCTACCAGATCGACCGCAAATGGATGCCCTTTTAATGATGTAGGCGTGTTGCGTATGAATGAGGAGTTTTGGGAACAAGTTTCCTAATTTCGTTAGAACTTCTGGTTCCTCAATATTTATACCACCCATTATTACATGTGAATCAACGTGATCGGGCATGCGTCGATGTGAGAGTGCATAGCGTTGGAAATTTGACATAGAAGGTCATTAAGAAAAATAAGAAATAGGGTAGGAGAGAGAATGGATCCTTGTGGTGCTCCTGAATTAATCTGAAACTCGTTAGATGAAATCCGGTCTATAACAATTTTCATAGCGTGGAGAGAAAATATCACCGACACCAAAAGCAATAAGTTTAGACAAACGTCCTCTATGCCCATGGCGTCCTCCACGGAAGCTATGTTCCCGGTCGCAAAGTAAACTATTGGACTCCAGATATTTTACCAGATGAAAGTTTAGATATGGTACAACATACTGGGATTGGGAGGTAATTTTCAGGGTTGCTTGCCACTCCCTTCTTGCAACTTTCTATCACTGTATCACTACAATAAATACTGAGCTGACTTTTTACCCTTTTTTTGGATGTTTGCTTTTTAATAACGAAAAATTATTATGTTGTGAAATAAGTGCATTTTGAAAAAGTGATTCAAATTTTGTTTTACTTTTTCAAGAAGTTATTCTTCAAAAACAAAATTTTCAAAACAATTTTCTCAGAAGACCGTTTTTCATTAAATGCCGTTTCGTAGGATACATTTGCAAGAAGTTAAATTCCCACAGCTCGTTCTGTAGTGCTCTGATGTCTATCCTAATGTACATCAAGGCGTCCTCCTTCGATGGCAATGTGACATATCAAGTTTATCACCTCCGATAAAATTATCTATATAAATAGCAATTATCCAAGATGAGATTAGGAACCTTTTCCATATTAATTTTGCTCTGGAACAAGTAACAGAGATAAGATCTTCAAAGGATAAGACCGATCTAGTGCAATGTATTGAAACAGTACTAATTTTCATTACTGCCATTTTGTTCCAATTATTCCTATTCAATACACTGAGAAGGTTTTATTAAAAATCATGTAGTCGATTTATTTTCCTTTGCATTTCTCTCCACGGTGTTTTTTACTACAGCACGAATTTCTTTTACGTTTGTGTGTATCTAGGCATGTTATTTCGGGTCCAAAAATAAAAAATATTGTTTTCAATTGTGTTCATTTAATTACTTTTGTTCTTGATAAATTTACTGATAAGATATTGAAACCAAAAAACATACAAAGCATTCACATGAAATGCTTTTTTTCTGTCTGTTTTATCTTCACAGAAAACCCAACAATATACGAAAATATTTGTTAACAACGACTGCCAGTATTAGTAGGGTTAAATATAACATTGATATTTAAAGTTGAGGAGAGAACAGCTGTTTTGGTTTCATGTCGTCAACCTTCCCCCTTTTGAAGAGATAAACCAAGGCATTTTCTAGAAAGTGACTTCTAATAGTATGTCACATTGTCCAGATGTCAGAATAATAATTTTTACAGAAAAGAAATAGTTCTTCACAGATTTCATAGTTTTGTTATATACTAACCGTCATGTTAGACTTGGTATCAGTCATTTTAAAATTTTTATTTGGATTTCCGTTCAACCATAAAAAAATATAAAATATTTAAAATTTTTACTTTTAGTAAAATCAATGTATGCATTTTTGTAATAGTTAAGTTTAAATAGCAGAAAAACATAACCACTAAATTCTGTACACTTTTTTTATTATTTATCTTAAATAAAATACCATACGTTTACATTAAATTATTACTTCACTACATTTTGACTTTTATATCCAATGAAAAATTAACTAATTATTTGCAGAAAAGAGTGGTTACATATTTTCGTCAAATATTTGGCAAGTGTGAACGTACCTTTAGGCACACGGTGCTAGTTAGCCGTTTGTGGCAGAAACGTATAGAATTTAAATACAAAAGGTTAATAGGTTTTTATTAAATAAAAATACAGCAAAAAGACATCGGGTGATTACTTATGCCCCGGGTGATTACTTTTGGCCCACCGCGTATTATTGCTCCTCTGTGGATGTAATGGTATTTCACCAAAAGCTTGTGGATTACGTTGCTCCAAATGCAACAATTCTCATTATTTGAGTACCAAATGGGCTTCATCGGAGAACAACATTTTGAAAAGAAACTCAATATTAAGTATGACGAACAGAACCATTATTTGATAAAAAATTTCAACAATTTGCAATCGTTGCTCTGGTGTAAGGGTCTAGTTAGTAAAAACGTATCGTCCAACTTTAGGTGTCGGTTATTAAAAATGTAAAACTTCAAGCAATTCAGTCGGCTGTTGCGGTTTTTATTTTTTTTATATAAGTAATGCCAAGTTGACGTTTACAACGTAAAAATCTATTTTCTGTAGATTTTCTAAACGACAATTTCAACGATACGATTTTAGTAAAGAGTAACGAGCATTACACATGTATGTATGTTACAGCTTTTGCCAGCTGATCGTCGCGAACGTGTTACGTTTTTACTAACTGAGGCTTTAGTCCATTCATAATGAAATGTCAAACCAAAATAAACAAAAAACAACCATCAGCTGTTAAATGGGTTATCAAATAAAACATTGTTACTAATTCAAAGTTGCAAAACTCCAAAAAAAAAACACGCTTTATTTGAAGAATAATATGAGTTAGGGCCTTTCTTTATTAGGTTAACGGCATATCACTCATTTACTTAAAAAACGTCGTAGCTAAACAAAATACAATTTTTGAGTTAATAATGCAGAATAATTTTTCGTATCAGTTGTTATCTTGTGTAAGAAAGTCACACAAATATTTTTTTTATTTCCCCTTCAAGTTTTTTGAGTTATGACGTTGTTTGAGTAAATGAGCGAAATATATATTATACATATATGTATGCAATGTAGACAAATTTTTTATAACTGATATTTTTTTTCTCTCTTTCAGTCTTTGGTGCTGCGTCTGTTTGCCGTATTGTGCTGGCAGTTGTATGAATACCCATCATTATTGTGGCAATTGTGGTAAATTTTTGGGTACTTATGGCAACGCACTATAATATATAAATGATAGAGGTTATAGAAAATGTAAATATTGTTAATATATTTTTGTTAAAAGGGCTTAACTGCAATTAATGTACGCAATATTGTTCCTAATTTTTAACAATTTTTTCTAAAATAATGTTTTAGTTAGTTAAGCTCTTTTATTATTATACAATTCCACAGATTGTAAATGTAAATATCTTGTAAATTGTACATTTTTATATACTAATCGATGGGATAATTTGGAAAAGCTGTATCTCGAATTTTTTAAAGTTACAAAAGAAAATAAATATATTTGTAATTGTCAAATTCACAAACTGTTGTAAAGTTGTTGGTAATTCCTTATAAACATTTGTTTAGAAACATGTTTATATGGGAATTAGTAACAACACTTATGCAACCTAAAAATCTTCAAAAAACTATGAATTGGTAAAGAAAACTTTAAAAACTATAAACAGCAGGTGTATGGTGAAGTGATTTCGTACAACAATTGAAATCATGATTGGAAAATAAAAAGATATGCCTTTTCCATATTACGATATGTTGTTAACAAAATTAAAAATTTTTTCTAGTATTAAAAATCTGTTTTATTAATCTGTGTTTTTAATGTATTGAAATATAAGATGTTAGAAGTGCTTTTATGAAATTATGCGAACATGTAAGTAGGTGTATTCGTTTTACAAACGAAAAATTTTTTCGGATTCGGTTTACAGAACATACCCGATAAAGTCTTTTCGCATTTTATCTGATGTGCATCTGTGATGTGCATGTGTGTCTTTGTGTGTCAGTTGTTGTCGGAGGTTTCAGTGGCGAAGGCATAGTCACTGGTCACTTAACAATATCGGCTTCATCTGACAGCAATGCACAATCACATCAGAACGCCATCCTTCGTCGGTATTGTGTAGCACCGGCGAAGTAAAATAATAATAAAAATGGATACTAAACCGAAGCTTCAACACTGCTACGAGTATAAACAAAGAACGTGCAAAAGCAGAGCTGTAAAATAATTAATGAAGCTTCACCTCCTGCCGTTTCTCTAACTATCCCTTTCCTATAGTCCCAGCACAATGCATCGCATGTGTCCAGAAGAAAAAAAATGTTCGAATGTTGGAAATCGTGTGATTTTTAAAACATCAAATTAGCATTTATTCGGTTCTTAAAAATCACTCGTTTTACAGAACAGGGGGTATAATTGACTCGTAAGACGTATTTTGCAGTACGGTAGCATGGTTTGGAACACCCTCTATAATATTCACAGTTCAAATTAATTTCTTATAATCTGTTTAAGAAATATTTATAGAAATTAATTCATCTGAACAACTGCCCAGTTGTAATTTAATTTTTGTAGTTTGCTACGTATTCATGGCGAGCTATTTCTTTAAATATAAACACATGCTAAAACGTAACCAAATCATGGAAAGTTCATGGATTCTGAGCACTCATTGCAATGACGAGCTGTTTTGTTAAATGTGAACACACACGTGCTTGCCAATGCCACTCCTACGTTAAAATCATGCATTCTTTTTTTTTGCTGGGTATCTACACATTATACATATACTTATATATACATATGCATAAAAAAAGCTTTTGTTTTGTTATAGGTTGACATCTACAAAAAATTACAGCATTCAATCAAGTTTTATTAAAGCTGTAGAGAAAAAATATTTTGAACCTAAACTTTTGAACTAAATTAGATCTCTAGACGATAGTTAGACCCCTAAAATATTATTGAAATTTTCTATTTTCTTTTTTATCTTGAAGTATGACACAGTTTTATTATCTTTGTGAAGTTTTTTTTATGGCAATCGATAAACAGCTTTACATGTGGATTTGTTGCCTTTAACTGATAACAAAACAAAAATGTTTTACTGAAGAGAAAAACAAGAACAACTAAAAAATATTTCAGTATTTTTTATACCTGTAAAATAGAAACAACTTACGAACAGTACAAATAAAAACATTTTTAAATTTATTAATAACAAACCAACGAACAAACAAACAAAATATGAGTGAAAATGGCAGCAAACAAATTTATCCAGCTACTCCTTTGGAGGAAAAGGTAACCATTCCCCAGCAACAACCACTGTTAGCTCCAAAAGTGGCACCATCACCATCCCAACCGCCTACATATCAAGAAGCCAATGAAAAGAGTACAGCTGCAACAGCCGCTCCGAATGTTGTAATTGTAAATGGTAAAATTGAAATTTTATTTTTAAACAACAAATAAATTTTAACACTTTAATGAACCAGTACCAATTTATGGGCCAAAACCTCTGGATCTCCAGTGTCCTTACTGCCACAATTTTTGTAGAACTCGATTGCGTCACAAACCCAATTCACGAACGCACATGATTGCTATATTGTTGTGTTTATTTCAGTAAGTATTCGTATTGGGAATAGAGTTCTCAGTTTCAGTTTTCATTTACCACTCCCCCATCTCTATTTTTCACAATACTATACATACATTATAAAAACTAACTGCAATTATATTTAAGACGTACATACATAGTATTGATCTTATAAATCGAGTCACTAATTTCTCCACCATCAACGAAATAATAAGACGGAATTGTGATAAATATACGTACATGCAATTTATAGATCCGACATGAAAAAAATTATAATAAAAACATCACAAAGAGGACGTTAGATTTCCGACGTGTCCTACTAACTTCCAGTAAAAATTTCATTCGGCAATAACAATATCTAAAATAAAAATTTTTATTTGGTTTTAATAGGCGTTTTTTTTTTGCTTTTTGGATAAAGTTCGCTAAAATTAAAGTAAACTATAATTTACCTCAATAAAAAGCAAAAATGTAGAAAATTATGGGAACGCAAACCAGACTTTACAATAAAAAGGAAACGACAATGTATATGATCAAGTAGAATGTATAATTCAATAAGAACAAGACCATTACTCTCTCAAAACGCAATTACCCAATTTTCATGTATGGGAACGCTTTCTGGTAAAATTGTGATCCCTCGCATGTCCAATTTAATGTAAAGAAATATACTTACATAATATAACCAGCCGAACAAAATTGGGACAGAGCTTAAATCTTCATGAAAGGATCGAAAACAATACAATAGCGATAAAGTGAATTAGCGAATGCATTATTGGAGCACACATATTTTAACTTATTAATTTTTCTTCTCTTCATTGTTCCGTATTAAACATTCTTAAATATATAATTTTGTTATTGGCCAGAAAATTTTCGAACGTGAAAATTTACACATTTTTCAAGTCATACCGTGTTTCAGCTTTTATTCGTTTTGATAAATATAACATCTCTATTAAGTAGCTGCTGAAAAGTAAATAAAAAGGGAAAATATATAGAAATATATTCGAGTATTTTAAAAATAAATCAAACATCAATTCAATTTTAATCTTGAAATATTGTCAAACATTAATATTTGGTGGTTCCATAGTTGCAGTTCTGATAGAAAATGGGAAAAAATTGCCATGATTTATTTCACATTTTTTCTTGTTGATTTTTAAAAGAATTTTGATTTTTGCCAATATGACATACACATTTTCGCTATTAATGTACAATACGAAATATTGCGAAATATTGCAAATGTGCTCGCCGCTTAACATAAAAAGCTGTTGAAGTCATTTATCCTATCTTGAAATTTTTATACAATCACCACCAGCTGGACTGATTTGCGTATACCAGCGGAATTTTTTTTAGTAACCAACGTTTTTATTGACAGATATTTTCAAATTCGTAAATGTTAATTTTTTAACTTTAACTTGAAATTGTATATTTAACTTAAACTTAATACTTTACTTCGCGGATGAAGCATTGGCACTAATGCACACTAGACCGCACCTTCGGGCTGTAGAGTCAAGCAACGGCAGTCGCTTTTTCAAGCAACTTTTCTCTGAACTGATTGATAGTTACCCAAATTGGAAAGTTTTGACAATGAATGCACAGTTCACATTACAAGGTTTTATTACGTTATCACGTTATCCGAGATAAAAAATAAATAAAAAGTATTGCATTTGAACAATAAAAGTACCAGAATGCAAGAATTAACAAAACTATGAAAATTAAAAAATTTAAAAATAAAATATATCAAAATAGAGTACTTTTAGACTTAGACCTGGAAATATGATATATTAGCAGTTTAAGTTAAGCCATAAGGGAACTCCAAAATTCGTCCGCAATATATTTGTATACTCTTGACAAAACACACTCAATTGGTCTGTTGGTTTGCATTTTATTTATTATTTATGTATGTGCACTATAATAGATGATTTTGATATAAAAAAATTATATTTATTAAAATATATAAATAAAGCAAAAACTTACTTACATTTTGTATGTAAGTTTCCCCAGCAAAAATCAATTGAATAAATTAAAGCGAAAAGTGGAAAAACTCACGTGAAAAAGCCAAAGTAGAGCCATTTACATGAATTTTTGTTTAACAAAATTTCTATTGACAGATAACTTCATAGTGGGAAATAAATACAAGATTACAAATAATTGGTAAAATCCTAAAGCGGAAATATTTTCTATGCGAATATGCAAGTCTGTGGAAATCTTAAAAGTGCGTAGAAAAAAATTTCTTTATCGTGGAAGTGAACGATTCTATAGAGTTCACAAATATCGGAGAGACGTCGTAATAATTTACAATAAAATATTTAAACGTAAAACCATTAATTTTAATTGAAAATTTAATTAATTAATTAATTAATTTCTTTACAAAATCTAATTACTCTATTCATAATCTATTGATTTAAAAAAGGTTTAATAGACAAATTACCATACAAAATTCTAACAATATACCAATGCATTACTATCATCAGCCACGATAAGAGTGAATATTATTTATTATTATTTGTTTTAATTAATTTTCTTTTCACAGAATGTACTGTTGCATTTGCTTGCCGTACTGTATTGGAAGTTGCTTGGATATCGATCATTATTGTGGCATATGTGACAAATATTTGGGTACATTTAAACGTTAGATTTAATTATTATAATTTATTTTGTTTAATAAACAAACAAATATTTTCTTTACTAAAACTAATTTTGTGAATATGTTAAGCAAAACCAAAGAATGTTCATATAAAAATTTCAATTAAAACAATTCCAATGTTATGCAAATAAACAAAAAACAAAAGCCTATTTTTATCTTTTTTATATGCGCGTATTTAAACGTCGATTAGTAATTCCTCCAAATTTGTTTGTATGACAGAGCTATTCATACAACAACCTTGATTGAAAATGATGGAAGAATATTGAAAGTTCTGCTGTATCAAATTTAATCTTGGTTATCCAAATTAATTCCAATATATAAAATATTAAGCAAATTTAAATACTGTAAAACAGAAGCAGATACTTAAATGCAAATGCACAAACTAGAGGACCACGCAAATTCATTTGCTTTGAAGAATATTGATTGGTCTATACCGTAGTAACGTTTAAACAACAATTTATATTTATCAGGAGTGTAAAGCACAATATTCTTGTTGTAAATTTCAGAATCTGTTAAATACATGCTCGTTCACGTCATGCACTGAAAAAAATCCTTATATTTAATAATGAATCGGTTTCATAATAATAAAAGTTTTAAAAGCCACACACTAATGCACATCAGAAAAAATGCGAAATATTTTTATGAATTAGTCAGAAACTGGGCTCGAACACAGTACTTTTTGCTTTTGCAGTCAACGTGCAGACTACTTTAGCCATCGCCACGGTATTACATAACATGAACGAAATTAATTCGTAACAAAAAACCGCAGTTGTAAAATAGTGAAACTTCACTGTCCCTTTCCTCTAGTACCAGCACAATGCATCGCATGTGTAGGGGTTATTCCCTAAATGATGGTCGCAGATTTAAAATCATAATAATATCAATGAAACGTTTACATTTCATTTATGAAAATGTTTTGTTAAAGTAAAGAAATAGCTTCATTACATTTATAAAACACGCTTCCAAATGATGTTCATAAATGTAATGAAATATTTTTTATTGATCCTAGAAGAGCATATGTGGCTGAATTTTAATGACAAACTTCATTGCATTAATGTAAGAGTTCATTGTATGAATGATGACTTCTTTCAGTGTGTGCATGAAAAATGACATCGTAATTTATTCATATTCAGCGGTCGATTTAAAAACGCTGTAGTTTTTCCATATTTAATTTTTATTTATTATTTATAGGTAAAAAATCGGGTAATTTATTTATTTAATTTATACAGCGTTCAAACAAGCTGCATTTTTTCATTGAAACTGCTGAAGCAGAGCAGAGGTTTACACAGCCGCAGCTTATCTTCAGCATTTGTAGTAAAATTTTGATGACTGTGCACAGTGTTGGCACTGAAGAATTCGGAATATCTATAGTTTGCATCTTTTGTGTAATTTATTGCAATCCACTTACCAATGATTCAAATATATTTTAGTTAATAAAAAAATCTTTCTAAAATAAAAAAATGCTTCCAAATAAAGTAATGAAAAAAGCTAGGAAAGTTGAAAAAATCAGAAAAAACAATGTTTCGAAAAGCATTTAAAATTGTACGTTAAGGTTTAAAAATCGTATTCAAACTTCGGACAAATCACAATTCCAGCAGGCATTTAGTAAGCCTTATGAAATAAATAGTTTACAAAGCGAAAATTGTACTCGTATTTCATTTATGTTCCACATTTTATTAAAATCTACATTTGAAAAACGTTTGAGAATAACGTTTAAAATTAAGTTGAGAATAAATGAATTTATCTAATTGCTGAGAAAGCTATGTTTTTCAAATTATTTGCAAGTCATTTTCAAAGGTTTAATTTCACATCATTCTCAATTTTAAATCAAGCGTTTGCCTTTGTTGGGCCGTATCAAATTATTTTAATTTTATTCATAGTAAATTAATATGAATGTACAAATATATATTTTATGTACTATGTACATATGTATTACTACGTACGAATTAATTGCAAATAAAAATAGATTGTAAGTTTGCAACTTATCGTTTATACGGCTGATTATAAATGAAATTTAACCTACTTTTTTTGTGTTGTCTGATGTTTATCTGGTAGCACTATAATTAAAAACATGTGCAAATGCAAAAATCTTTGAAACAGTTGGCAACTTTTTGCGTTTTATTTGCAAATAGTTAACTTAATCGTGAGTAATGAGTTAATAAGCCGCTTAAAAAAATATACGGCAATATTTTAAGTTCTTATTTGCAAATAAGGCCATTGTATAAACGTAGTACGAGGTGAATTTTCTTTTAATCGATTACAATGGCGTGATGCAACATGACTTCTTGCCAACAAGTCGTACGGTTAAGTAAGAATACTACAAGGAAGTTATGCAACGTTTGCGTGTAGCAATACGGAAAAAAAATCATGGTTCCTCATCACGATAATGCACCAGCTCACACATCAGTGCTTGTTCGTGATTTTTTGGCCCAAAACAACACCCTAATCATGCCTTAACTATCTTATTCACCAGATTTGGCTCCCTGCGAATTTTTCTTATTCCCAAAACTGAAGAGACCACTGAAAGGAAAGCGTTTTGGCAGAATTGATGAGATAAAGTCAGAATCGAAGAACGAGCTGATGGCCATACCGAAAAGCTCATTTCAGAAGTGCTTCGAGGATTGGAAGAAGCGCAGATAAGTGCATTATATCTGAGGGGATTACTTTGAAGGGGACAAAATGGATATTGATGAATAAATACTTTTCAAAAAATTCAAAATTCAACTTTTCTTTTGAACAGACCTCGTACATGTGTATTATTGGAAATAATTTCTGCTCAAAGCTTTTTCTTTTCATGCATGATACACATACTCCATCCGAGCACTGAAATCAATTTTTCTACTTTTATTGGAAATACAAATCAAATGGCATGCCGTTTTGAAATCATACGTTTGATTTTGTCTTGCTCAGTAAATTATGCGGTTTTTGTGTATTTCCGTGTGATTTGAAGTTTGTTCAAACAGCTGGATTCTACAGTTAAATTCACACAAATATAAAAAGAAAAAATACGAAATACAGTAGATAACGGATATAAGAACACCCCATATGAGAGAAAATCATTTAAAAGAGTGTATTTTGAAAACACCATGTGCATTGCATTTAATAGGAAAATAGTTTTATATAAGAAATATATTTACATATGTATATAAGAAATATGAAATGAAAATACATATGAAAAACATTATTTATAAGAAATTTTGCTACACGGCAATACTGAATTTTTTACAAGGTGCAGTTTCACGCTTTTAAGTTATTTTTGTAGGTAGGAATTCGTGAGAATATTCAATCTCTAAAACGTTAACCGTTTTACTATGAAATAAAAAAATATTATGTTATCTTTATATGGCCACTTTGTTCGTCTGTTGGTTGTTTTCCTTTAGCTAATTGACCAGGGGTTGTTCTAATGTAAATAAAACAAATTTTGTTACAGTTTTTCCCGCCGTTTCGTAGATCTTTTGTCTACATTTTCAAGGGACTGTCTATTTTAAAAACATAAAATTTAATGGAAAGTTAGGTGTCTTAAATTGAATACATTACTTTCAATGTTTGTAGTTATTCTATATTTTTACACACAGTTGTTGTTAAGAATGTGCACAGAATATGGAATACAACTCTCATATATGGGCCGGTGCTTCAGTGACTAATTTGAAGTTACTGGACCGTGCACAGGAAAGAGCGAAGAAACTCATAGGAGACAGTAGGGTAGCCAAATCTCGTTCACGAAAACCGGTCATTCAGGCGCACGAAGCGTTCCATTTGTGGTCGACTTGGCAGCGAATCGCACTACGCATTACAGAGAAAATTCGGTTTTTGGCCGAACAGCATGTATGTGGAATGAACTTCTCGCAGAGGTCTTTCCTGTCACTTTTGACTTGGGAAAATTTAAATAGAATGTCAATAAGCACTACTCCCTCTTTCCCAAAACCTCATTTCCTAGTTCCGGCACAATGCAGCGCATGTATAGGATCACCCCTGAGTGCCGGTCCAAGAAAAAAAAAACTTTTTATAAGAAAAATTTTCTTATATTCATGTAAAATAATTGGATATAAGAAAATCACGCTTATAAGAAAATATTTCGTGAAATTTTATGACTTTCTTATATCCGTAAGAAAATTAATAAAGAACACATTGAGTAATTTATTTAAATAATTGTTATAGCGAAAATGTTAGGAACTTAGTTGAAAGTTTTAAAATCACTATATTTTACTCACAGAACACTGTTTTGTTTGTTTCAAAATACTTTAACATTTAGAAATATCTGTTTTCCAAGGCTGGTTTTCGTAGATACTAGCAACGACAAGTTAAAAAATAAAAACTGGTTAAAGATTTAACAAAAGCAAAAAACGAAACAAATTGAAACAAAAAATTGAGAATTTGAAAGTAAAGCTCGAATTTTGCTTCTTCAGTTGTTAATACGCAGTGTCTGTAATAAGTTCGCTTTATTTATTCCAAAAGCAGACAAAAAAAAAACAAATAAGAGAAAAAACTAAAACATTTAAGCGTTAAAAAAATAAAAGAAAATCATAGGAGAAACTATAAATTAAATACATACACAAAAACTTTGTGTCGCAAATGGATCAGAAACATGCAATGCTGTATCCCGATCCCAATACAATGCCTGTCAATGAGCGCAGTTCGGCAGCTGCTGCCATTGGCTTGCCCGTAGAACCGCCACCTACTTACGATGCGGCCACTAGCAGGGCCATAGGTACAGCTCCGGCGGGTGGGGCACCAAACTCTCATGACATAAATTATCCCAACAGTTCGCAGTACAGCTCTCATTTAAATCAGCAACATCATTTACCGGTTATAGTGGAACAAGCCAATATTCCACTGCCAACAAATCACCAACCACCTCCGCAAACTTTGACCCAGCAACAACAAACTGATAGTCTGCCAATAAATAGTGAGTAACAATGTAAAAGCAATTATTTGTTTGGGTTTCATGTTACAAACAGAAACTTGTGCATCGGATAGATGTTTTCTTTCTCTCACTGTAAAAGAGTAGAAGACATTAGAGATGGCCAGGCCAGCCAACACTCAAGTGATTTGCTTAAATTACATCTGATCGTGTGTAATCAATCTGAAAGTGAACTGTTTTCGTTATTCTCTGATTTGCTTTTACAAATGGTTTTAAAATTATTATTTATTAGGCAATAGCAATAATTTTATTTACTAAAATTTATTAAGCTTTTCAGAGTAGGTATATAATTCGACTCAAATGGTTATTGCTCTTTGTCACTGATATACGTAAGTAATTTGCGTTATATATGAATATATGAAAGTGCAATCGGCGTTTTATAGAGAAAATATTTCGGAACTTTCATTGGCCGTTCATTGCCTGCAATTGCAAAGAGTGTTTCAGCTTCATCAAAACTGTACAGCAGGCAAAAGACAATACACAACATTTCCTTTTTCTTAAAACATGCGTCACGCTTTGGAATATGTGTTGGATGAGAAGTTAGCACTTTTTAATGTAAAAACCGAATGTCGGTATTTTTGAGCAATGAAAGGAAAACGCCGGCGCAGTGAAATCATGCACAAAATGGCTCTTCTTTAGCTCAAAAAGTAATGCGTCTACCTACTTAGTACCAGAGATGGTCCAACTCTGCAAAAAAAAATCTGGTATCGTTGGGTACATTCCGTTAATTTTTATGTGAAATATCCATCACTCTAAATTTTATAAAATCTGGTTAAAATAATAGAAATATCCGGACTTTTTGACGTATAAATACATTGTCTATATTGTCCCATGTAATTTCATAAACATTCAAAATTTCATTAAAAAACGTGGAATATTTACAAAGAAATCGAACTATCAATGTAATAAATGGAATTTATTACCGAAAAAAAAATTCACATAACTAATTCCGATACAGCAGAAACTATTTTCTCCCAACCCTAAATTCCATGAAAAATCTGAATTTGAGAAGGAAATAATATATAAAAAGAAGAGTAATAATATAAAAAGAAGTGTACACTTTGATGTCATCACTAACTGCGGAAACGGGTCGACTGATTTCAACCATTTCAGGGAACGTTGGGGATCGTCTGCAGATGGTATGTGTGAAGTTAGCATTAAATCGGGCCAGTGGTTCCGGAGATATGGCATTTAGATTTTCCTATATATTCCCATACAAATATCTACAAAATGCCCTCCATTTTCCATATTATGATTTTTTATTGTCACTTGAAAAGTTGAAAAAAAAAACCATGTATCGTAATGTCTTATGTGTACAGTGACATTCGGTGTTTCTAATTGGAATGTTGAGCTGAATCGTTTCAGTCGTTGTTTCGCTGACCATTCGATTTTTCTCTTTCTATACACCTGCATTGCAGTATTTAAAATCGTTTGTGTGTTTGTTAGTAACGCATGATATCCGGAGCTGTAAGAGCTATTGAGCTGAAATCAGAAATTCAGCACAGATTCGGGTTTATTCACATTAGATTTTGAGGCATTTGGAAGTGTACTGCAGGGTTGCCATATGTGGAATTTTTTTTTAACGGATTCTTTTGAAATTTTGCATACTAATTGGATCCCGTATCTAGATCAGTGGTGTTCAAATATAAAATGAAGATATATTGGTGAGAGAATTTGTCCAGCAAACATAATGTCAAACGTTTAAAATAAGAAAGAAAATGCCAGCTATATACAACTTATTAAATGAATGTAATTTAAATTTTATGATAAAGATAAGAGTATCAGGGACCATAAATAGCAGTTATCAATTTCAATAAATAATTTTAGAACACTTATTTGGGGGGAAAAAAAACAAAAATAAATTCATATAAACAGTTTTTTGGGCTTAAATATTAGACTAAAAAGTTTAACCATCTGTCATTCCTCATTATAATTTTTAAAATCGCTTTGAAAATTTTAAATTAAACATTCCATGTTAATACTTGCATGGCAATTGCGAATTAGTAAAATATTCTAGATATACAAAAATTTTTCCAGTAAGTGCACAACAGTATTGCCAGCTGTGAGGAATTTTTTAAATTATTGTTTTGAATAACAAACCGATTTGCATAAAACTTAAACCGTAGGTAGATCAGAGTCTAAAACAACACATAGGTAATACATTTTTGAAGAAATAGTACCATGAGGGGAATTATGGGGTAATATATGCCTCTCCCCAGCTATTTGAACGATTTTTAAGAAATTTATAATAAGGATATATGTGCGTCGAATATAATTCACAGGATATATTTACATAAAAAATAGGGCCAGAAGCAGACGCAGGGGGAAATATGTTACTCACCGAAACTATACAACTATCTATATAATTAAACCTCAAATGATGTTCGTTGCTAAGAACTGCAGAACTGGACGATCGATTTCCATAATTGTTTCTGGATATTGTTTGAAATATTTTGAGGATATGAAGAAAAGTTGGGCGAAGTCGCTGGTAAATGCTATGTTTGTATATATTATATATATATATTATATATATTTATAAAATACAATGTTAGATACATACAATCATTCTCAACCAAAGGTTGACTAATAGTAAAAAGGTTTAGGAAAATTAAATAGATTTAAAGCGAATAATGAAATGTTTGTTATAAAAATAAAATTTTTTGAAGAAGCTATTTAGTTTATTATGTTTGTTCATTTCGTAATTCTCAAAGATATTTATGGGAGTTCTTGTAAAAACATATGAAATTTCTTAGCTTTTTTCAAGAATTTTATTAAACATATACTAAAGATTTTGGTATTAGCACCAAATGAAATGTACATATGTATATAGATTAATAATTACAAAATAACTTTTAATTTGTTATAAAGAAAAAGTATTTTACGAAAAACTTTAATTTCGCTAAAAAGTCTATATTTAAAACATGCTCAAAAATAACATTCGATGATGATGCAATTATTAAGGTGGGTGGCAACACAGGCATTCGTGTGTTGGGCTTTGGAAAATAAAAAGAAAATACTTTCAGTCGCAGTATTTGAGCAGAAATTATTTTTTTAAATAAAATACCGATTGCAATAAAATTACGCAAATTGAATTGCTTATCACTTTTTCTTAATAATAAAAACTATTAAACAAATGTGTTTGTAAAGAATTTTGACATTATATATCGCATACTTAAGCAGAGAAAAGAATAATAAACACCTGGTGCAGTGATGCCAACAGGTTTAATTACATCGTGCATTCGATGTAATTTTTCTTTGAAAATAACAAATTTCACAAAATTAAACTGTATTTGAAGAACAAAAAAATATTGGAAGAATAAAAAAAAATATTTAAAAAAAAAATAAAAAATTCTCCAAAAAAAAATTTCATCTAAAAACGCGATATTTTAAAATTTTCCTAAAAGTTAGAAAAAAATCGATATTTCATAAAATAAAATGTATTTTAAAGTGGCCAATCATTAATTTAAAAAAGAGACTCCCATACTGTAGCCAGACTGAAGGTTTTCTACGTCATCACCAAAAAAATTATATCTCACTATAGCAAAGATTGCTGGCTGTTTGACCCCATTTATCTCACAACTTCACATTATTGGGAAATCTACTGTTGTTTTGTTGGCCTTAATAAACTAATATTATGAAGACTTATAGATATACCCTCGTACAAAAAATTTCTCTCATAAAAAATTTACTGAAGCGCAACCTGAGTGTACCGATTACAAAATATGGTTTTATTAAAAAATAAAAATAAAAAGTTTTTGTTAATAAAACAAAGAGTTGGAGGGAAAACCAAAAGCTGGCAATTGAATATACTTTTAACAGTTGTTAAATATTTTTATATTCATACTACTGCGTTATTTTTTATTTTGAGTTCATAGTGAACTTCAACAAATAAGGGGTTTTCCAATAAGAGTTGAAATATTTAGACTAAAATAAACTGTAGGTGGGATATTACGGCCTCGTATGGTGTTGTGTTGGAGCGGAGTTCAATTCTTTTTAGATCTGGTAGAATGTATTATTATTGAAAGATAATTAACTAATTAGTGAGTAATATTTCGAAAATCTACGCAATAGATGTGTGGACAATTTACGGCATTCGATTCGATTCAAAATTTCAAACAAAATTCTATTAAAAATATACTGAAATGCCGTTCGATATCAAAAGTTACAAATTCTAGAATTTTTCGAATATAGTGCTAACTAACCATTTTATTTATTTAAATATATATTTCAAAAGTATGTCGTAAGCCGATAGATCATAAATTGACTATTTAGCAATTTTGATAAAGAAATAACCTCAAAGATTATCCCCATTTGGCAAAAAACGCAAACTCAAGTTAAAATGTACGTTTAAACCGGTTTTCCCATACATTAATTTTAACAAACGTTTCTGATAAAGGGGGTATGTATTTAAGAAACTCCTTCCAAAATTGATTAAGAACGACAAACCACAACTTTTAAATAATACATGCACGGCTCGTTCGTCTTTTTGAAGCAAACGGTACGATTTGAAGTCATCGGACTACTGGCATAGTACTAATCTACAGGGACACTCTGCTTCAGTATTCCGCTTAAATTTTTCTTAAGCTTGTTGTTCTTTTGTTGCATTTTTTAACATTTTTTTATAAAAATTTTCTAAATTTCTATTGTTCAAGCCACAAGCTTATATTAACATCCTATGCATTGTATAATCGTTTTACTATACAGTATATTAGTTTTGTTTATAATAATTGTCATACAAAAGTGTGTTTCGATTATAGAATTGAATTTTATATGTTTTTGAGGCGAAGTCTAGGAATATTCATTTCTTTTAGTACTCTTGTAAAAATCTTACAAATATGTTATAACTAATACCAGAAGTTAAATTATTCATTGTAAAGTCTAATAATAAAAAAATTTACTCTCCTTTAACATAAAAATTAATGCGACAATATAACATCTGGGACGCAAAAAAAAAATTCCCAAAAAACACGCAACAGCAGATTTGTGGAAAAATTGCACTACACTACACCATCCCTTGGCAACTAGTTCTGTAGCTAACTATAGAAGACATATCCTGAGCTCCGGTCCAAGAAAAATACAAAAATCTCCCAGTTTTCATCCTTGTCTTTTCACAACTATTAAAATTTGTTTTATCGCTGTCGTTTTCAAAAATTTCTCTCCATTACTTAATCTTGCTAATATTATAAATATGAATGTTTATATGCTTGAGTGTTGGTTCCAACCGCTGTTGGAAACCCACATAATGAATTTGAATGATATTTGCTAAAATTATAGCATATGTCTCATATACTTTTTCACATTGAAAACGAACGTGTAAGCGGGTAAGGGACAATGTATACTTCTCCGAAAACGGATTTTGATGAAATTTCTATCAAGGGCAGATCTGAGTACAGAAGCGCACATAGACTTTAAATAATTTAAAAAATAGTGATGAAGTTGCGGTATTAAGGGCCAATTTCAAACTATTCAAAACTATCCGTCACATTGTGATAAAGTTTAAAACATAAATAGATCTGAGTATAGAAGGACACATGCGCTATGTACAATTTCAAAAATAGGACTGCAGGGAGAAGCAACGAACAATTATACCTCCGCGAAATTATCCATTTTTTTTTTATTATATAAACCGTTTTCATTGAATTTCGATCTGAATTCCATGTAAACGTTGTTTCCAAGTAAAACCTAGTAACTAATAACAAATTATAGATTTTTCAATAGACATAAATAAAAACTAAAATTTTTTATACACGTTTCATTTCTATGGAAAATTTCTCTAATTTTGCAGCCCAACCAACAGCCAGTTTTTCATCAAAACTCGGACCAAATCCCTCAACGGTCACATGTCCCAATTGTGGCATTAATAAAACTACAAATGTGATCTACACACCCAACACAAAAACTCACTTAAGTGCTCTAGTACTGTGCCTTGTGGGGTAAGTGAATATGAAATTATAGAATATAAATTATTATCAAATATTTGCGCTTTTTTTTCTTCTCGAAATATTTTAGTTGGTGCTGCTTTGCTTGTATTGTGCCCTATTGTATGAACAGTTGTCGTACTGGAAATCACTATTGTTCGAATTGTAACGCATTTTTGGGCACCTATAATCCCGAAACGAATCGTAGGCGCAGACATCGCAGGCGGTGAAAAATTTACAATAGAATTTATATTTTCTTATTTTTTTATGACTATTAAATGCTAATAATCTATATTTCTTATATCAAAGATATTTCTTGTGGGTACCTTGATTAGGTTAATCTGAAAAATTTAAGTTAATTTTATTAAAAAATATATCAGCCAATTTGCTGTTCAAGAAAAATTTACATCTTTTGAATCTATTCAACGAAATAAGTTAAAATCGGAAAAAGAACGATAGGTGCGCTACTACTACATTTTCAAATCCTATATTATTTTCAGGACGGTTTGGTCCATTCTTGTCACATAATAAAATCGTCTGGTAAGACCTGTGCTTAGAGACAAAAATCACAATTGTTTATTTATGGTGCTTGTTGAAGCAGAATCGTAATTTCTTACAAAATGTATCAGATCTCGAATAAACACTTTGTAGGCGATCGGTGAAAAAACATGGTTTCCTAATTTAATTTTTTTTTTGTTTAATTGGTTTTAGATTTTTAAAAACCGGGCCCCAACCCAGAAAATTCAAAACCATATAATTCCTTTTGTGCCACCTTGTATATATGTATATGTATACACTCTTTTATAAATTTTCTTAATGAGACCGCCTTTATATCGAATACTTTGTTAAGAAAAAGGAAAAAAACTGGGAGCTAAATATGATATTTGAGGCTAAAAGCAAGAAAATTAAACTAAATTTTGATCCAAAAGAGCTAATATGGTCACATAGGTTTTAAGCTTTAACTCGAAATAATTGCATTAATATATTGTATAAATTACTATGATTAATCAAAAATTTACGAAATATGAAAAATAACCACTGTGTAGTCTAATAAAAGACCACTTTTGGCGGCCACTCTATTAAATAATCATTGTTTTTAATTATTTAATATTAATTGATAAGCCAAAAGTACTCTTATACTTACGAAAAGAAGGCAAATAAGTCTTCTAGCATATGCTGCTTATCGCTAGCAAAGAAAAATCTCTTGCTGATAATAAGCACAGAGAGAGGGATTTTTAATTTTTATCATTAAAAAAATAGAACAAAATAATTCAAAATGAATCGCATTATAATTTATTTTAATGCACAATCAAGTTGCCTTAAGTTTGCTAAGCACTCTTTCGGGGAGTAGATCGAAGCAAAATGTCGGCTAGCGATATTATCATACGCGTCGTTCAACCGCACGAATACGAAAGTGTTGTAAAATTTATAGTCGAGCATTTCTATCGGGATGAACCGCTTTGCAGTACTGAACCCAAAATTATACCCGGTGAATGTGATCATAAAGATTTAATGGAGTGCCTTAAGGACGGCACCAGCATTTTGGCTGTTCAAGTCAAGAAGAACGGTGAAGAGGAATTGGTAGGTGTCAATATAGGTATACCGAAAGATCCCTCTTCGATTGACAAATATTTAGCAGCCGCTGAAAAGGAAGGAAACACGAAATATGGGCAAATTTTGAAACTAATCGGTGTGGCCAATCGTCAAGCTGATCACTTTAAACGTTACGGTGTTGATAAGCTTTTCTATTCTTTCATGTCGTGTGTGAAACCTTGCTGCCGTGGTAAAAATCTCGGCACCCGCCTTAAAGAGGAACTTATCGCTTTGGGTAAACAATTGGGTTACAAATTGCTCACTGTTGATTGCTCTAGTTTCTATTCGGCCAGACTGTGTACACGGATGGGTTGGGATGTGGTAAATTTTATTCCCTATGCGGATTATAAAGATGAAAGTGGTCAACAAATTTTTAATCCACCAGCACCACATGAGGGTTTGACGACTCTGGCTCTTCGCTTGTAGACAACATTTTAAATATATCTTTATTGCTACAAGACTTTAAGAATTTAATAAACTTTATTTGGTAACGCAAAAAGATTTGAAAATAAAAGATATTGAATAATTGTTATTTATCTTTGGAATTTTTGTTGCGAAATGATTAAATTGAGATAAAATAAACCCGTAAACAAATTAGTATTCATTGCAACCAAATCGGTCTTCGAATGAGAATTTCAAAGCGATTTGTTCGGTTAATAGTGATTTCGATATTATATTTTATTTACTTTTTAATGCCATAAATGTACATATCGCTCATTTACTTCAATTCATAATCAAAAAAATTAACTATTTGAGTTAATAATGCAAAATAATTCTTCAAATCGGCCTTTATCTTGGGCAAATAATTCAAGCAAATAGCTTTAGAACTCACCTCATGACAGAAGAATATTTTTTCATTTCCCCATTAAGAATCACGTAAATTGGAAACTTTAAGTACGGTTTCTACAAAACTAGTTTTTTTTTTTTAATTATAACGTTGGTGATATGTACATATGTACACGTGCGTATGGATTTATGTACATAACAAAACAAATTTAAACAAAAACTGATTAGCTGCTGTAGATTAAGGGTTTGTGCGTAAAAATTAGCGCTCATGTTATTGGGCAGCTGAACAAAACGTTACCAGGAACTTTTTGCATGGAAAAACATGCTGCCAGATACGTTTTACGTGTGCTTTCTATGAGAACGCAATATGCCTGTACAATACTTACTACTTTTCAACATTATTACGCAAATATTGCAACCAACTGTAATTTTATCCAAAAGGAAATAAAATTTCCAATCTTTAATCAATTTGAAATGCTATTACGGTTTGTGTCTTTACTAAAGATAACCAAACGCTCTGTGGCATCTCACTGTAATAAAAACAATATTAGTAACGTGTTGCCGTAAAATTGTTTTATGATGAATTAAAGTAAATAATTCTGTTTGCTCTTGACAAAAGAACTTAAAAAGTCAAATTTTTAAATTTTCTGGGGACGCGACTTGAAAATTTAAATTTATTATAAAAAATCTGGAAGATTTTCTTAAGTCGTCTTATGTTCTTTTGTTCACAGAATTATACTAATAAAATATTATTATAAATAATGACAATTTTTTGTTGCTCCGCTCATTTCCAGCATTCGACAATTTTTTAATTCCGAACAAAATTAATGCGATTTGATAAGAAAATACGTAGTAATTAAAAATAAACGATTTTTTCCCAAATTTTCGATATATTCCGAACCATTTTACAGATATTTGATAAATTGCATTTGACGAAGACTTTCGGGCTTCTGTGTGGAACTTTCCCAGTCTCCCATCGGAAACGTCTCCAGGTCGCGGATATGGGAACTCTCGGCTGATTTTTTCAGATTTGTGGGGAAGGTGGGAAATAAAATACCATCCGCCGACACACACTGTGGACGGCTGAATACCATGCCTGGTGCAGCTGACATTGATGGAACGTGTGTGTATGGGCAAGAATGCTGATGGAAGATTATGGTATTTTCGCTGCGGAATGACGTCTGCAGTATTCTATCTAAACAGGAGTGACAGATGAAGGATCCTGATAAATTCTTGTCCTGGCTCTGAACTCGTCTGCCCATGAAGTACGGGCACCCTTCTTGCATAGATAACCAAGGGAACTTTTCTTTTTTTTTTTGGAAACTACACATTCGTATTCGGATAGCAGTCTAAAGTCCGTACCCAAACGCATTGAGTAAAAGAAGTCAAACGAACAACAACAAAAAACACAACGTACGATGACGAGTGGCGAGGAATAAGGAATGATGCAGACAGAGGAAATGAAGGGAAGTGAGTGAGGACGGCGCGACCCCGATGATGGCATTTAAAAGCTGCTGAGATCGCCACCGGTGAAAGGTTCTCCGCTCTCGGAGGTTGACGGAAATGTATCGACTCGGTGCGGAGCCCATACCCGGTGTTATCGCGGATGACAATCGACCGACGAATCCCGGCAGTCGGAGGGGCCATGCTGCCGCCTGGCATGCTCCTACCATCACCAGATGCGTAACATTTTGCCTGAAGATCTTCCTATTATAAAGTTCAACTCGATCAAGAACGAAAGCCGGCCGCCCGACCATTGTTTGTGTCAAACGTTTGTGAACTGGCAGTTGGAAAAACTGAACGCAAACAGCGTATTTTTCAACAAAATCATATTTAGTGATGAGGCCCATTTCCAATTAGGCGGTTATGCAAACAAACAAATATGTCGCATATGGGGCTCACGAAATCCACAAACAGTCCTCGAAAAACTATTACATCCGAAGAAAGTGACACCGTATGGTGCAGTTTGTGGTCAGGCGGCATTATCGGCCCGTATTTTTGCGAAAAAGACTGAGGAAACGCCGTCACCGTGAATTCTCTGCGCTACCAAACCATGACAACCGATTTTTTTGTGGCCTCAATTAACTAATATTGACATTAGTGAGTGACCTTGCATTTCAGCAAGACGGCGCCATTTGGGAACATTTGAAAGACCGGGTTTATGTGTAGAAACCGCAAACAACTAACGCTCTAAAAGATGAAATTCGGCGCTGCATTGATGACATAAGCGAAGTTTTGTGGAAAAATGTGGTTCAAAATTTTGTGAAAAGAGCAGACGTCTGCCGACGTACTTGAGCTGGACATTTTCCCGACATCATATTCCATTAGTTAGAGGAATAGAGTTTTAAAGACAGAGTTTAATAATTGCACAACTCTGCAGTTGCGTGTTAATTATAAAACAATGTTGCGGAGCCTTCCGATGCTAATTTTGACGCGTTATTTGTAAGCTAAGGGGAGCCAGCCATTTTGTTTATTGTTTTACTTCGTCGATATTTTATTGATCTACTACCATCGAAGGAGGGAACTGTTGCATAGAAAACTCAGAAAAACCTTTTTTTGACTTGACCGGGCTGGGAATCGAATCGCGGTCCTTCTGCTAGCAGAGCCAACACGCTAACTACTCGCCATCAGCACCCCCCCAAATTTTAATTTGTAATAGATAATTTCTTTTGTAATTTGCAAACTGAAATGTACACAGTACGAGTATATTAACATACCAATTTCTAAGGAATTTTTATGAAAAGATTTTAAAAGAAATTGTAATTAGGAGATACATACTTATATATATATATGTATATATATATATATATATACATGTGTGTGTATGTAACTCGATTAAAGAAATGCCAAAGGAGAAATTTATAGTATTGTGCGGGCCTTAAATCAAACAATTAGTTGGATTTGTTTTATTTTGTTAAATTTTTTGGAAACTTCATTAAATATGTATTTCTTTTAATACTTATTGCCATAAATTTTATATTAATTTCTTTCAATACATGTGTAACGACTAATACCAATATCTTTTATATGTTTCTACCATGTATGTATGTATGTATGTACGAGTATGTACAAAGTCAAAGTATTTATATGTACATGCATATAAAAAATGTAACTGAATAAAACCCCTTTCAAATTAGAATATTTTTGGAAGTAGCAATTCTTCAGCGACTGACCTTCTTAAGTTCTTAAACATTAGTTTCTACAATGATACCATTTTCATAACGTAGATAATATTGGTTTCCTTAAGAAGGAAAAAGAATGGAAATCATGGCTGAATATATGCCCTTTTGATTGATTTATATAACATCAGTTTCATATGCTCCACAACTGTACAATACAGACAAACAATATCTCATTTAAAGCAGCAGTTTCCACCCTGGATATGAAGGCAAGCAAATGGTAAAAAAAAAGTAAAACAGTTATACTGAAATATTTATAGCAAGTAGGTAAATAAGAAATTATGCGATGATTACATAAAATATGTATATACCATATTATATACAAAGTGTATACACAAAAACCCTACATTGTATACTTTTGTAATTGTGTAAAATTACATTTCGTTATATACAATGTGCAGGTTTACATCTGTATAAGTGTTATGTATTTTATATATAATATCATACATATATATATATATATATATCTACTACTTGCGCAAATATATACTTATATATTTATGTGTTTATGCACATAAGTATGTTTGCATATGCTGATTGTAACATACATATGTACCTGACCCAAACACAAAATAAAATCCGATAGATACAATTACTCAAACAAAGTTGAAATAAGAGGGAACAAACGACGAACGTTTGAATAACTTTGGCAAATGTTGCACAGTACGAATAAGAAAACTTTTGTTTTTCCAATAAGCTTTAAGCTTACCACTTATCTAGTATGACTTAACGCGGAAGAAAAAGCTCAGGAAACAACTCCACCCTGATGGCAAAGTAGAAAAAAAAAATTACGTCTTAATTCTATTATACACTACCGCCACATGCATGTTGTATCTCCAATTGTTTTTTCGTAGGTTTTTTTTTTTTTTTCTAAAGCAGAAATGTGTGTCCCTTAGTTACTCCTAAAGAGCTTTTTCTGCTCTTTAGTTACTTGATCAAATTCTCGAAATTATTTTTAAACTTTTAATTGTCAGTTCGCATGTGTGATTTACCGCCCCAACCTTTGACAACTGCTGCTGCGGCTGCTGCGGCTGCTGCTACACAAATACCTCCATACATAAACAAGTATCTACATCACACACAGCCAACAAAGCTGTGCCCCAATTTTCTCAAGAGGGTGGATTTTAACTTTAGTTTACTTTTTATTTTACATGCAATATCATTTTAACACTGTCATGTATATACAGTAGCAAATTTTTATTGATTGACCTACTTTTTCCAAGTGTGTTGTTTTTTTTTGTAGCCTTCCACTTGTTATTCTCTCTAACTTTATATACTCGTACATGCGCCACTTTTTATGTCCTTTTTCCACCCATATTCATCATCATGCGCTGTTTGCTATGTATTGCAATTTTATTGGTTTCTCTCACATGATTTTTTTTCTTTTATTTAATTTATTATTTATTTTTTTCAGTATTATATTGTTGATATCACCACTTTGTCACACATGCACACATACATACATACATTCGGACGGAGTAATTGGTATAGAGATAAATATCCTGTATAGTTTCTTTCCGTATATAAATTAGAACACACATACACACTTGCATGCATGGCTACAATAACACAAGGATGACACAATCCAACACACAGAAAACCACTGCATGGAAAAGGAAACATGAAAGTGTGTTTGGATGTTTGCTTATAGTACTTATGAAATGGCCTAGTTTCTGTAGTTTTATACACGAGCATGCATGCATGCATGTACATACATGGTTGTGCATGTCTAGTTATTTAGGACTTATAAAACCTACCCACTTTTCTAATGAACAATTTATGAAAAACTATAAAAAAAAGAAGGAAACAAATTACATACAATATTTCCAAAAATTGTTTTACATTTATTTAGTTTCGACAAAATCCAATTAGAAACCTTCATCCAGCCATGGTTGAAATACAATCATATTTTTGCACGACCCTTATAAATTATTAACAAAATGAATAGTCAGCCAACAATAGCGAAACAATTAAATGACAACAGACTTGTACAAAATTGAAAATATTTTCCGATTTTCGAAGTGAAGTTGGGTAAGGTCACCAGAAGGAAATACATGCTGCCCTCGAATTCCCCTGTTTTCCGTACATGCAGGAAAAGCGATGAAAATTTATTGCGAAAACGATACGTTTTGAAACTGGAACAAAGTTATATTGTTATGCCTTTTATAGTACTATATTTCGAATCTAATTTTCTGGGCAATTCTTATTTATATCTTGTATCGGGTAATTTTTTTAGCTGTTCAGTAATGTTTGGCAAGTCGTCATGGATCGTTTAACGTCAGAACAGCGCTCCCAAGTTGTGGAAATTTACTTTGAAAAAAATATGTCTGTTCGTGAAGTTCAGAGAACACTTCGTCCATTTTACGGTCTACATAACCAGCCTAGTGAGCAAGCAATTCGTGCAATTATTGCTCGTTTGTGAACTAATTTTACTCTTCTCGATTCAAAACCATTAACAAGATGAAAAAATGCGCGTACTGAACAGAATATTGCTGGTGTACCGCGAAGTATAGAAGAAAACGCCGCTTTGTTATCAATACACAACATCTGTCAAAAGTGGACGGATTAGCAAAGAGAGTGTGCACCGTCCAAACAAAGAAAATATCAATTTCTGTCCCAGGAACTGCTCATGCAAGCGTCTCCAGCACGACGCGAGGGGGAGCCCGCAGAATACGTCCACGTACCCAATGCGGGCGTCCTCTCTCGACAGATCATCCGCCAGCTCCTTGGCCCGCGCCCTCGCCCCCTTGTCACGGTACCCACACAAGGGATACCCTGGGCCGCCTCGCCAAATCATCCAGCGAAGACCCGCACGCACGGACAGGCGAATGCTGGAAAATTAATTTAAAAAATTTTCTGATTTAAAGTGCATGTTTATAAACTGTTCATCAAACTCAATTTGAGCTCTGTGGTATTTAAAAATAACAACTGTGTTTTTGTTAAATAGATTGGTTTAAAAAATGTCTAAATTTTTTATTAATAACTATCGCTTTAAGAATGTTTAAAAAAAACCAAAACAAAATATAAAATGTTTTTGTTCTGAATGTATTTAACTGACCGAACGATATCATGTGACATCGTGGGCCAGGCAGTAAATTTCTATTTGGCAGTCTTTAATCGGTGTAAAGAAAAGTGTTTTAACTTTTATTCACTATTTTTCTTGGAAATAGATATGATGAGGAGGAGGAGGAAAGCGCTTTGTGATCAATAAATTTTGAAACACCATGCAATTCCCACAAAATGATTTATGTAATTTTTACAAAACTTTTATAAAAATATCTAAAATAAAACAATATGTGCATATATATACTTCCATATAAGTACATACATACAAACAAATATTAGGTAAACTCAAATTTATACACACATTGTATGTATAAATATATTCATACATATGCATACGGCATTCAAATATATTTGTATGTATATTTCCGTATGGGTGTGTAATTTTTTCGTTACATGATAAATCACAATGGGTTGGCAACCGCAACCGCAACACCATAAAACGTAAACAAAAATCCCTATAGAATTAGGAAACCCAGCAAATTAAAATGAAAGCAATGCCAGAACTTAGAATACTGATTCGTGTAATCAGTGTTGCTGCAAAAGGAATTTTTGCGATACACAAATATGTATGAACATACATCACAAATTGCACAAAACAAGTCTATATAGAAATACTGCAAGATACCCTTCACTACTATTAGTCTGAGTTCACACGACGCATGTTTTACTGACTTCATTGCTACTTTATAGGCGCGAGTAACGAGGGGAAGGGTAACGATTACTCATGTGCATATACTGTCAGTCCGTTTTGCTTTCTCATTCTTAATTTGAATATACGCACAAACTATATGTACATGTGACATGAATTGTGTGAACACCAAAGAGAGTTCAATGAAGAAAAAGAAAGAATCATGTCATTAAAACATGAATCATGTGAACTCAGACTTAACATCAATGAATTCAGCTGAATACTGTGATTGTATTGCCTACACAACACACACAATAGGTATGTACGTTTACTTTCTGGGAAAGTTCGGTAAAATGAGAGTAAGCTATAATTACTCTCAATAAGAGACCAAAATGTACAAAAGTAAGAAAACGCAACAAACCATAAAATTTACCAGAAAAAAAGAAATGTACATTTTTTACAGCTCTGTTTATATCGGAGATGATATTTGACAATTTTAAAATTGTACTTTTTTGACCCCAAATGTATTAAAAACATAAAAGTTGTGTTAAGTTTTACTATTATTAACTATTAGTAACAGAAAGATAAAATAAAATGAATTCTTAAATATTGAGAATTTGTTTCGAAATCAATCAAATTAAAGGAATACTGAAGGAGTTCCTATTACTCGAGAGACCACCTCGTTGCGAGACAAACAACGTGTTGTTGAATAGTTAAAAATTAATGCAGTTCATTACAAAAGTATTCTTGAATTTTCGCAAATTCGTCCATTTTACAGAAATGATAATTTTACTCGTTTATAAACTTATAATTCGAACTATAGTTTTTGAAGCTCCGTACGACTGAATTTAGACGAGAAAACATTTAGTTTGGCAGCATGTTACGGGTGTGGAAGATAATAATTTCCTATTATTCCTGATGATGTTAACAAGCTGTTAACGAAATATCGAATAATAAAAAACAAAATAAAATAATAAAAAAAGACCTCAGGCTTATTAAATATATAAAAAAAAATATTAAGAAAAATCGAAAATATATTTTTGCTGTAATTAATTTAAATTACTGAACAACGTATAATCATATGAATATACCATGGTACTTAATATTTAGTGGAGTAAAGTAGTACTTTTGCAATGCAGAGGTTTTGAGGTTTGAGAGAGGTTTTGAGAGAGTAGTGCTCTTGTTCTTCACGCACGAGAATGCCCGTACTTTTTCTTCGGGCTAGTTTGGGCATGAAGAACAAGCAATCAGTTAAAAATTTTTCTTAACAAGAATTAATTACAAAAATTTTTGTTATTTATACCATAAATTGTTAAAAACTTTTCATAAAAAATACCATTTTTTTAAATAAATATTTTTGTTAATACAAATTATTATTTCTTGACGATGCTACCTATTTGGTAGCGAAATATTGAAAAATAAATAATTGTTAAAAACTTTTCATAAAAAATAAAAATAGAAGTGAGACTAATACAAAATATTATACTCTGAAAGGGCCTTAAAAAGTAGCACAACAAAATAAAAACACGGATTCTTTGAAATCAACTGAGTTTATGTTTTTATTTTGGTTTGGAACAAAACACAGTTAATTTCGTTAAGTTACTGCATGTCTCTACGCGCAATATTTATTTCCGAACATAGGAAATAACGCCGGCAAAATAACAGTACAAATATGTAGAAGCTTATTTTTTTTAAGTAGAGAATGCGCTTTGTGTACTGAACATAATTCTAAAAATTTCGCTGTGAGTGGTTGTAAACAAATATAAATACTGTGTTTATTTATTAAGAATAAATGCTCTTTTTATGTATTTAATCATATTCCCTCTTTATATACATATGTATGTAGTTTTTTTATATAAATAATTTTATATTTTTTCACAGCTTTCACAAGCTTCTTTTAATTATGTATGTATGTAATTCGCGGAGAAACACATGCCAGAGAAATTATAGCCATATTTGACAGTTTATGTTCAGCAATTGCTTGGAAATAAGTTTGAAGAACTATTGCGCAATGCATGTGCAAATAAATGTTCGTGCGGTCCACATGTCAACATATGGTGTTGGCAATAGATTTTGACAGTTATGAACATAATTATTACCAAGTTTATTGCACGTGGAGACCACAGTTAGAAAACGAGAACCATGGCAGTGATGCCGATTTGTTATTTTTTTTTTCATATTTTATTTATTTTTTTTTATTTTTATTTATTTAATTCATATACTTCACAGAAGTCAAAATTAATTACGATTATTTATTTATGTTTGTTGCATGGTATAGGAAATCTTTATTAGGAATTTTTTAGCTTTTTCAAAAATTTGTTTGATGGTCTGTCTACTAGTAATTTGGTAATTTTCAGCAGCAATGAAATGGTTATATTGACTGCCTAAATCATACAGCAAACCTACGAAATAAATATTTGCGGATAATTTATTGGAAATTTTAATTCAAATTTTTTTAAATATTAGTAATATTGAAATAAATCATAATATATAATAATTGTTTGGAACTGAAGGCAAAATTTATCAAAAATGCACCACACAATATAAACAAATGCACAAACACTACGAACAAAAAAGTTATGAAGGTATTTTATTATCAAAGTGTTAGCGAAACGGCAACACTGGTCACTATGTTAAAGCTGGTAGTAAAAAAAATTAAAAAGGTAGCATTCTTCACTGTGAGGTATGTCGTATTCACAGATATTGTAATTTATTGTTGTGACTCCATATTTAACAAACAACAATAAATTGAATGGGGCAGAACAACGGATGGACGAATACAATGACTTTTTTATTGAAAGATACACACACACAGTAGCTGAAAAATACTATTGAGTCAACAGTCACAATTCATATAAACTATGAATGCACAATTTTACTGATTTTTAATATTCTTGCAGCTCTCTAGTGTGTATGTTAGTAGTGTACAGAATTGAATGGGTGTGACTATCGAAATTACACGGAAAATAACCATGCAAATTATTTCCTACTGGCAATACTCTCTGCAATTGACCTACTTTAAAAACCACAACTATGGACATTCAGAGATAAAATAAAAAATAAATTAATGATACCTCAGGGATGGAAAGGTGTTACCGTTATTATGAATTACAACAACGTACTGCCGCATTCATAAAAAGTATTTTTAATTTAGAGAATTCATAATGAGGTCATATACTCTACTTCTGCATTTTCATAACAAGCATCCCAATGGGACCATAATAAGTTGGACCCAAGTAAGTGGGACCTTTACCTTTCGATCCAGCAACCTGTCTATCTATCTAATATAACCTACACTCTTATTACTATTGCATCTGTCGTTTAGAACGCGTTATTCCATTTTCTTTTAGTAATTCCACTTGTTACCTACTTTTTTTACTCATGTATTTTTCCTTCCACCTTCCTTTTGCATTCTATGGAAGAAAGATATTTATATCTTCACATTAAATTACATTTTTATAAAAAGAAAGAAAAAATCACAATATGTAACGATATACTACATATACATATGTAAGTGAGCTAATTTTGTTTGTGTAACTTCTCTAGCTGCAGTAACTTAACGTTGAGCTACTAGCCGCCGTCCAAAAAAATTTTTCAGCCCATATCACTTCACTTATTTTGAGCATTTTTATATCAAAGATTAAAAGTGATTTTTCTTAACAGCTAAATGAATGTTTTGAAATAGCACACTAAATAATGACGCAGTCATATTTTTTCGTATTATTATTTTAAAACGCATGTGCACCTTGCGAATACCCCAAATATAATATTGATTGAAACGTACAGCAAAGCCAGAAAGGAACAATTACAATATAATATTTGAACATTTCAATTGTTGCTGTTAAGGTAGCGAAATGTTTTTTGTTTTCTTTTCGCCTGAGTTCATTTTGAAATAGCTCACTAAACTATGACGGGTTGTTCACGGGTTGTTATTCCTTTAAAACATGAATTTATGGCTAGCATTTGAATTCCCCAATTGTATCTAACGTATTAAAATAAATTGAACGAATATGAAATGCCGTTCAAGGTCAACGTTAGAATGTGAATTATCTGAAAATATAAAATATACATACATACTACATACTATGTATAAGTTTATAAACCACCAGCGAAATTGTAAAAGCAAATGGTCGCTTTTCCAAGTCATTTTTTAATTAATTAAGTTTAGTTTTAATTCAATTAAAAAATATTTTTGTTAAAATTTTGAGAATATTTAATTAATAGAGTAAGCCGTCCTTTTGCAATTTATTCTTTGCTTATACACACATATGTGTTGCCATACCAGGGCTAAATATCTACAGTCCACTCTCGATAATTAAAAATTATTTAAATTGACAAGAATTTAATTGAAAGCAAAGCACGTCTAAAAGTATTGTGATACTAAAGCAAATATTTAAAACAGCTTTACTTACCATTGTGAGGCAAAATTCCTTAAAGTTGTATATTTACATAATTGTTAGCTTAAAATATCTTTAGTAAAGCATTATTAACTTAACATTGGTTCGGGCCTACTTTAAAGCTATGTTAAGGTGATATTCATATTTATTTCATTTTTGTTTGTTTGTGTTTTGTGCTCGTGGAAAACATAACATAGCACATTAAAATAATTCATTTTATAGAGCGTAGAAGCAAAAAATTCCAATTAAAGTGCCACAAATAATTTCTAATTACAGAGGAGACACCATGACACGGATTCTGTTCACTTTATTGTATTATTTTCAAGAAACCTGGAACACAATTCAAAATATTGCGAGTTTCAAATTATGAAGAGTCGACTGTACAAATTTTAATATGAAAAATTTTTTTTTTATGAAATTTATCCCGCACCACTTTTGATAAGAAATATGTATGCACATATGTATGTACATATTTATGTATGTATATCGATATGTAAACTATAAAATAAACTCCCAATCAATATTTGTTCAAATAAAAATTGTTTCATAAATGTTCATACAAAAATTTAAGTAGTATGTACATATGTATGGATATGTATATATGTACATACATACATACATATATATATTAATGCTGTGCTTTCAAATAAAAATGGAAAAGTTATATACATACATACATACATATGCATTTTTGTAAGTAATAATGTTCGTATATATTCATCTGTATTTTATTACAAAGAGTTAAGCTTTCTAAAAGTTTAAAAACTTTTGAAATATCGAAGTATGTAATGTTTACATCATAAAATTTTACAAAATAACATGTTATGTTATGTACGTACATGTCTACTATATAAAGATGTATGCATATGTACTTACATACATATGTATATTTTATTTTCTACTGAAAAAAATGTCGAATTAAGAAAACTTTTAGTATCTACATAAGTATGTACATATGTATCGTGTATAGATTACAGTGATGAGAACACGGTGTCGGTAGCTTGGGAGGGATGCGTCGACTATATCTGTCTGTATATTGTCTCCACCTCCATGGCCCACTTCCATGGCCCACCACCATGGACAAGGCTAGACGAAGGGGCTGGCCGATTATAATCGGGGTGGACGCGCACGCCCACGCCCACCATGTGGTCTTGCGAAGTTCGGACATAAATACAAGAGGTGAGTCTTTATTTGATTTCATATTTAAAAGTGACTTAGATGTAGCCAACACTGCTTCAAGGAGGTTCTGTACATTATGTTCATAAGTGCGATACACGCGGACCCGAAGGGGGATGAAGAGTCGGTGTACTGCTCCTTCTCCGATCACAGGTACATTGAGTTGCACGTTTGAGTTTGGTCCCGGCTGATGTCACCCAGGTTCGCCAGGGGAACATCTTTGAAGACCTTCTGTAGGCGCCTCCGACTATTGAGCATAGGCGGGGAATTGAAGAGACTGCGGCTGCTCTCAGTGGCATCGTGGGCCTCGACATGCCCTAATTGTGTGGACCTACGGTGTACAGGGGTGGCGGCAAACCGCTTTGGTGGAATGACAAAAATCTTTTTTTTCTCTTCAGCAACCATAAAAATCACATTTACGACCCTTTTCACAATGTCCGATTAAAAGTTAACGGTGACTTTAACGGCTGTTCCAGTGTCCAGTGAATCAGCCTACTTGCGTCCTCCTAGATCCCCCTAGCAGCAACGCTCTGCAGAAACGCACACCCTTTCGCAAAAGCCCGTTTCACGGCAACCGCCAGACAGTGACATAGCAAGTGTTCAATCTTTTAGTTTTAATAAGTATAATTCTTTACGCTAAATCGGGCACATGCGGGATCCCAATCTTACCATAAAGCGTTCCCGTACACAAAAATTCTCTCTCCTACCCTATTTCTAATCATTCTCAATGATCTTCTATGTCAAACTTCCAACCCTATACATTCTTTTGCAGATGACAGCAGTATCTGCTATTCAAATTCATTTGATCGTAGGCCGACATCCAATACTGCTCCCGCTCCAATTGCATCATGTAGTATTACAAGGATGTGACCCTTCATCCTCCCATCAGGTCCGCATGCTTTGCGCTCATCAACGTAATGACCAGAACCTCCTTCCTGTTCACCGTAACAAAAGTCGGCTCTGAACCCATTTTGGGTTGACATTACAAAGTTATAACCGTAATTCAAATGTACAAAAATGAAACTTAAAGTAGTGTGTATATTTCATGATAAATAAAATACAAGTGTATTGAAGAAAATCATATGTACATTAAGCAAAGTTAAGTTAATTTTAAAGAAAGTTGCTAATTAGTTGCCACTAGCTATATAAATATGTAACACTCGGTACAAATATTTTACATTGGATATAAATTGGTATATACACACATACAAACATTCATATTTACGTATGCATAAAAGCAGTCCCTGTAGGTATGCATACATACATGTGAATATGCAAAAGTGTGAATATATTTCCCTGACTAACTATAGGTACACTTTTACATGGCATTACCATCTACGTGTGGACGTCAAAAAAAAATATAAACAGAATAAACACCTCCATAGATAACTGCTTCAGAACCGCTTCTGGCCTATTTCGTACTACTCCACTGGAAAAATTGAGAAAGGAAGCTAATTTTGCAAACTTTCAAGATTTACTAGAAAACACGGCTGTAAACATAGCGTCCAGATCTATTACCATATCATCTGATGGTCTGCATGAAACATTTTGGAAAAATTTTATATCTACATCAAATCGTACTAAATCTGCTACCAACAATGTAATTTTATTTTTAAGAAAACTGAAGATTTCTCTACCACTCAAACCAACTCCGTCATTATGGTCCAATGACTTGGCCAAGGCAGATGATAGTTTGAGCTGCCTTCCCAAAAATACAACAGACCCATCCTGCTTTAAAAAAATGCTTGCAAAAAAAATTTTTGACTACGCACCTAATGAAATTTTCTACACAGATGGCTCTTTTCAAAATGGATTGACGGCGTATTCCATAATTAGGCAGCTACCAAGCAATGAATTTGAAACCGTAAAGAGTTCCAGGCTACCGGACCACTCAGGTATTTTTACGGCAGAAATCGCCGCCATTAGAACTGCCATTTCTTTGACTGTCAACTATCGTGGGAAAATATGCAACCAGGGCTTTGATTAAAAACCAGAATGGTGTGTACGATGACTGGTTACGACTACAAGACGATTCACAACAAATCATGGTTCTATGGATTCCAGCTCATATTGGAATCAAGGGAAATGAATTAGCGACAGTGGAGCTAGAAGGGCTCTTGACTTAAATCTAATTACGGAAATTCCGTGCTTTCCAACAACCATTCGCAACCCCTTTAAAATAATTAAACAACTACAAAATCCTTTTATAAGCAGACCAAATTATAATAAAAATTTAACCAGATCGCAATGTATTATGTTAGCCCGCCTTAGAGTGGGTAAATGTGTTTTTAACTCGAAACACTATTTTGAGAAAACTGATCCACCTAAATGTCTCCATTGTGATGAAACGCTTACCGTCAACCATTTTCTGACAAGCTGCCCAATTTCAGGAACAAATGAACATCTAGAGTCAATTCTTGACTGCACAAAATCTTGCAACATTCAGAAAATACTAAGATGTCTTCAGAAGCATAACATTCAGGAAATTTCAAGAAAAGTAAAATAAACTACAAAATTTAAAAAAAAGCACCTTCTTGTAACTATTGTATAAGTCTTTTGTAAATGTATTCAGTACACAGTTTTCATCTTATTTGAGCGCTTATGGTCTTGTCACCGGCGCCTTTTAGTTATATCTTACAAATTTATTTGTAATATACTTATAAAATAAATATGTAAATATTTCCCTGAAAAATAATAAACTCTTTTAGGGCCGCTTTGTTAATAGATATTCCTACTAAAAAATAATTTTTAGTTTAACAAGTAAAATTTTCTCGTTCTTCAAATACTTTTATTAAAAAAAAATTACAAGAGACGTAAAATAAAAAGCTTTTACTTAATGCTATACTTTCGGTTCAATTGAGAATGGCGAATACCAAATATTCTCCTTATTTACTTTACTGTTTCCCCTTATTTTCTCCTTCTTTATCTCATCGAATTTGAACTGGTCTCTCCACTTTTCTGTTATATACCACTATATTATACGCTAAGTATATGCATTGTATATAATTTTGTGTATACAGCATTAGTTTGTGAAATAGAAAAACTTTGCGACCTATTTATTATCAAACACATTCATATTAAAGCTTTTTCTCCTTTTGGCTTTTTTTCCACTGCTACTGATAGCTGGCGTTGTTGTCATGGCGTTTTTGTTAAGAGTGCGCAAAACAAAGCACATACATACATTTATATGTAAATATAAGCTTTTGCTATATATGTATGTATTTATATATGCACAGAGTGTTCTCCTTCAACTTACAAAATCAATGCGACTGAATGTACACATTCGTTCATTTCTACAAACACTGAACTTTGCGTTTTAGTATTGTTAGAAATCATGAAGAAAATAAAATAAACCATTAGCGCTGCAAAGATACTAAAAACTAAATCAAAGCTACAAAAGCAAAGCAATATCCGTCAATAATAATTAATAGAATATTGTACATAATATATTCAGTACCTAATACCTACTAACTTATAAACTCTGCATCTGCACGACTAGTACCTTTATTTACATACAAAAACATATCCATATGTATGTACATATGAAATAGTTTTCTTTTCTGTTGTCCATATACTACATACATACATATTTATTTACATATTAAATATATTTCGTAAGTATTAACATACATACATATGTATGTATGTATTGACATACTTATGCATCTTATGTATTTACAGAAAATAATTAATCAATTAATATTCGAGTCAATATCCATACAAAATTAGGTACATACTACATAAATAGATATGTGAATGTACATACATACATATATGTATGCATGTATGTACATACTTCCATGAAATTATAATCAATTTTTCTGGAAATACTCATGATGCAATGAACAAAGTTTTGTATGTACATACAAATCTAACCAGCATTTGGAAGATTGTTTTGGCAGAAATCACCAAACTGAGTCTTTTAAGACTACCTCAGATGACTAAAAACGGATTAATCAGTTGTGCGCTTAAAAAAAGACCCGAAAATGAATCCGACAAATGCTTGGAAAGCGACTTGTTTAAAAAACGCAAACAATATGTATAGAATGTGCGCAATCATAAATTCATCATGTAGATGCCCGAAATGTGACTGTATTGAGAATTTTTATTTTTATATTGGAGTCATATTTGGCGCATCTTAACGATGAAAAATTGTTTCTTATGGTTTTTGCTACTGTTTAGAACGGGACAAATTTTCTTACTGATTTTGTAAGAAATGAGTTTTGTGAATTTATGTTTATTTGTGTGGTAAGCTCATGGTGCAAAGAACAATAAAAGTTGATTAAATTAAAGAGTAATAAATAAATAATGAAAAAAATAAAAGAATGTACTTTCTTTATGTTATACCAAATAAAACAAGACTCACTAACAGCTAGTAATATGACTTTAAAATGGCTTGAAAAAGTGTCGTAATTGATTGTAAGTACTATTGCAAACTGCCTCGAAAATGAGTCAGAAACGCGAGTCATAAAAGACTCGTTTTGAAGAGTCGTATCTAGGGTACCATTTTCTCACGACAAAACAGTCTTTTTCGATTCAGAAACGAGCGCGAAAATGAGTCGGAAACGCGAGTCATAAAAGACTCGTTTTGAAGAGTCGTATCTAGGGTACCATTTTCTCACGACAAAACAGTCGTTTTCGATTCAGAAACGAGCGCGAAAATGAGTCGGAAACGCGAGTCATAAAAGACTCGTTTTGAAGAGTCGTATCTAGGGTACCATTTTCTCCCGACAAAACAGTCGTTTTCGATTCAGAAACGTGCGCATAAATGATTATTTTAATCCCGAAGAAGAATAAAAAAGACTCGAATATGATCAATAATTAATTAAAATGCTGACTGGGCTACAAGAAATGGATGACCGAAACTAATACACTCACACATTTTTTTCTAATACATTTGCAGAAATTGTATATTTGTCCGAACATATGATTGTCATTTCTGATGGATAAAATAAATTTTTATGTAATTCCCTGAATAGTTTGTTTTAATATGTACTTGTATATTTTAAATAATTGTGTGTCGTGCATTATTGTGTCCAATTATATTTAGAAAACATTTGATATTTAGGTGAAATTGAAAGATAAGTATATTGCGCTAGTTATTTATGTATATAAATTTATTTAATCATATTGCATTGACACCTTGTATTGTCTTATGTATTCTGGACCTTTTGCAGCATGTTCTCGGCCATAAGGAAGTTGATTACAAGTCGAAAAATCGAGCTATACCAGTCGACGAGCCAAGGGCAGGCTTCCATTGAATTATAGCAGGCGCAACCTTAGCCAAGGGCAGGCGCAACTTTCCAGCATGGAGACGATCGAGGCTAGTGTAAGTTTCACTGTTTTAGTTCACAGATAATGCCCCACTCCAAGATCCTGATAGATATTTCTATTTTATATTATATTACATTTCTTTTTTATATACATATGTACAAAACGGGTGGGCCAAAAGTAATCACCCAATGTTCTTTCGCTGTAATTTTTTTTAAGACAAATTTTGGCACTGCTTATGATATGGGCTAAGTGACCGCCGCCAGAGTTGATGACCGTACATGCGGATCAAAAGGTTTTTATTAAATATATTTACAGCAAAAATACATCGGGTGATTACTTATGCACCGGGTGATCACTTTTGTCCCACCGTGTACATATATATTAGAATATTGAAATAAAATCAATATAAAGAATTTATATAAATAGTGTATCATTTCAATTGGGATATCCGCCAACAGTGACCGATATATACTTCAACACTGACCGGTTAGCAGTGACCGATATATCCATCTACGCTGACGGGTCAGCAGTGACCGATATATCCATCAACGCTGACTATGACATGTACACAGAAGTTTCTGTCATTTTTCTCATATTGCCCTTAAGAAAATGATAGAAACTTTGTTGTACGCAATTACCGGTAATTCGGTCAGCAATGACGGTCAAATGACCGTCACTGTTCTTGTAGGGCAGGTAAACTCACTAGCAAATTCGCCCGTCAGCTGATAGAAGAATTTGTAACGTATTTTTGAGCCGAACGTCAAAGTTTGTTTACTTTTAAGAAAAGTGGTTGTAAATAATTTAATAATTATAATACTATAATAATAAGAATGCAAAATATCTTAGTTTTTGTAATAATGAATTTAATTTTAACTCATATTACACTAAACATAAACACGTTCTTTTTAGGTTATGTTATATTTAACAAAACTCATGTATACAAAAAATTTAACGGTTGGATGAAAAGCGAATTCGCCTAGCGACAACTTTGTATTAATAAATCTTGCGCGCTACAATTTTGTTCGGAAAGATTCAAGGCGAATTTATATCAATTTGCCTTGGAAAGATTTAATGTCGAAGCATGTACATACATATTTCAAAATAAGGAACAGTTTTGATGTTTTATTAAAATAAAACTTGAAGCCCCAGTAGACAATAGTCGTGAACGTAATGTGCGTGAAGTTATATTTCAACATATGTAACCCTAGACAGCAACCAACGATTCTAACAGTTAACATGGCAATTTTATACAATGAAGCAACGTTTTTTTTACTTTAAAATTTAAAAATAAACATAATAAAAAGCAAAAATATTTCTATCTCTTTTGTTCATACACAATTTGTGCAATTATAATTATTTTTTTAGGAAGTCGTTGGTACGAAAATTCGCCATAATGTAAGAATTTATAAACTATTTCTAGTTTTTGTTTTATTTGAGAATATATTCTCTAAACGTTGGCTGTTGGCACTGGTATTGACAAAATTGCATATATTAATTTCTTTAGATTCGCAAATGGTTCTGAACAGTAAGGCTTACCAGAATTGTGCGATACTCTTTTCTTCTAATAAATTATAGTCATTAAAATTAGAGTGCAATAATTTACACCATTCCTCGATTATGCCTTGGATGAGGTCTCGGTCCAATACATTCGAACAAATAAAAATAACTTAGAAATGCTTATCATTTTGCCTTTAATTACGTTAGCAGGCGCTAAAGCTTCAAGATGTTTAGGAAAATCTTTTTTTTGTTTTTTTTTTTTTTTTTTTTTTATCTTGGACCAGTGCTCAGGGGCTATCCCTACATATGCAATGCATTGGAACTAGAGAGAAGGATAGGGAAGAAACAGACAGGTGGTGAAAGTGGTAGAAAGATAGAGCTTAATTCTTGCGCAACTTTGCAGTTGCGTGTAAATTATAAAGCAAAATTGCGGCGTCTCTGATGTTTTTTTTGACGCATTATTTTTAAGCTAATTGAGCCGTTTTATTTATTGTTTTACTTCGCCGACGTTTTATTGCTCAAATACCGACGAAGGAGAGTGCTGTAGCACAGAAAACTCAGAAAAAAACTTTTTTCTGATTTGACCCGGCTGGGATTCGAACCTGGGTCTTTCTGGTTGCAGAGCCAACACGCTGACTACTCGCCATCAGCACCCCCTTAGACAAAATAAAGAATAAATTGTTCTCTATCATATTGTAACTTAATTATTTAGGTTTTACTCGAATAAAATTGGAAAAACTGTTTTTAGAGTAAAATCTGCAAGCCTGTTTTCCCTTCAATAAATCTGAAATTTGGCAGCACTGCCTGCTATAAACACTTCCAAGGCAGATTCAACTACTTAGTAGCCGAAGGATATTTATCAAGTAAAAACAACTCATCAGGGAACTTGTTTACATTTATGCGCAGCAATATAATTTTTGCTTATTTGTTTAATTTGAGAGAGCACGCCATTAACAGTTTTACTCATTTCTTTATTTTGAGAGAGGGTTGGTAAAGCAATTAAGGCATACATAAATGAAATTAATGTTTTTCTTGCTATTGTAGCCTGTGTGTGTTTACTTTTGAGAGAGCAGTAAAAAACCAAGTTTGACATATTTGGCTAGTTTATGCAAACGAAATGCCTGTTTTTTAGTATTGTTGTTTTGCTGTAGAAATTCGGCTACTTGATAAATATATTTTGGTAGTAGCGTTTGTTGTTGTTGTAATACAATACAACTAAACATATGTGTTTAATCTACTATATTAATAAGTAAGGTTAAGGTTCTTAGTCACACCAGGAAACAGAACACTTCTCATCTAATTAGAACAAGCGTGACGTCTTTAACTAGGTAGTGGTGAAGGGAGTTGTTTTTTGTCCGCGATATGTCAAAAACAACTGATGTAAATACTACAAAGAAAATGTGTTTTACTTATGAACATAAAGAGTTTGTAAAAATTTTTAAAATAATTTGATAATACAAAGTTTGTTGCTCCTTGTACTTGCTTTTTACCCTTGAAACAGAGACGTAGTTTCAGAAAAAAATGCCACCTGGTTTAACAACCCCAGTGAGTTTGATATGCCTTGGATGCAAGTGAAAACACAAACAAATATATCTTTACTTTACGTGTTTTTGCTAAAATAAAAGACAAATTGATGGCGATGACACCTAGTTAAAGACAACTTGAGCCCTGTCATAATCATAATAGAATTTTACTCGTCAATTAGCGCTGTCATCAATGTTGCAATTTTTTTTTCCAAAAATCTATATCGACCCAAAAAATCTTATTTTCCTATTAAAATTATTTTTTTATGTAAAATACTGTTAACGTATTTATTTACATACATTTGTATCTTTCAAACAACGAAAAGCTTCAGGAGCAAAAAAATTACATCCTAAAATATTTTAATATTTTCCTTACTCTTGAACTTGAAGTGACGCAATTATCGCCATTCGTTATCAATATATTGAGTATATTTTGTCTTTTATTATTTTAAAAGTAATAAAATATATAAACAGATCTTATATCAAATTAAGAACAGTACCTGCTGTATACAAAAAATTAAAAAAAAGTCATACGTACATACTTGAAGTTTGTTATGATCGTGTATATTGTCCTGACAATTGTATAGTTTTAAAAGGTATTACCACTACCACATATTCTATTTAAATTGTGTGGCAGCACCTAAACAATAAAAAAGCAACATAAAAACATCTGTTTGAAGAGACGAAATATAGCAAAACAAAAAATTTAAAAAACAACTAAATACTTTGTCTAAGAAAAATTATTGCTTGTTTGAACTAAAGCGGAAAAATAAGAAAGTAAAATCTCTATGGGATCTTCTAAAAAATTTGCTTACGCTTCCTTAAAAGAGATTTTGGAAGATAGAAATGTGGAATAGTAACAAGAAGTGGTAGAGTTGGAAGCGTTCATGATAATAATGAATTTTCTTGCAGAATGAAACGGAGAAGGAACTTTAACACTCAAGGTCCATACATATGTGTACATAAAATGTACGATTTAAAGTATCATGAATAGAAAATGTTTATGTAAAGATACATGTGTTTTGTTGTGTCTGTACATTTATGCATATCTACTTACATATCTATGTAATTATGTCTGTGCATACATATGTATAAGTTATGAACGAAATGTACAAAACGACGAATAAAATGTACGATTTTTATATCAAAAAATGATTTGATGTTTAGTTTGTATTTCGTATTCATACTGTTTGGTTACTAAAATCTGAATATTACGAAAATTTTTCGAACGGATAGTAACTATTTTAATTTTTTTGTTTAAATAACCAGTTAATCAGTACTTAAATTTTTAACGTAATTGGTTATTAAACCAAAGTAAATATTTACATGGGTATTATACTAAGTTAAGTTTTTCATGTACGTACATCGTAGTAAAAATACATACACAAACGTATTTTTTTCTGCTTAGCTTTACCATGGTTGATGAAGTTGGAAATCAGGATTTAGCAGACATGAAAAAGTTGTTAAATTCGTGGCATGTTGGAATACTTTACGATTTGTTTAAAGGTAAGGGAAAAATATTGGTATGACCCTGTGAAAATGTTAGTGTTACCGTTGTGAAAAGAAAGAAAAGAAGTATTTGTCCGCTTTATTTACATTTGAAAACCCGTTTCTGCATGCTGTATTTAAAACACATTTATAAACTGTTCAAAAAAGTGAAAAGGCAGAAAAAACTGTTAATTATTTCATAAAAAATGTTTCTAAAAAATAAATCCACTTAGTTAAGCTGCCGTTAAAAAAATGTATAGTGTATTTGTGATACAAAAAGGATTTCCAGCAAACCAATAATAAAGAGAAAGTGGTTTGTAACTTATAATACATTTGAATCCATCTCCCACTTACATATTACAACGACATAACTCAAAAAATTTAATTTTTGTGATATGAAAACTGCCATATTTGGCATATCAATATGTATGACATTCGAAAGCTTCCCATATTGCAGGCGAAACATTAAGAAATTTTAAGAGTTCGGCATTTCATTCGTTCATTTCTGTACTTTTTGATTAAAGTTCCGTAATTCCGTTGGAATTATCGATTGTGCGGATTTGTCAGTCACGGTGTCGGAGTGGTCGAGTGAGCATCGCGCGTTCGCTGTGGAGACATTTTTTAAGACTGAATTCTTACTAAGAATGCTTCTTACGTAATTGCCCGTCGACAGTTTTGTTCAAAGTTCGGTATTTGGCGAATAACTGATGGATCGTTCGTGGGTGCAGAGATTCCACGCAACTGCTTCGGCTATGAATGCCCCTCGGCCAGGGCCCAGTTGATCCGAAAACATTGAACTGGTTGAAAGAAATTTACGTGACTTTCAATACGGAAAAGAGCAGCCTCACTGGGAATTTCAAGAGCGATTATTCATGAAATTTTAAAAAAGGATCTGAAGGACATACTTTTAAAAAACAAAATCCGAATTATCATTCTATCGTTCCATGCTCTTAATAAAACTTTGTGTCAATTATTACGTTTTTTATTTAAGTTTGAAATTATAAATCAGCTACCAGACACCCTTTACATATTTGACATCTGCATATACATATATAGTGAGCTTATTATTGGTTTGCCGCACCTACCATTAAAAAAATTGAGTTAAGTATGCAGTATATATATTTTAGATGCCCTCTTTCTGAATACAAAATCCGTTTTACGAAATTGTGTAGGGTTTTTGAAATATCAACCATCGACTTTGCTTCTTATCCACAAATTTAGCGCCTACTGAGTATTGGTTTGCTTTACAAGCCACCATTTGAGGCATGGAACAAATTTTTAATAGAAAATGTGAGAAAATTTATTTAAATTTCATTTTGAGGCAGTCAAGGGGATACAGTGTATTTGCAAATGTATAAAACATAAAATATTAGTAGATCTTTAACCATTATTTACTCTATTTGAAATTTGCTAAATCTCATCAAACTTTGCAAACAGGAATACGATTACAATTATTATTTACTATATTTTAAATTTTCTAATACTCAGCCATTTCTCAAACTTTGCAGAAGAGGATATAACTATAAACGAACTTAAAATGATGGAATGCCACCACCTAACCATTTTATTGAAAAACTATAAAATGGGCGTGAGAATTCGATTCGAACACCATTTCAATAACTGGCGCAATAAAATTGGTATGCCTTTAAAATTTGCAGAAACTAATCATCACATGTGCTGGTGCAATGCAAAATCATATATTGGAAATAATACTGCCGAAAGTCCGTATGTAAATAATAGCACAAGTACCAATGATATCGCTACTAATACCCATAGTCAGAAAGCTGAAGCAACTGATCATATAGATTTAGATTTAAATCCTTTGTCGCCACAATCTGTAAACTCCAACTCATCTTTAGTTAATATGGCAAATCCTAATGAAAATTTTGGCTCTGTGCCTGAGACAAACGGAAAAACTCACAACACGGATGACGAAGGAGAAATGGAAAATTTACAATTAACGGATACTATATATGAGGCGCCACGCAAATTTCCTCCTAAAAGTGTATTTGAAAAATGTTCTGTTAATTTAGCGACAATATTGCAAATGTCTGGCTCGCGGGCCAAACCAATACTGGAATTCTATCAAGAAAAGAAACGTTTAACAAATATTCATCGCTCCCAACTAATACATACCATTGTAGATTTCTTCGTTGATAATGACTACCATTTGTCACTGAATGCAAGTCATAATTTAGAATACGAAATATTGAAATTGTTTCCAACGGAGAAATTGGAGAATTATCGCACCGAAAAACGTGGCAAAATTTATGTCAAATTCTCGAATATGAAACGTTATAAACGTGATCGTAGCAATAAAGCGAAAATAGAAATAGAAGCGCTCAATTTACGAACACGTCGCGCTCAACAAACTCAAGGCAAAAGTGACATGAATAATTTAGCGCAAGATGAGAGTGAGCACATGGATGATAATGATTGGTATCTTATACCTGAACCGGAAGTTATGGTAAAAGAAGAAATTTTAAGTGAAAACGCTTCAACGAATTAAAGAAGTGATTTTATGTGGAGAATTGTAAATTTTACTATAATAATAAATGATAATTGTCTTTCGATTAGGACTCTTCAAGTACAATTTCTCTTAAAGTAAATAAAGTTACATAGTCTATAATATTTAAAAATTAAAAAGAAATTGATTTTTTAAAGCTACGGGCAGATTGGCAAATATTTCTAAAAATTAACTGTTTTAGGAGAAGTTTTCTACGTATTATTTCTTAATTATACAAAAACACTGCGCGAAGAGTTAATGGTGAACACTACAGGGCTATAATAGCTGACAATTTAATATATCACAATTGCATTTTTAATAGGTAGTAGCACCATGTTGATTAATTGAAAGAATAGTTCAGTAAACGCATAGTTTCAGCTAATGAACATGTAAATGACCTGCAAGATCATACTATTTATTATTTGGAACTAAATGAAGTGTCTGGTCTGCAACAATAACACCTTGTCTTGGACAAGCGGCTTTTACTGAAATAAATAGTTACAATCAAGAATAGCGTTATAGGAATTGTAATTGTTTAATTTCATAAAAATTTTTCCTTCATTTGTGAATAACAAAGTAGTATCATAAATAATTTTTCTTCTGAATATTTCCCTGTTCCTTAAATTTGCAATCGTGAAGAAATTCACCGTGAATAATTTCACGTCAAAATAAAATTCCCCCTAACTTGAATGATTCTTTTCAGGATTGACTTTAATTTTTCACTTGATTTTTGCTGGGAAATTGCATACAAAATGTAAGTAAATTCTTCTCTTATTTATATATATTGATAAATAAAATTTGTTTATATCAAAATCAGCTATTATACCGAGAACATACAAAAAAAAAATGCAAATGTTACAGTATACAAAGAAATCGCGACCCAAGAGAACTCTTGCGGATTAACTTAAACTGTTAGTACATCACTGTTCCAAGTATAAACGTTTTGTTTAAATTGCTGGAATACTCTATTATTATTTATTTTATTTTTAAAGTCTTTCATTTTCCCACTTTTGTTAATTCAGTTACTTTTATTGTTGAAATGCAATACTTTTTATGCGCGTGACGAATTAACTGGCGCCGGAATATTAAAAAAAAAACTTTTTAACACTTAAGACATGTAAACCCACGAATTTTTAGTTCTGTATTAAATTAAAATTAGTTTGCTTTTTAATTAATTTGTATGTTTTTGAAATCTTATTCCTTTTTCTACATTCACTGAGAATGATAATGTAAAAAATTACACGTAAAGTTCATGATACCAATTTTCACCTCAAGTGGAATAAAAATTCCACGTGTTATTCACGATAGGAATGATAGTAATTTCCTATATTCAGCCATGACGTTGCACCGAGAAAATCCGGTATGTGTTTTGTTTCATATTATTTTAGGGCTAATCGTATGAAACAATGTTAGATATTGCTGTAGGTATTTCGCAAAATAAAACTTCCGACACTTGGAAGCTATTACAGACTTGTTAAGAAAACACATATCTGACTTTTGTCAGAGCAGCGACGATATGCACATATACATACATATTTTTTTTTTATCTGGGACCAGCACTCAGGAGATGACACCTACACATGCGAAGCATTGTGCTGGAACTATAGGAAAGGGATAGTAGAAGAAACGACAGGAGGTGAAGCTTAATTAATTATTTTACAGCTCTGCTTCAGCACGTTCTTTGTTTATACTCGCAGCAGTGCTGAAGCTTCGGTTTAGTAGCCATTTTTAGTATTAATTTACTTCGCCGGTGCTACACAATACCGACGAAGGAGGGCATTCTGATGTGATTGTGGATTGCTATCAGCTGAAGCCGGTATTGTTCAGTGACCAGTGACCAGTGACTATGCCTTCGACACTGAAACCTTCCGACAACAACTGACACACAAAGCCACACTAATAATAATGCACATCAGAAAAATGCGAAATGTTTTTTTTTATAATTTTAGTCTGAAACTGGATGTGAACCCAGGTCTGTTTTTGGTTTTGTAGACAACGTGCAGACTACCATCCATCGTGCCATCGCCACCCTTAAGCTTAAAGGTTTGTCTTTATTACCTGAAGATGTTAACCGATGGTTGACGAAATATCGAAATAGAAAAATAAAAACAATACATTAAGCTTTAAAAGATAATATAAAAATATTTATTAAAAAAAATAAGGTAAAAAAATAATGATTAAAAAACTATCATATGTATGTATGTTAATAATTATTTATTTATAGACTAGCAACAACTAATATAAATTTAATCAATTAATATATGTACATACAATGTAGTTATTTTTCAGTTTTGAATTCATAACGGTCCACATTCTAATTCTGCATGAGAATTTGGTTAGGCTAATACGTATCATTGTTTAAAAATAGAATGTAAAAGTTCTTCGCCATTAGAGAGTTTTAAGTGTAAACTTTCTGACGTCTGGCAGCACTATTAATGTGAAAAATCGTGTAAAATTAAAAAAATAAACAAATCTACTCAATTGCACTTTGAAGAGAATTGAATCAGTTGAAGGAAACAGAACCCCAAGGCACCACAAAGTGCTCTGTGAAAACACAACCGAATAAAACACACAGGCAAAGTTATCTTCGTATTATTTTTATATTTTGAGGAACTAAAAAAAGTTTTATTCAACAATAACAGTTTTTAAACAAATTGCAACGGATGGTGGGTATTGTAATTGTTTATCTTTAAGAAAGTGTAAATTTGTAGTTCTTTTTCAAAGAGAACCGTAAGATCGGCCGAAATGACACCACAAAATGGAATACCTCAAGATCTAGAGAGTTTATTGTCTAAATGGAAATTGGAATGCATTTTATCTCATTTAGTTGGTGAGTTCAATAGAACTATTTTGTGTATTTTCGGTGTGTTTAAAAATTTACACAATTATTTTGTGTTTATTTACTCTCTTTCCATATTCACTCTTCTTTCCATATTATTATGTATAGAAAAGTGATGCCACACTTGCTTTTGATCTTTAGCAGTGTTGGGATATTGTATTAGTGATTCAGGGTATTATATTAGAAAAAACGCTGTTTTAATATTTGTAGGGGCTTGAATCTAGTTTAGCAACGCTTTACCAAATGGAAAAAAAAATTATATAGGGTTATAGAAAATTAAAAAATAAGAAGAAAATATAAAGAGAAAAAGTTGGTGGCAACGTTTAGTTTTCCAGTTATGAACCTGGGAAGTTTGCCTATAAAAGTGTGATTCTCCGCTACATTTCTGAACGTACTTATATGATCAATATTTGTAACATTTGAAATATTTTTAAAATAAGAAGCGCTGATAAAATTGCAGTATAGAAAAATTTTTATTAAACTTAAAAACTAATTAATTTTTTCATTATTAATATCAAATTAGAATTTAATTAAGAAAAGTAAGAAAAAAATGTATTATTCGGTGCCAGATTCTTCTTGCACCGAAGGCCGGTCATGCAAAGAAGCTTTTGTTAGCAAACTCTCTGTTTGTTTTGCCATAGAGGAGAAAATTATGAAAATTATTTTCATTGCAATTTTCTCTGAAAAATATACATACATATATACTTACATAGTGCATTTCGGAAAAATTTTGATGTAAAATTAGGTAAAAACTGTATTAACATTCGAAATATTGGACATTTTTAATATAGAAAGATATTTTTAAAATATTTCACATGATACAAATATTAATCATATAGGTTCTGAAATGTAGTAGATAATCGCACTTTTATATGGAAACTTTCTAGGTCCACAACTTCAAAACTAAGCGTTGCTGCCAACTTTTTCGCTTTATATTTTTAAATTTTCTATAACATTCTATAACTTTTCTTTTCCATTTGTTGAGGCGTTGGTACACTAGATTTGTTCCGCCTTCGAGAGTTTTCTGTGTCACTCGCACTGGTTAACTCATCTGACACAACTAACTGTATCGTCTTACGGTTCTTTGTGACATGTTCTTGTTAACCACATTTCTATAGTTCACTTCCTATGTGAAGGTATAGATCGTGTAAATCGTTAGAACGAAAAGCCGAAATTGTTTGATGGCTATATAACTTATAGGTTTGGCCCATTAAATCTCCCATCTCTCGCAGCTTTAAAGGGCACGGAATAATTCCAAGAAAAAGAAATAAAACATCTATTGAATGCAGTACAATCAAAATTACGCATTTAACTTTAGCTGTCAGAAGAAAAATCGGCTCAAGTCCAGTTTAGTGAAAAATCTCCAAAAAAAATTGATTTTGAATCAAAAGAAACAAAATGAAAATAAAAGAAATTTAAATAAATTAATTGATTCAGCAATACAAATATAGATTGATTTCAATCTTTATAAAATATTTCTATATATTTAAAATCTATTTAATAATTCTCAATACTTTAAGTGCAAAATCGAAATATTTTTCAATTTTCTATCACATAGGGTATTTTTTTTGAGTTGCGTCACTTAACTGGACTTGTTCCAAAGTATTAAATAAAAATTTATTGTTACATTTGTTTTAGTTAAAATATCGTATAAAAAATTAATAAAATTTCAAATGTTTTTTAGCTGAAAAAATTGATATAGATGTTTTGGAAATGATGAAATTATCACATATAAAATTATTGCTTAAAAATTTTCCCCTCGGCATACAAATACGTTTTGAATATTATTTGGAACAGTGGCGAGAAGAAATTGGAAAACCTTTACAGTTGTCTACAAATGAAAGTAAATCACAATTTTTAATTAAAGAATACCACGATGCCAGAAGCAAAATAATTACAAAAGAAATGGGAAGTAAAGCTTCACAAACTGATTTAATCATCAAATCATTTAAAGTCGATAATAATCCTATAACAAATAGCGAAAGCAATGAAGATGCTATAAAAAGCTCAACTTCTTGTGCAGCAGACCAAAAACCTTTAGAAATACCACCTGAGCGTTTACCCTCAGACGTATCTTCATCTAGAATAAATTGTCAGCGACCAAAAATCCAGGCAGCAAAATCGTCCATAGAATCATCTTCATCTGAAATCATACCTAAGCTGCCAACAACTCAAATTGAGCAGTTACCCAAACCTCAGCGACCAACAGACGAAGTTGATTTATTAACAATTTTGAAAAATGCTTCCTGTGGCATTAGTCTCATTACTAGTTATGGTTTGCGTCAAACTTTTACTAATGCGGAACGCAAACTTTTAATCGATACAATAGCCGATTATTATTATAAAAATAATTTAGCTTTTAACATACAGATTAGTCATGCTTTGGAACAAGCTGTTTTGAAAATGTTCCCCAGCGAAAAATTGAGTTCGTATAGAACAGCTAAATGTGGTAAAATCTTTATATCATACATTAAGGCCAAGGCTAAAAACAATATGACAAAAGTACAAAAAGTTCCAGAGGTTAGTAGCAAAATGGTTATTGATGAAGATTTCGAAGAATTATATCAAGTGCCCGACAATCATATAATAATTCAGACAGAAAATAATGTAGCATCAGTTATAACGGATCTTTCTTCGCATATAGCCGGTTTCAATGATGATTCTGTTAGTAATAATACGGAGGAGTCTATAGTCCTTACTATTGACCACAGTGATGATGAAACAAATGCTGCAACTAAAATTGGGTGAGTATTGGAATTACAATCGATGATGTATTTAATAATTTTTATATTATACGGCTATATAAAATTAAAATATTATTATTATATTATTATTAGTCTTAAAAGGTTTTCTTTGATTTATCTTGCTTTTACTAATTTTCTTGTCTTTTTTTCCATAAGGGAAGTTGATATAAGTCCAACGCTTGATTCGGCAACATTGATTTGTAACATGCTATCGCAGAAACGTCAACGACTTGAAGAAATTGATCGGCCATTTATAAATTTTAGTATACCGTGGGATAAGGTACCACACGATGTACTCTGTATGCTGGAAAATAGAGATCATTTGGGAAAAAGTTTAAATGCTTTTGCAAACTTAGTCATTGATGAACTGAGAAAAGTTTCAACACATGTACCAATGCGTGTACTGCGAGCTGTAAGCCAGCAAGCTGTTATGAAATATCCCCATTCTTTTTTGGATAAAGATTACTACGGCAATCTGAAGCCATCGACGAATACAGGATTGCTGTCAAGATTGCGTAATAGAAATACATTTCTAAATCGTCAAGAACGATAATTCTAAAACATTATTTTATTTTTATTTAATTTGTTGCATTTATTTATTTATTATTATTATTTTGCTTTTTTCCTAAAATTAGTAGCAAGCAATTTTTTACTAATGGAATGAATACAGTGGCTAGAAAGTGATACATGGAAAATCAAATCAATCAAATAAAAGTTTTCATGCTAAAAAAACTTTTATGAAAAAAGTTAAGAAAAGATACAGTACAACCTAAAACTGCATTGACGAATTCAATCACTTCTGCCGCCAGCTGTATTTTCAAACTCTATTCACAAAATATATTTTCTGTTTCCGTCCTATAAACCCGGTGCAAATTTCTTTTTTCGCTTAAAAGATAATTTTCGAAATTCATTAGAATTTATATTTTAAAAACGTACCATTCCAATCCAATACCGCCTACAGAAGGTTTGATTAAATTCGTAAATTTTTAAAATATTTTTCTTGTTTTAATATCTAAACAAATTTAATAATAATTTTACTAGTATTTTTGATATTTTTTTAACTTAAAAAATTTGCTTTAAAGTCTACTAATGGGTTGGAAAAAGTACCAACGAAATGTAAATACGAGTACATATATTTTTAATAATTATTTTTAATAACTTCTTTTACTATTGCTTTATAACTTAATGTGTTTTATTAATTTGTCTGAAACGCCATAAAATCAATTTAGAATTTTAATTAAGAAGTATTTAAAATATCACTGAACAAAAGTAATATTGTCATATTCTTTAAGCTGGGAACAAAAGACAAACAATATTTTATTGAAGTATTCAATATAAAATTATTTTTCTTTTCCATATGTTATGTACTAAAGGGTGGTTAAATTTCAAGGCCCGATGTTGATTTTGAATAAAACACAAACTATTTAGGAAATTATTGTAATTTTATTTTATTATGATATATTGGTATTACTCAATTATGTATGGAACAAAATATCGGCCAAATGGGCGCCGCGACCACGGCAACAGTGGATGATAAATTTTCGAAGAAAATCATCTTCAGTGATGAGGCACATTTTCACCTCAGTGGATTCGTCAATAAACAGAATTGCCGCATTTGGGCGAATGAGAATCCAAGAGTGATTGTCGAAAAACCAATGCACCCACAAAGAGTGACTGTTTGGTGCGGTTTATGGGCTGGCGGCATCATCGGGCCGTATTTTTTCCAAAATGAGGCCGGTCAGGCAGTTACTGTGAATGGTGTTCGCTGTCGTGAGATGATAACGAACTTTTTATGGCCCGAATTGGAAGATATGGATGTGGACGATATGTGGTTTCAGCAGGACGGTGCCACTTGCCACACAGCTAACGAAACAATGGCTCTTTTGCGCAACAAATTCAATGGCCGTGTTATCTCACGTAATGGCGATGTCAATTGGCCGCCAAGATCATGTGATTTGACACCGTTGGACTTTTTTCTTTGGGGTTATTTGAAAGAAAAGGTGTACGTCGATAAGCCAGCAAGAATTCAAGAGCTAAAGGATGAGATAATTCGGCACATTAACGGCATAGAACCTCCATTATGCCTCAGGGTCATCGAAAATTTGGACCATCGGATGGAGGTGTGCCGCCGTGGTCGCGGCGCCCATTTGGCCGATATTTTGTTCCATACATAATTGAGTAATACCAATATATCATAATAAAATAAAATTACAATAATTTCCTAAATAGTTTGTGTTTTATTCAAAATCAACATCGGCCCTTGAAATTTAACCACCCTTTATGTACATCACTGTTTGAAATACATTTTTTTCTATTTCCGTAATTAATAAATAAAATATAATAAATTTAATTATTGTAGCAAATTCGGTAGAAAGACGTTGATGAGTTTTTGGACACAAATTGCCCAATTCGACTGTCAAGAGATGAATATATATGAAGCTTTCTTAAAATACAAAAACATATACACATTTTAATTTACTATTTATTATTATCTTTTTTTAATAGCGGTTTAAAAACAAAAATAAAAAATAAATCACATTCATATTATTACATTGATGTACGTACGAGTACATATATATGTATGTAGAAAGGTCCTGCCTCGTATTTTTCTTCAAGTCGAGTTTTGTCGAGCATATTTCGACAAACAAAATAATATAATAAAGCTTTGATAGAAAAAATTACTGTTCTCTGACTTACTGTTCTGTTTTATTTATTTTTAATAGGTTTGTATTCAGAAATTAGGAAAATCCACTGATGAGCTAAGTAAGCGTTAGCGAAATAGTACTATATGGATATGCTTTCCTCCTCAATTATTGAGATGCTTTTGTAATACAATGCTTTATGATATTTTTCATACTGTATGAGAATATCATAGGGTATGTAATAATAAATTTCACATATAGTTTATAAGGGAAAAAGCACAATTAGAATCATATATATAAATAAATATTCCCAAAATAAATTCAGTTAATAAAGAAAATTATAATTAAAAATAAAATAAGAAAAAGTATTCGCTTCGGAATTGCTTCACTAGACTTGATTTGTTCCGAAAAGAATCCATTACGAGCCAGAGGATTTCTTAGGGACACTGTTCCTAATGATTCTAAGGAACAGTGGGAAAGTATTGCGACGGCTCTATTTCTTTTCTTGGTCCACCTATTTTAATTGCTAATGGAGGGCAAAAAGGAAAGTAAATAATGCGTTACAAAAATAATTCCTGACTACATTCTTTTTACAGGTTTGGAGGGATTTAAAATTTAAAGTAAAAAAGAAAAGCATTATTGGAAATAAAGTAGAGTGTAGAGATACTGGAGGCGGTGTTTTAAACAAGTAATACTAAGCCAATAATTCGGAAACCCTTACCCGCTCATTTTCTTATTTAATTTTTTCTTCTTATTTTAAAATTTTCTAGACGGTGGTATAATTTGCTGTCTCTCCACGGACTGGACCTTAAACTTTTTTTAGCGAAATTTTTATTTCATACAGCAATATTTTTACCAAAATGTTACGGAACACTATATTATTTTTGATACTGTGTTAAAGTAAAGTAAAGAAAAGGAGATAAAATGCACTTATGCCAGTGCTTTTTCCAATCCTCGAAGCACTTCTGAACTGAACTCTTTGGTATGGCCATCAGCTCGTTCTTCGCTTTTGACTTTATCTCATCAATTGTGGCAAAATGCTTTCCTTTCATTAGTCTCTTCAGTTTTGGGAATAGAAAAAAAGTAAGAGGAAGCCAAATCTGGCGAATAAGCTGGTTGAGGAATGATTAGGGTGTTGTTTTTGGCAAAAAAATCACGAACAAGCATTATTCCTAATTAACCGTACGACCTGTTGGCAAGAACTCATGATGCACCACGCCATTATAATCGAAGAACACAAAATGCACATTTTCTTTTGAACAAACCTTGTATATACTAGATGGCGCAAAATTAATCTCCCTATCGTAAGATGTAATAGCTTTTGCAAATGGCATTTTACGCCAATCATATTTGACATTTGTGAACTAGACAGCTGCAGAATACAAACAGATCTACAATGGAGCGCTATACTCCGCAAGAGAGTGGAATAATTGTGTCGATTGTTTTAACCAATAATCGGCTCGTGGTGTTAGCTCAGCGTGAATTTCGTGCCACTGAAAATCCTGTATTAACCCCATCGTCGCCTTGGGAGCCTACTCAAAAAAAATTATATTTATAATTTATGTGCCTTTCTATGTATCAAATTTCGTTAAAATTTTTTATTTAATTAATTTTGAAAAAAAAAAATTATTATGAACTTAAAAAACTTGAAGCAATAATCAAATACATTGATTTTTTTTTTTAATTTTAAAGACAGTTGCCTTATTAATTGTCAGAGATGAACTTCTTAAGTGTAAAAAATGCCAGTCATGGTTTATGAAGCTTGCTTATGATTTCAAACTAGTTAACGATCGCTAATGTAAATGCACTATAAAGAGATTTCGAAAGTTTTTTGCCTGAAAGAGAAAAGCTGCCGGTTGGTCCCACTGCTAAAAAAAGCCTGAGGTTATATCCATTAAAAGTTAACGACTTATTTCTCGTAGCGATTCTAAGGAAACTTTGCACAAATCTTGAAGTCTAAATTCGAACTGCCGTATTCATAAAAAAATATTTTTATTTACTTATTACATACAAAATTCATTACATACACAATTCAATTATAATTATTTACATATAAAATTCAATCAATATACTAACTTTGAACACACATTGTGTCCTCTTTCATAAAATTTATTTTTATTTATAAAAGGTTTATAGAACTTTTATAAATCAAAAATATTATTATGAATGCGCATTTATGTTAAATAAGTTTTTCGTGTTTATTTTCGATATTTAAAAATTTATTCGCAAGTTTTTGTTGTTTCTACGATTTAATGAATTGGTGATCTTTTATTTTTAGCGATTTTTAACGAAATGCAACATACAAAGGCTTACAACGGATATTATCTCCTCTCGAACTAGTTAATTCCAGTAGCAGGTTATTGTTTCCGATTATATTCACTTCCACTAAGTCTACCTAAAAGTATTAATTGTATAAACAGTATAAAATTTATATTAATTTTATCAGATTTCTTACCTTTCTCGAATGAAAGTGCTTACTCTCAAACATATTCAATTTCAGCCTTTGCTTACGTTCAGCGAAAAGTTCTGCAACATTTAATTTAATATTAAGACGATCAAATTGACAATTTTCAAAACTTATTTCAGTTAACTGTGGAACATGTTTGAGCAGACTTAGGAACCCTTCTGTTGCGATGATACATATTTTAAAGCGTAATTTACGCAAATTGGTTAATCGATGTAAACGTGGTATTATATCGGTTGGCAGCGGTTCATAATCATTTATTATTGTCAGCTGTTCTACATTCATGTAGCATGCAAAACAATTTAATAGAACATGCGCGATACTCAATGTTTCCACAAAGCTGACATCTTTTGAGCAGAAAAACGTGACCAACGCAGGGAAAACATCACTGGCTCTGAAAAAGTCATTGATTGCAAATACCTTTAGAGATGTCAACGGATTTGTAATGAAACTGTTCAAGTCGCAATGATGTATTTCCAGATATTTTAAATTCTGCAGATTAGCATTGGACAAAACCAATTGCTGGTGGTCGCTGCTGCGGACATATTTACTCAGTTTTAATTTTTCCAAAGTTAAACGCGTCATTATTCTTTGGATATGCAAGATGTCAACTTTAAAGCAATGGCTTAAATCTAGATCCTTTAATAGTGGCCATTCGTCCATGTAAAGACCCGTTAGATTGCCATGTGGTCTAAACACTTCTAAATTTGGCATTGCATTCTTCAGGGTGCGTAAATCACTGTCAGCCAACATGTCGACGTCGTTGCAAAAAAAGTAAAAGTTGCGGATACGTTCAAAATTAAATTTTACTAATACTTCGTATCGCTCTCTGTTCAAAACTTGGAACTCTAATTTTTCCACAACGTCATGTACAACACTTAAAAATATCTTAAATTCGACGGCTGTTAAAGCCATATGGAAGAAATCGATATACACGTGTTTACATGTTCTTTTCCAAGTGTCTTCTAGTGCGATCTGAAGTCTCGTAAACACTTGATACAATGATATTTGGTCCTTTAAGTCGATGTATTTAAAAATTTCCAGTTGGCAGTCGTAATTTAAGGCATCCATGACAGGAGTGAGTTTCGAATATATAAAATCTTGAAAAAAAAGACAATTGCAATCAATATGTTAATAAGACTGAAAAAGCTTTATGTACGGTATTTCATTAAGCGCTTCCTATCTTTAAACGTAAATGAAACAAAATGTGTGTGAGATATGATCGATTATTTTATTCATTTGAAAGAACTATTGATGCCATTATGTGTAAAATATAACATTGTTCAAATGTCCGCCACGCTTCTCGGGATCGAACGGTTCCGAAATATCAAATTTTCCATGATTCTGGCCATAAATTAGGCTGAATTTGACCAATGGCATGGGTTATGTTGACTTTGAAGGCCGCTGTGGTTTGTAGCACTTAAGACTTAAGAAAACGCCCACAATAAAAATTCTAACGGAGTCAATTCGCACGATTTCGGCGGTCACGTGAGATGACTATCCCCACGGTGTCTATGGTGGCTTATTTGCAGTTCCTGGGTCAGTTGAGTTTCGTACGGGTGCAGGGCCAAGTCACGATGCAAAGTTTTCCAAATTCTGGTCTGCGAAATTCCGAAATCGACTGTCTCAGATTCTCCTGCAGACTCGCATGGACTGCGGTGATGTTTTCAGCAGTTCTTGCCGATAGCAAGACTATGGCGATCGTAAACTGTGCGAAGCCCCAACAACCCAAAAATGAACTTTAAAAAAGAAAACAAACTTTCGTTTTTTAAAACAAACTATCCAATTAAGTTATTGCATTAATCATTTCAGTTGGAACTTAAAATGATTAATGTGTAAAATATACAAATTAAACTTTTGACATCAATAAAAAATTTTCTATCGATTATTTTTAAATAATTATTTCTTTAATTATACAATAATTCTGACAATATAATAATAATTTTGACAAAAACATCATAAGTGAAATTTAAAATATTTTCAGTAGAGCCAAAAAAAATACTATTTAATTCGTCATTTTTGTTTCGTCTTTATTACGTTATTGTTTGCCTTTTAAAAAATTTATAAATTTACAAATTTAACTTTTCTCTCTAATTTTTCTTAATACTTTTTTTTAACCTTTTTTATTATTTTAACAATCTATTTTTTCAAGCTTTAAGGTTTTTTCTCTTTTTATTTATTCTCTCTAATTTTTTTTTTTTTTTAATTTTCTTTTTTTTTATTTAATTTTAATTAATTTTTAAAATTTTTTTAATTTAATTTTTTTTTTTTATTAAAAATTAAAATAAATTAAAATAAAATTAAATAAATTAAAATAAAAAAAAATTAAAATAAAAATTAAATTTAAATTTAATTTAATTTTTTTTTTTTAATTTTCTCTCTAATTGTACTTTCTACTAAAATCTCTATTAAAATCAAGATAACAAAATAAATCAACAACAAGTCCAGATACATTAGTTGATTACTTTTTCGTAATTAACATTTTGTTATTAAAAAGCAAATTTAAATCAATAAAGAATAATTTAATGACAATATTTTATGCAGCAATAAAAATACACCAAAATTGAAGAAGATAATTTTTGTTTTTTATCTTAGACCAGTGCTCAGGGGAAATCCCATACATATGAATGCATTGCACTGGAACTAGACAGATGGATAGTGTAGGGAATATACAGGTGGTGAAAGTTGCGTGTTAATTAGAAAGTGAAGTTGCGGCGTATTCTGATGTTGATTTTTTCGCATTATTTGTAAGATACGAGTTACTCATCCATCAGCACCCAATTTATTTTGCGTAAAAATATTTATTTATTTTTTAATATTTCTTTTTCTTTTCCCACGTAATATGAATTTTAATTGTTGTACAGGGTGGCCCAAAATGAGCGAAGGTGTTTGAATTCATTACAACTTTTTTATTATAATTTTTTTTGTATTTTGTAAAGAAGACGTGGGGAATTTGAAAAGGAACATTACACAATTTACCAATGTGCCAAAATCGTTGAACTTTATTTCTCAAATCAACGATCCATTGTTGACAATATTGATATGACAGTATTCGGGAAGATGGAGAAACATCAACCAGGAGATGTTCGACACAACTTGGCCTCTCACGAGGGTCGCTGAAGAGAATTTTGCATACAATTAGAATGTTTCCATACAAAATTGATACTGCGACAGACACAATGGCTCTTTTACACGATATTTTTGCTGAACGAATTATTTCGCCTACAAGCGATTTTAATTGGCCTCGGCGTTCACTGTATTTAACCGCTCCAGACTGTTTCCTTTGAGGTTATTTGCCAGGAAAAGTCATTATTAATAAACCGAGAACCATACAGCAATTAAAAAATAATATACGCGGTGAAATCAACAGCATAATATCTGAAGTTTTGCGAAAGGTTAAGGAAAATGGTTTGGAAAGAGCACGAATATGAGAAGTAGAAAATGGCCACCAGTTGCGAGATATAATTTTTCATAATTAAATTATAAATATTCTCCATTAATATAATGTATTTAAAATGAAAAAAATTTAATAATAATGTCGGAAATTAAAAGATATAGTGAACTCAAACCCCTTCGGTCAGTTTGGGCCACCCTGTGCAAACAACAAGATTTCACTTTAGAACGTGACACAGCCTATTGAATCAAACTTGTATAAAAATAAAACAAAGTGATTTTGATATTGAATTAATATGATCTTCTGGTTAATTTACCACCAAATTAATATTAATCGGGTATGTTCTGTAAACCGAATCCGCAAAAATTTCCGAATACACAAACTTAGGTGTTCTGCAAACCAAATTCGCATAATTTTATTCGGTTTAAAATGGAGTAGATAAGTCCGGTCGAAATTAAATCGAATGTACTATCTTCCTAAGGAATAACTGATGAAACATAAAAAAACAATTACCAATTTTTACTTGAAGTCTTTCTTTTCTTTAAATTAAGTCAAATTATATACTCTGTAATAGATTTTAATACAAACTAATCAATTTAAAAAATAGTCAAATTTTTATCCATGTTCTTGTTAAAGTATATGGATGAATAAAAGGACATTTTCACTAAATTCTTTAGATATATCTTTAAAAAAATCACTTTTAAATAAGAATAAACATTATTTTGAAAAAATTTTCAGTAGCTTCATTTTAAAACAGCTATTTTTTTTTATATTGACGTTTAAAAAATCTTATTCGAAAGCAAGTTCCAATGTTGGAAATCGTGTGCTTTTTAGAACACAAAATTAGCGTTTATTCGGTTTTTAGATCGACTCGGTTTACAGAACAGGGGGGAATATTATGATTATTTATTTATGTTTGTTGTATGGTTAAGCTAGTATATATGTACTATATCTCGTTGAAGCAAATGTTAACTCATCAGTAGGTATTTAACCAAATTCTTGAAAAAGCTAAGAAATCTCACATGCTTATATAAAAACTGCAATAAGTCTTTGAAAATTACCCAGTAAAATTTTTTTAATGTAGTTTCTAAATGATTGCGACATTTCGACGCAGGGGAACATGACGAGAAAGAACTATCGGTACAAGATGGCTAAGGTAGCCCAAAACAAATTTCGCTACGCCCAAATATCCATCACCAAGCTTCACGTTTTTCTCAAGGAGTAAGATATTGGGGTCTGTCTGATCTAAGAACCATGGATCCGGCAGCGTAAAGTCATGGGTATCAATGATAGAATCTATGACTCGATTTACACCGACTCAGCATATAACCCTAGGGCATGTATTTTAGTTAAGAAGACCATCAATATTGAAGTATTAGTGATTTTCCACATGTTTTTTCTGTCTCCTGTAAAATTTCCTCAGCAGAAATTGAAAAAAAGAATCCTGCTGTCCCGGGAAATAAAAAATAAAAACTGCAGTTCTAACAACATGGCACTACATGCCTACTGGATAATCGCATCGCGAGTGTATGTGGCATAAATTTAGCTCCTATAAGAAAATTGGTCTTCCAACTTCAAGAATTAAGTTCTTTCCCTCCTATCACTTCCTATCAGCACTCAGGATATGACCCTTCCACATGCGGTACATTGTGCTGGAACTAGAGGAAAGGGATTGTAGGAGAAATGATAGGAGGTGAATCTTCACTATCTACAACACCGATTTTTGCACGTTATTTGTTTTTACAGCAGTGTTGTAGCGTTTCTGATGTCAAGGAGACGTATTAAATTTGAAGCTTCGCTTTTAGTAGCAATTTTTAGTAATTATTTTATTTCGCCGATGTTACGCAATACCGACGAAGAAGGGCGTTCTGATATGATTGTGGGTTGGATACAGGTGAAGGTGAAGGTTCAGTGACCAGTGACTATTCCTTCGCCACTGAAACCTTCCGGCAACAACTGACACAAAGCCACACGAATGCACAATAGAATAAAATGCGAGATGTCTGAAACTGGGGTCGAACCCAGGAAAAATTTTTGGTTTTGTAGTCAAACTGCAGACTACTTGGACCACCCACCATTGAAATAATTCTTAAACTATGGTGAAATGTGGAAGGTAAAGGGAATACTATTTCTGATCTACAACAGGAACTGATGCAGTATTTAAAAATTTTTGCTTTTCTTCGACCAGTGCTCAGGAGATGTCCCATACGTATACAATGTATGCCGAGAAACATGTTGGAAATGGATAGTGTACAGTTGCGTGTTTTTAATAATTTGAAAAGCACAGTTGCGCTAATTGTAAAGGAGAACCATTTTTTATTATTTTACTTCGCCAACGTTTTATTGTTCAAATACTGGTAAAGGAGGCGCTGTTGGCGCAGACACAATAGACAAATTTTGTTCCGATTGGGGAATATATTAAGTACATTCGTTTACTTTCCCAGTGAAGTCCACTAGTTGAATTGCAAAAATTTTTAGATTCTTAAAAACAGCTGATCACTAAAAACAATAGTATTGTAAAAAATGAGATGTGTTGACAAGTCAGTGCCTACAAGTTTTTGGTATTTGATACAATCCGTTTTTGTAATTATAAATTTGTAGAGAAATGTATTTAAATCAAAGTACTTTTTTTATTTGCTATATGATTTTTGAATTTGTTTCTGCTTAAATACCATGCTAAAATGCATCAGTACTACATTTTTGATATTTGATACCCCAAATAGTATCCTGTATTCAAATATATACTAGTTTGAGAACTCTCATAAATTAATGTAAACCACACAATTATTAGAAAAGTTTTGCTATGGATGTTAAAAAAAGAAAACTGGATATTTTATGCATATCTATAATTTGTTTCCCATTGGAAACTATTATTTTTATTTTTTTTCACAGGTTTAATTCAGCTTTTCCATGTGTTAAATAGTTTTATGAAAAATTTTAAACTGTTGTTTGCTTAATTTCAGTTGCTTATTTTTGAACCATATGTTTTTCTTTTCCAGTGGATTCTACTGGGAGAAATTCGTTCAGTAAATATTTGCAGACTTTCAGAAAAGAACTTTCCATTTACTCGCTCAAATGGTGCTCCCTTTTGTACATTTTTGAGTAAACGAATGGTTTTCAGTAGACTCCAATGCAAATTTGCACAAATTTTGTGGTAGACGAATGGAACTTATATTTTTTGAGAAACAGCTGACTTATTGCAACGTTCATGTTGAAATAAAAAATTCATCTTAAGAACAACAGAAAATTGTTATGCTATTTATGTTCAGACATGCATTCTAATTGAGATTTTCATTGAGAAATATAATTTAGTGTGCAAACACATTTAATTTAGCCAATTTAGCTTGCGCAATTAGCATTCCACAGCGGGGAAAAAACAAACGTTTTGATGTTTAATTCGGTGGTCTTCTCTGTTTACTTTTTTACTGTTGTAAAATGAAAAACATGTCAATGTTTTAGGCAGCACTGTACGCTGAACGGAGATGAAACCATGGCAAAATACAAGTAACTATAGAATGTTTTTTTCTGATGGAAGTGCCCCCAAATATGTGTACATATATATATGAAAATGCATGCATTCGTTAACCGCCAAAAGGACGTAAATGTCACAAAAGAAATTTTACAACACAATATTTTGCTTTCATTAAATACTAGGTTCGAATATTAAAACAAAAACCGGTTACATTTATTATTAAAAAAAATTCCAAGTATGTATTAGGCTGTCTTTAATTAATTTTATTAATGAAAAGTTTTAACAATTCAATAGTATGCAAAAAATATTATGATAATGAAACTACAAATAAAAATGAGGGTGGCGATGGCTGAAGTAGTTAGCACGTTGCCTATAAAGCCAAAAATGCCTGCGTTCGACCGCAGTTTCAGACTAATGGTGATCTCCTACTACATGTATATACATGTCCTATAAACCCGGTGCAAAATTCTCTTTTCACTTAAAAGATAATTTTTGAAACTCATTAGAATTTATATTTTAAAAACGTACCATTCCAATCCAATACCGCCTAATGGTTGATTTGTTATGCAATGGGTTTGATAGTCAGAAGAACAGAAGGTTTGATTAAATTCGTAAATTTTTTAAATATTTTTCTTGTTGTTATATGGAAACAAATTTAATAATAAATTTACTAGTATTTTTGAAATTTTTTTAACTTCTTAAAAAATTTGCTTTAAAGTCTACTAATGGGTTAGAAAAAGCACCAACGAAATGTAAATACGAGTACATATATTTTTAATAATTATTTTTAATAATTATTTGTAATAACTTCTTTCACTATTGCTTTATAACTTAATGTGTTTTATTAATTTGTCGGAAACGCCATAAAATCAATTTAGAATTTTGATTAAGCAGTATTTAAAATATCACTGAACAAAATTAATATTGTCTGATTCTTTAAGCCGGGAACAAAACACAAACAATATTTTATTGAAGTATTCAATATAAAATTATTTTTCTTTTCCATATGTTATGTACTATGTACATCACTGTTTGAAATACATTTTTTTTCTATTTCCGTAATTAATAAATAAAATATAATAAATTTAATTATTGTAGCAAATTCGGTAGAAAGACGTTGATGAGTTTTTGGACACAAATTGCCCAATTCGACTGTCAAGAGAAGAATACATATGAAGCTTTGTTAAAATTCAAAAACATATACACATTTTAATTTACTATTTATTATTATCTTTTTTTAATAGCGGTTTAAAAACAAAAATAAAAAATAAATCACATTCATTTTATTACATTGATGTACGTACGAGTACATATATATGTATGTAGAAAGGTCCTGCCTCGTATTTTTCTTCAAGTCGAGTTTTGTCGAGCATATTTCGACAAACAAAATAATATAATAAAGCTTTGATAGAAAAAATTACTGTGCTCTGACTGACCCATGATCCAATTATTAGCTCAGTGCGGCTCTACAATTGTAAAAAGAAAATTCTTAAATTTTATTCACCCTTATTCTGCTTGTCGTCGTCAATACAAGACGACACTGTTTTTTATATTTTACTGCAAATCGGTATTCCAGTTGTCGATATTGCCGTTTATTGTGTATGTTTGGTATTCTGTAAGAAAGAGTAACGTTGATGTTGCCTTTAATTGGCTTTGTTTTTGTCGTCATTTTGGGTGCTGTTTTCTGTCGTGTTCCAAAAAAGTAAAAGTTACAAAATAAGAAAAAAAGTTTATTAAAAATGGAGCAAATTAAATCACAAATCCCTTCAAGTTTGAAAAGCTAGTGGAAGACTAGAAAAGAAGTCTTAAATACAGTTTAGTGAAGGAGCTCAAAAAAAATAGCCCATGTGATAGAAAATTTAAAAAAAAATATGAAAAAAAAGTTGGCGGCGACCCCGGCCTGTGAAGTTCCAGTAGAAGTTTGTTAATAAATGATATATTTTTATAGGATGTGGTCAATATGGTTATCATTTTAAAGCTATAGAAGATAAATATAAAAGATAATATATAAAAAAAAGGTAAAAATAAAAGAAGACAAAATCTTTAAGCGAGGCCTCAGTCTTGCTATGCAGAGGATCTTTAGTATACAGCGCCGTTTTGGAAAATACCATGGGTGGAGAAAAGATTTAAGGCCGGCTTTTTTTTTAATTAAAAAAGAAACTTATAATTAAAATTAAAATAAGAAAAAGTATTCGCTTCGGAATTGCTTCACTAGACTTGATTTGTTCCGAAAAGAATCCATTACGAGCCAGAGGATTTCTTAGGGGCACTGTTCCTAATGATTCTAAGGAACAGTGGGAAAGTATTGCGACGGCTCTATTTCTTTTCTTGGTCCACCTATTTTAATTGCTAATGGAGGGCAAAAAGGAAAGTAAATAGTGCGTTACAAAAATAATTCCTGACTACATTCTTTTTACAGGTTTGGAGGGATTTAAAATTTAAAGTAAAAAAAATGTGAGTCCGATCACAGGGGAGATGTGTAAACATCTAGTAATGAAATCTTTTTTAAAGTTATTAAAATTAAATGTTTTTGTATTCATTTTATTTATTTGTTTTTATTTGCCTACGATTACATAATGTACGACAATAGGTCTGTACGTTTACTTTTTGGGTAAAGTTCGGTAAAAATGAGAGTAAGCTATAATTACTCTCAATAAGAGAGCAAAATGTACAAAAGTAAAAAAACGAAAAAAACCATAAAATTTACCAGAAAAAAAGAAATGTCAATTTTTTACAGCTCTGTTTATATCGGAGATGATATTTGACAATTTTAAAATTGTACTTTTTTGACCCCAAATGTACTAAAAACCTAAAAGTTGTGTTAAGTTTTACTATTATTAACTATTAGTAACAGAAAGATAAAATAAAATGAATTCTTAAATATTGAGAATTTGTTTCGAAATCAATCAAATTAAAGTAATAATGAAGGAGTTCCTATTACTCGAGAGACCACCTAGTTGCGAGACAACCAACGTATTGTTGAATAGTTAAAAATTAATGCAGTTCATTAGAAAAGTATTCTTGAATTTTCGAAAATTCATCAATTTTACAGAAAGGATAATTTTACTCGTTTGTAAACTTATAATTCGGACCATAGTTTTTGAAGCTCCGTACGACTGAGTTTAGACGAGAAAACATTTAGTTTGGTAGCATGTTACAGGTGTGGAAGAGAGCATCGTTTTTGTGTTCGGTACTCGGCGACACGTTTTAACAACGACATATGTTGTCTTTGCCGATGGATAGAATTAATTTTTATGCGAATCCCTGAATATATTGTTTTAATATTTGTATATTTTAAATAATTGTAGGCAATTATATTAAGAAAAAATTCACAGATGATGGCCCACTCCAAGGTTCTGATGGATATTTCTATTTTATATTATATTACATTTCTTTTTTTTATATACTTGTGTACATATTAGAATATTAAAATAAAATCAACGTAAAGATTTGAAATAAATAGTGTTTCATTTCAATTGGGATATCCGTCTACAGTGATATATATGCATCAACGCTGACTATCACATGCACACAGAAGTTTCGGCCATTTTTCTCATATTGCCCTTAAGAAAATTATATAAAATTTGTTCTACGCAATGACCGATAATTCTGTCAGCAATGACGGTCATATCACCGGTCAAATGACCGTCAATGTTCTTGTAGAGCACCTAAACTTATTAGCTATTTCGCTGGTCACTTCATTCAACAGGCCAAACGTCAAAGTTTGTGAAAAAGTTGTGGAGAGTGGTTGTGAATAATTTAATAATTAAATATTATATTAAGAAAAATCGAAAATATATTTTTGCTATATATAATTTAAATTACTGAACAACGTATAATCATATCATGAAAAAGATTTTTACCCCCTAGCGTATAGATGTTTACACATCAAAAAGAAAATAATTATTGCCAATAAAGTAGAGTGTAGAGATACTGGAGGCGGTGTTTTAAACAAGTAATACTAAGCCAATAACTCGGAAACCCTTACACGCTCATTTTCTTATTTAATTTTTTCTTCTTATTTTAAAATTTTCTAGAGGGTGGTATAATTTGCTGTCTCTCCACGGACTGGACCTTAAACTTTTTTTAGCGAAATTTTTATTTCATACAGCAATATTTTTACCAAATATAGAACGTACAGTCTATTACTTATGTATTGGTTGCCTGCTTCGCAGATTACTTCACGTAAAAATTTAAATAAATTTAGGAAAAACCATGAAAAATCTCACTTTTTTTCTTAGTTAGACTGTGTGTCACAGAATGATAACAATATACAGTAAACAAAATGAATCAGCTGACTCAAACAATGTCGACGTCGTTCTAAACCTGTTACGGAACACTATATTAGTTTTGATACTGTGTTAAAGGAAAGTAAAGAAAAGGAGAATTTTGAATTTTTTTTTGAAAAGTATTTATTTATGCATCAATATCCATTTTCTTCCCTTCAAAGTAATCCTCGTCAGATAAAATGCACTTATGCCAGCGCTTTTTCCAATCCTGGAAGCACTTCTGAAATGAGCTCTTTTATATGGCCATAAGCTCGTTCTTCGCTTTTGACTTTATGTCATCAATTGTGTCAAAACGCTTTCCTTTCATTAGTCTCTTCAGTTTTGGGAATAGGATAGTAACAGGAAGCCAAATCTGGTGAATAAGCTGGTTGAGGCATGATTAGGGTGTTGTTTTTGGCAAGCATTGATCTGTGAGCTGGTGCATTATCGTGATGCAGAATCCGTTTCTTTTTTCCACAATTCCGATCGTTTGAGCCGTATTGCTTGACGTAAACATTGAATAACTTCTTTGTAGTATTCCTAATTAACCGTACGACCTGTTGGCAAGAACTCATGATGCACCACGCCATTATAATCGAAGAACACAAAATTCACATTTTCTTTTGAACAAACCTTGTATATACTAGATGGCGCAAAATTAATCTCCCTATCGTAAGATGTAATAGCTTTTGCAAATGGCATTTTACGCCAATCATATTTGACATTTGTGAACTAGACATCTGCAGAATACAAACAGATCTACAATGGAGCGCTATACTCCGCAAGAGCGTGGAATAATTGTGTCGATTGTTTTAACCAATAATCGGCACGTGGTGTTAGCTCAGCGTGAATTTCGTGCCAACTGGGGCACTGAAAATCCTGTATTAACCCCATCGTCGCCTTGGGAGCCTACTCAAAAAAAATTATATTTATAACTTATGTGCCTTTCTATGTATAAAAGTTCGTTAAAATTTTTTATTTAATTAATTTTGAAAAAAAAAAATAATTATGAACTTAAAAAACTTGAAGCAATAATCAAATACATTGATTTTTTTTTTAATTTTAAAGCCAGTTGCCTTATTAATTGTCAGAGATAAACTTCTTAAGTGTAAAAAATGCCAGTCATGGTTTATGAAGCTTGCTTATGATTTCAAACTAGTTAACGATCGCTAATGTAAATGCACTATAAAGAGATTTCGAAAGTTTTTTGCCTGAAAGAGAAAAGCTGCCGGTTGGTCCCACTGCTAAAAAAAGCCTGAGGTTATATCCATTAAAAGTTAACGACTTATTTCTCGTAGCGATTCTAAGGAAACTTTGCACAAATCTTGAAGTCTAAATTCGAACTGCCGTATTCTTAAAAAAATATTTTTATTTACTTATTACATACAAAATTCATTACATACACAATTCAATTATAATTATTTACATATAAAATTCAATCAATATACTAATTTTGAACACACATTGTGACCTCTTTCATAAAATTTATTTTTATTTATAAAAGGTTTATAGAACTTTTATAAATCAAAAATATTACTATGAATGCGCATTTATGTTTAATAAGTTTTTCGTGTTTATTTTCGATATTTAAAAATTTATTCGCAAGTTTTTGTTGTTTCTACGATTTAATGAATTGGTGATCTTTTATTTTTAGCGATTTTTAACGAAATGCAACATACAAAGGCCTAGAAAGGGTATCATCTCCTCTCGAACTAGTTAATTCCAGTAGCAGGTTATTGTTTCCGATTATATTCACTTCCACTAAGTCTATCTAAAAGTATTAATTGTATAAACAGTATAAAATTTATATTAATTTTATCAGATTTCTTACCTTTCTCGAATGAAAGTGCTCATTCTTAAACATATTCAATTTCAGCCTTTGCTTACGTTCAGCGAAAAGTTCTGCAACATTTAATTTAATATTAAGACGATCAAATTGACAATTTTCAAAACTTATTTCAGTTAACTGTGGAACATGTTTGAGCAGACTTAGGAACCCTTCTGTTGCGATGATACATACTTTAAAGCGTAATTTACGCAAATTGGTTAATCGATGTAAACGTGGTATGATATCGGTTGGCAGCGGTTCATAATCATTTATTATTGTCAGCTGTTCTACGTTCATGTAGCATGCAAAACAATTTAATAGAACACGCTTGATACCAAATGTTTCCACAAAGCTGACATCTTTTGAGTAGAAAAACGTGACCAACGCAGGGAAAACATCACTGGCTCTGAAAATGTCATTGATTGCAAATTCCTTTAGAGATGTCAACGGATTTGTAATGAAACTGTTCAAGTCGCAATGATGTATTTGCAGATATTTTAAATTCTGCAGATTAGCATTGGACAAAAGCAATTGCTGGTGGTCGCTGCTGCGGACATATTTACCCAGTTTTAATTTTTCCAAAGTTAAACGCGTCATTATTCTTTGGAAATGCAAGATGTCAACTTTATAGCAATCGCTTAAATCTAGAACCTTTAATAGTGGCCATTCGTCCATGTAAAGACCCGTTAGATTGCCATATGGTTTAAACACTTCTAAATTTGGCATTGCATTCTTCAGGGTGCGTAAATCACTGTCAGCCAACATGTCGACGTCGTTGATAAAAAAATATAAGTCGCGGACACGTTCAAAATTAAATTTTACTAATACTTCGTATCGCTCTCTGTTCAAATATCGTAATTCTAATTTTTCCACAACGTCATGTACAACACTTAAAAATATCTTAAATTCGACGGCTGTTAAAGCCATATGGAAGAAATTGTTATCAACGTGTTTATATGTTCTTCTCCAAGTGTCTTTTAATGCGATCTGAAGCCTCTTACACACTTGATACAATGATATTTGGTCCTTTAAGTCGATGTATTTAAAAATTTCCAGTTGGCAGTCGTAATTTAAGGCATCCATGACAGGAGTGAGTTTCGAATGTATAAAATCTTGAAAAAAAAGACAATTGCAATCAATATGTTTGAGTTGGTATTTAATAAGACTGAAAAAGCTTTATGTACGGTATTTCATTAAGCGCTTCCTATCTTTAAACTTAAATGAAACAAAATGTGTGTGAGATATGATCGATTATTTTATTCATTTGAAAGAACTATTGATGCCATTATGTGTGAAATATAACATTGTTCAAATGTCCGCCACGCTTCTCGGGATCGAACGGTTCCGAATTATCAAATTTTCCATGATTCTGGCCATAAATTATGCTGAATTTGACCAATGGCATGGGTTATTTTGACTTTGAAGGCCGCTGTGGTTTGTAGCACTTAAGACTTAAGAAAACGCCCACAATAAAAATTCTAACGGAGTCAATTCGCACGATTTCGGCGCTCACGTGAGATGACTATCCCCACGGTGTCTATGGTGGCTTATTTGCAGTTCCTGGGTCAGTTGAGTTTCGTACGGGTGCAGGGCCAAGTCACGATGCAAAGTTTTTCAAGTTCTGGTCTGCGAAAGTCCGAAATTGACTGTCTCAGATTCTCCTGCAGACTCTCATGGACTGCGGTGATGTTTTCAGCAGTTCTTGCCGATAGCAAGACTATGGCGATCGTAAACTGTGCGAAGCCCCAAAGACCCAAAAATTAACTTTAAAAAGGAAAACAAACTTTCGTTTTTTAAAACAAACTATCCAATTAAGTTATTGCATTAATCATTTCAGTTAGAACTTAAAATGATTAATGTGAAAAATATACAAACGAAAACCAATTCATTTTGCTAAAAATAAATTCAAACTTTTGACATCAATAAAAAATTTTCTATCGATTATTTTTAAATAATTATTTCTTTAATTATACAATAATTCTGTGGACTTTTGACAAAAACATCATAAGTGAAATTTAAAATTATATTCGTATATTATATTATATATTAAATTATATTCGTCATTTTTGTTTCGTCTTTATTACGTTATTGTTTGCCTTTTAAAAAATTTATAAATTTACAAATTTAACTTTTCTCTCTAAATTTACTTTCTACTAAAATCTCTATTAAAATCAAGATAACAAAATAAATCAACAACAAGTCCAGATACATTAGTTGATTACTTTTTCGTAATTAACATTTTGTTATTAAAAAGCAAATTTAAATCAATAAAGAATAATTTAATGACAATATTTTATGCAGCAATAAAAATACACCAATTGGAAATTGAAGAAGATAATTTTTTTTTTTCTTAGACCAGTGCTTAAGGGAAATCCCATACATATGAATGCATTGCACTGGAACTAGACAGATGGATAGTGTAGGGAATAGACAGGTGGTGAAAGTGGTAGGAAGATAAGACTCTGCAGTTGCGTGTTAATTAGAAAGTGAAGTTGCGCCGTATTCTGATGTTGATTTTTTCGCATTATTTGTAAGCTACGAGTTACTCATCCATCAGCACCCAATTTATTTTGCGTAACAATATTTATCGGGTGGTTAAATTGTAAGGGCCGATGTTGAATGTGAACCACACCTAAACGCCAAGCTTTTTTCCGAATTTTATTTGACATTTCTCTATTTCAGACTTACTCAATTTGAACCATGGAGATACACAATCCAACAACGTGTAAAAGTTATCCAGACTTATTATGAAAATGGGCGTTCAAATCAAAATGCATATCGTGCACTTCGTGATTTTTTTGGTCAATTTGATCGTCCAAATGTGCGTACAATCGCAAAAATCGTGGAAAAATTCGAGCAAACCGGGTCTTTAGAAGATGTGAGAAAACCAGTGCATGCTCGTACTGCAGAAAATATTGCTGCTGTTCGCGATAGTGTGGCTGAAGAGCCGTCCACCTCAACTCGTCGTCGTGCCCAACAATTGCACCTCTCACGCTCGTCGTTGATAAACATTATGCATAAAGACTTGCATTTACACGCTTACAAGGTGCAATTGGCTCAAGAACTAAAGCCTCTTGACCATTCCAAACGTCGTGAATGGGCAGAATGGTGGCAAGAAATGGCAACAGTGGATGATCAATTTTCGAAGAAAATCATCTTCAGTGATGAGGCACATTTTCACCTCAGTGGATTCGTCAATAAACAGAATTGCCGCATTTGGGCGAATGAGAATCCAAGAGTGATTGTCGAAAAACCAATGCACCCACAAAGAGTGACTGTTTGGTGCGGTTTATGGGCTGGCGGCATCATCGGGCCGTATTTTTTCCAAAATGAGGCCGGTCAGGCAGTTACTGTGAATGGTGTTCGCTATCGTGAGATGATAACGAACTTTTTATGGCCCGAATTGGAAGATATGGATGTGGACGATATGTGGTTTCAGCAGGACGGTGCCACTTGCCACACAGCTAACGAAACAATGGCTCTTTTGCGCAACAAATTCAATGGCAGTGTTATCTCACGTAATGGCGATGTCAATTGGCCGCCAAGATCATGTGATTTGACACCGTTGGACTTTTTTCTTTGGGGTTATTTGATAGAAAAGGTGTACGTCGATAAGCCAGCAAGAATTCAAGAGCTAAAGGATGAGATAATTCGGCACATTAACGGCATAGAACCTCCATTATGCCTCAGGGTCATCGAAAATTTGGACCATCGGATGGAGGTGTGCCGCCGTGGTCGCGGCGCCCATTTGGCCGATATTTTGTTCCATACATAATTGAGTAATACCAATATATCATAATAAAATAAAATTACAATAATTTCCTAAATAGTTTGTGTTTTATTCAAAATCAACATCGGCCCTTGAAATTTAACCACCCTTTATTTATTTTTTAATATTTCTTTTTCTTTTCCCACGTAATATGCATTTTAATTGTTGTACAGGGTGGCCCAAAATGAGCGAAGGTGTTTGAATTCATTACAACTTTTTTATTATAATTTTTTTTGTATTTTGTAAAGAAGACGTGGGGAATTTGAAAAGGAACATTACACAATTGACCAACGTGCCAAAATCGTTGAACTTTATTTCTCAAATCAACGATCGGAAATTAAAAGATATAGTGAACTCAAACCCCTTCGGTCAGTTTGGGCCACCCTGTGCAAACAACAAGATTTCACTTTAGAACGTGACACAGCCTATTGAATCAAACTTGTATAAAGATAAAACAAAGTGATAATGATATTGAATTAATATGATCTTCTGGTTAATTTACCACCAAATTAATATTAATCGGGTATGTTCTGTAAACCGAATCCGCAAAAATTTCCGAATACACAAACTTAGGTGTTCTGCAAACCAAATTCGCATAATTTTATTCGGTTTAAAATGGAGTAGATAAGTCCGGTCGAAATTAAATCGAATGTACTATCTTCCTAAGGAATAACTGATGAAACATAAAAAAACAATTACCAATTTTTACTTGAAGTCTTTCTTTTCTTTAAATTAAGTCAAATTATATACTCTGTAATAGATTTTAATACAAACTAATCAATTTAAAAAATAGTCAAATTTTTCTCCATGTTCTTGTTAAAGTATATGGATGAATAAAAGGACATTTTCACTAAATTCTTTAGATATATCTTTAAAAAAATCACTTTTAAATAAGAATAAACATTATTTTGAACAAATTTTCAGTAGCTTCATTTTAAAGCAGCTGTTTTTTTATATTGACGTTTAAAAAATCTTATTCGAAAGCAAGTTCCAATGTTGGAAATCGTGTGCTTTTTAAAACACAAAATTAGCGTTTATTCGGTTTTTAGATCGACTCGGTTTACAGAACAGGGGGAAATATTATGATTATTTCTTTATGTTTGTTGTATGGTTAAGCTAGTATATATGTACTATATCTCGTTGAAGCAAATGTTAACTCATCAGTAGGTATTTAACCAAATTCTTGAAAAAGCTAAGAAATCTCACATGCTTATATAAAAACTGCAATAAGTCTTTGAAAATTACCCAGTAAAATTTTTTTAATGTAGTTTCTAAATGATTGCGACATTTCGACGCAGGGGAACATGACGAGAAAGAACTATCGGTACAAGATGGCTAAGGTAGCCCAGACCAATCTTCGCTACGCCCAAATATCCATCACCAAGCTTCACGTTTTTCTCAAGGAGTAAGATATTGGGGTCTGTCTGATCTAAGAACCATGGATCCGGCAGCGTAAAGTCATGGGTATCAATGATAGAATCTATGACTCGATTTACACCGACTCAGCATATAACCCTAGGGCATGTATTTTAGTTAAGAAGACCATCAATATTGAAGTATTAGTGATTTTCCACATGTTTTTTCTGTCTCCTGTAAAATTTCCTCAGCAGAAATTGAAAAAAAGAATCCTGCTGTCCCGGGAAATAAAAAATAAAAACTGCAGTTCTAACAACATGGCACTACATGCCTACTGGATAATCGCATCGCGAGTGTATGTGGCATAAATTTAGCTCCTATAAGAAAATTGGTCTTCCAACTTCAAGAATTAAGTTCTTTCCCTCCTATCACTTCCTATCAGCACTCAGGATATGACCCTTCCACATGCGGTACATTGTGCTGGAACTAGAGGAAAGGGATTGTAGGAGAAATGATAGGAGGTGAATCTTCACTATCTACAACACCGATTTTTGCACGTTATTTGTTTTTACAGCAGTGTTGTAGCGTTTCTGATGTCAAGGAGACGTATTAAATTTGAAGCTTCGCTTTTAGTAGCAATTTTTAGTAATTATTTTATTTCGCCGATGTTACGCAATACCGACGAAGAAGGGCGTTCTGATATGCTTGTGGGTTGGATACAGGTGAAGGCGTTACTGTTCAGTGACCAGTGACTATTCCTTCGCCACTGAAACCTTCCGGCAACAACTGACACAAAGCCACACGAATGCACAATAGAATAAAATGCGAGATGTCTGAAACTGGGGTCGAACCCAGGAAAAATTTTTGGTTTTGTAGTCAAACTGCAGACTACTTGGACCACCCACCATTGAAATAATTCTTAAACTATGGTGAAATGTGGAAGGTAAAGGGAATACTATTTCTGATCTACAACAGGAACTGATGCAGTATTTAAAAATTGTGGCTTTTCTTCGACCAGTGCTCAGGAGATGTCCCATACGTATACAATGTATGCCGAGAAACATGTTGGAAATGGATAGTGTACAGTTGCGTGTTTTTAATAATTTGAAAAGCACAGTTGCATTAATTGTAAAGGAGAGCCATTTTATATTATTTTACTTCGCCAACGTTTTATTGTTCAAATACTGGTAAAGAAGGCGCTGTTGGCGCAGACACAATAGACAAATTTTGTTCCGATTGGGGAATATATTAAGTACATTCGTTTACTTTCCCAGTGAAGTCCACTAGTTGAATTGCAAAAATTTTTAGATTCTTAAAAACAGCTGATCACTAAAAACAATAGTATTGTAAAAAATGAGATGTGTTGACAAGTCAGTGCCTACAAGTTTTTGGTATTTGATACAATCCGTTTTTGTAATTATAAATTTGTAGAGAAATGTATTTAAATCAAAGTACTTTTTTTATTTGCTATATGATTTTTGAATTTGTTTCTGCTTAAATACCATGCTAAAATGCATCAGTACTACATTTTTGATATTTGATACCCCAAATAGTATCCTGTATTCAAATATATACTAGTTTGAGAGCTCTCATAAATTAATGTAAACCACACAATTATTAGAAAAGTTTTGCTATGGATGTTAAAAAAAGAAAACTGGATATTTTATGCATATCTATAATTTGTTTCCCATTGGAAACTATTATTTTTATTTTTTTTCACAGGTTTAATTCAGCTTTTCCATGTGTTAAATAGTTTTATGAAAAATTTTAAACTGTTGTTTGCTTAATTTCAGTTGCTTATTTTTGAACCATATGTTTTTCTTTTCCAGTGGATTCTACTGGGAGAAATTCGTTCAGTAAATATTTGCAGACTTTCAGAAAAGAACTTTCCATTTACTCGCTCAAATGGTGCTCCCTTTTGTACATTTTTGAGTAAACGAATGGTTTTCAGTAGACTCCAATGCAAATTTGCACAAATTTTGTGGTAGACGAATGGAACTATTATATTTTTTGAGAAACAGCTGACTTATTGCAACGTTCATGTTGAAATAAAAAATTCATCTTAAGAACAACAGAAAATTGTTATGCTATTTATGTTCAGACATGCATTCTAATTGAGATTTTCATTGAGAAATATAATTTAGTGTGCAAACACATTTAATTTAGCCAATTTAGCTTGCGCAATTAGCATTCCACAGCGGGGAAAAAACAAACGTTTTGATGTTTAATTCGGTGGTCATCTCTGTTTACTTTTTTACTGTTGTAAAATGAAAAACATGTCAATGTTTTAGGCAGCACTGTACGCTGAACGGAGATGAAACCATGGCAAAATACAAGTAACTATAGAATGTTTTTTTCTGATGGAAGTGCCCCCAAATATGTGTACATATATATATGAAAATGCATGCATTCGTTAACCGCCAAAAGGACGTAAATGTCACAAAAGAAATTTTACAACACAATATTTTGCTTTCATTAAATACTAAATAGGTTCGAATATTAAAACAAAAACCGGTTACATTTATTATTAAAAAAAATTCCAAGTATGTATTAGGCTGTCTTTAATTAATTTTATTAATGAAGTTTTAACAATTCAATAGTATGCAAAAAATATTATGATAATGAAACTACAAATAAAAATGAGCGTGGCGATGGCTGAAGTATTTAGCACGTTGCCTATAAAGCCAAAAATACCTGCGTTCGACCGCAGTTTCAGACTAATAGTGATATATTTTCTGCAAGAAAAGTGTATCAGAAGTCTTACATGTGATTTGGCATTATTGTTAAATGTTTACCTGCATTGATCTGTGAGCTGGTGCATTATCGTGATGCAGAATCCGTTTCTTTTTTCCACAATTCCGATCGTTTGAGCCGTATTGCTTGAACAGTAAACATTGCACAACTTCTTTGTAGTATTCCTAATTAACCGTATGACCTGTTGGCAAGAACTCATGATGCACCACGCCATTATAATCGAAGAACACAAAATTCACATTTTCTTTTGAACAAACCTTGTATATACTAGATGGCGCAAAATTAATCTCCCTATCGTAAGATGTAATAGCTTTTGCAAATGGCATTTTACGCCAATCATATTTGACATTTGTGAACTAGACAGCTGCAGAATACAAACAGATCTACAATGGAGCGCTATACTCCGCAAGAGCGTGGAGTAATTGTGTCAATTGTTTTAACGAATAATCTGCCGGTGGTATTAGCTCAGCGTGAATTTCGTGCCAACTGGGGCACTGAAAATCCTGTATTAACCCCATCGTCGCCTTGGGAGCCTACTCAAAAAAAATTATATTTATAACTTATGTGCCTTTCTATGTATAAAAGTTCGTTAAAATTTTTTATTTAATTAATTTTGAAAAAAAAAAATAATTATGAACTTAAAAAACTTGAAGCAATAATCAAATACATTGATTTTTTTTTTAATTTTAAAGCCAGTTGCCTTATTAATTGTCAGAGATGAACTTCTTAAGTGTAAAAAATGCCAGTCATGGTTTATGAAGCTTGCTTATGATTTCAAACTAGTTAACGATCGCTAATGTAAATGCACTATAAAGAGATTTCGAAAGTTTTTTGCCTGAAAGAGAAAAGCTGCCGGTTGGTCCCACTGCTAAAATAAGCCTGAGGTTATATCCATTAAAAGTTAACGACTTATTTCTCGTAGCGATTCTAAGGAAACTTTGCACAAATCTTGAAGTCTAAATTCGAACTGCCGTATTCTTAAAAAAATATTTTTATTTACTTATTACATACAAAATTCATTACATACACAATTCAATTATAATTATTTACATATAAAATTCAATCAATATACTAACTTTGAACACACATTGTGTCCTTTTTCATAAAATTTATTTTTATTTATAAAAGGTTTATAGAACTTTTATAAATCAAAAATATTATTATGAATGCGCATTTATGTTTAATAAGTTTTTCGTGTTTATTTTCGATATTTAAAAATTTATTCGCAAGTTTTTGTTGTTTCTACGATTTAATGAATTGGTGATCTTTTATTTTTAGCGATTTTTAACGAAATGCAACATACAAAGGCTTTAAACGGATATCATCTCCTCTCGAACTAGTTAATTCCAGTAGCAGGTTATTGTTTCCGATTATATTCACTTTCACTAAGTCTACCTAAAAGTATTATTTGTATAAACAGTATAAAATTTATATTAATTTTATCAGATTTCTTACCGTTGACGATTGAAAGTGCTCATTCTCAAACATATTCAATTTCAGCCTTTGCTTACGTTCAGCGAAAAGTTCTGCAACATTTAATTTAATATTAAGACGATCAAATTGACAATTTTCAAAACTTATTTCAGTTAACTGTGGAACATGTTTGAGCAGACTTAGGAACCCTTCTGTTGCGATGATACATACTTTAAAGCGTAATTTACGCAAATTGGTTAATCGATGTAAACGTGGTATGATATCGGTTGGCAGCGGTTCATAATCATTTATTATTGTCAGCTGTTCTACATTCATGTAGCATGCAAAACAATTTAATAGAACATGCGCGATACTCAATGTTTCCACAAAGCTGACATCTTTTGAGTAGAAAAACGTGACCAACGCAGGGAAAACATCACTGGCTCTGAAAAAGTCATTGATTGCAAATACCTTTAGAGATGTCAACGGATTTGTAATGAAACTGTTCAAGTCGCAATGATGTATTTGCAGATATTTTAAATTCTGCAGATTAGCATTGGACAAAACCAATTGCTGGTGGTCGCTGCTGCGGACATATTTACCCAGTTTTAATTTTTCCAAAGTTAAACGCGTCATTATTTTATGGATATGCAAGATGTTAAGTTTATAGCAATCGCTTAAATCTAGAACCTTTAATAGTGGCCATTCGTCCATGTAACGACCCGTTAGATTGCCATGTGGTCTAAACACTTCTAAATTTGGCATTGCATTCTTCAGGGTGCGTAAATCACTGTCAGCCAACATGTCGACGTCGTTGCAAAAAAAGTAAAAGTTGCGGATACGTTCAAAATTAAATTTTACTAATACTTCGTATCGCTCTCTGTTCAAATATCGTAATTCTAATTTTTCCACAACGTCATGTACAACACTTAAAAATATCTTAAATTCGACGGCTGTTAAAGCCATATGGAAGAAATTTTTATCAACGTGTTTATATGTTCTTCTCCAAGTGTCTTTTAATGCGATCTGAAGCCTCTTACACACTTGATACAATGATATTTGGTCCTTTAAGTCGATGTATTTAAAAAGTTCCAGTTGGCAGTCGTAATTTAAGGCATCCATGACAGGAGTGAGTTTCGAATGTATAAAATCTTGAAAAAAAAGACAATTGCAATCAATATGTTTGAGTTGGTATTTAATAAGACTGAAAAAGCTTTATGTACGGTATTTCATTAAGCGCTTCCTATCTTTAAACTTAAATCAAACAAAATGTGTGTGAGATATGATCGATTATTTTATTCATTTGAAAGAACTATTGATGCCATTATGTGTAAAATATAACATTGTTCAAATGTCCGCCACGCTTCTCGGGATCGAACGGTTCCGAATTATCAAATTTTCCATGATTCTGGCCATAAATTATGCTGAATTTGACCAATGGCATGGGTTATTTTGACTTTGAAGGCCGCTGTGGTTTGTAGCTTTTCGCAAACACGTAAGACTTAAGAAAACGCCCACAATAAAAATACTAACGGAGTCAATTCGCACGATTTCGGCGGTCACGTGAGACGACTATCCCCACGGTGTCTATGGTGGCTTATTTGCAGTTCCTGGGTCAGTTGAGTTTCGTACGGGTGCAGGGCCAAGTCACGATGCAAAGTTTTTCAAGTTCTGGTCTGCGAAAGTCCGAAATCGACTGTCTCAGATTCTCCTGCAGACTCTCATGGACTGCGGTGATGTTTTCAGCAGATCTTGCCGATAGCAAGACTATGGCGATCGTAAACTGGGCAAAGCCGGCGTTACGAACAGAACACAAATTTTGAGAAAACTATTTCATTGTTTGCACTGCACGTGTTCTTGTTGAATCCATCCATGGTGATTTGGCAAAACAGACTGAATAAACGACAGCTAATTTGGCAGATGTAGCTTCAACAAGATGACCGATATCAAATGTCAAAGTTCGTAAATGCCTGTTGGAAGACCCTGTACATGAATTATTTATTTGCGGCTTGTATATGTTTGCTGCAGGTCTATGTATATGTGGTTTTCAAATAGATTAGAGAGACATGTAAGCTGAGAAGATACATATGTATATATTTTTATGCCATTCTACCCACGCACAGTGTTTGATTTTTGAATTTAGATGGCCGTCCAAAGACCCAAAAATGAACTTTAAAAAGGAAAACAAACTTTCGTTTTTTAAAACAAACTATCCAATTAAATTATTGCATTAATCATTTCAGTTGGAACTTAAAATGATTAATGTGAAAAATATACAAACGAAAACCAATTCATTTTGCTAAAAATAAATTCAAACTTTTGACATCAATAAAAAATTTTCTATCGATTATTTTTAAATAATTATTTCTTTAATTATACAATAATTCTGACAATATAATAATAATTTTGACAAAAACATCATAAGTGAAATTTAAGAGCGAAAAAAATACTATGTATTTAATTCGTCATTTTTGTTTCGTTTTTATTACGTTATTGTTTGCCTTTTAAAAAATTTATAAATTTACAAATAATAGGTCTAAATATATAAGGTCTGCTTGACAGTTCAAATTATTTTTACTGTGACGTCACCGTCGAGATTTGTTTTTAATATGTATGGGGTTTGTTTTTTTTTGAAATATTTTGCAATTTTAAAGGTAAAATAAATAAAACAAATTAAATTGTTATGTTATAGTCTTTTTTAATTTTCTTTTTTCGTTTTTTTCTTGTATTAATATTTTGTTTAAATTTCTTATTCTAAAATATAAACGACTTTTAAAAAATAACGATTTTACATTTTCAGGCACATCTATGTTATCACATTTAATGTTATGATATTTTAAATAATTATTTCGAAGACTTAAAGTATTATTATTAATTTCCTGAAATATATTTTCTAATTTTAATATGTTTCCCATAAATTCTTGGCAGGGTTTATAGAGCCCTCTGTTTGAACTGCAACTGACTTATTTGGATTTTCATTTTCAATATTTTCAATATTTTCAATACTTTCTTCTTGTAATTTCCGCAGACTATAAATAATTGTAAATATTATTTCATTAAAAAAAGTGGATTTTAAAAAAATTGTATTTACTTTAAATCAAATTCACCAATTGCTTCCTTTACAATTTGTTTTTTTGCTGTTTTTACGTATCGTTTCGATCTTTCGACTGGTAAAATGCTGTTTACATGGATATTTAAAGATGGGACAGCCTTCGCATCTAACAATCTTTTTCTTATTGGCGTGTTCAATAATATATCCTTTAAACGCCAATCATTATTCGTAAAATGTCTAGAACAAATTGTTCCAGATTTCCAATTAACATTTTTTTTACCGCATGCATTGATCCACACTTTCTTTATTTCTGGATCTTTTGGAAACGTAAAATATTTTAGATTTTTATCATCCTGCTTCGAGCTTTTACAATCTTTTACCACACAGTATTTCATTGTCCAAATAAATTTTATCACTTTCTACACAAATTGTTTATTAAACTCTTTTTTTTTTTGCTCTAACTCAGTTCACATTTATTTTAAATTAATTGTCAATAAAATAATCCTTTAATTTTCTTAATAAATATGTAATAATAATAATTTTAATCACTAGCTTTTAAATTTCCATTTAACCACAACAAAACATTTCCCGACGATGACGTCAAATTAAAAAAAAATGGCAGCTGTCAAGCAGACCTTATATATTTAGATCATGGTCTGTACGTTTACTTTCTGGTAAAGTTCGGTAAAATGAGAGTAAGCTATAATTACTCTCAATAAGAAAGCAAAATGTACAAAAGTAAGAAAACGAAAAAAACCATAAAATTTACCAGAAAAAAAGAAATGTCAATTTTTTACAGCTCTGTTTATATCGGAGATGATATTTGACAATTTTAAAATTGTACTTTTTTGACCCCAAATGTACTAAAAACATAAAAGTTGTGTTAAGTTTTACTATTATTAACTATTAGTAACAGAAAGATAAAATAAAGTGAATTCTTAAATATTGAGAATTTGTTTCGAAATCAATCAAATTAAAGTAATAATGAAGGAGTTCCTATTACTCGAGAGACCACCTAGTTGCGAGACAACCAACGTATTGTTGAATAGTTAAAAAGTAATGCAGTTCATTAGAAAAGTATTCTTGAATTTTCGAAAATTCATCAATTTTACAGAAAGGATAATTTTACTCGTTTGTAAACTTATAATTCGGACCATAGTTTTTGAAGCTCCGTACGACTGAGTTTAGACGAGAAAACATTTAGTTTGGTAGCATGTTACAGGTGTGGAAGAGAGCATCGTTTTTGTGTTCGGTACTCGGCGACACGTTTTAACAACGACATATGTTGTCTTTGCCGATGGATAGAATTAATTTTTATGCGAATCCCTGAATAATTTGTTTTAATATTTGTATATTTTAAATAATTGTAGGCAATTATATTAAGAAAAAATTCACAGATGATGGCCCACTCCAAGGTTCTGATGGATATTTCTATTTTATATTATATTACATTTCTTTTTTTTATATACATATGTACATATAAGAATATTGAAATAAAATCAACGTAAAGAATTGAAATAAATAGTGTTTCATTTCAATTGGGATATCCGTCTACAGTGAGCGATATATATGCTTCAACGCTGACTATCACATGCACACAGAAGTTTCGGTAATTTTTCTCATATTGCCCTTAAGAAAATTATATAAAATTTGTTCTACGCAATGGCCGATAATTCTGTCAGCAATGACGGTCATATCACCGGTCAAATGACCGTCAATGTTCTTGTAGGGCACCTAAACTTATTAGCTATTTCGCTGGTCACTTCATTCAACAGGCCAAACGTCAAAGTTTGTGAAAAAGTTGTGAAAAGTGGTTGTGAATAATTTAATAATTAAATATTATATTAAGAAAAATCAAAAATATATGTTTGCTATAATTAATTTAAATTACTGAACAACGTATAATCATATGAATATACTTTGGTACTTAATATTTAGTGGAGCTAAGTAGTACTTTTGCAATGCAAAGTGTACTGAAAAAAGTACAATTGTACGAACTTGATTATCCCTGATTTTCATTGAAAGTTTAATGTGATTGATGACAGTTTACCGAAAAAAAACTATTTGTGAAAGAATTTATTTAAAAAAACAAGTTATGAGAGAATTTATTTACTTATATTTAATTTTCAGCGATGGTCTTTTTTATGAAAAGTTTTTAACAATTATTTATTTTTCAATATTTCGCTACCAAATAGGTAGCATCGTTAGGAAATAATAATTTGTATTAACAAAAATATTTATTTAAAAAAATGGTATTTTTTATGAAAAGTTTTTAACAATTTATTGTATAAATAACAAAAATGTTTGTAATTAATTATTGTTAAGAAAAATTTTTAACACACAACTTTTTTAATGTCTGTCAGCTGTTTGGGACATTTGTAATTTTGCCTTGTTATTTTCAATGTTTATTATAAACAAACTGATTGCTTGTTCTTCATGCCCAAACTAGCCCGAAGAAAAAGTACGGGCGTTCTCGTGCGTGAAGAACAAGAACATTACTCTCTCAAAACCTCTCTCATTTACCCAATTTTTGCGTAAGTAAACGCTTTGGGGTAAACGAACACACCTAATTAGTGAAAATTAGTATCTACTACTACTACTATTGCGCACTAGATGGTGTTAGTGTATTTCTGTGCAGCTGTTAAGTTTCTCTGTACTTCTTGTTGTCCGTATGATTACACTAATGCACTCATACACAGCTCACACCGCGTTATTACAATCTTACTCAAAATTTGTGATTGTATTGTGAAAAAGATTTTTACCCACTAGCGTATAGATGTTTACACATCAAAAAGAAAATAATTATTGCCAATAAAGTAGAGTGTAGAGATACTGGAGGTGGTGTTTTAAACAAGTAATACTAAGCCAATAATTCGGAAACCCTTACACGCTCATTTTCTTATTTAATTTTTTCTTCTTATTTTAAAATTTTCTAGACGGTGGTATAATTTGCTGTCTCTCCACGGACTGGACCTTAAACTTTTTTTAGCGAAATTTTTATTTCATACAGCAATATTTTTACCAAATATAGAACGTACAGTCTATTACTTATGTATTGGTTGCCTGCTTCGCAGATTACTTCACGTAAAAATTTAAATAAATTTAGGAAAAACCATGAAAAATCTCACTTTTTTTCTTAGTTAGACTGTGTGTCATAGAATGATAACAATATACAGTAAACAAAATGAATCAGCTGACTCAAACAATGTCGACGTCGTTCTAAACCTGTTACGGAACACTATATTAGTTTTGATACTGTGTTAAAGGAAAGTAAAGAAAAGGAGAATTTTGAATTTTTTTTTGAAAAGCATTTACTTATGCATCAATATCCATTTTCTTCCCTTCAAAGTAATCCTCGTCAGATAAAATGCACTTATGCCAGCGCTTTTTGCAATCCTCGAAGCACTTCTGAAATGAGCTCTTTTATATGGCCATCAGCTCGTTCTTCGCTTTTGACTTTATGTCATCAATTGTGTCAAAACGCTTTCCTTTCATTAGTCTCTTCAGTTTTGGGAATAGGATAGTAACAGGAAGCCAAATCTGGTGAATAAGCTGGTTGAGGCATGATTAGGGTGTTGTTTTTGGCAAGCATTGATCTGTGAGCTGGTGCATTATCGTGATGCAGAATCCGTTTCTCTTTTCCACAATTCCGATCGTTTGAGCCGTATTGCTTGACGTAAACATTGCATAACTTCTTTGTAGTATTCCTAATTAACCGTACGACCTGTTGGCAAGAACTCATGATGCACCACGCCATTATAATCGAAGAACACAAAATTCACATTTTCTTTTGAACAAACCTTGTATATACTAGATGGCGCAAAATTAATCTCCCTATCGTAAGATGTAATAGCTTTTGCAAATGGCATTTTACGCCAATCATATTTGACATTTGTGAACTAGAAGCTGCAGAATACAAACAGATCTACAATGGAGCGCTATACTCCGCAAGAGCGTGGAATAATTGTGTCAATTGTTTTAACGAATAATCTGCCGGTGGTATTAGCTCAGCGTGAATTTCGTGCCAACTGGGGCACTGAAAATCCTGTATTAACCCCATCGTCGCCTTGGGAGCCTACTCAAAAAAAATTATATTTATAACTTATGTGCCTTTCTATGTATAAAAGTTCGTTAAAATTTTTTATTTAATTAATTTTGAAAAAAAAAATAATTATGAACTTAAAAAACTTGAAGCAATAATCAAATACATTGATTTTTTTTTTAATTTTAAAGCCAGTTGCTTTATTAATTGTCAGAGATAAACTTCTTAAGTGTAAAAAATGCCAGTCATGGTTTATGAAGCTTGCTTATGATTTCAAACTAGTTAACGATCGCTAATGTAAATGCACTATAAAGAGATTTCGAAAGTTTTTTGCCTGAAAGAGAAAAGCTGCCGGTTGGTCCCACTGCTAAAAAAAGCCTGAGGTTATATCCATTAAAAGTTAACGACTTATTTCTCGTAGCGATTCTAAGGAAACTTTGCACAAATCTTGAAGTCTAAATTCGAACTGCCGTATTCTTAAAAAAATATTTTTATTTACTTATTACATACAAAATTCATTACATACACAATTCAATTATAATTATTTACATATAAAATTCAATCAATATACTAACTTTGAACACACATTGTGTCCTCTTTCATAAAATTTATTTTTATTTATAAAAGGTTTATAGAACTTTTATAAATCAAAAATATTATTATGAATGCGCATTTATGTTTAATAAGTTTTTCGTGTTTATTTTCGATATTTAAAAATTTATTCGCAAGTTTTTGTTGTTTCTACGATTTAATGAATTGGTGATCTTTTATTTTTAGCGATTTTTAACGAAATGCAACATACAAAGGCTTAAAACGGATATCATCTCCTCTCGAACTAGTTAATTCCAGTAACAGGTTATTGTTTCCGATTATATTCACTTCCACTAAGTCTATCTAAAAGTATTAATTGTATAAACAGTATAAAATTTATATTAATTTTATCAGATTTCTTACCGTTGACGATTGAAAGTGCTCATTCTCAAACATATTCAATTTCAGCCTTTGCTTACGTTCAGCGAAAAGTTCTGCAACATTTAATTTAATATTAAGACGATCAAATTGACAATTTTCAAAACTTATTTCAGTTAACTGTGGAACATGTTTGAGCAGACTTAGGAACCCTTCTGTTGCGATGGTACATATTTTAAAGCGTAATTTACGCAAATTGGTTAATCGATGTAAACGTGGTATGATATCGGTTGGCAGTGGTTCCATATCATTTATTATTGTCAGCTGTTCTACATTCATGGACATTTCAAAACATTGTGATAGAACATTATCGAAATTATATATTTCCACAAAGCTGACATCTTTTGAGCAGAAAAACGTGACCAACGAAGGGAAAACTTCACTGGCTCTGAAAACGCCTGTGATTACTAATACCTTTAGAGATGTCAACGGATTTGTAATGAAACTGTACGAGTCGCGATAATGTATTTCCAGATATTTTAAATTCTGCAGATTAACATTGGACAAAACCAAGTACTCTTTGCTCCTGCTACGGAAACAGCAATCCAGATTTAATTTTTCCAAAGTTAAACGCGTCATTATTTTATGGATATGCAAGATGTTAACTTTATAGCAATCGCTTAAATCTAGATCCTTTAATAGTGGCCATTCGTCCATGTAACGACCCGTTAGATTACCATATGGTCTAAACACTTCTAAATTTGGCATTGCATTCTTCAGGGTGCGTAAATCACTGTCAGCCAACATGTCGACGTAGTGGCAAAAAAAAAAAAAGTCGCGGACACGTTCAAAATTAAATTTTACTAATACTTCGTATCGCTCTCTGTTCAAAAATTGTAATTCTAATTTTTCCACAACGTCATGTACAACACTTAAAAATATCTTAAATTCGACGGCTGTTATTAAAGCCATATCGGAGAAACAGATATCAACGTGTTGACATGTTCTTCTCCAAGTGTCTTTTAATGCGATCTGAAGCCTTTTACACACTTGATACAATGATATTTGGTCCTTTAAGTCGATGTATTTAAAAATTTTCAGTAGGCAGTCGTAATTTAAAGCATCCATGACAGGAGTGAATTTCGAATGTATAAAATCTTGAAAAAAAAAGACAATTGCAATCAATATGTTTGAGTTGGTATTTAATAAGACTGAAAAAGCTTTATGTACGGTATTTCATTAAGCGCTTCCTATCTTTAAACTTAAATGAAACAAAATGTGTGTGAGATATGATCGATTATTTTATTCATTTGAAAGAACTATTGATGCCATTATGTGTGAAATATAACATTGTTCAAATGTCCGCCACGCTTCTCGGGATCGAACGGTTCCGAATTATCAAATTTTCCATGATTCTGGCCATAAATTATGCTGAATTTGACCAATGGCATGGGTTATTTTGACTTTGAAGGCCGCTGTGGTTTGTAGCACTTAAGACTTAAGAAAACGCCCACAATAAAAATTCTAACGGAGTCAATTCGCACGATTTCGGCGCTCACGTGAGATGACTATCCCCACGGTGTCTATGGTGGCTTATTTGCAGTTCCTGGGTCAGTTGAGTTTCGTACGGGTGCAGGGCCAAGTCACGATGCAAAGTTTTTCAAGTTCTGGTCTGCGAAAGTCCGAAATTGACTGTCTCAGATTCTCCTGCAGACTCTCATGGACTGCGGTGATGTTTTCAGCAGTTCTTGCCGATAGCAAGACTATGGCGATCGTAAACTGTGCGAAGCCCCAAAGACCCAAAAATTAACTTTAAAAAGGAAAACAAACTTTCGTTTTTTAAAACAAACTATCCAATTAAGTTATTGCATTAATCATTTCAGTTAGAACTTAAAATGATTAATGTGAAAAATATACAAACGAAAACCAATTCATTTTGCTAAAAATAAATTCAAATTTTTGACATCAATAAAAAATTTTCTATCGATTATTTTTAAATAATTATTTCTTTAATTATACAATAATTCTGACAATATAATAATAATTTTGACAAAAACATCATAAGTGAAATTTAAGAGCGAAAAAAATACTATGTATTTAATTCGTCATTTTTGTTTCGTTTTTATTACGTTATTGTTTGCCTTTTAAAAAATTTATAAATTTACAAATAATAGGTCTAAATATATAAGGTCTGCTTGACAGTTCAAATTATTTTTACTGTGACGTCACCGTCGAGATTTGTTTTTAATATGTATGGGGTTTGTTTTTTTTTGAAATATTTTGCAATTTTAAAGGTAAAATAAATAAAACAAATTAAATTGTTATGTTATAGTCTTTTTTAATTTTCTTTTTTCGTTTTTTTCTTGTATTAATATTTTGTTTAAATTTCTTATTCTAAAATATAAACGACTTTTAAAAAATAACGATTTTACATTTTCAGGCACATCTATGTTATCACATTTAATGTTATGATATTTTAAATAATTATTTCGAAGACTTAAAGTATTATTATTAATTTCCTGAAATATATTTTCTAATTTTAATATGTTTCCCATAAATTCTTGGCAGGGTTTATAGAGCCCTCTGTTTGAACTGCAACGGACTTATTTTGATTTTCATTTTCAATATTTTCAATATTTTCAATACTTTCTTCTTGTAATTTCCGCAGACTATAAATAATTGTAAATATTATTTCATTAAAAAAAGTGGATTTTAAAAAAATTGTATTTACTTTAAATCAAATTCACCAATTGCTTCCTTTACAATTTGTTTTTTTGCTGTTTTTACGTATCGTTTCGATCTTTCGACTGGTAAAATGCTGTTTACATGGATATTTAAAGATGGGACAGCCTTCGCATCTAACAATCTTTTTCTTATTGGCGTGTTCAATAATATATCCTTTAAACGCCAATCATTATTCGTAAAATGTCTAGAACAAATTGTTCCAGATTTCCAATTAACATCTTTTTTAACGCATGCATTGATCCACACTTTCTTTATTTCTGGATCTTTTGGAAACGTAAAATATTTTAGATTTTTCTGCTTCGAGCTTTTACAATCTTTTACCACACAGTATTTCATTGTCCAAATAAATTTTATCACTTTCTACACAAATTGTTTATTAAACTCTTTTTTTTTTTTGCTCTAACTCAGTTCACATTTATTTTAAATTAATTGTCAATAAAATAATCCTTTAATTTTCTTAATAAATATGTAATAATAATAATTTTAATCACTAGCTTTTAAATTTCCATTTAACCACAACAAAACATTTCCCGACGATGACGTCAAATTAAAAAAAAATGGCAGCTGTCAAGCAGACCTTATATATTTAGATCATGGTCTGTACGTTCACTTTCTGGTAAAGTTCGGTAAAATGAGAGTAAGCTATAATTACTCTCAATAAGAGAGCAAAATGTACAAAAGTAAGAAAACGAAAAAAACCATAAAATTTACCAGAAAAAAAGAAATGTCAATTTTTTACAGCTCTGTTTATATCGGAGATGATATTTGACAATTTTTTTGACCCCAAATGTACTAAAAACATAAAAGTTGTGTTAAGTTTTACTATTATTAACTATTAGTAACAGAAAGATAAAATAAAATGAATTCTTAAATATTGAGAATTTGTTTCGAAATCAATCAAATTAAAGTAATACTGAAGGAGTTTCTATTACTCGAGAGACCACCTAGTTGCGAGACAACCAACGTATTGTTGAATAGTTAAAAAGTAATGCAGTTCATTAGAAAAGTATTCTTGAATTTTCGAAAATTCATCAATTTTACAGAAAGGATAATTTTACTCGTTTGTAAACTTATAATTCGGACCATAGTTTTTGAAGCTCCGTACGACTGAGTTTAGACGAGAAAACATTTAGTTTGGTAGCATGTTACAGGTGTGGAAGAGAGCATCGTTTTTGTGTTCGGTACTCGGCGACACGTTTTAACAACGACATATGTTGTCTTTGCCGATGGATAGAATTAATTTTTATGCGAATCCCTGAATAATTTGTTTTAATATTTGTATATTTTAAATAATTGTAGGCAATTATATTAAGAAAAAATTCACAGATGATGGCCAACTCCAAGGTTCTGATGGATATTTCTATTTTATATTATATTACATTTCTTTTTTTTATATACATATGTACATATAAGAATATTGAAATAAAATCAACGTAAAGAATTGAAATAAATAGTGTTTCATTTCAATTGGGATATCCGTCTACAGTGAGCGATATATATGCTTCAACGCTGACTATCACATGCACACAGAAGTTTCGGTAATTTTTCTCATATTGCCCTTAAGAAAATTATATAAAATTTGTTCTACGCAATGGCCGATAATTCTGTCAGCAATGACGGTCATATCACCGGTCAAATGACCGTCAATGTTCTTGTAGGGCACCTAAACTTATTAGCTATTTCGCTGGTCACTTCATTCAACAGGCCAAACGTCAAAGTTTGTGAAAAAGTTGTGAAAAGTGGTTGTGAATAATTTAATAATTAAATATTATATTAAGAAAAATCAAAAATATATGTTTGCTATAATTAATTTAAATTACTGAACAACGTATAATCATATGAATATACTTTGGTACTTAATATTTAGTGGAGCTAAGTAGTACTTTTGCAATGCAAAGTGTACTGAAAAAAGTACAATTGTACGAGCTTGATTATCCCTGATTTTCATTGAAAGTTTAATGTGATTGATGACAGTTTACCGAAAAAAAAAACTATTTGTGAAAGAATTTATTTAAAAAAACAAGTATTGAGAGAATTTATTTACTTATATTTAATTTTCAGCGATGGTCTTTTTTATGAAAAGTTTTTAACAATTATTTATTTTTCAATATTTCGCTACCAAATAGGTAGCATCGTTAGGAAATAATAATTTGTATTAACAAAAATATTTATTTAAAAAAATGGTATTTTTTAACAATTTAAAAGTTTTTAACAATTTATTGTATAAATAACAAAAATGTTTGTAATTAATTATTGTTAAGAAAAATTTTTAACACACAACTTTTTTAATGTCTGTCAGCTGTTTGGGACATTTGTAATTTTGCCTTGTTATTTTCAATGTTTATTATAAACAAACTGATTGCTTGTTCTTCATGCCCAAACTAGCCCGAAGAAAAAGTACGGGCATTCTCGTGCGTGAAGAACAAGAACATTACTCTCTCAAAACCTCTCTCATTTACCCAATTTTTGCGTAAGTAATTTGGGGGCGGGCGCCCAATTTGGGGTAAACGAACACACCTAATTAGTGAAAATTAGTAGCTACTACTACTACTATTGCGCACTAGATGGTGTTAGTGTATTTCTGTGCAGCTGTTAAGTTTCTCTGTACTTCTTGTTGTCCGTATGATTACACTAATGCACTCATACACAGCTCACACCGCGTTATTACAATCTTACTCAAAATTTGTGATTGTATTGTGAAAAAGATTTTTACCCACTAGCGTATAGATGTTTACACATCAAAAAGAAAATAATTATTGCCAATAAAGTAGAGTGTAGAGATACTGGAGGCGGTGTTTTAAACAAGTAATACTAAGCCAATAATTCGGAAACCCTTACACGCTCATTTTCTTATTTAATTTTTTCTTCTTATTTTAAAATTTTCTAGACGGTGGTATAATTTGCTGTCTCTCCACGGACTGGACCTTAAACTTTTTTTAGCGAAATTTTTATTTCATACAGCAATATTTTTACCAAATATAGAACGTACAGTCTATTACTTATGTATTGGTTGCCTGCTTCGCAGATTACTTCACATAAAAATTTAAATAAATTTAGGAAAAACCATGAAAAATCTCACTTTTTTTCTTAGTTAGACTGTGTGTCATAGAATGATAACAATATACAGTAAACAAAATGAATCAGCTGACTCAAACAATGTCGACGTCGTTCTAAACCTGTTACGGAACACTATATTAGTTTTGATACTGTGTTAAAGGAAAGTAAAGAAAAGGAGAATTTTGAATTTTTTTTTGAAAAGCATTTACTTATGCATCAATATCCATTTTCTTCCCTTCAAAGTAATCCTCGTCAGATAAAATGCACTTATGCCAGCGCTTTTTGCAATCCTCGAAGCACTTCTGAAATGAGCTCTTTTATATGGCCATCAGCTCGTTCTTCGCTTTTGACTTTATCTCATCAATTGTGTCTCTTCAGTTTTGGGAATAGGATAGTAACAGGAAGCCAAATCTGGTGAATAAGCTGGTTGAGGCATGATTAGGGTGTTGTTTTTGGCAAGCATTGATCTGTGAGCTGGTGCATTATCGTGATGCAGAATCCGTTTCTCTTTTCCACAATTCCGATCGTTTGAGCCGTATTGCTTGACGTAAACATTGCATAACTTCTTTGTAGTATTCCTAATTAACCGTACGACCTGTTGGCAAGAACTCATGATGCACCACGCCATTATAATCGAAGAACACAAAATTCACATTTTCTTTTGAACAAACCTTGTATATACTAGATGGCGCAAAATTAATCTCCCTATCGTAAGATGTAATAGCTTTTGCAAATGGCATTTTACGCCAATCATATTTGACATTTGTGAACTAGACATCTGCAGAATACAAACAGATCTACAATGGAGCGCTATACTCCGCAAGAGCGTGGAATAATTGTGTCGATTGTTTTAACCAATAATCGGCACGTGGTGTTAGCTCAGCGTGAATTTCGTGCCACTGAAAATCCTGTATTAACCCCATCGTCGCCTTGGGAGCCTACTCAAAAAAAATTATATTTATAACTTATGTGCCTTTCTATGTATAAAAGTTCGTTAAAATTTTTTATTTAATTAATTTTGAAAAAAAAAATAATTATGAACTTAAAAAACTTGAAGCAATAATCAAATACATTGATTTTTTTTTTAATTTTAAAGCCAGTTGCTTTATTAATTGTCAGAGATAAACTTCTTAAGTGTAAAAAATGCCAGTCATGGTTTATGAAGCTTGCTTATGATTTCAAACTAGTTAACGATCGCTAATGTAAATGCACTATAAAGAGATTTCGAAAGTTTTTTGCCTGAAAGAGAAAAGCTGCCGGTTGGTCCCACTGCTAAAAAAAGCCTGAGGTTATATCCATTAAAAGTTAACGACTTATTTCTCGTAGCGATTCTAAGGAAACTTTGCACAAATCTTGAAGTCTAAATTCGAACTGCCGTATTCTTAAAAAAATATTTTTATTTACTTATTACATACAAAATTCATTACATACACAATTCAATTATAATTATTTACATATAAAATTCAATCAATATACTAACTTTGAACACACATTGTGTCCTCTTTCATAAAATTTATTTTTATTTATAAAAGGTTTATAGAACTTTTATAAATCAAAAATATTATTATGAATGCGCATTTATGTTTAATAAGTTTTTCGTGTTTATTTTCGATATTTAAAAATTTATTCGCAAGTTTTTGTTGTTTCTACGATTTAATGAATTGGTGATCTTTTATTTTTAGCGATTTTTAACGAAATGCAACATACAAAGGCTTAAAACGGATATCATCTCCTCTCGAACTAGTTAATTCCAGTAACAGGTTATTGTTTCCGATTATATTCACTTCCACTAAGTCTATCTAAAAGTATTAATTGTATAAACAGTATAAAATTTATATTAATTTTATCAGATTTCTTACCGTTGACGATTGAAAGTGCTCATTCTCAAACATATTCAATTTCAGCCTTTGCTTACGTTCAGCGAAAAGTTCTGCAACATTTAATTTAATATTAAGACGATCAAATTGACAATTTTCAAAACTTATTTCAGTTAACTGTGGAACATGTTTGAGCAGACTTAGGAACCCTTCTGTTGCGATGGTACATATTTTAAAGCGTAATTTACGCAAATTGGTTAATCGATGTAAACGTGGTATGATATCGGTTGGCAGTGGTTCCATATCATTTATTATTGTCAGCTGTTCTACATTCATGGACATTTCAAAACATTGTGATAGAACATTATCGAAATTATATATTTCCACAAAGCTGACATCTTTTGAGCAGAAAAACGTGACCAACGAAGGGAAAACTTCACTGGCTCTGAAAACGCCTGTGATTACTAATACCTTTAGAGATGTCAACGGATTTGTAATGAAACTGTACGAGTCGCGATAATGTATTTCCAGATATTTTAAATTCTGCAGATTAACATTGGACAAAACCAAGTACTCTTTGCTCCTGCTACGGAAACAGCAATCCAGATTTAATTTTTCCAAAGTTAAACGCGTCATTATTTTATGGATATGCAAGATGTTAACTTTATAGCAATCGCTTAAATCTAGATCCTTTAATAGTGGCCATTCGTCCATGTAACGACCCGTTAGATTACCATATGGTCTAAACACTTCTAAATTTGGCATTGCATTCTTCAGGGTGCGTAAATCACTGTCAGCCAACATGTCGACGTAGTGGCAAAAAAAAAAAAAGTCGCGGACACGTTCAAAATTAAATTTTACTAATACTTCGTATCGCTCTCTGTTCAAAAATTGTAATTCTAATTTTTCCACAACGTCATGTACAACACTTAAAAATATCTTAAATTCGACGGCTGTTATTAAAGCCATATCGGAGAAACAGATATCAACGTGTTGACATGTTCTTCTCCAAGTGTCTTTTAATGCGATCTGAAGCCTTTTACACACTTGATACAATGATATTTGGTCCTTTAAGTCGATGTATTTAAAAATTTTCAGTAGGCAGTCGTAATTTAAAGCATCCATGACAGGAGTGAATTTCGAATGTATAAAATCTTGAAAAAAAAAGACAATTGCAATCAATATGTTTGAGTTGGTATTTAATAAGACTGAAAAAGCTTTATGTACGGTATTTCATTAAGCGCTTCCTATCTTTAAACTTAAATGAAACAAAATGTGTGTGAGATATGATCGATTATTTTATTCATTTGAAAGAACTATTGATGCCATTATGTGTGAAATATAACATTGTTCAAATGTCCGCCACGCTTCTCGGGATCGAACGGTTCCGAATTATCAAATTTTCCATGATTCTGGCCATAAATTATGCTGAATTTGACCAATGGCATGGGTTATTTTGACTTTGAAGGCCGCTGTGGTTTGTAGCACTTAAGACTTAAGAAAACGCCCACAATAAAAATTCTAACGGAGTCAATTCGCACGATTTCGGCGCTCACGTGAGATGACTATCCCCACGGTGTCTATGGTGGCTTATTTGCAGTTCCTGGGTCAGTTGAGTTTCGTACGGGTGCAGGGCCAAGTCACGATGCAAAGTTTTTCAAGTTCTGGTCTGCGAAAGTCCGAAATTGACTGTCTCAGATTCTCCTGCAGACTCTCATGGACTGCGGTGATGTTTTCAGCAGTTCTTGCCGATAGCAAGACTATGGCGATCGTAAACTGTGCGAAGCCCCAAAGACCCAAAAATTAACTTTAAAAAGGAAAACAAACTTTCGTTTTTTAAAACAAACTATCCAATTAAGTTATTGCATTAATCATTTCAGTTAGAACTTAAAATGATTAATGTGAAAAATATACAAACGAAAACCAATTCATTTTGCTAAAAATAAATTCAAATTTTTGACATCAATAAAAAATTTTCTATCGATTATTTTTAAATAATTATTTCTTTAATTATACAATAATTCTGACAATATAATAATAATTTTGACAAAAACATCATAAGTGAAATTTAAGAGCGAAAAAAATACTATGTATTTAATTCGTCATTTTTGTTTCGTTTTTATTACGTTATTGTTTGCCTTTTAAAAAATTTATAAATTTACAAATAATAGGTCTAAATATATAAGGTCTGCTTGACAGTTCAAATTATTTTTACTGTGACGTCACCGTCGAGATTTGTTTTTAATATGTATGGGGTTTGTTTTTTTTTGAAATATTTTGCAATTTTAAAGGTAAAATAAATAAAACAAATTAAATTGTTATGTTATAGTCTTTTTTAATTTTCTTTTTTCGTTTTTTTCTTGTATTAATATTTTGTTTAAATTTCTTATTCTAAAATATAAACGACTTTTAAAAAATAACGATTTTACATTTTCAGGCACATCTATGTTATCACATTTAATGTTATGATATTTTAAATAATTATTTCGAAGACTTAAAGTATTATTATTAATTTCCTGAAATATATTTTCTAATTTTAATATGTTTCCCATAAATTCTTGGCAGGGTTTATAGAGCCCTCTGTTTGAACTGCAACGGACTTATTTTGATTTTCATTTTCAATATTTTCAATATTTTCAATACTTTCTTCTTGTAATTTCCGCAGACTATAAATAATTGTAAATATTATTTCATTAAAAAAAGTGGATTTTAAAAAAATTGTATTTACTTTAAATCAAATTCACCAATTGCTTCCTTTACAATTTGTTTTTTTGCTGTTTTTACGTATCGTTTCGATCTTTCGACTGGTAAAATGCTGTTTACATGGATATTTAAAGATGGGACAGCCTTCGCATCTAACAATCTTTTTCTTATTGGCGTGTTCAATAATATATCCTTTAAACGCCAATCATTATTCGTAAAATGTCTAGAACAAATTGTTCCAGATTTCCAATTAACATCTTTTTTAACGCATGCATTGATCCACACTTTCTTTATTTCTGGATCTTTTGGAAACGTAAAATATTTTAGATTTTTCTGCTTCGAGCTTTTACAATCTTTTACCACACAGTATTTCATTGTCCAAATAAATTTTATCACTTTCTACACAAATTGTTTATTAAACTCTTTTTTTTTTTTGCTCTAACTCAGTTCACATTTATTTTAAATTAATTGTCAATAAAATAATCCTTTAATTTTCTTAATAAATATGTAATAATAATAATTTTAATCACTAGCTTTTAAATTTCCATTTAACCACAACAAAACATTTCCCGACGATGACGTCAAATTAAAAAAAAATGGCAGCTGTCAAGCAGACCTTATATATTTAGATCATGGTCTGTACGTTCACTTTCTGGTAAAGTTCGGTAAAATGAGAGTAAGCTATAATTACTCTCAATAAGAGAGCAAAATGTACAAAAGTAAGAAAACGAAAAAAACCATAAAATTTACCAGAAAAAAAGAAATGTCAATTTTTTACAGCTCTGTTTATATCGGAGATGATATTTGACAATTTTTTTGACCCCAAATGTACTAAAAACATAAAAGTTGTGTTAAGTTTTACTATTATTAACTATTAGTAACAGAAAGATAAAATAAAATGAATTCTTAAATATTGAGAATTTGTTTCGAAATCAATCAAATTAAAGTAATACTGAAGGAGTTTCTATTACTCGAGAGACCACCTAGTTGCGAGACAACCAACGTATTGTTGAATAGTTAAAAAGTAATGCAGTTCATTAGAAAAGTATTCTTGAATTTTCGAAAATTCATCAATTTTACAGAAAGGATAATTTTACTCGTTTGTAAACTTATAATTCGGACCATAGTTTTTGAAGCTCCGTACGACTGAGTTTAGACGAGAAAACATTTAGTTTGGTAGCATGTTACAGGTGTGGAAGAGAGCATCGTTTTTGTGTTCGGTACTCGGCGACACGTTTTAACAACGACATATGTTGTCTTTGCCGATGGATAGAATTAATTTTTATGCGAATCCCTGAATAATTTGTTTTAATATTTGTATATTTTAAATAATTGTAGGCAATTATATTAAGAAAAAATTCACAGATGATGGCCAACTCCAAGGTTCTGATGGATATTTCTATTTTATATTATATTACATTTCTTTTTTTTATATACATATGTACATATAAGAATATTGAAATAAAATCAACGTAAAGAATTGAAATAAATAGTGTTTCATTTCAATTGGGATATCCGTCTACAGTGAGCGATATATATGCTTCAACGCTGACTATCACATGCACACAGAAGTTTCGGTAATTTTTCTCATATTGCCCTTAAGAAAATTATATAAAATTTGTTCTACGCAATGGCCGATAATTCTGTCAGCAATGACGGTCATATCACCGGTCAAATGACCGTCAATGTTCTTGTAGGGCACCTAAACTTATTAGCTATTTCGCTGGTCACTTCATTCAACAGGCCAAACGTCAAAGTTTGTGAAAAAGTTGTGAAAAGTGGTTGTGAATAATTTAATAATTAAATATTATATTAAGAAAAATCAAAAATATATGTTTGCTATAATTAATTTAAATTACTGAACAACGTATAATCATATGAATATACTTTGGTACTTAATATTTAGTGGAGCTAAGTAGTACTTTTGCAATGCAAAGTGTACTGAAAAAAGTACAATTGTACGAGCTTGATTATCCCTGATTTTCATTGAAAGTTTAATGTGATTGATGACAGTTTACCGAAAAAAAAAACTATTTGTGAAAGAATTTATTTAAAAAAACAAGTATTGAGAGAATTTATTTACTTATATTTAATTTTCAGCGATGGTCTTTTTTATGAAAAGTTTTTAACAATTATTTATTTTTCAATATTTCGCTACCAAATAGGTAGCATCGTTAGGAAATAATAATTTGTATTAACAAAAATATTTATTTAAAAAAATGGTATTTTTTAACAATTTAAAAGTTTTTAACAATTTATTGTATAAATAACAAAAATGTTTGTAATTAATTATTGTTAAGAAAAATTTTTAACACACAACTTTTTTAATGTCTGTCAGCTGTTTGGGACATTTGTAATTTTGCCTTGTTATTTTCAATGTTTATTATAAACAAACTGATTGCTTGTTCTTCATGCCCAAACTAGCCCGAAGAAAAAGTACGGGCATTCTCGTGCGTGAAGAACAAGAACATTACTCTCTCAAAACCTCTCTCATTTACCCAATTTTTGCGTAAGTAATTTGGGGGCGGGCGCCCAATTTGGGGTAAACGAACACACCTAATTAGTGAAAATTAGTAGCTACTACTACTACTATTGCGCACTAGATGGTGTTAGTGTATTTCTGTGCAGCTGTTAAGTTTCTCTGTACTTCTTGTTGTCCGTATGATTACACTAATGCACTCATACACAGCTCACACCGCGTTATTACAATCTTACTCAAAATTTGTGATTGTATTGTGAAAAAGATTTTTACCCACTAGCGTATAGATGTTTACACATCAAAAAGAAAATAATTATTGCCAATAAAGTAGAGTGTAGAGATACTGGAGGCGGTGTTTTAAACAAGTAATACTAAGCCAATAATTCGGAAACCCTTACACGCTCATTTTCTTATTTAATTTTTTCTTCTTATTTTAAAATTTTCTAGACGGTGGTATAATTTGCTGTCTCTCCACGGACTGGACCTTAAACTTTTTTTAGCGAAATTTTTATTTCATACAGCAATATTTTTACCAAATATAGAACGTACAGTCTATTACTTATGTATTGGTTGCCTGCTTCGCAGATTACTTCACATAAAAATTTAAATAAATTTAGGAAAAACCATGAAAAATCTCACTTTTTTTCTTAGTTAGACTGTGTGTCATAGAATGATAACAATATACAGTAAACAAAATGAATCAGCTGACTCAAACAATGTCGACGTCGTTCTAAACCTGTTACGGAACACTATATTAGTTTTGATACTGTGTTAAAGGAAAGTAAAGAAAAGGAGAATTTTGAATTTTTTTTTGAAAAGCATTTACTTATGCATCAATATCCATTTTCTTCCCTTCAAAGTAATCCTCGTCAGATAAAATGCACTTATGCCAGCGCTTTTTGCAATCCTCGAAGCACTTCTGAAATGAGCTCTTTTATATGGCCATCAGCTCGTTCTTCGCTTTTGACTTTATCTCATCAATTGTGTCTCTTCAGTTTTGGGAATAGGATAGTAACAGGAAGCCAAATCTGGTGAATAAGCTGGTTGAGGCATGATTAGGGTGTTGTTTTTGGCAAGCATTGATCTGTGAGCTGGTGCATTATCGTGATGCAGAATCCGTTTCTCTTTTCCACAATTCCGATCGTTTGAGCCGTATTGCTTGACGTAAACATTGCATAACTTCTTTGTAGTATTCCTAATTAACCGTACGACCTGTTGGCAAGAACTCATGATGCACCACGCCATTATAATCGAAGAACACAAAATTCACATTTTCTTTTGAACAAACCTTGTATATACTAGATGGCGCAAAATTAATCTCCCTATCGTAAGATGTAATAGCTTTTGCAAATGGCATTTTACGCCAATCATATTTGACATTTGTGAACTAGACAGCTGCAGAATACAAACAGATCTACAATGGAGCGCTATACTCCGCAAGAGCGTGGAATAAATGTGTCGATTGTTTTAACCAATAATCTGCCGGTGGTATTAGCTCAGCGTGAATTTCGTGCCAACTGGGGCACTGAAAATCCTGTATTAACCCCATCGTCGCCTTGGGAGCCTACTCAAAAAAAATTATATTTATAACTTATGTGCCTTTCTATGTATAAAAGTTCGTTAAAATTTTTTATTTAATTAATTTTGAAAAAAAAAATAATTATGAACTTAAAAAACTTGAAGCAATAATCAAATACATTGATTTTTTTTTTAATTTTAAAGCCAGTTGCTTTATTAATTGTCAGACATGAACTTCTTAAGTGTAAAAAATGCCAGTCATGGTTTATGAAGCTTGCTTATGATTTCAAACTAGTTAACGATCGCTAATGTAAATGCACTATAAAGAGATTTCGAAAGTTTTTTGCCTGAAAGAGAAAAGCTGCCGGTTGGTCCCACTGCTAAAAAAAGCCTGAGGTTATATCCATTAAAAGTTAACGACTTATTTCTCGTAGCGATTCTAAGGAAACTTTGCACAAATCTTGAAGTCTAAATTCGAACTGCCGTATTCTTAAAAAAATATTTTTATTTACTTATTACATACAAAATTCATTACATACACAATTCAATAATAATTATTTACATATAAAATTCAATCAATATACTAATTTTGAACACACATTGTGTCCTCTTTCATAAAATTTATTTTTATTTATAAAAGGTTTATAGAACTTTTATAAATCAAAAATATTACTATGAATGCGCATTTATGTTAAATAAGTTTTTCGTGTTTATTTTCGATATTTAAAAATTTATTCGCAAGTTTTTGTTGTTTCTACGATTTAATGAATTGGTGATCTTTTATTTTTAGCGATTTTTAACGAAATGCAACATACAAAGTCTTAAAACGGATATCATCTCCTCTCAAATTAGTTAATTCCAGTAGCAGGTTATTGTTTCCGATTATATTCACTTCCACTAAGTCTATCTAAAAGTATTAATTGTATAAACAGTATAAAATTTATATTAATTTTATCAGATTTCTTACCTTTCTCGAATGAATGTGCTTACACTCAAACATATTCAATTTCAGCCTTTGCTTACGTTCAGCGAAAAGTTCTGCAACATTTAATTTAATATTAAGACGATCAAATAGACACTTTTCAAAACTTATTTCAGTTAACTGTGGAACATGTTTGAGCAGACATAGGAACCCTTCTGTTGCGATGTTACATGTTCTAAAGCGTAATTTACGCAAATTGGTTAATCGATGTAAACGTGGTATGATATCGGTTGGCAGCGGTTCAATATCATTTATTATTGTCAGCTGTTCTACATTCATGTAGCATGCAAAACAATTTAATAGAACACGCCTGATGCTCAATGTTTCCACAAAGCTGACATTTTTTGAGTAGAAAAACGTGACCAACGCAGGGAAAACATCACTGGCTCTGAAAAAGTTATTGATTGCAAATTCCTTTAGAGATGTCAACGGATTTGTAATGAAACTGTTCAAGTCGCAATGATGTATTTGCAGATATTTTAAATTCTGCAGATTAGCATTGGACAAAACCAATTGCTGGTGGTCGCTGCTGCGGACATATTTACCCAGTTTTAATTTTTCCAAAGTTAAACGCGTCATTATTCTTTGGAAATGCAAGATGTCAACTTTATAGCAATCGCTTAAATCTAGATCCTTTAATAGTGGCCATTCGTCCATATAAAGACCCGTTAGATTGCCATATGGTTTAAACACTTCTAAATTTGGCATTGCATTCTTCAGGGTGCGTAAATCACTGTCAGCCAACATGTCGACTTTGTTGTAAAAAAAATATAAGTAGCGGACACGTTCAAAATTAAATTTTACTAATACTTCGTATCGCTCTCTGTTCAAATATCGTAAATCTAATTTTTCCACAACGTCATGTACAACACTTAAAAATATATTAAATTCGACGGCTGTTAAACCCATATGGAAGACATTTTTATCAACGTGTTTATATGTTCTTCTCCAAGTGTCTTTTAATGCGATCTGAAGCCTCTTACACACTTGATACAATGATATTTGGTCCTCTAAGTAGATGTATTTAAAAATTTTCAGTAGGCAGTCGTAATTTAAAGCATCCATGACAGGAGTGAATTTCGAATGTATAAAATCTTGAAAAAAAAAGACAATTGCAATCAATATGTTTGAGTTGGTATTTAATAAGACTGAAAAAGCTTTATGTACGGTATTTCATTAAGCGCTTCCTATCTTTAAACTTAAATGAAACAAAATGTGTGTGAGATATGATCGATTATTTTATTCATTTGAAAGAACTATTGATGCCATTATGTGTGAAATATAACATTGTTCAAATGTCCGCCACGCTTCTCGGGATCGAACGGTTCCGAATTATCAAATTTTCCATGATTCTGGCCATAAATTATGCTGAATTTGACCAATGGCATGGGTTATTTTGACTTTGAAGGCCGCTGTGGTTTGTAGCACTTAAGACTTAAGAAAACGCCCACAATAAAAATTCTAACGGAGTCAATTCGCACGATTTCGGCGGTCACGTGAGACGACTATCCCCACGGTGTCTATGGTGGCTTATTTGCAGTTCCTGGGTCAGTTGAGTTTCGTACGGGTGCAGGGCCAAGTCACGATGCAAAGTTTTTCAAGTTCTGGTCTGCGAAAGTCCGAAATCGACTGTCTCAGATTCTCCTACAGACTCTCATGGACTGCGGTGATGTTTTCAGCAGATCTTGCCGATAGCAAGACTATGGCGATCGTAAACTGGGCAAAGCCCCAAAGACCCAAAAATGAACTTTAAAAAGGAAAACAAACTTTCGTTTTTTAAAACAAACTATCCAATTAAGTTATTGCATTAATCATTTCAGTTAGAACTTAAAATGATTAATGTGAAAAATATACAAACGAAAACCAATTCATTTTGCTAAAAATAAATTCAAATTTTTGACATCAATAAAAAATTTTCTATCGATTATTTTTAAATAATTATTTCTTTAATTATACAATAATTCTGACAATATAATAATAATTTTGACAAAAACATCATAAGTGAAATTTAAGAGCGAAAAAAATACTATGTATTTAATTCGTCATTTTTGTTTCGTTTTTATTACGTTATTGTTTGCCTTTTAAAAAATTTATAAATTTACAAATAATAGGTCTAAATATATAAGGTCTGCTTGACAGTTCAAATTATTTTTACTGTGACGTCACCGTCGAGATTTGTTTTTAATATGTATGGGGTTTGTTTTTTTTTGAAATATTTTGCAATTTTAAAGGTAAAATAAATAAAACAAATTAAATTGTTATGTTATAGTCTTTTTTAATTTTCTTTTTTCGTTTTTTTCTTGTATTAATATTTTGTTTAAATTTCTTATTCTAAAATATAAACGACTTTTAAAAAATAACGATTTTACATTTTCAGGCACATCTATGTTATCACATTTAATGTTATGATATTTTAAATAATTATTTCGAAGACTTAAAGTATTATTATTAATTTCCTGAAATATATTTTCTAATTTTAATATGTTTCCCATAAATTCTTGGCAGGGTTTATAGAGCCCTCTGCTTGAACTGCAACTGACTTATTTGGATTTTCATTTTCAATATTTTCAATATTTTCAATACTTTCTTCTTGTAATTTCCGCAGACTATAAATAATTGTAAATATTATTTCATTAAAAAAAGTGGATTTTAAAAAAATTGTATTTACTTTAAATCAAATTCACCAATTGCTTCCTTTACAATTTGTTTTTTTGCTGTTTTTACGTATCGTTTCGATCTTTCGACTGGTAAAATGCTGTTTACATGGATATTTAAAGATGGGACAGCCTTCGCATCTAACAATCTTTTTCTTATTGGCGTGTTCAATAATATATCCTTTAAACGCCAATCATTATTCGTAAAATGTCTAGAACAAATTGTTCCAGATTTCCAATTAACATTTTTTTACCGCATGCATTGATCCACACTTTCTTTATTTCTGGATCTTTTGGAAACGTAAAATATTTTAGATTTTTATCATCCTGCTTCGAGCTTTTACAATCTTTTACCACACAGTATTTCATTGTCCAAATAAATTTTATCACTTTCTACACAAATTGTTTATTAAACTCTTTTTTTTTTTGCTCTAACTCAGTTCACATTTATTTTAAATTAATTGTCAATAAAATAATCCTTTAATTTTCTTAATAAATATGTAATAATAATAATTTTAATCACTAGCTTTTAAATTTCCATTTAACCACAACAAAACATTTCCCGACGATGACGTCAAATTAAAAAAAAATTGCAGCTGTCAAGCAGACCTTATATATTTAGATCATGGTCTGTACGTTTACTTTCTGGTAAAGTTCGGTAAAATGAGAGTAAGCTATAATTACTCTCAATAAGAGAGCAAAATGTACAAAAGTAAGAAAACGAAAAAAACCATAAAATTTACCAGAAAAAAAGAAATGTCAATTTTTTACAGCTCTGTTTATATCGGAGATGATATTTGACAATTTTTTTGACCCCAAATGTACTAAAAACATAAAAGTTGTGTTAAGTTTTACTATTATTAACTATTAGTAACAGAAAGATAAAATAAAATGAATTCTTAAATATTGAGAATTTGTTTCGAAATCAATCAAATTAAAGTAATACTGAAGGAGTTTCTATTACTCGAGAGACCACCTAGTTGCGAGACAACCAACGTATTGTTGAATAGTTAAAAAGTAATGCAGTTCATTAGAAAAGTATTCTTGAATTTTCGAAAATTCATCAATTTTACAGAAGGGATAATTTTACTCGTTTGTAAACTTATAATTCGGACCATAGTTTTTGAAGCTCCGTACGACTGAGTTTAGACGAGAAAACATTTAGTTTGGTAGCATGTTACAGGTGTGGAAGAGAGCATCGTTTTTGTGTTCGGTACTCGGCGACACGTTTTAACAACGACATATGTTGTCTTTGCCGATGGATAGAATTAATTTTTATGCGAATCCCTGAATAATTTGTTTTAATATTTGTATATTTTAAATAATTGTAGGCAATTATATTAAGAAAAAATTCACAGATGATGGCCAACTCCAAGGTTCTGATGGATATTTCTATTTTATATTATATTACATTTCTTTTTTTTATATACATATGTACATATAAGAATATTGAAATAAAATCAACGTAAAGAATTGAAATAAATAGTGTTTCATTTCAATTGGGATATCCGTCTACAGTGAGCGATATATATGCTTCAACGCTGACTATCACATGCACACAGAAGTTTCGGTAATTTTTCTCATATTGCCCTTAAGAAAATTATATAAAATTTGTTCTACGCAATGGCCGATAATTCTGTCAGCAATGACGGTCATATCACCGGTCAAATGACCGTCAATGTTCTTGTAGGGCACCTAAACTTATTAGCTATTTCGCTGGTCACTTCATTCAACAGGCCAAACGTCAAAGTTTGTGAAAAAGTTGTGAAAAGTGGTTGTGAATAATTTAATAATTAAATATTATATTAAGAAAAATCGAAAATATATGTTTGCTATAATTAATTTAAATTACTGAACAACGTATAATCATATGAATATACTTTGGTACTTAATATTTAGTGGAGCTAAGTAGTACTTTTGCAATGCAAAGTGTACTGAAAAAAGTACAATTGTACGAACTTGATTATCCCTGATTTTCATTGAAAGTTTAATGTGATTGATGACAGTTTACCGAAAAAAAAACTATTTGTGAAAGAATTTATTTAAAAAAACAAGTTATGAGAGAATTTATTTACTTATATTTAATTTTCAGCGATGGTCTTTTTTATGAAAAGTTTTTAACAATTATTTATTTTTCAATATTTCGCTACCAAATAGGTAGCATCGTTAGGAAATAATAATTTGTATTAACAAAAATATTTATTTAAAAAAATGGTATTTTTTATGAAAAGTTTTTAACAATTTATTGTATAAATAACAAAAATGTTTGTAATTAATTATTGTTAAGAAAAATTTTTAACACACAACTTTTTTAATGTCTGTCAGCTGTTTGGGACATTTGTAATTTTGCCTTGTTATTTTCAATGTTTATTATAAACAAACTGATTGCTTGTTCTTCATGCCCAAACTAGCCCGAAGAAAAAGTACGGGCATTCTCGTGCGTGAAGAACAAGAACATTACTCTCTCAAAACCTCTCTCATTTACCCAATTTTTGCGTAAGTAAACGCTTTGGGGTAAACGAACACACCTAATTAGTGCAAATTAGTATCTACTACTACTACTATTGCGCACTAGATGGTGTTAGTGTATTTCTGTGCAGCTGTTAAGTTTCTCTGTACTTCTTGTTGTCCGTATGATTACACTAATGCACTCATACACAGCTCACACCGCGTTATTACAATCTTACTCAAAATTTGTGATTGTATTGTGAAAAAGATTTTTACCCACTAGCGTATAGATGTTTACACATCAAAAAGAAAATAATTATTGCCAATAAAGTAGAGTGTAGAGATACTGGAGGCGGTGTTTTAAACAAGTAATACTAAGCCAATAATTCGGAAACCCTTACACGCTCATTTTCTTATTTAATTTTTTCTTCTTATTTTAAAATTTTCTAGACGGTGGTATAATTTGCTATCTCTCCACGGACTGGACCTTGAACTTTTTTTAGCCAAATTTTTATTTCATACAGCAATATTTTTACCAAATATAGAACGTACAGTCTATTACTTATGTATTGGTTGCCTGCTTCGCAGATTACTTCACATAAAAATTTAAATAAATTTAGGAAAAACCATGAAAAATCTCACTTTTTTTCTTAGTTAGACTGTGTGTCATAGAATGATAACAATATACAGTAAACAAAATGAATCAGCTGACTCAAACAATGTCGACGTCGTTCTAAACCTGTTACGGAACACTATATTAGTTTTGATACTGTGTTAAAGGAAAGTAAAGAAAAGGAGAATTTTGAATTTTTTTTTGAAAAGCATTTACTTATGCATCAATATCCATTTTCTTCCCTTCAAAGTAATCCTCGTCAGATAAAATGCACTTATGCCAGCGCTTTTTGCAATCCTCGAAGCACTTCTGAAATGAGCTCTTTTATATGGCCATCAGCTCGTTCTTCGCTTTTGACTTTATCTCATCAATTGTGTCTCTTCAGTTTTGGGAATAGGATAGTAACAGGAAGCCAAATCTGGTGAATAAGCTGGTTGAGGCATGATTAGGGTGTTGTTTTTGGCAAGCATTGATCTGTGAGCTGGTGCATTATCGTGATGCAGAATCCGTTTCTCTTTTCCACAATTCCGATCGTTTGAGCCGTATTGCTTGACGTAAACATTGCATAACTTCTTTGTAGTATTCCTAATTAACCGTACGACCTGTTGGCAAGAACTCATGATGCACCACGCCATTATAATCGAAGAACACAAAATTCACATTTTCTTTTGAACAAACCTTGTATATACTAGATGGCGCAAAATTAATCTCCCTATCGTAAGATGTAATAGCTTTTGCAAATGGCATTTTACGCCAATCATATTTGACATTTGTGAACTAGACATCTGCAGAATACAAACAGATCTACAATGGAGCGCTATACTCCGCAAGAGCGTGGAATAATTGTGTCGATTGTTTTAACCAATAATCGGCACGTGGTGTTAGCTCAGCGTGAATTTCGTGCCAACTGGGGCACTGAAAATCCTGTATTAACCCCATCGTCGCCTTGGGAGCCTACTCAAAAAAAATTATATTTATAACTTATGTGCCTTTCTATGTATAAAAGTTCGTTAAAATTTTTTATTTAATTAATTTTGAAAAAAAAAATAATTATGAACTTAAAAAACTTGAAGCAATAATCAAATACATTGATTTTTTTTTTAATTTTAAAGCCAGTTGCCTTATTAATTGTCAGAGATAAACTTCTTAAGTGTAAAAAATGCCAGTCATGGTTTATGAAGCTTGCTTATGATTTCAAACTAGTTAACGATCGCTAATGTAAATGCACTATAAAGAGATTTCGAAAGTTTTTTGCCTGAAAGAGAAAAGCTGCCGGTTGGTCCCACTGCTAAAAAAAAGCCTGAGGTTATATCCATTAAAAGTTAACGACTTATTTCTCGTAGCGATTCTAAGGAAACTTTGCACAAATCTTGAAGTCTAAATTCGAACTGCCGTATTCTTAAAAAAATATTTTTATTTACTTATTACATACAAAATTCATTACATACACAATTCAATTATAATTATTTACATATAAAATTCAATCAATATACTAATTTTGAACACACATTGTGTCCTCTTTCATAAAATTTATTTTTATTTATAAAAGGTTTATAGAACTTTTATAAATCAAAAATATTACTATGAATGCGCATTTATGTTTAATAAGTTTTTCGTGTTTATTTTCGATATTTAAAAATTTATTCGCAAGTTTTTATTGTTTCTACGATTTAATGAATTGGTGATCTTTTATTTTTAGCGATTTTTAACGAAATGCAACATACAAACGCTTTAAACGGATATCATCTCCTCTCGAACTAGTTAATTCCAGTAGCAGGTTATTGTTTCCGATTATATTCACTTCCACTAAGTCTATCTAAAAGTATTAATTGTATAAACAGTATAAAATTTATATTAATTTTATCAGATTTCTTACCGTTGACGATTGAAAGTGCTCATTCTCAAACATATTCAATTTCAGCCTTTGCTTACGTTCACCGAAAAGTTCTGCAACATTTAATTTAATATTAAGACGATCAAATTGACAATTTTCAAAACTTATTTCAGTTAACTGTGGAACATGTTTGAGCAGACTTAGGAACCCTTCTGTTGCGATGGTACATATTTTAAAGCGTAATTTACGCAAATTGGTTAATCGATGTAAACGTGGTATGATATCGGTTGGCAGCGGTTCCATATCATTTATTATTGTCAGCTGTTCTACATTCATGGACATTTCAAAACATTGTGATAGAACATTATCGAAATTATATATTTCCACATAGCTGACATCTTTTGAGCAGAAAAACGTGACCAACGAAGGGAAAACTTCACTGGCTCTGAAAACGCCTGTGATTACTAATACCTTTAGAGATGTCAACGGATTTGTAATGAAACTGTACAAGTCGCGATGATGTATTTCCAGATATTTTAAATTCTGCAGATTAGCATTGGACAAAACCAATTGCTGGTGGTCGCTGCGGACATATTTACTCAGTTTTAATTTTTCCAAAGTTAAACGCGTCATTATTCTTTGGATATGCAAGCTGTCAACTTTAAAGCAATCGCTTAAATCTAGATCCTTTAATAGTGGCCATTCGTCCATGTAAAGACCCGTTAGATTGCCACATGGTCTAAACACTTCTAAATTTGGCATTGCATTCTTCAGGGTGCGTAAATCACTGTCAGCCAACATGTCGACGTAGTGGCAAAAAAAAAAAAAGTCGCGGACACGTTCAAAATTAAATTTTACTAATACTTCGTATCGCTCTCTGTTCAAAAATTGTATTTCTAATTTTTCCACAACGTCATGTACAACACTTAAAAATATCTTAAATTCGACGGCTGTTAAAGCCATATCGGAGAAACAGATATTAACGTGTTTATATGTTCTTCTCCAAGTGTCTTTTAATGCGATCTGAAGCCTCTTACACACTTGATACAATGATATTTGGTCCTTTAAGTCGATGTATTTAAAAATTTCCAGTTGGCAGTCGTAATTTAAGGCATCCATGACAGGAGTGAGTTTCGAATGTATAAAATCTTGAAAAAAAAGACAATTGCAATCAATATGTTTGAGTTGGTATTTAATAAGACTGAAAAAGCTTTATGTACGGTATTTCATTAAGCGCTTCCTATCTTTAAACTTAAATGAAACAAAATGTGTGTGAGATATGATCGATTATTTTATTCATTTGAAAGAACTATTGATGCCATTATGTGTGAAATATAACATTGTTCAAATGTCCGCCACGCTTCTCGGGATCGAACGGTTCCGAAATATCAAATTTTCCATGATTCTGGCCATAAATTAGGCTGAATTTGACCAATGGCATGGGTTATTTTGACTTTGAAGGCCGCTGTGGTTTGTAGCTTTTCGCAAACACTTAAGACTTAAGAAAACGCCCACAATAAAAATTCTAACGGAGTCAATTCGCACGATTTCGGCGGTCACGTGAGATGACTATCCCCACGGTGTCTATGGTGGCTTATTTGCAGTTCCTGGGTCAGTTGAGTTTCGTACGGGTGCAGGGCCAAGTCACGATGCAAAGTTTTTCAAGTTCTGGTCTGCGAAAGTCCGAAATCGACTGTCTCAGATTCTCCTGCAGGCTCTCATGGACTGCGGTGATGTTTTCAGCAGTTCTTGCCGATAGCAAGACTATGGCGATCGTAAACTGGGCAAAGCCCCAAAGACCCAAAAATGAACTTTAAAAAGGAAAACAAACTTTCGTTTTTTAAAACAAACTATCCAATTAAGTTATTGCATTAATCATTTCAGTTGGAACTTAAAATGATTAATGTGTAAAATATACAAATGAAAACCAATTCATTTTGCTAAAAATAAATTCAAACTTTTGACATCAATAAAAAATTTTCTATCGATTATTTTTAAATAATTATTTCTTTAATTATACAATAATTCTGTGGACTTTTGACAAAAACATCATAAGTGAAATTTAAAATTATATTCGTATATTATATTATATATTAAATTATATTCGTCATTTTTGTTTCGTCTTTATTACGTTATTGTTTGCCTTTTAAAAAATTTATAAATTTACAAATTTAACTTTTCTCTCTAAATTTACTTTCTACTAAAATCTCTATTAAAATCAAGATAACAAAATAAATCAACAACAAGTCCAGATACATTAGTTGATTACTTTTTCGTAATTAACATTTTGTTATTAAAAAGCAAATTTAAATCAATAAAGAATAATTTAATGACAATATTTTATGCAGCAATAAAAATACACCAATTGGAAATTGAAGAAGATAATTTTTTTTTTTCTTAGACCAGTGCTTAAGGGAAATCCCATACATATGAATGCATTGCACTGGAACTAGACAGATGGATAGTGTAGGGAATAGACAGGTGGTGAAAGTGGTAGGAAGATAAGACTCTGCAGTTGCGTGTTAATTAGAAAGTGAAGTTGCGCCGTATTCTGATGTTGATTTTTTCGCATTATTTGTAAGCTACGAGTTACTCATCCATCAGCACCCAATTTATTTTGCGTAACAATATTTATCGGGTGGTTAAATTGTAAGGGCCGATGTTGAATGTGAACCACACCTAAACGCCAAGCTTTTTTCCGAATTTTATTTGACATTTCTCTATTTCAGACTTACTCAATTTGAACCATGGAGAGATACACAATCCAACAACGTGTAAAAGTTATCCAGACTTATTATGAAAATGGGCGTTCAAATCAAAATGCATATCGTGCACTTCGTGATTTTTTTGGTCAATTTGATCGTCCAAATGTGCGTACAATCGCAAAAATCGTGGAAAAATTCGAGCAAACCGGGTCTGTAGAAGATGTGAGAAAACCAGTGCATGCTCGTACAGCTCGTACTGCAGAAAATATTGCTGCTGTTCGCGATAGTGTGGCTGAAGAGCCGTCCACCTCAACTCGTCGTCGTGCCCAACAATTGCACCTCTCACGCTCGTCGTTGATAAAAATTATGCATAAAGACTTGCATTTACACGCTTACAAGGTGCAATTGGCTCAAGAACTAAAGCCTCTTGACCATTACATTCATTACGTCGTGAATGGGCAGAATGGTGGCAAGAAATGGCAACAGTGGATGATCAATTTTCGAAGAAAATCATCTTCAGTGATGAGGCACATTTTCACCTCAGTGGATTCGTCAATAAACAGAATTGCCGCATTTGGGCGAATGAGAATCCAAGAGTGATTGTCGAAAAACCAACGCACCCACAAAGAGTGACTGTTTGGTGCGGTTTATGGGCTGGCGGCATCATCGGGCCGTATTTTTTCCAAAATGAGGCCGGTCAGGCAGTTACTGTGAATGGTGTTCGCTATCGTGAGATGATAACGAACTTTTTATGGCCCGAATTGGAAGATATGGATGTGGACGATATGTGGTTTCAGCAGGACGGTGCCACTTGCCACACAGCTAACGAAACAATGGCTCTTTTGCGCAACAAATTCAATGGCAGTGTTATCTCACGTAATGGCGATGTCAATTGGCCGCCAAGATCATGTGATTTGACACCGTTGGACTTTTTTCTTTGGGGTTATTTGAAAGAAAAGGTGTACGTCGATAAGCCAGCAAGAATTCAAGAGCTAAAGGATGAGATAATTCGGCACATTAACGGCATAGAACCTCCATTATGCCTCAGGGTCATCGAAAATTTGGACCATCGGATGGAGGTGTGCCGCCGTGGTCGCGGCGCCCATTTGGCCGATATTTTGTTCCATACATAATTGAGTAATACCAATATATCATAATAAAATAAAATTACAATAATTTCCTAAATAGTTTGTGTTTTATTCAAAATCAACATCGGCCCTTGAAATTTAACCACCCTTTATTTATTTTTTAATATTTCTTTTTCTTTTCCCACGTAAAATGAATTTTAATTGTTGTACAGGGTGGCCCAAAATGAGCGAAGGTGTTTGAATTCATTACAACTTTTTTATTATAATTTTTTTTTATTTTGTAAAGAAGACGTGGGGAATTTGAAAAGGAACATTACACAATTGACCAACGTGCCAAAATCGTTGAACTTTATTTCTCAAATCAACGATCGGAAATTAAAAGATATAGTGAACTCAAACCCCTTCGGTCAGTTTGGGCCACCCTGTGCAAACAACAAGATTTCACTTTAGAACGTGACACAGCCTATTGAATCAAACTTGTATAAAGATAAAACAAAGTGATAATGATATTGAATTAATATGATCTTCTGGTTAATTTACCACCAAATTAATATTAATCGGGTATGTTCTGTAAACCGAATCCGCAAAAATTTCCGAATACACAAACTTAGGTGTTCTGCAAACCAAATTCGCATAATTTTATTCGGTTTAAAATGGAGTAGATAAGTCCGGTCGAAATTAAATCGAATGTACTATCTTCCTAAGGAATAACTGATGAAACATAAAAAAACAATTACCAATTTTTACTTGAAGTCTTTCTTTTCTTTAAATTAAGTCAAATTATATACTCTGTAATAGATTTTAATACAAACTAATCAATTTAAAAAATAGTCAAATTTTTCTCCATGTTCTTGTTAAAGTATATGGATGAATAAAAGGACATTTTCACTAAATTCTTTAGATATATCTTTAAAAAAATCACTTTTAAATAAGAATAAACATTATTTTGAACAAATTTTCAGTAGCTTCATTTTAAAGCAGCTGTTTTTTTATATTGACGTTTAAAAAATCTTATTCGAAAGCAAGTTCCAATGTTGGAAATCGTGTGCTTTTTAGAACACAAAATTAGCGTTTATTCGGTTTTTAGATCGACTCGGTTTACAGAACAGGGGGGAATATTATGATTATTTATTTATGTTTGTTGTATGGTTACGTTAGTATATATGTACTATATCTCGTTGAAGCAAATGTTAACTCATCAGTAGGTATTTAACCAAATTCTTGAAAAAGCTAAGAAATCTCACATGCTTATATAAAAACTGCAATAAGTCTTTGAAAATTACCCAGTAAAATTTTTTTAATGTAGTTTCTAAATGATTGCGACATTTCGACGCAGGGGAACATGACGAGAAAGAACTATCGGTACAAGATGGCTAAGGTAGCCCAGACCAATCTTCGCTACGCCCAAATATCCATCACCAAGCTTCACGTTTTTCTCAAGGAGTAAGATATTGGGGTCTGTCTGATCTAAGAACCATGGATCCGGCAGCGTAAAGTCATGGGTATCAATGATAGAATCTATGACTCGATTTACACCGACTCAGCATATAACCCTAGGGCATGTATTTTAGTTAAGAAGACCATCAATATTGAAGTATTAGTGATTTTCCACATGTTTTTTCTGTCTCCTGTAAAATTTCCTCAGCAGAAATTGAAAAAAAGAATCCTGCTGTCCCGGGAAATAAAAAATAAAAACTGCAGTTCTAACAACATGGCACTATATGCCTACTGGATAATCGCATCGCGAGTGTATGTGGCATAAATTTAGCTCCTATAAGAAAATTGGTCTTCCAACTTCAAGAATTAAGTTCTTTCCCTCCTATCACTTCCTATCAGCACTCAGGATATGACCCTTCCACATGCGGTACATTGTGCTGGAACTAGAGGAAAGGGATTGTAGGAGAAATGATAGGAGGTGAATCTTCACTATCTACAACACCGATTTTTGCACGTTATTTGTTTTTACAGCAGTGTTGTAGCGTTTCTGATGTCAAGGAGACGTATTAAATTTGAAGCTTCGCTTTTAGTAGCAATTTTTAGTAATTATTTTATTTCGCCGATGTTACGCAATACCGACGAAGAAGGGCGTTCTGATATGATTGTGGGTTGGATACAGGTGAAGGTGAAGGTTCAGTGACCAGTGACTATTCCTTCGCCACTGAAACCTTCCGGCAACAACTGACACAAAGCCACACGAATGCACAATAGAATAAAATGCGAGATGTCTGAAACTGGGGTCGAACCCAGGAAAAATTTTTGGTTTTGTAGTCAAACTGCAGACTACTTGGACCACCCACCATTGAAATAATTCTTAAACTATGGTGAAATGTGGAAGGTAAAGGGAATACTATTTCTGATCTACAACAGGAACTGATGCAGTATTTAAAAATTTTTGCTTTTCTTCGACCAGTGCTCAGGAGATGTCCCATACGTATACAATGTATGCCGAGAAACATGTTGGAAATGGATAGTGTACAGTTGCGTGTTTTTAATAATTTGAAAAGCACAGTTGCATTAATTGTAAAGGAGAGCCATTTTATATTATTTTACTTCGCCAACGTTTTATTGTTCAAATACTGGTAAAGAAGGCGCTGTTGGCGCAGACACAATAGACAAATTTTGTTCCGATTGGGGAATATATTAAGTACATTCGTTTACTTTCCCAGTGAAGTCCACTAGTTGAATTGCAAAAATTTTTAGATTCTTAAAAACAGCTGATCACTAAAAACAATAGTATTGTAAAAAATGAGATGTGTTGACAAGTCAGTGCCTACAAGTTTTTGGTATTTGATACAATCCGTTTTTGTAATTATAAATTTGTAGAGAAATGTATTTAAATCAAAGTACTTTTTTTATTTGCTATATGATTTTTGAATTTGTTTCTGCTTAAATACCATGCTAAAATGCATCAGTACTACATTTTTGATATTTGATACCCCAAATAGTATCCTGTATTCAAATATATACTAGTTTGAGAGCTCTCATAAATTAATGTAAACCACACAATTATTAGAAAAGTTTTGCTATGGATGTTAAAAAAAGAAAACTGGATATTTTATGCATATCTATAATTTGTTTCCCATTGGAAACTATTATTTTTATTTTTTTTCACAGGTTTAATTCAGCTTTTCCATGTGTTAAATAGTTTTATGAAAAATTTTAAACTGTTGTTTGCTTAATTTCAGTTGCTTATTTTTGAACCATATGTTTTTCTTTTCCAGTGGATTCTACTGGGAGAAATTCGTTCAGTAAATATTTGCAGACTTTCAGAAAAGAACTTTCCATTTACTCGCTCAAATGGTGCTCCCTTTTGTACATTTTTGAGTAAACGAATGGTTTTCAGTAGACTCCAATGCAAATTTGCACAAATTTTGTGGTAGACGAATGGAACTATTATATTTTTTGAGAAACAGCTGACTTATTGCAACGTTCATGTTGAAATAAAAAATTCATCTTAAGAACAACAGAAAATTGTTATGCTATTTATGTTCAGACATGCATTCTAATTGAGATTTTCATTGAGAAATATAATTTAGTGTGCAAACACATTTAATTTAGCCAATTTAGCTTGCGCAATTAGCATTCCACAGCGGGGAAAAAACAAACGTTTTGATGTTTAATTCGGTGGTCATCTCTGTTTACTTTTTTACTGTTGTAAAATGAAAAACATGTCAATGTTTTAGGCAGCACTGTACGCTGAACGGAGATGAAACCATGGCAAAATACAAGTAACTATAGAATGTTTTTTTCTGATGGAAGTGCCCCCAAATATGTGTACATATATATATGAAAATGCATGCATTCGTTAACCGCCAAAAGGACGTAAATGTCACAAAAGAAATTTTACAACACAATATTTTGCTTTCATTAAATACTAAATAGGTTCGAATATTAAAACAAAAACCGGTTACATTTATTATTAAAAAAAATTCCAAGTATGTATTAGGCTGTCTTTAATTAATTTTATTAATGAAAAGTTTTAACAATTCAATAGTATGCAAAAAATATTATGATAATGAAACTACAAATAAAAATGAGCGTGGCGATGGCTGAAGTATTTAGCACGTTGCCTATAAAGCCAAAAATACCTGCGTTCGACCGCAGTTTCAGACTAATAGTGATATATTTTCTGCAAGAAAAGTGTATCAGAAGTCTTACATGTGATTTGGCATTATTGTTAAATGTTTACCTGCATTGATCTGTGAGCTGGTGCATTATCGTGATGCAGAATCCGTTTCTTTTTTCCACAATTCCGATCGTTTGAGCCGTATTGCTTGACGTAAACATTGCACAACTTCTTTGTAGTATTCCTAATTAACCGTACGACCTGTTGGCAAGAACTCATGATGCACCACGCCATTATAATCGAAGAACACAAAATTCACATTTTCTTTTGAACAAACCTTGTATATACTAGATGGCGCAAAATTAATCTCCCTATCGTAAGATGTAATAGCTTTTGCAAATGGCATTTTACGCCAATCATATTTGACATTTGTGAACTAGAAGCTGCAGAATACAAACAGATCTACAATGGAGCGCTATACTCCGCAAGAGCGTGGAGTAATTGTGTCAATTGTTTTAACGAATAATCTGCCGGTGGTATTAGCTCAGCGTGAATTTCGTGCCAAATGGGGCACTGAAAATCCTGTATTAACCCCATCGTCGCCTTGGGAGCCTACTCAAAAAAAATTATATTTATAATTTATGTGCCTTTCTATATATCAAATTTCGTTGAAATTTTTTATTTAATTAATTTTGAAAAAAAAAATAATTATGAACTTAAAAAACTTGAAGCAATAATCAACTACATTGATTTTTTTTTTTAATTTTAAAGACAGTTGCTTTATTAATTGTCAGACATGAACTTCTTAAGTGTAAAAAATGCCAGTCATGGTTTATGAAGCTTGCTTATGATTTCAAACTAGTTAACGATCGCTAATGTAAATGCACTATAAAGAGATTTCGAAAGTTTTTTGCCTGAAAGAGAAAAGCTGCCGGTTGGTCCCACTGCTAAAAAAAGCCTGAGGTTATATCCATTAAAAGTTAACGACTTATTTCTCGTAGCGATTCTAAGGAAACTTTGCACAAATCTTGAAGTCTAAATTCGAACTGCCGTATTCTTAAAAAAATATTTTTATTTACTTATTACATACAAAATTCATTACATACACAATTCAATTATAATTATTTACATATAAAATTCAATCAATATACTAATTTTGAACACACATTGTGACCTCTTTCATAAAATTTATTTTTATTTATAAAAGGTTTATAGAACTTTTATAAATCAAAAATATTATTATGAATGCGCATTTATGTTTAATAAGTTTTTCGTGTTTATTTTCGATATTTAAAAATTTATTCGCAAGTTTTTGTTGTTTCTACGATTTAATGAATTGGTGATCTTTTATTTTTAGCGATTTTTAACGAAATGCAACATACAAAGGCTTTAAACGGATATTATCTCCTCTCGAACTAGTTAATTCCAGTAGCAGGTTATTGTTTCCGATTATATTCACTTTCACTAAGTCTACCTAAAAGTATTAATTGTATAAACAGTATAAAATTTATATTAATTTTATCAGATTTCTTACCTTTCTCGAATGAATGTGCTTACACTCAAACATATTCAATTTCAGCCTTTGCTTACGTTCAGCGAAAAGTTCTGCAACATTTAATTTAATATTAAGACGATCAAATCGACACTTTTCAAAACTTATTTCAGTTAACTGTGGAACATGTTTGAGCAGACATAGGAACCCTTCTGTTGCGATGTTACATGTTATAAAGCGTAATTTACGCAAATTGGTTAATCGATGTAAACGTGGTATGATATCGGTTGGCAGCGGTTCATAATCATTTATTATTGTCAGCTGTTCTACATTCATGTTGCATGCAAAACAATTTAATAGAACACGCCTGATGCACAATGTTTCCACAAAGCTGAAATCTTTTGAGTAGAAAAACGTGACCAACGCAGGGAAAACATCACTGGCTCTGAAAATGTCATTGATTACTAATACCTTTAGAGATGTCAACGGATTTGTAATGAAACTGTTCAAGTCGCAATGATCTATTTGCAGATATTTTAAATTCTGCAGATTAGCATTGGACAAAACCAATTGCTGGTGGTCGCTGCTGCGGTCATATATACCCAGTTTTAATTTTTCCAAAGTTAAACGCGTCATTATTTTATGGATATGCAAGATGTTAAGTTTATAGCAATCGCTTAAATCTAGAACCTTTAATAGTGGCCATTCGTCCATGTAACGACCCGTTAGATTGCCATATGGTTTAAACACTTCTAAATTTGGCATTGCATTCTTCAGGGTGCGTAAATCACTGTCAGTCAACATGTCGACTTTGTTGTAAAAAAAATATAAGTCGCGGACACGTTCAAAATTAAATTTTACTAATACTTCGTATCGCTCTCTGTTCAAAAATCGTAATTCTAATTTTTCCACAATGTCATGTACAACACTTAAAAATATCTTAAATTCGACGGCTGTTATTAAAGCCATATGGAAGTAATTGATATCAACGTGTTTATATGTTCTTCTCCAAGTGTCTTTTAATGCGATCTGAAGCCTCTTACACACTTGATACAATGATATTTGGTCCTTTAAGTCGATGTATTTAAAAAGTTCCAGTTGGCAGTCGTAATTTAAGGCATCCATGACAGGAGTGAGTTTCGAATGTATAAAATCTTGAAAAAAAAGACAATTGCAATCAATATGTTTGAGTTGGTATTTAATAAGACTGAAAAAGCTTTATGTACGGTATTTCATTAAGCGCTTCCTATCTTTAAACGTAAATGAAACAAAATGTGTGTGAGATATGATCGATTATTTTATTCATTTGAAAGAACTATTGATGCCATTATGTGTGAAATATAACATTGTTCAAATGTCCGCCACGCTTCTCGGGATCGAACGGTTCCGAAATATCAAATTTTCCATGATTCTGGCCATAAATTAGGCTGAATTTGACCAATGGCATGGGTTATTTTGACTTTGAAGGCCGCTGTGGTTTGTAGCTTTTCGCAAACACTTAAGACTTAAGAAAACGCCCACAATAAAAATTCTAACGGAGTCAATTCGCACGATTTCGGCGGTCACGTGAGACGACTATCCCCACGGTGTCTATGGTGGCTTATTTGCAGTTCCTGGGTCAGTTGAGTTTCGTACGGGTGCAGGGCCAAGTCACGATGCAAAGTTTTTCAAGTTCTGGTCTGCGAAAGTCCGAAATCGACTGTCTCAGATTCTCCTACAGACTCTCATGGACTGCGGTGATGTTTTCAGCAGATCTTGCCGATAGCAAGACTATGGCGATCGTAAACTGGGCAAAGCCCCAAAGACCCAAAAATGAACTTTAAAAAGGAAAACAAACTTTCGTTTTTTAAAACAAACTATCCAATTAAGTTATTGCATTAATCATTTCAGTTAGAACTTAAAATGATTAATGTGAAAAATATACAAACGAAAACCAATTCATTTTGCTAAAAATAAATTCAAATTTTTGACATCAATAAAAAATTTTCTATCGATTATTTTTAAATAATTATTTCTTTAATTATACAATAATTCTGACAATATAATAATAATTTTGACAAAAACATCATAAGTGAAATTTAAGAGCGAAAAAAATACTATGTATTTAATTCGTCATTTTTGTTTCGTTTTTATTACGTTATTGTTTGCCTTTTAAAAAATTTATAAATTTACAAATAATAGGTCTAAATATATAAGGTCTGCTTGACAGTTCAAATTATTTTTACTGTGACGTCACCGTCGAGATTTGTTTTTAATATGTATGGGGTTTGTTTTTTTTTGAAATATTTTGCAATTTTAAAGGTAAAATAAATAAAACAAATTAAATTGTTATGTTATAGTCTTTTTTAATTTTCTTTTTTCGTTTTTTTCTTGTATTAATATTTTGTTTAAATTTCTTATTCTAAAAAATAAACGACTATTAAAAAATAACCATTTTACATTTTCAGGCACATCTATGTTATCACATTTAATGTTATGATATTTTAAATAATTATTTCGAAGACTTAAAGTATTATTATTAATTTCCTGAAATATATTTTCTAATTTTAATATGTTTCCCATAAATTCTTGGCAGGGTTTATAGAGCCCTCTGCTTGAACTGCAACTGACTTATTTGGATTTTCATTTTCAATATTTTCAATATTTTCAATACTTTCTTCTTGTAATTTCCGCAGACTATAAATAATTGTAAATATTATTTCATTAAAAAAAGTGGATTTTAAAAAAATTGTATTTACTTTAAATCAAATTCACCAATTGCTTCCTTTACAATTTGTTTTTTTGCTGTTTTTACGTATCGTTTCGATCTTTCGACTGGTAAAATGCTGTTTACATGGATATTTAAAGATGGGACAGCCTTCGCATCTAACAATCTTTTTCTTATTGGCGTGTTCAATAATATATCCTTTAAACGCCAATCATTATTCGTAAAATGTCTAGAACAAATTGTTCCAGATTTCCAATTAACATTTTTTTACCGCATGCATTGATCCACACTTTCTTTATTTCTGGATCTTTTGGAAACGTAAAATATTTTAGATTTTTATCATCCTGCTTCGAGCTTTTACAATCTTTTACCACACAGTATTTCATTGTCCAAATAAATTTTATCACTTTCTACACAAATTGTTTATTAAACTCTTTTTTTTTTTGCTCTAACTCAGTTCACATTTATTTTAAATTAATTGTCAATAAAATAATCCTTTAATTTTCTTAATAAATATGTAATAATAATAATTTTAATCACTAGCTTTTAAATTTCCATTTAACCACAACAAAACATTTCCCGACGATGACGTCAAATTAAAAAAAAATTGCAGCTGTCAAGCAGACCTTATATATTTAGATCATGGTCTGTACGTTTACTTTCTGGTAAAGTTCGGTAAAATGAGAGTAAGCTATAATTACTCTCAATAAGAGAGCAAAATGTACAAAAGTAAGAAAACGAAAAAAACCATAAAATTTACCAGAAAAAAAGAAATGTCAATTTTTTACAGCTCTGTTTATATCGGAGATGATATTTGACAATTTTTTTGACCCCAAATGTACTAAAAACATAAAAGTTGTGTTAAGTTTTACTATTATTAACTATTAGTAACAGAAAGATAAAATAAAATGAATTCTTAAATATTGAGAATTTGTTTCGAAATCAATCAAATTAAAGTAATACTGAAGGAGTTTCTCTCGAGAGACCACCTAGTTGCGAGACAACCAACGTATTGTTGAATAGTTAAAAAGTAATGCAGTTCATTAGAAAAGTATTCTTGAATTTTCGAAAATTCATCAATTTTACAGAAAGGATAATTTTACTCGTTTGTAAACTTATAATTCGGACCATAGTTTTTGAAGCTCCGTACGACTGAGTTTAGACGAGAAAACATTTAGTTTGGTAGCATGTTACAGGTGTGGAAGAGAGCATCGTTTTTGTGTTCGGTACTCGGCGACACGTTTTAACAACGACATATGTTGTCTTTGCCGATGGATAGAATTAATTTTTATGCGAATCCCTGAATAATTTGTTTTAATATTTGTATATTTTAAATAATTGTAGGCAATTATATTAAGAAAAAATTCACAGATGATGGCCAACTCCAAGGTTCTGATGGATATTTCTATTTTATATTATATTACATTTCTTTTTTTTATATACATATGTACATATAAGAATATTGAAATAAAATCAACGTAAAGAATTGAAATAAATAGTGTTTCATTTCAATTGGGATATCCGTCTACAGTGAGCGATATATATGCTTCAACGCTGACTATCACATGCACACAGAAGTTGCGGTAATTTTTCTCATATTGCCCTTAAGAAAATTATATAAAATTTGTTCTACGCAATGGCCGATAATTCTGTCAGCAATGACGGTCATATCACCGGTCAAATAACCGTCAATGTTCTTGTAGGGCACCTAAACTTATTAGCTATTTCGCTGGTCACTTCATTCAACAGGCCAAACGTCAAAGTTTGTGAAAAAGTTGTGAAAAGTGGTTGTGAATAATTTAATAATTAAATATTATATTAAGAAAAATCGAAAATATATGTTTGCTATAATTAATTTAAATTACTGAACAACGTATAATCATATGAATATACTTTGGTACTTAATATTTAGTGGAGTTAAGTAGTACTTTTGCAATGCAAAGTGTACTGAAAAAAGTACAATTGTACGAGCTTGATTATCCCTGATTTTCTTTGAAAGTTTAATGTGATTGATGACAGTTTACCGAAAAAAAAACTATTTGTGAAAGAATTTATTTAAAAAAACAAGTATTGAGAGAATTTATTTACTTATATTTAATTTTCAGCGATGGTCTTTTTTATGAAAAGTTTTTAACAATTATTTATTTTTCAATATTTCGCTACCAAATAGGTAGCATCGTTAGGAAATAATAATTTGTATTAACAAAAATATTTATTTAAAAAAATGGTATTTTTTAACAATTTAAAAGTTTTTAACAATTTATTGTATAAATAACAAAAATGTTTGTAATTAATTATTGTTAAGAAAAATTTTTAACACACAACTTTTTTAATGTCTGTCAGCTGTTTGGGACATTTGTAATTTTGCCTTGTTATTTTCAATGTTTATTATAAACAAACTGATTGCTTGTTCTTCATGCCCAAACTAGCCCGAAGAAAAAGTACGGGCATTCTAAGTAAACGCTTTGGGGTAAACGAACACACCTAATTAGTGAAAATTAGTAGCTACTACTACTACTATTGCGCACTAGATGGTGTTAGTGTATTTCTGTGCTGTTAAGTTTCTCTGTACTTCTTGTTGTCCGTATGATTACACTAATGCACTCATACACAGCTCACACCGCGTTATTACAATCTTACTCAAAATTTGTGATTGTATTGTGAAAAAGATTTTTACCCACTAGCGTATAGATGTTTACACATCAAAAAGAAAATAATTATTGCCAATAAAGTAGAGTGTAGAGATACTGGAGGCGGTGTTTTAAACAAGTAATACTAAGCCAATAATTCGGAAACCCTTACACGCTCATTTTCTTATTTAATTTTTTCTTCTTATTTTAAAATTTTCTAGACGGTGGTATAATTTGCTATCTCTCCACGGACTGGACCTTGAACTTTTTTTAGCCAAATTTTTATTTCATACAGCAATATTTTTACCAAATATAGAACGTACAGTCTATTACTTATGTATTGGTTGCCTGCTTCGCAGATTACTTCACATAAAAATTTAAATAAATTTAGGAAAAACCATGAAAAATCTCACTTTTTTTCTTAGTTAGACTGTGTGTCATAGAATGATAACAATATACAGTAAACAAAATGAATCAGCTGACTCAAACAATGTCGACGTCGTTCTAAACCTGTTACGGAACACTATATTAGTTTTGATACTGTGTTAAAGGAAAGTAAAGAAAAGGAGAATTTTGAATTTTTTTTTGAAAAGCATTTATTTATGCATCAATATCCATTTTCTTCCCTTCAAAGTAATCCTCGTCAGATAAAATGCACTTATGCCAGCGCTTTTTGCAATCCTCGAAGCACTTCTGAAATGAGCTCTTTTATATGGCCATCAGCTCGTTCTTCGCTTTTGACTTTATCTCATCAATTGTGTCTCTTCAGTTTTGGGAATAGGATAGTAACAGGAAGCCAAATCTGGTGAATAAGCTGGTTGAGGCATGATTAGGGTGTTGTTTTTGGCAAGCATTGATCTGTGAGCTGGTGCATTATCGTGATGCAGAATCCGTTTCTCTTTTCCACAATTCCGATCGTTTGAGCCGTATTGCTTGACGTAAACATTGCATAACTTCTTTGTAGTATTCCTAATTAACCGTACGACCTGTTGGCAAGAACTCATGATGCACCACGCCATTATAATCGAAGAACACAAAATTCACATTTTCTTTTGAACAAACCTTGTATATACTAGATGGCGCAAAATTAATCTCCCTATCGTAAGATGTAATAGCTTTTGCAAATGGCATTTTACGCCAATCATATTTGACATTTGTGAACTAGACAGCTGCAGAATACAAACAGATCTACAATGGAGCGCTATACTCCGCAAGAGCGTGGAATAATTGTGTCGATTATTTTAACCAATAATCGGCTCGTGGTGTTAGCTCAGCGTGAATTTCGTGCCAACTGGGGCACTGAAAATCCTGTATTAACCCCATCGTCGCCTTGGGAGCCTACTCAAAAAAAATTATATTTATAACTTATGTGCCTTTCTATGTATAAAAGTTCGTTAAAATTTTTTAATTAATTAATTTTGAAAAAAAAAAATAATTATGAACTTAAAAAACTTGAAGCAATAATCAAATACATTGATTTTTTTTTTTAATTTTAAAGACAGTTGCTTTATTAATTGTCAGAGATGAACTTCTTAAGTGTAAAAAATGCCAGTCATGGTTTATGAAGCTTGCTTATGATTTCAAACTAGTTAACGATCGCTAATGTAAATGCACTATAAAGAGATTTAGAAAGTTTTTTGCCTGAAAGAGAAAAGCTGCCGGTTGGTCCCACTGCTAAAAAAAGCCTGAGGTTATATCCTTTAAAATTTAACGACTTATTTCTCGTAGCGATTCTAAGGAAACTTTGCACAAATCTTGAAGTCTAAATTCGAACTGCCGTATTCTTAAAAAAATATTTTTATTTACTTATTACATACAAAATTCATTACATACACAATTCAATTATAATTATTTACATATAAAATTCAATCAATATACTAATTTTGAACACACATTGTGTCCTCTTTCATAAAATTTATTTTTATTTATAAAAGGTTTATAGAACTTTTATAAATCAAAAATATTACTATGAATGCGCATTTATGTTTAATAAGTTTTTCGTGTTTATTTTCGATATTTAAAAATTTATTCGCAAGTTTTTGTTGTTTCTACGATTTAATGAATTGGTGATCTTTTATTTTTAGCGATTTTTAACGAAATGCAACATACAAAGGCTTTAAACGGATATCATCTCCTCTCGAACTAGTTAATTCCAGTAGCAGGTTATTGTTTCCGATTATATTCACTTTCACTAAGTCTACCTAAAAGTATTAATTGTATAAACAGTATAAAATTTATATTAATTTTATCAGATTCCTTACCGTTGACGATTGAATGTGCTCATTCTCAAACATATTCAATTTCAGCCTTTGCTTACGTTCAGCGAAAAGTTCTGCAACATTTAATTTAATATTAAGACGATCAAATTGACAATTTTCAAAACTTATTTCAGTTAACTGTGGAACATGTTTGAGCAGACTTAGGAACCCTTCTGTTGCGATGGTACATATTTTAAAGCGTAATTTACGCAAATTGGTTAATCGATGTAAACGTGGTATGATATCGGTTGGCAGCGGTTCCATATCATTTATTATTGTCAGCTGTTCTACATTCATGGACATTTCAAAACATTGTGATAGAACATTATCGAAATTATATATTTCCACAAAGCTGACATCTTTTGAGCAGAAAAACGTGACCAACGAAGGGAAAACTTCACTGGCTCTGAAAACGCCTGTGATTACTAATACCTTTAGAGATGTCAACGGATTTGTAATGAAACTGTACAAGTCGCGATGATGTATTTCCAGATATTTTAAATTCTGCAGATTAACATTGGACAAAACCAAGTACTCTTTGCTCCTGCTACGGAAACAGCAATCCAGCTTTAATTTTTCCAAAGTTAAACGCGTCATTATTTTATGGATATGCAAGATGTTAAGTTTATAGCAATCGCTTAAATCTAGATCCTTTAATAGTGGCCATTCGTCCATGTAACGACCCGTTAGATTGCCATATGGTCTAAACACTTCTAAATTTGGCATTGCATTCTTCAGGGTGCGTAAATCACTGTCAGCCAACATGTCGACGTCGTTGCAAAAAAAGAAAAAGTCGTGGACACGTTCAAAATTAAATTTTACTAATACTTCGTATCGCTCTCTGTTCAAAAATTGTAATTCTAATTTTTCCACAACGTCATGTACAACACTTAAAAATATCTTAAATTCGACGGCTGTTATTAAAGCCATATCGGAGAAACAGATATTAACGTGTTGACATGTTCTTCTCCAAGTGTCTTTTAATGCGATCTGAAGCCTCTTACACACTTGATACAATGATATTTGGTCCTTTAAGTCGATGTATTTAAAAATTTTCAGTAGGCAGTCGTAATTTAAAGCATCCATGACAGGAGTGAATTTCGAATGTATAAAATCTTGAAAAAAAGACAATTGCAATCAATAAGTTTGAGTTGGTATTTAATAAGACTGAAAAAGCTTTATGTACGGTATTTCATTAAGCGCTTCCTATCTTTAAACGTAAATGAAACAAAATGTGTGTGAGATATGATCGATTATTTTATTCATTTGAAAGAACTATTGATGCCATTATGTGTGAAATATAACATTGTTCAAATGTCCGCCACGCTTCTCGGGATCGAACGGTTCCGAAATATCAAATTTTCATGATTCTGGCCATAAATTAGGCTGAATTTGACCAATGGCATGGGTTATTTTGACTTTGAAGGCCGCTGTGGTTTGTAGCTTTTCGCAAACACGTAAGACTTAAGAAAACGCCCACAATAAAAATACTAACGGAGTCAATTCGCACGATTTCGGCGGTCACGTGAGATGACTATCCCCACGGTGTCTATGGTGGCTTATTTGCAGTTCCTGGGTCAGTTGAGTTTCGTACGGGTGCAGGCCCAAGTCACGATGCAAAGTTTTTCAAGTTCTGGTCTGCGAAAGTCCGAAATCGACTGTCTCAGGTTCTCCTGCAGACTCTCATGGACTGCGGTGATGTTTTCAGCAGATCTTGCCGATAGCAAGACTATGGCGATCGTAAACTGGGCAAAGCCCCAAAGACCCAAAAATGAACTTTAAAAAGGAAAACAAACTTTCGTTTTTTAAAACAAACTATCCAATTAAGTTATTGCATTAATCATTTCAGTTAGAACTTAAAATGATTAATGTGAAAAATATACAAACGAAAACCAATTCATTTTGCTAAAAATAAATTCAAATTTTTGACATCAATAAAAAATTTTCTATCGATTATTTTTAAATAATTATTTCTTTAATTATACAATAATTCTGACAATATAATAATAATTTTGACAAAAACATCATAAGTAAAATTTAAAATATTTTCAGTAGAGCCAAAAAAAATACTATTTAATTCGTCATTTTTGTTTCGTCTTTATTACGTTATTGTTTGCTATTTAAAAAATTTATAAATTTACAAATTTAACTTTTCTCTCTAAATTTACTTTCTACTAAAATCTCTATTAAAATCAAGATAACAAAATAAATCAACAACAAGTCCAGATACATTAGTTGATTACTTTTTCGTAATTAACATTTTGTTATTAAAAAGCAAATTTAAATCAATAAAGAATAATTTAATGACAATATTTTATGCAGCAATAAAATTGGAAATTGAAGAAGATAATTTTTTTTTTATCTTAGACCAGTGCTTAAGGGAAATCCCATACATATGAATGCATTGCACTGGAACTAGACAGATGGATAGTGTAGGGAATAGACAGGTGGTGAAAGTGGTAGGAAGATAAGACTCTGCAGTTGCGTGTTAATTAGAAAGTGAAGTTGCGCCGTATTCTGATGTTGATTTTTTCGCATTATTTGTAAGATACGAGTTACTCATCCATCAGCACTCAATTTATTTTGCGTAACAATATTTATTTATTTTTTAATATTTCTTTTTCTTTTCCCACGTAATATGAATTTTAATTGTTGTACAGGGTGGCCCAAAATGAGCGAAGGTGTTTGAATTCATTACAACTTTTTTATTATAATTTTTTTTTGACTTTTGTAAAGAAGACGTGAGGAATTTAAAAAGGAACAGTAAACAATTGACCAACGTGAACTCGTTGAACTTTATATCTCAAATCAACGATCCATTGTTTTGACTCAGCGTGCATATCATCGTTATTTTAATATGCGGGTTGGACCCTCAGAGTCAACAATAAACCGTCTGGTTGCAAATTTTCCACACCAAGGTGCAGTAAGGAACCTTACTGGTGCCGGTAGACGACGAACGGTGCACACGGATAACATATTGAAGGAGTACAAGAGAGTTTTCGGGAAGATGGAGAAAGATTAACCAGGGGATGTTCGACACAACTCGGCCCTCACGAGGGTCGCTGCAGAGAATTTTGCGTACAATAAGAATTTTTCATACAAAATTCACACTGCGAGGGACACAATGGCTCTTTTCCACGACCTTTTGGGTGAACGAATTATTTCGCGTACAAGCGATTTTAGTTGACCTCAGCGTTCACCGGTTCAGACAGTTTCCTTTGGCGTTATTTGAAAAGAAAAGTCGAAATAAAGGTTATGGACAATATTTTGGAAACAGCACAAATATGCAATACAGAAAATGGCCACCACTTGCGAGATATAATTTTTCATAATTAAATTAAAAATATTCTTCATTAATAAACTGTATTTAAAATAACAAAAATTTTATAATAATGTCTTAATTAAAAAGTTATAACGAACTCAAACCCGTTCTGTAATTTTGACCCTCCTTGTTATATCATAATTATAACTTAGTATCTCGAACTCCTTCAGTGTCTTCTCATATGCGCGATCAGTTGCCCTTTTTTTGTAACCAATCTCTGACCCTTTTTTATACTCGTATATACGAGAGAGTTTCCTGTTGATAAATTTTATAAATTTTGTTCCTGATGATGCTAACCAAATAAATAAATAAATTAAAAAATTTTTTATATGAAACATCTGTTGGTAAAAAACTTACTCGAAATTTATTTCTTAGAATTTTTTAATAAACCCACATTATTTAACGCAAACGTTAATTTTTTCTTTTTAACAAATTATTTTACACACTAAAAGCAAAACAAATTAAAAACTGCCACCACAGTTGATTATTACCGCCGATTAGAAGAATCGTTTGACTGCGATGCGGTAATTGTTGCTACAAAATCATTCTTCACCAATTTGTGGTAATAAAATTTTTATAAAATGAGGCAATCATCATCATCATCATGTGACTGCAGTGTATTTGATTGGGACCACTTTATTATTGTGCACCAATTCAGCACAATATAAATTGGGTCAAATTGGTGTATTTGCGGCAACGAGTGTTTCCAGTTTAATATAGATTTAATACGAAGGATATTACAGTGGAGTTCGGTTATAACGAACTCCGCCGGACCGTGCAATTATGTTTGATTTAGACAACGTCCGTTAGGTTAAGTAGGCAGGTCGCCAGTGAAAATGAAGAGCCCTGCCCACTTGAGTCCAACTCATCATGGTCCCGTTGTGGTACTTGTGAAGAAGAAGAGAAGGAGTAGAGTAGAGTAAATGATTGGATAGAATAGGTCGGAAGAGAGATGCATCACTGCACGCGGAGGCGCAGGTTCCTGAGTACAGGGCACTCGCAGAGAAATTGAGCCACACTTTTCTTCTCCCGCTCTTCTTTGCATACAGAGCAGAAATCGTTATACGGTCGATCCATGCGTCTTGCATGAATCCCAACAGGCGAGTGCCCAGTCATCGTGGCGGTAAGAATTCGCAACCGCCTCGAAGACTCCAGTAGCCGCCCACACCTTCTGATATCAAACTGAAGCCATAGTGTCCTCGCGATCGTGCAGGCCGGATTCTCCAGGAAGTGCTCTTTCAAGCGCCTCCGGCACGACGCGAGAGGGAACCCATAGAATTCATCCACATCCCCGTCCCCGAGGCGGGCGCCCCCACTCGCCAGATCATCCGCAATCTCGTTGCCCCGCTACAGTGATGCCCACGAACGATTGAATAGCCGTCTCAACAGACCTGCCCTTAGAATAGGCGTGTTGGGCGGTGAAGAGCAGAGAGCTGTCGATGCCCATCCTGATGCAAACATCAAGCAGACTCTCCAGTATCTTCAAAAGAAAAGAAGTGAGACTTCTGGGCCTCGCCTCAGTATGCAACGCCTTCCCCCTTCGGCGATGCAGATCACGTCGGTTTTCGTCCACTGGTCCGCGATGTGGGACCAGTCCAGACATGCGACCGTAAATTGCCGGGCTGACTAGATCGACGTTCTGTTATAGATACGCTGGGATGATGCCGTCCGCTCCAGGAGCCTTGTACGGTTGGAAGCTTCCTATCGCCCAACGTATCCTCTTCGCTGATAGCACCTCTAGTGGTTCGCTACCCGGAAAGTGGATATCCATAAGAACACCTAGCGATTCCCGATAGCTGGCTGATCCAGTTACCATCCAGGACCTTCGTTTTGCGCTTCTGACCACATTTTTGACTGAGAAGCTCTTGATGTTCTTGGCATGAAAATTCAGTGCGATGTTCGATGGACTGAGCACATTTTTCAGGTATCAAAAGAAGCATTCAAGTGCCTCGGTTTTTTAAGACGGTGCAAGATATACTTCACCCCATCTGATCTCCTCACTATTTATACCGCCTACATCCGACCGAAAATGGAATACAACTCTCATGTTTGGGCCGGTGCTTCAAAGACTATTTTGAAGTTACTCGACCGGGTCCAGGAGAGAGCGAAGAAACTCATAGGAGACAGTAGGGTAGCCAACTCTATTAACTCTCTTGAGCATCGTCGCAACGTGGGTTGCGTTTCGTTGTTCTATCGTTACTATAATGGGATGTGTTCTGATGAAATCATGGAACTTGTTCCCGAAACCCGATCATTCACGCGCACGACGCGTTCATCATTAAGAGCACATCCATTTGTAGTCAACTTGGCAGCGAACCGCACTACGTATTACAGGGAAAACTCATTTTTCGGCCGAACATCGCGTATGTGGAACAAACTCCCTGCCGAGGACTTTCCTGTCACTTATGACGTACCCGCAGGGCGGTTCTGGAAACTTGTGAATCTTGTATTCCGGAACCTACGGGTGGTCTGAGCGAGCCCGCGGTCCCGAGCTCAAGGTGCAGCATTACCTTGTTCCTCTCTGAAGTTCGAAAATGATAGAAGAGGTGACTTTTCGAAATCTCACTAGAGATTGATGAAGGACTGCTTAACACCAGTTAGATTCTAATCTAGTACTACGGGACCAGCTTGGCCCCACACTGCTGACGAAAGTACGGGTTTAAGGACTGATGTCTTCCTTGTTAAGTACTAAGGGTACTTCGAGTCGAGGACTTCGTGTCTACCCCGAAGGGTTGGCTGGTGTGCGCTGGTATGGGTTTGGATTCGTAGTGGCTGTGGTTGCAACCCAAAGATACGCGGGAAGTGGAGTTTTTGGTCTAATCGTAAATATGTGAAAGTCGTAACACGCATATTAATGATATGACCTTTACTCTACTAGGTGCTGTTGCCATTCGACAGTAGTCACCGGAATGTGTTTCGAACCAACAGTATTACTGTTAAATGGGTCTTGACATAAAAACATTCTGATGTGACAAGAGTATAGACCACTCGAACACCTCAACAAGGTGCATTATAAAAATCAGAGATAACTATACATGATTTGCTACCCAACTCTGGAGGTAGGTGGCCTACGGGCTCATTTGCTTATCAGTGCTCTGGGGGCGCTAGTGAATCGTTACAGAAATTTACTCGGTGTTAAGACCACCGTCAGATAAGGCCCCATGGGCAGGTGCTGACGTAAATCTAGAACACCAGTTGTCACTTATGACGTGAAAAATTCAAATCAAATGTCCATTCACACTACTCCCTCTATCTTCCTTCCCATAACCTGTTTTCCTAGTTCCAGCACAATGCATCGCATGTGTAGGGGTCATGCCCTGAGTACTGGTCCAAGATAAAAAAAAAACAATAATAAAAACAGTGAAATTGACTTTTTATTTAATGTGTTGCCTAATAAATATATAAAATGTTTAATATTTAATGGGAAAAAAAACATTTTTTTGCGGAAAATATTTCTGGAAAATCGGAATGTCTAATATGTGGGCGTGTAGTTACCATGAAAAAATATAATATTGAGAGACATTATAGTAGTATCCATAAGGACTACGAAAAAGGTGTTAAAAGTGATAAAAGAAATGAAATCCTCATGACATTAAAAAAACGTTTATACGAAAATATGGCAGCTGAATATCAGGGAGAAAATATCGTGACAACTATTGAGTTCTTCAACATTTTTTCTTCATATGCGTAGTTTGGAAGCCAGTGGTGTGAAATTCTTCACTGGCAACACTTGTAATATTGCTCTTTCTCACTTCAGCTCACACGTATGCGACACTAACACATAAACAATGCCCGCGGGCGTCTAGTGGTAAACACTGATAATAATGCAAAACTGTTGGGACCGTACCATTTGTTCGTTGTAAGCGTTGTTCGTTATAACCGAAGTCTATTGTAATCTCTTTCGATTCTTATATTTGCGGTTTAGGAAAAGCTTCTCTAGTTCAGAAACGATATTTAACGCCAAATACGTATGTTCGAACTACTAGAAAATACTGATAATATACAAGAGTGTGATAGTGATTCGAATACTAGTAGTGCGCATTCTTTATAATTTTTAATTATTTTACTTTACTTTATTCTTTAAGAAATTAATTTGAATTAGATATTTTTCCTTTTCTTGTTTTAAAATGTAAAAAATAATTATTATTTAAAATTTTTAATATTTTTCATATTCAAAAGGAGGCGGGCTTGTGATCGGATTTTTCTAATTTTTAGCACAACTCTTTTGTAATATGTACCAAAACAATTTGTCAAAAAATCAGCTTTTTACATTTTGACATGCTAATCAAACACTGTTCCATGTTTGGTACTTTCCTTCCAAATATAGTTATTTGTTGGTTGACTCACGTAGACATCCGGCGGCACTTATCTATATTCGCGAAATTTCGTTTCGAAGATACCACTCACTCATCCGATTCCCTAACCCATATAAGCGATCCATTGCGGGAGCCATCGAAGAGACCCGTTGCGTTGAGGTATCGCATAAGGTCACCTATATCTACATGCGACACCTCCGATAAGTCGTAAAGTACTAATTCGATGCCGAACCACGTGCAACGCCAGGCACTCGCAAAGCAGGTGTCCTCCTTATCCCGGTCCCGACAGCTGTAACAGAATGTGTTGTGAGGGAAAGTCAGTGTACCGTCATGACTGCCGATCGCCCTGCGGCCGTGAATATAGTTATTACATGTAAAACAGCCTTCAAAATTTAAGTATACATATATTCCCCTTTCGCTAAACTAGGCAACTCCAGAAGCTGCTGATGGTAGCTTCTTCTTTTCATTTTATCAACACAAGAGATCTGCTTTGAGTTTAAATCAGCGATAGCATTTCCAACCTCCCGCACTTAGCAGGCACTTGAGTAGGAACTGCTGGCAACTCAAGTGCCTCAGCAGGTGTTTTTGAAGAAATTATTCAATTGGTTCAAAAGAGTATCTTTTCGATATCAATTTTATAGGCCAAAATTACGGCATTCGATATTGAATAACATTCTGGATAAAAATTCCGTTCCCTGAAAGTATAGAATTTTCTAAAGCTGATATATTATACCACACATTTTTGAATCATCACATTCATACTTCCACGCCTCTCTCCATTACAAGTTACATGCGACGCTTTGTGTTCTGTAACTTGTAACATGTAAATTTGTGTAGGAAGCGAGAACTCGTAGAACGCGTGGTATGGACTCTCAGCTTTAGTATAATTTTCCACTGAGTCTCTAATTTTCAATTGTTTTCAAACGATTTCCTTTCCGACCATATCCGTTCTATATCTACATTGTGCCTGTCACTTACTCTAAGTCCATGTAGAGCAGAACTGTTTGATTTATGTCTCAAACCTTCCAATATATTCGTCACTTCCGTGCTGAGCTGCAAAATTTATAGTCGATGTTGCGCCGCCGACGAATTCTCACATTCCAAAACCAGTCGCCGCCTTTAATTGTTTTTGATTATTTTTTCTAATCGTTGCGATTGTCGCTACTTTTTTTTATAGCAAAATAATCCAAATAAATTAGATTTATCAGCGAAAAACATCAAACATCTTTCGCACTCATTTTATTTTAAACATTAGTTTTTGACTTATGTTTGTTTTATGGCAAATGGGCTATTGGTTTTTACTTGAATATTTCGTGTCGATATTATTAGAAATAAATACTTTACAAAAACACATTGAATATACAATTTCTTTATCAACATCATTATTTTAGTTTTTATCTAAAACAAACTTGAACTGAACATCTGTTTCCATTTTGTTGAAATGACGACAATTTGAAATTAGTTTTTTCATTGGAATACTTTTTTTTATTATGTTTGTAAAGGGTTTTCTAATAAATATTGCACACATTACAAACGATTTTAATTGTAGGATAACCAGCTAATAAGAATAAGAAATAGGTCATAGAAAAAAATATAGGAAATATTTAAATCGACCACATTTTGGAAAAGGAAAAAGATGACACTAACAAAAAAAGTAAAACAATTATTTGAATACAATATTTATAGAATTAAAATCCATGCATACGAGTATATGTATATGTATATGGCGATGTCAAGATGGATGGTAGTCTGCACGTTGACTACAAAACCAAAAACAGACCTGGGTTCAACCCCAGTTTCAGACTAAAATTATAAAAAAAAAAAAAAACATCTCGCATTTTTCTGATGTGCATTAGTGTGTCAGTTGTTGTCGGAAGGTTTCAGTGTCGAAGGCAAAGTCACTGGTCACTGAACAATACCGGCTTCAGCAGATAGCAATCCACAATCACATCGCCCTCCTTCGTCGGTATTGTGTAGTACCGGCGAGGTAAAATAATAATAAAAATGGATACTAAACCGAAGCTTCAACACTGCTAGGAGTATAAACAAAGAACGTGCAAAAGCAGACCTGTAAGATAATTAATTAATTAATTCACCTCCTGCCGTTTCTCCTACTATCCCTTTCCTATAGTTCTAGCACAATGCTTCGCATATCACGGTTGTGAAAGAGAACATCGTTACTCGGCGGTACGCTTTGTTCTCATTTTCGTTGCTTACAAAACCAACAATAACAATGGAATAATATTTACAAAAATAAGGGAATGTCGCCGGCAAATTTTTTGTCTGCGTGACGGCAAATAAAAAAAAACAAGAGTATTCCAGATGCTTTTCTTCTAAATGCTTTCTCGTCTAAACTCAATCTAATTAACTTAAGGTTTACTTTCTTTAAAAAAACTCAATAAAAGAAAATATTGATCTTTATATTAAAATTAAAGATGACAGAGAGAGGGCACAAATTTTATAGATGACAGCTAGTTGATATAGATGATTGTCCTCTAAAAATGATGACGTATGCTCACCTTAAAAGATTGTTGACGTAGGCATTGCTTGTCATTACATAGCACACGCACACTGGGTTAAAAGGTCAATCTAGCGGCGGAAAGATATGGAAGATATGGAAATCGAATAAAACTACTTGTTGGTATAAAATATCTTTTCTTGGTTTTTTTTTATTGTATTTTCGTAATTTGCAAACATATTTTGGGAGTTTTTGTATAAATATATGTTTTTTTTAGATTTTTCATAAGCTTGATTGACGGTCTACTGATGAGTGTGTATAGGCACCAGGTACAACAAGTGTAAATAAATAATTGAAAAAAAAAAGATTGATTAGTTGAATTTGAAACATATAGATCTGGAGTTTGTATTCAGAAATTAGGAGAAATCCACTGATGAGCTAAGTAAGCATTAGCGAAATAGTAATATATGAATATGCTTTCCTTCTCAGTTATGGATTTTACTTTTGTAAAAAAATACTTTATGAGAATATCATAAAGCATGTAATAATAAATTTGACATACATATATTCTTAAGGGAAAAAGCACAATTTTAAAATTAGAATCATAAATAATAAGAAAAAGAAAAGTAATTTTCGTTATGGAATTTCTACTTAATTGAAAGTTTTTAAAACTTGGAAAAATGTTCACAAAACCATTTTGTAAACAACAACCATTGAAGTCACAATATACACTATTTATTGCGAGCAAGACAGTCATATTTTTGCTCCCGTGGTAACAACATTTTCAACTTTATTTAAATTTGGTCGCCGTCTTTAATATTTACTGTAGGTAGCGTCTACAATGTCTAGAATTGCAAATTAGCCTCGAGTTATAAATTTTGACATTATTAACGTAACGACGTAATTCCTTTTGACAGCTTCGAGAAACGACGAAATAATTTGTGTCATAACTTTTCGACACGAGAAGTTTTCACTAGAAATGGGTAAAGGTAATTTAGTAATAAATAAATTTAATTTTTAAATACACTGATTTGTCCGCTGCGTTAAAATTTTTAATTCAGTAATTTTTTTTATATTTCCGCCGCTTGATTGCCCTTTTTTCCCCAATGTGAGACGCAGTGAATTTTTGGAAATGTTTACTGGCACTTGATTGATAAAAAAGAATTTTAATTGATGTCAATTTTATATTGTGTAGGACACATTTGCACGCAATAAATAAAATATTTATTAACAACACACACTACGATAATTTTAAAACTGGCCTGCCCTTGACGATAAACTTTCTATTGCGCAATTTAAAAACATTTTAATAAATTATATTTAATTTTCTGATAGTGTGGTATCACTGAAATATGTACATAACTATGAAAAGAGCCCATCATGAATCTATTTGTATGCGATGAAATTGAAATATTAATGCTTTTTAAAAGCACTGAGAATGTAATTAATTAAATCTTATACTTCGGAGTTCGCTACTTTATTACCGAAATTTACCCGAATGTTTCTGTGAAATTTTCAAGTTTTACGAAAATTATTGCAATAATTTTATATAAAATTTTCTCTTCCATCGGCCCTATTTTGAATAAAAATTGCTTTTTTTCTGATTCATCTAAGAATTTGGACGAAACATTATAATTTTTTCCTCCTTTTTTCATTTGTATTATTATGCATAATATAACATAATAATGGCGGAAATAAAGGGAAAGAGTGAAAAATCCCTCTTTGTTTCTACTACGAGGAGGAGGACGGAATTATTACTCATAATTTTTTTTTATCACTCAGGAGATGACCCCTACACATGCGAACCTTTGTTCTGGAACTTTAAGAAAGGGATAGTAGGAGAAACGACAGGAGGTGAAGCTTATGGCCTATTTCTGAGCTAAGAAAGATAACTTAAGCGAACGAAAAGCACTCGCTCGAATTCGAATCAATTTGGATTTCTCATTGGCACTCACTTTCTTTCGCACTAAGTTACGTATGTCAATTTTGGTATCTTACGTTTTAATAAGTAGAAGCAATGCCATATCATAAATTATTATATTTCTGTTAAAAGTATTAAAAAATACTACGAAGTTATTCTAAAGCTAATACAACTGCGTGTAAGTGTGATCAGCTGGTGGAAAGTATCAATAAATAAAAGGGTGAGAAAATTTAAAAAAATATTTGTAAATTTTGTGTTTTTTGTTTTAATTTTATAAAAATGTTTCAGTTGCTGCATTGTTGACTTCTTTAAACTGAAAAAACAATTGTTAAATACATACATTCATATGTATATCATATGAATAGTTTATACTTACCACTTGTTATCCATTTGTAAATACTTTTTTATTGTACTTAGATTTTTTAGTATTATTTTTTATTCTTCTTTTTTTATTTACAAGTATGTATACTCATATGTAAATTCTCTTACGAAAGCAAAACCAAAAGTGAGTGATTTTGACATTTCATTCTCAGTGTTGACAACACGTTCTTAACAGAGAAATCGGATTTTATATGAAAACACTTACGTTTTCATTCGAGTTCTAGATCGAGTCACTGTTCGCATAGAAAGTGTGTAGAGAAATCGAAATCAATGTTCTTTCTCATAGAATGCGAATGAAAGCGTTCTTTCTTAAATCAGAAATAAGCCCTTAATTAATTATTTTACAGCTCTGCTTTTGCACGTTCTTTATTTATACTCGTAACAGTGCTGAAGCTTCGGTTTAGTAGTAATTTTTATCATTATTTTACTTCGGCGGTGCTACACAATATCGACGAAGGTGGGCGTTCTGATATGATTGTGGATTGCTAGCAAGTGAAGCCGGTATTGATCAGTGACGTGGGGCTAATTTTATAAAAAACAAATAGCACTTTGTAAGGGAACACCCTTAAGATGGGCAGACAGGGTGTAGGTATGTTCACAAAAAATGTATGGGGGGAAATAGTACTGGGAGTCGGTCGTACATTTTACCCCCAAAGAAAATTAGAAAAACCGAAAAATATTTTTTCCATGTCCGGCAATACTGATATAAATTCGTATCTATGCACAATCAAGGGAGTCAATATGAGTGCAAAATATAAAAAAATTGGCTAAAAACGAAAAATATATTACTTCATATCTGGCAACACAGCTATCCACTTTTATTTTTTATAATTTGAAATATTATCACATATGAAATAAAGTAAGTTTTTCAAAAACACTTTTCTAACAAAATAAGTAATTTTTTTTAATGAGAAATATGGATATCATATATTCAATAATCTTATCATTCTTAAGCGGCCCATCCATTATGCAATATTATTGTATTTGTTATTCGTCATATTATTTAAATTTTGCTATATAATGGGTTTTCCATTTTGAGGTTTCAAAACCGCAGATCTGGCAAGGTTCAGCTGTTAAATATGTCATCGGAAGTGTCATTTATTTAGTAAAAGGGTTTCCATTTGTCCATATTGTTCGTTTAATAACCGAAGAACGCGTAAAAATAGATAAAATTTACTACAAATGTGGTGGTTCGTGACCACTTTTCGAGCATTACGATGTGATTATGGTCGCCATAATATCGAACTACTCTGCAATTTAATAATTTAAAAAAAGTTACGCAAATCTATTCTATTCTGGTACAGGGCAGATCTTCTGCTAGGAATCGAACCTAGAACACCCAACTGATATACCAGCACACTACTCACTATACTACCGGGGCACCGTAGCAAAAGTAAAAATCTGACAATATTTACTATCGGGTATGATGGTCAAATGGGTATCATCAGTGCGCAGAGATAGTTATTGTTTTAGGTTTTCTTTAGTGAAATTTCGGTTGAGTTTATTCGTACAAATACAAATCAACTCTTAATTCTTTCATAAGGTTTCGCACAATAAATGTTTTTTTTTATCACAGATTCGGGCATTGAACTCTGTCGCTATGGAGATGCAAGAGCAATGTTCCAATTAATTTAATAAATTCCATGTGAGTTTTAATGGTTTTTTTTTATTTTTTTTTCCATTTATTTATTAGAGGAAATGATTTCTACTTTTTTCTTGCGATTTTATTAAAAAACTTATGGGTCTTTCCCTTTCCTTTGAATGTTTGTTGGTGTACTTTTTTTTAAAGTGGCGCTAAATTATTGACTAATGATTTTGATAACTATTAAAAAGAATTACTTTTGTTAGAAATAAAAATATATTTTGAGATGTCAAAACAACTTTCTATTAAATAAAATTATTCTGAAAAATGTAGTGTTTTTTTCTGATGTGCATTTCTGTGTCTTTGTGTCAGTTGTTGTCGGAAGGTTTCAGTGGCGAAGTCATCGTCACTGAACATTAATGGATCAGAAGGCCCTACTTCGTCGGTATTGTGTAGCAGCGGCGAAGTAAAATAATTACCAAAAAAGACTAAGAAGCTTCAAAATTTAATAGGTCTCCTTGACATCAGAGGCGCTACAACACTGCTATAAAACAAAGAACGTGCAAAAGCATAGTTGTAGGATAGTGCCATTTCTCCTACTATCCCTTTTTTCTAGTTCCAGCACAAAGCACTGCACGTGTAGGGGTCATCTCCTGAGTGTGGTCTAAGTTAAAAAAAAATACCAAGTCGTTTTTAGGTTAAAGATATTCTATTAACTATTACTAATAACTTTCCAATATAAATCATTGGAAAATAATGAAGAACATAGACAAGTCTTTTAAGTTCCGTTTCGTCATTTGTTCATTGCAAAATAAAACTAAAATAAATTTTTTCACATTTTGTATAAAAAATTTGCTGAGGTCCTTGGCAATGGTGTCTTATGAACAGTGTTACAACATATTTTCTAAGAAAAACATATTGAAAAAAAAAAATATTTTTCAACAAAAAACTTTTTACCACAAAAGTGTCCAAATAATGAAAAAAAGCACAAAAATATTGTATTTGGAATTCATTTTTACTGTAAATAAGATAAACAAGACAAAAAAAAAGTTAAACAGCAAGATCAAACTTGTTCGTATTATTCCCACGATTTTGAATAAGTTCCCATTTTTTTAACTTTTGTTGGAACGTCCGATGTGCCTGTAGTATTCGCATATTCTACGCTATTTTCTACATTTGCTGCTAAAAGTAATAACATAAATATAATTATTTAAAACTAAATATATTCCATTATCCTTACCGTTTCTCTTTAAATATTTAACCATGCCTTTTTGGAATAGAGAACTTTTTAGAAAGAAAAAACACAGGCATAAAAAGCTGTAATATTATTAATACGGCATAGTTGTATTAAAGAGAGAATAAACACATTTGACACTGTTGTGGAAAATTAAAAAAATTATGTCTGTTTTCTCCTTTTCTGGTAAAGTTCTGAAAAAGGGAAAGTAAACTATAACTTATCTCAATAGGAAGCAAAAATATACAAAACTAAGAAAAGAAAAAAAAAACCATAAGATTTACCACAAAAGGGAAATGCCAATACATATACATACTATGCCATGTAAGTATAATATAAATTCACACGCATCCATAGAAAAATACAAATCTACAAACATAAAAACACAATAATTTGGCTTATGTACATATGTCAATTAAAGAAAACCCAAACAATTTTTAATTAAATCATGAAGTTAAATTAACTATTATACACTAGGCAACACGAAAAAAATGCTTTGATAACCACTATTTTTTTTTAAACCGCTGTGGTCTCTTAACTACAAAAATAAATTCTATGGTAAGGTTTTGGTAAAAAAAAAATTTTTTTCTAAAATTTAGGTTTTTTTAAGTAGACATAATTTTTTGATTTAGCCATTAGTTTTGGAGTTATTGATGAAAAATTGAAAAAAAATAATTTGATTATATTTTTTTAAAGCATTTGACTTTTTGTTAATATTTTTTATTTTTATAAATTAATTAATAAAATTTGTATTCAAGAAGATTTGTTTGAACATACACGAGCTTGAACTTTTCTATTTCAAAATATTTTTAAACGTTAAATTTCAAATGCTTGCAAGTTTTTTTTTTTTTAATGTGCCATAACAATTTACGTACCCGAAATATCATCTTTACGATATGAAAATAACATGCTAGACTACCGCACGTTGTTTTTGGTTAGAAATGTGTATCACTGAAAGTTATGGCTAACGAAATGTAAGTGAGTTCAATACATTTGGAAGGCGCCATATTTAGTTCAGACCGGCTAAGCTACTCTCATTTCGTGATTTCGATTCTCTGCACTTTTCACATTCGGCCTTATTGCGGTTGTCAACGACGACGTCGACACCAAAATGTACCCTCTCTCAAAGCGACATGCGATAGCTTTCACTTAAAAATATTATTTGTTATTTACTGAAAACACGCATTTTTGTAAATGCCAATTTAAATTTGAAAAGAAAGGCGCAGCATATCGACGTAACGGGGGCTACATTTTGGTGTCGACGTCGACGTTGACAACCGCAATAAGGCCGATTATTTATTCAAAACGTGTGCACTTTATTGTTGACTTTTAAATTGATGTAAAATGCCGCAAGAAAAAAAAATTTCTACGGCAAACACTACAACACAGTGGGGTTACTCACTATAGGGATGCGAAAGCTAAATGCTAAACTTACGCAAAACCTTTCGAAAAATTTTTTGAAAAAGCGCCAACACTGAAAATATGGCAACGATTGATAGTAATGAATTATCAAAATATTTAAAAGACGTCATTTAAAAAAAGGAAAGTTAAGAAAAAGTGAAGTTTAACAGTTTTCAATTGCAAATAAAATAAAGTGATGGATCTTGAGCGTTATGGGTTGATGAGGAAACGACCGTGCAGAACGAGTTACTAGACGAGTCTTAAGAGATAGGTCCGATATACTCTCTTTATATGACCGAAGGTAAGAAAAACATCTGTATCGGAATATGTTCTCAAATACATACTGCTTTATTTTAACTTTGTACAAAATCTCCGTTTGAATAAGAAAGCGTTTCTGTATGTTCTAAACGCTATTCAACACGAGCTAAAAGTTTCAAGGAGATCCACAGCTATTTCCAAACTTTTGAAAACACTCTAGAAGATAAAATATAAACAATATAATAAAGTTGTGGAAAATGATGTCTCAAAAAATATCGAAAAAAACTATTAAAAGCAAATGTGAAAATGATTAACAAAACGACTATAGCAAACGCATCATTCCTCTTATCGTTTTCAAATCGGCTTTGTGTCTAAATCGTTTTTCATCACATACCCGAATAAAAACTACATTTTATTAAACTAATAATCTACTCTAAAAACTTATTGCCTTTTCTATGATGTCGAAAGAATTTTATCTTTCGTACAATTACATTTGAAACTGTGTACAATTTAATTTTAAACTGTAATTACACGAAAAAGAATTATTTTCATACATATTAGAGAGTAACACCCCAAGTGGTACAAGGCGAACGCTAAACATCATCTTCTTAACTCCAAAATAATCTCTGCACCGCAATGAAAGCAATATGAAAGATCATCTTAAGGGCTGCTATATTGATAGCTCTTTGATCAGACTTCCAAGTTAGTAGTTACGACTTATGATATGTTACGAGTACTACGAGTATATGCTTTAAATGCAACCAAAATAAAGTTCTTTTCGAGTAAAGGAATATTGAAAAATCGACACTTGGACACTTTGTAAATATACTATTATGCTGCTGTGTTTGGATCTGTTTTTAGATTGATATTTGTTATATTCTGGTTGGCGCAAGTTCGATTCCTGACAACGATCCCCAGTGCGTCTGTAGACAAGTCAAAATGACTTTGCTGTGTATTTTGCATTTTAGAAAAATACTTTCGTTCAGTTGGAGGCGAGAAATATCTATCTGCACTACAATAATGCTTCTTGGCCTTGGCAAACCATTGACAGCGATAGACAATACAATGCGATGGGTAGAAAAATAACTACGTCATACATCAATTCTAGGAAATTGAAAATCTGTATGCATGTATTAAAAACAAAGTTGAATATGTGCAAAATTCCGTATACCATTTAACATATCGACCTTTGACCTTGGCGTTATTGAAGGTCTTTCTCTTACCAATTTCCTTAACAAAAGCAGCTTTGGGCTTTTCTATACATACACATAATATACATACATACATAAATAAATCCATAAGTGTATACATATGTATGTATGTATGTAAATCTGTATATGTACATACATACATATACTATGTATATGTACATCAGCATGTACATACTTTCTAAAGAAACTTTCTAATATTTTGATTTTAAAAAAAATACAGCAAATAAATGTTTGGAAAAGGACCTTAAATTTCCAGTGAATAAAAAAACCTATTGATTTTTATAAATATGTATGTATGTATGTGTGTATGCGTTTATAAATCTATGTACTTATGTGGAATAAAAATCCCTGTAAGACAATGTAAATGCGTACACTTTCAGTTACTGCCGTGTGCTGCGTAATAATTTTGTAAAAAAGGAAGTTTTAAATTTCCAACCCCTACCCAACCTAAAGAAATAAAAATAATATATGTACATATATAAGTACATACCTATAGATAAGCAAAAGGATCTCTATGCACAACGAATACAAAATTAAAATAACAAATTCTCACCATTGCGCATGAGTTATTCATACACTGATATATGTATATATAAATGCAGTAAAACATATAAATAAACTCACAAATACTGATACATACACGGAAAACATATTTGGCTGCGGTGAATTCCAAAACACTCTACACAGGGTGGAAAAGATGTACATACATACGTATGTATAGGGTGGGGATATTGAACGTTTAAGCCGTGAACTGAGATTGAATAATCTTAAATACGTTGGCAGAAGGTCTAACATTCTGATCCGTTAGATTCTTAAGTGAGGAGAGCCATTCAATGTGAATGTTACAGCTACAATTAACCAGGCTGTCAAGAACGATGTTGAGAGTTCAATTGGGTTCATCATTATCAGTGAAATTGTGTTCCACAATTAATCGTAGAAATTTTAATCTCAAGTAAAAAAATCTTTTCGGCGTTCCTTTTTCAATAATACGCTTCCCAGTAGCAACGGCTTCTTCGGTACGAATTGTACGACGTCTATTATTATGTACAGTAAATGGTAGCAGAACAATATCAGAAAAATGTTTGGGCTGACGGGGATAAAACCAACGATCTTTTTTTGGTGATAGAGCCAATGCACCCCGAAATAATCGCTGTGTTGGATGTTTATAACGACTGTGAAATGTACGAAGGGCTTAGTGACCTTCATTATTTTGAAGAAGTTGTTCAGATAGTACATAATTACGGCGAGTATTTAGCGTGTTGGCTCTGTAACCAGAAGGCCCCGGATTCAGTTTCCCCACCGGTCGTCGGTATTTGAGCAATAAAACGGCATACGGAAGTTAAATAATAAATGAAATAGCTCCCCTTAACTTACAAATAACGCGTCAAAATTAACATCAGAGATGCCGCAACTTTGCTTTATAATTAACACGCAACTGCAAGGAGTGAATTAACCTCTATCTTCCTACCACTTTCACCACCTGTCTATTCTCTACACTATATAACATTCTCTCATTCTAACTAGTTCTATGCACTACATTGCATATGCAGGGAATATCCCCCGAGCACTGCTCCAAGGTAAAAAGAAAATAGGATAAGCTTATACACTAGAGTTCTTATTTGCGTCATTTATGGAGACACGCAAGTCGAATAACTTTTTCCTATTGAACTGCACTGACTTTTTGGTGATTGATGTCAACATTTAGCAAATAGAATTCTGTTTTCGATTTGAAGAACCAAATGAATCAATCAATACCAAATGAGCTGTTTGTTCGATCAATTGCCATTGTCTATTTCTTCGCACTGACGAGGTTTTTGAATAGGACCAAATGAGCACTATAAAAGTTGAGGCCTTGAGGCCCTTTGATGGCCATTTCTAGCAAACTTTCTGAAAGTGAAATGTACTGGTACTCCACCAGTTGCGTATTCCGCAACAATTCTAACTTTGTCGTGATCAAAGTGCTTTCCTTGAGCTTTGTGTTGTTTGTATGTTTTTCGGCTATTGGGACCGGGTGTCTTCGTCTTCGTCTTCTTAGTGCTACGTCTGGCAACCAATGCAGCACATACGACAATATAGCATTTTAAAGTTTTCAGGAAGTAACCACTCCAATGACAACTCACCATGAGAGTGCGAATTGGTTCTACTTTTTGATTAGAGTGTGAATCATTTGCAAACAGGTCTTTAGATAGTATCTCTTCTTTGGTAAATATTGCCCCTTAAAATACTCGTATATGAATATTTTTGGCGTATGCTGGGTGCACTAATTGTGTATTTTAACACAAACCGAAAGTACGGAAATAGGATAGATGAAAATCGGCGCTCTGGATACCTGTCAAATAATGGTAATGTGTCTTAATAAACGTGCTTGATATTTTTGTACCAGATTCTTATTTATTCGTCTGGCATCAATTGAGCAAACACTATCGCGCTTAACTGCTCGTATGGGACAGCATGAGATATTGTCAGATCTGGACAGCCCCGTTGCAGACGTTCTGCTGAGATTCTCGCGACTGTGGGTGAAGATGTCGCAGAGCGATACAGATCATTGCTCAACGATTTTATACTTTCGCAGCTGGACGAATTGGAACTGGAGAACATATCGTTCAAACGAAATTCAGCGGGATATATTTCCGGGTCTCCTAATTTCTCGTTTTTGTTGATTTCCACTGGTCGTTAAGATCACCCGATATAACCGTTCTGGACTTTTGTGTGAAGTTTTTTGAATTCACGAAAGCGAGAATCCGTTAGGAACGTGGGAACCTATCGCCGGAAGTTTCTGAAATAGTGATGGAATATGTCATAAATCGGTCCCGTATGGTAATAAAATCTGGCGGCGGCAACTTGACCGATTTTCTACTTCATGAAAAGCAAATTTCTGCACGAAATAAACACAATCCAAAAGCAAAACTAAAGCTTTACATTCATAAAGAAATATACAGTAAAAGAATATTAAATGACAACTTTTGTGCCACCTTGTAAAAGCCGAAGAGTACTGAAAAAATAAAAAAAAAAACAAATACCATCCCTGGTGTGGAATTGAAAGCCTTGTTATCATCATTCATTACAAAATGTGTACGTTCTTTTCTAATCATCATTAAAATTTTATTCTTTTTCTTTTATACTTTTCCAACATCCCTTTTCCTGTAGTCATTTAACATTATTGTTGTTGTCGTCAATTGGTGTATTAGGCGGGTGAAATTTTTTGGAGGAATTGTTGCAAGAATCGCTATACAAGAAGTGCTTTTAAAATGCGATACACATACAACCATACATATACATACATACATAAATGAAAATTTAAAATTTTTGGGGCACTATTTTATTTATTGCGTATTTAAGTGGAGTTAAAGGAAAAACGCAATAAAAGTTAAGGAATTAAACGAAAGAACTATGCCAGTGTTGATTATAAGGTTTATCGATATGGAGACATCGCTTAGCATGCGCCAAGTAGACCATGAGTTTCAAAACAACAATCGATCTCACATTTTTAAATTCAAAAACAGGAATATAAATATATTTCAGAGATTTAATTACACTTCGTAAAGCTTGCAATTATCCATTATTTAGTTATAGAACTAAGTTTGCATTTCACGTTTCCTTCCTCGATTAACATACAAATTCACATACGTATGTATGTAACAACATGTGCAAACATACGTTTATAGATTCAGGTTGTTGATACAATAAAAATTTTTATATTGGAAATAGCTTTGCAGTCGTCATAGAATTTGTTGTGTATCGCATACAGTTTTATGGCTGTTGCTTATTGCTGATTACACAAATTCCAATTCATAGAATAACACACACACTCTTCCAAACACAATTATTTAAACACCCAAAGCCATTTTGTGCTGGCCGCATAAACGCAAACGGATCTTTTTATATTTCAGAAGCTTATGAAGGGCCCACATAAAGTTTTTGCTATTTCATGTCTTTCTGGTTATTTAATAAATTCTAAAGAATACTTTCCAGAGGACATATACATACTATATTGCTTATGATATTTCTTCTGTTTTTTTACTTATTTAAGGCCAGCCAAAATAAATTGCGATTCTTTATTTATTTTTGTTTCATTTCGTTGATGCTAATTCCAACTCTTCAGTAGACCTTCAACCAAATTCTTGAAACAGCTACTAAATTGCAAAGGTGTCTATAAAAACTACCAAAAAAACCTTTAAGTACGACCGAATACATATATCGCACTTGATCAACAAGAGGGTATTAAGTCAAAATTTTTAAAATTTCACTTTTTACAAGAAATCAACTAACAACAAAAATATCTATCTGCTGTAAAAATTTCATCTTATTCAGTTTACCATGAAGTATTTTAATTTCCAAATACAATTCAAATATAAAGAAAAATAATTTTTGGCTTGTACTGAACATTTTAAAGTTTTGATATAATACCATCTTGTTAATCAAGAGCGATATGTCTATATAAATACATACAAATTAAAGGAATATCAATTTTCAAGCATTTTTATTATGAAAAAACCTGTGTTTGAAAACAGTAAAATGGAAATAAAATATTTATAAATGAGGGTGGCGATGGCTAAAATAGTCTGCATGTTGACTACAAAACCAAAAATTTCCTGGATTCAACGCCAGTTTCAGACTCATAAAAACATCTCGCATTTTTTTTTATAAACATGTGTGTGGCTTGTGTCAGTTGTTGTCGGAAAGTTTCAGTGGCGAACGCATAGTTACTGGTCATTAAACAGTAACGGCTTCAGATGTAACCAATCCACAGGCACATCTGAACGTACCCCTTCGTCGGTATTGTGTAGCACAGGCGAAGTAAAATAATTACTAAAAATTGCTACTAAAAACGAAGCTCACAAAAGTCTAATACCTCTCCTTGACATCAGAGGCGCTACAACACTGCTATAAAAATAAAAAAGTGCAAAAAACAAAGTTGGAAGATAGTGAAGCTTCACCTCCTTCTGCTATCCTTTTCCTCTAGTTCCACCACAATGCATCGCATGTGTAGGGGTCATCTCCTGAGTGCTGGTACAAGATAAAAAAAAATATGGGTTAGCTTGTCTATATGCACATTACATTAGGTGCTAATACCAAAATATGAAGTATGTCTTTAGCCAAATTCTAGAATTTTAATTTTGGCTAACGTTCAATAAATGAAAGAAGAATAGATACATAATTCTATTAAAACATTTATTTTTTATATGCTGCCTCTTAAATACATATATTCGTTGTTAACCGAAGGTCGACTAATTGCAAAATGGTTTGTTGCAGAATGAAAATTTTTAAAGATGCTATTTGGTTTGTTTTATTTGTATATTTAGTAATTCGCAAATAATTTTTGGGACTTCTTGTATAAACATGTGAAATTTCTTACCTTTTCTCAAGAATTTGGTTAAAAGCCTACTGATGAGTTGGTATAAGCACCAACGAAATGTACATATAGACCAGCTAAACCATATAAGAAACATAGATAAATAGGTAAATAGGGTTATTTTAAGGAGCTCAAGCCGGAGACAATCATTGAACTCAAGACAGATTTTAAAAGATGTTATGGAAAATGCTCTAAAACAAGTCCATAATTGCGATGCTGATAACGGGGGTCAATTAAGCATTGTTGATGCTTATGGTGATTTCTTTTCTTCAATGAAAATGACACCTTCTTAAAATAAATATACGAGGTCTGTTCAAAAGAAAATTTTGAATTTTTTTTAAAATTATTTATTTATTCATCATTATTTAAATGGATATTTTATCCCCTTGAAAGAAATCCCCCTCAGATATAATGCACTTATGCCAGCACTTTCTTCCAATCCTCGAAGAACTTCTGAAATGAGCTTTTCGGTATGGCCGTCGGGTCGTTCTTCGATTTTAACTTTATCACGCTTGAGGCGTATTGCTTCACGCACACGTTGCATAACTTCCTTGTAGTATTCCTTATTAACCGTACGACCTGTTTGCAAGAACTCATGATGCAACACCCCATTGTAATCGAAGAAAACAAAATTCACCTTTTCTTTTGAACAAACCTCGTATATAAAAATTCCTTTTCAGAACTATAGTAATGCTATTTATTATTAGACGAGAATGAAACACAATTTATAAAAAAGTGGTACACTACATTCTGTTTGAATAAATCAAATAATAAATAGGAATAAATAATAAATCAGATAACGAAGTTAATTCAACAATTGCTTTATTGCAATTTTGGAAAAGATACGGTTGCGAAATATCCATATTTTTCTATAAAAATGTTCACAAATTTCTTTACATAAACATGTAAACAAAAAAAAAAAACTAATTGCCAGATTGCTGATTTATCGAATCCCAGTTTAATGAACTCTTTTCTAGAGAACAAATTTCTAACACCGAATCCATTTAAGTTTTATATCACAGGTAAACCAGGATTAGCAAATATTATATTTTCTAACGTTTATTCCATAACAAATAAGAAAATAAAGGGAAATGTTTCCTATTTTATAACTCAACTTTTTCACTCTACTTATGCTAGGTGATTTTTTTAAACTTTTTCTGGTAGCGCTATGAATTCACAAAAAACACATTTTTTACATGGTAATCTCAACACTCTGGCTGTATGTATGTATATTGGGTATGAAGTGTGTTTGAGTTCACCATTACTATGGTGAATTCGTTGAATAAAACATACTACCCTTTCTGAGAGCAAAACATTCTTAAGAAACACACACCAAACTGCCCTTTTTTAAAACAATGACGCATTTTTAGGTTGAAACGAAACCGCCTTTAGTGTAAAAAAAATTTCAATTTTGTATATTTTATAATCTGAAAAATAAAAATATATAAACGAGAAAGTTATTAATAATTAAATCCCTTGGAGACTTTTATTGTGAGATTTAAATCTATTTAATATTTCTAAACGTTTTAAATCATATAACAAATAATTAATTCTTACTAGCCTTGAATAAATTAATGAAAAATATATTTCGGAACTGGAAATAAAATATGTACTAAAGCCTTTTTTGTTCATATCAAATTGCATTAATAACTAAATCTCAGTAGAGAATGTTGAAATGCAAAAATAGATATTTCCTTCAAGTCTATTGCGATGCGGTGAGTAAATAAGCGCCGTACCAAATTCGCTCGATTGGGACACTCGTTGGTGGTGTCACTAGCTGTAGTATTATTCTTTATTTACAGTTCACCATGTCAGTGGGTCGACGCCAATCATAAATTCTAATAGTAAAAAAATATTAAAAGGTGGCATCATTGAAGCCGTCTGTATTGCTCATTGATGTTTAGTTTTATCCTGTTTCGGTGTCTGCTATATGATTTTTCTGAGTAAATATAAATGAAATCATAGTTTTTGAAAAGTTTTGAGGGAAAAAAGTTATGCGAACACTTTTGTAGGAGATTGGTGTTGTAGTGTCTTTTTACTGCACATATCGCAACCACAAGTAATGTCTACTTTAGATTCCATTAAAGTTCACAAATGTTGTGTTTGGTCTTTACTTGTTGTTTTCGACGGAGAATACCAATAAAATGTTCTTCTTGCTCATTTAAAATATGTTTTATAAAAATTTTAATTGCATTTTTAAGGAAACCCCCTACTGTTTTATGAAAGAAATATTTTCAGAGGATAGTGAAAAATTTCATAAGGAAGTTTTTATTCATAGTAGAAGGCATGGGAAAAGGGAAAATATTCCCGTGGAACTCTTCTTCATGAAACTCATTCCACATCATGATCGATTAACACTTATTCTGGTTTGTACATGATCAAATTGAAAAGTTTAATTTAGCTGCGAATTTCTTTTAAATGCTGGATAAAGGCCTCTAAGTAGGCCCAATTACTTCTTCTCTATACAACGGTATTTGCATTCATATGCACACAGAGACGTATGTAGTCAACTAAAGTGAAATAAGAAGAAAAAAAGAAACGTTGTAAATAAGGGGTAGTTTTTGACCTAAAAATGAAAATATACACGACGGGTTAGAGAAAAAAAACAACACACTAACACACACCCATTACCCTATTTTTTTTCTATACGTATACATTTTATCAAATGTATATTCCAACTATGCATTTGAATGGCAATAAAACACAGCCACGCATGCATACAAACAATATTCTGATCGATAGCCACATACTGGCATACAAGTTTTTGCTTTTAATAACGTCACATCAAAATTCAAAGTTACATAAATTTTCATATGCAGAAAATAAAGAAATCAAATTCGTTTTGTGAACCTCATATCAGCCATTTACTTAAGTAGTGTCGTAACTAAAAAAAACTGATATTATAGAAATCGAATTTAAAGTGATTTTAAGAAGAAATCACATTTAACACATACATACCATACATACATACACGAACTTCCCTCAACTGGTTGTAAAATCTACTTATAGGTATACAATTTTTACACAAGATAAAAGCTGATATGACGATTTATTGTGCATAATTAATTATAAAATTGTGTTTTTTGGCCTTATGATGTTGTTTGAGTAAATTAGAGATGCGCATCTGTATGTATGCGTAGGTGGCTCAATAGCCAATCAATTAATTTCTTAAATTACACAAAAAATGTTGGGCATTATGATATTTGCTTCTGTGTCATATTGGCACCCTGATGATGTGGGTTATACAGTCGAACTTCTCTATAACGTAGCAGTTGGGGACCGTCAAATTTCTACGTTATAAAGAAAATTCGTTATAGAGAAACTGCAGAAAATTTTAACTACATTTTTTTATGTAGAAAATGTATTTATTAAGACAAAAAAAATTGTTTTTGCATGAACACATTAATTTTTTTTTTATTAATACATACATTGATGCAAAAAATCGATTGCTAAAAACTTCGCAATAGACAGATTATTTAGTGTGAAAAATTCTATTTAGGTCTTCAAAAATTGTACGTTACAGAGTGAACTTCGCTATAGGGAAGTTCGTTATAGGGAGATCAAAATGTATGAAAATACACACAAAAATGTTGTGTTCACGAATTTTATTTGTTATAGAGAAGATTTCGTTATAGAGAAGTTCGCTATAGAGAAGTTCGACTGTATTCCTATCAACAACTTTGGATTTGATTTTTCACTGAATCCAAATGTAATAAGTAACTCCATCATTATTTTTCTTAATTTATAGTAAAAATAATATTATACATGTATATGTACATATTAATGTTAACAATTTTTTATTTTGTAAAATGTCTGAAAGGAAAAATCCTTAGACAATAAATAAATAAATATATAAATTAACTGAATTTATGTTGTGAATATCTATTTATATATGATTTTAAGGGAAAAAGCACAATTTTAAAATTAAAACCATATATAAATAAAATTAAATATTTAAAACAAAACTCTCTTCCTTGAAGACGTGAGTCTAATGGTGATTTCATTTCTTAACAAAAATGTTGCCTTTCGATGGATAACACTTTCTACAGTCTGTCAACACCTGTTCGGTCGCTCTTTTTTTTTTGGCAAGCAGAATTAATAAAAAAATTTATTTTAAGCTTGCCTACAAAGATGTATTTACGGCAGCTAAATCTGCAAGTTTAAAAAGAATTCATATGGTATTATCAATAACAAAAAATCCATACACTTGTGTTTCTCTTAAAGTTTAAAGCAACAATTGAACAGTGAAATTAGTATAAGAACTTGATTTTACCATCAATTTTATATTTCAACAAGACGTGCGGGCGTCTAACACGTGAATAGAGAATGTGTGGTTACGATAATTCGCGGTAATACGACTGCAATAAAGTGCAGTAGTATCGTTGTATCAACTAGATTTGCTTGGTTGTATTGTTTATAATTTGACGTCGGCAATTATGTTATACGACGTAACAACACCTTTAAAAAGTGATAATTTATATATTAACACAATGCTGCCAACTACATATTTGAGACTTAACATTTATGTATGTATGTATACTTAGCGTTTCAATGTTTATACGTTTTTTAACAATATAATAACATTAATAATAATAACAATAATAATAATTTCTTTTAAATATCCCGCTTTAGCAAATAAAATCACAAGAATAAAAGCACTTTTTTATATAAAAAAAAGTATTTATCAAAGAAGTAAAACAGGTCAGGTAACACCCCAATTTGAGAGTAGATGTTTTGCTCCACTTATTAGTGCAACATATTTAGAAAGGAACGTGATCGCTTTTTGGAATATTACATACTTTTTAGAATGTAACAAGAATAGTAACAAAATGTAGCATATAGTGCTCGTCTGCTACACTTTTGTCAGAAGCGAAAACGTCATAAGGATATTTTATAGAATTTGTATTAGTCAACAAAAACGAGCGAAGAAACGAGTTTGTTACCAAACCAAAAAACCAATTCTATTTAAATATCAATTCATATTTAAATGTCGATTTTCATTTTCATCTAGATATACTCATTGAACATTTAAATACTGTTTAAGTAGCCAGCACTCTGCATTTAAATATTGATTTTGCAACAGCATGAAACAGCATGAAACAGCTTTAAAACAGCTTTTAAACAGCTTTTTAAAAAGCTGTAAGTTGACGCTATCATATTAAATATCAGAGCGTTACCATACTTTCTTGTGTTTCATTATTTCAGTTGGTGAAAATAAAATTTTTTTAAACATACTTTAAATAAAGATCATTAATTAAATTAAATTGTGTTTAAATATGTTTGGTGAAAGAGACCCTAAGTCAAATGTCCACAAACACTACTCCCTCTAACTTCCTACCGTTAATTTATTTTTCTAGTTTCGGCGGAAGGCATTGCATATGTAGGTTCTAGAAAACAAAAGTATGAATGACGCAGTACCTTCTGTCATCCGTTTATTCGTAAGGATACAGCATTGGGTATTACATGCGTTAAAATATACCGCATTCTTATGACTACACTTCCTATGAGACGGTTACAACATCCCGGTTCAGTGTGTCTTTGCATAATCTACTACTAACCGAAGAATATAAATGGGCAATGTTGTTGCTTTTGTAAATAATTTATTTTCTAAATAAAATATATGTATATGCTTATGGCTCACATGCACGAGGGCTTCTAATTTTTCCTTTTATTCGCATTGGGATTCTTCATAAGCAATCGGAACAAAAAAATATATGTATGTTTGAGTTCAGAATAATAATAATCATGTTTATCGTAACCTTTCCGGTACAATTGATGGCAGTTAATCGAATGAATGTGATAGCCGAGCCCTCACAGTATAGACAAATATTTTTTGTTGTCAAAAAGTGTACTAATTTTTTTTTTTACTTTTACTTTCACTGAAAAACAAATACAACAATACAAAAAAAAACCAAATCTAGCGATCACATACATATCGACCCCTGTGCGCGAAATTATCGTATGTTACACTTTTTTCGAAATCGACTCTTTTATGCAAAATGGTTCTAAATCCATTAATTCATCTGCAGATAAAGTATTATAGCGATAATTGTTATAGTTATGGAGATAACACTATGTACATTTTATCGTATGTGACAGTTACTGCTGTCAGGCAAATAAAAAAAAGTCGAATAAAAACGCTCTCCTGTGAAATTTAGTTTTTGTAACATACGATAATTTCGCGCACAGGGGTCGATATATCTGTGAACGTTTTGTAAAAAAAATATAATAAGTGCAATTTTTAAATGCTTTAGAAGAGCGAAAAACCTATTTAAGTCCTTGTTTTTTTTTCGTTGTTGTTTGCCTTTTATAAAATTTATAAATTTAGTGTAATTAAGTTAACTTTATTTAATTTCTACTAAAATCTCTATAAAAACCAAGCTTACAAATTACGAAATCAATAACGAGTCCAGAGAAGTTGACTATTTTTGTGTGTGATATCCCAAAAACTGCATTTCATAGAAAAGCGCTGATTAGTGTAACCACAGCGTCTTTTGAATTTCCCTTTACTATTCAAATGCTAAGAAATTTTTTATCTCGACTTCACTTCTGATCGATCTTTTATCAAAAGTCCGCTGATATAGAGGCGTGTTTTTTAGAGGTTCACAACTTTAAGTTCGCAACACTGCTTTATTTGATAACCCATCCAGTTATAGTTGATTTTTGTTTACGCCATTTTTAATTGAAATTGGGAAAATTCCAAATGGAATTGAGAATTTCTTTGATGAAATGTTGTTATATGCTGTATAGCTCTATTGCAATATCTTGTAGTTATACAGGATTTCGAAACATTAATTACTTTCTCAAGAAATGCGGTTTTCTCCTCTCCTACTTTTGGTCCACCCACGAACATTACGAACATTAATTTTTCTGTTTACATCACTTTTAATTTTAGAGCATATTATTTAAATCGGATTTAGCATCGGTGAAGAAGGACTCTATCTCAAAATGTTTGCTGGTGAGTTTTCGGAAAGTTCACGTCAACGATTGTGACAGGGTGCGTTGCCGCATAACAAAACGAGTACGGATAGCTGATTTCCCAACTCTTCCCAGCTATCTCGAACTCCACTGACCCATTCGTTTCCGGTATCAGCTCGTAACGAACCCCCACGGGTGTCCATTTTAATTATTCCTGATGTACCGATTTCACCAGTCAAATGAATGTTTGTGCCACGGGACGTAGGTATCGTCATTTATTCAAATGAATACGGCAAAATTGGGCAAGAAATGCAATGGACTTTTGGTTGGAAAGAAAACACCATTAGTTTTGTAAACAATGTAAATAAATTTTCACATTTATGAAACAAAAACCATGGCCACACATGCGCTGCTGTCGTTCCCTTATTGATTATCTGTCTCCTGCAAATTAAATTGCATATCACTTATTGTTAATAATAAAACCTGTTAAACAAAAGTGTTTGTATAGAATTTGGACATTTTATGTCGCAAACTTGAGCGGAGAAAAAAATCATCACACGACATAGTGATGCCACCAGGTGTAATTACATTATGAGAAGGGCCAAATTACGGCATTCGATTTGAATTGAAAGTTAAAAAAAAAAATATTAAAATCAAGGCGAGTTGAGTATAAATTCGCCTTGATTCAAAAATATATGGGAATATTGTTCGATATCGAATGCCGTAATTTTATTATATTAATTTATTAATTGTTTTTTTTTCCTTTTTTATGATTGATTATATTGTCAATCATATAATTTTCCAATTTTTAATTAAAAAAAAAGTTCCTCACAAATGAAAAGAAACATAATTCCATTTCTACTGATATTCAGAATGTGTATGGCCAGTGATAATGATGATGATATTTTTATGGATTATTGTCGTTCTGATTTGTGTAAATATACGGGAGGTGATGGGGCGCATTCCGGTTGCAAAGATGGTGTTCTTCATAATGGCGTAAGAAGTGAACGAATATGTGCAAGTGCTGTTATGAACAGCATAAATGAGCTTTGTTTTCCATTGCATTTTAGAAATTTCAATATCCCCCCTGTTCTGAGAATGCTGCTCTTATACCACTAACAGATGCAGAGAAACAATATATTCTGGATGTGCATAATATACAACGCAATTATGTGGCCTGTGGTGGTCTTTATAAGAAGTATGCCCTGGGACCGGGTTGTCGCCATGGTGTCGTGACATGGGATAAGGAACTAGAGAAAACCGCCTTCCTACATACTTCCTATTGTACCTTTGCCCATGACAAGTGCCGCAACACTCTCAAATATCCCTTTACAGGACAAAATCTTGGTCTTTTAACATACGATGAAAATCCCTTGAATGCCACCTTGTACATCAACATCATTTCGTATCTGTGGTATGTTGAACATTATTATACTAAAATGGATGTGATAGATCATTATTATCATCAGAAGGAATTGTAAGTTGATAGAAAATTTCCAGGAAAATTAATTTGCCAATTTAAACGTTTAATTATAAGTATGATAGGCCACTTTTTGACCTCATTGAATGAGCGCAATAATCGTATTGGTTGTACGTTTGCACAATTTCTCTGTAACGAAAGGAAGAAGAATATTGTCATGTTATCGTGTAATTATCCAACAACAAATATTGCTAGAGGAACCATTTACAACAGTTGTAAAAAGCCAGCATCAAAATGTACTTCAGGCACAGATCCAAAATACAAATTTTTATGCTCATCGAAGGAGAAGTACGATGTGAGCGGTGTTTGGTGAAAGAGACCCTAAGTCAAATGTCCACAAACACTACTCCCTCTAACTTCCTACCGTTAATTTATTTTTCTAGTTTCGGCGGAAGGCATTGCATATGTAGGTTCTAGAAAACAAAAGTATGAATGACGCAGTACCTTCTGTCATCCGTTTATTCGTAAGGATACAGCATTGGGTATTACATGCGTTAAAATATACCGCATTCTTATGACTACACTTCCTATGAGACGGTTACAACATCCCGGTTCAGTGTGTCTTTGCATAATCTACTACTAACCGAAGAATATAAATGGGCAATGTTGTTGCTTTTGTAAATAATTTATTTTCTAAATAAAATATATGTATATGCTTATGGCTCACATGCACGAGGGCTTCTAATTTTTCCTTTTATTCGCATTGGGATTCTTCATAAGCAATCGGAACAAAAAAATATATGTATGTTTGAGTTCAGAATAATAATAATCATGTTTATCGTAACCTTTCCGGTACAATTGATGGCAGTTAATCGAATGAATGTGATAGCCGAGCCCTCACAGTATAGACAAATATTTTTTGTTGTCAAAAAGTGTACTAATTTTTTTTTTTACTTTTACTTTCACTGAAAAACAAATACAACAATACAAAAAAAAACCAAATCTAGCGATCACATACATATCGACCCCTGTGCGCGAAATTATCGTATGTTACACTTTTTTCGAAATCGACTCTTTTATGCAAAATGGTTCTAAATCCATTAATTCATCTGCAGATAAAGTATTATAGCGATAATTGTTATAGTTATGGAGATAACACTATGTACATTTTATCGTATGTGACAGTTACTGCTGTCAGGCAAATAAAAAAAAGTCGAATAAAAACGCTCTCCTGTGAAATTTAGTTTTTGTAACATACGATAATTTCGCGCACAGGGGTCGATATATCTGTGAACGTTTTGTAAAAAAAATATAATAAGTGCAATTTTTAAATGCTTTAGAAGAGCGAAAAACCTATTTAAGTCCTTGTTTTTTTTTCGTTGTTGTTTGCCTTTTATAAAATTTATAAATTTAGTGTAATTAAGTTAACTTTATTTAATTTCTACTAAAATCTCTATAAAAACCAAGCTTACAAATTACGAAATCAATAACGAGTCCAGAGAAGTTGACTATTTTTGTGTGTGATATCCCAAAAACTGCATTTCATAGAAAAGCGCTGATTAGTGTAACCACAGCGTCTTTTGAATTTCCCTTTACTATTCAAATGCTAAGAAATTTTTTATCTCGACTTCACTTCTGATCGATCTTTTATCAAAAGTCCGCTGATATAGAGGCGTGTTTTTTAGAGGTTCACAACTTTAAGTTCGCAACACTGCTTTATTTGATAACCCATCCAGTTATAGTTGATTTTTGTTTACGCCATTTTTAATTGAAATTGGGAAAATTCCAAATGGAATTGAGAATTTCTTTGATGAAATGTTGTTATATGCTGTATAGCTCTATTGCAATATCTTGTAGTTATACAGGATTTCGAAACATTAATTACTTTCTCAAGAAATGCGGTTTTCTCCTCTCCTACTTTTGGTCCACCCACGAACATTACGAACATTAATTTTTCTGTTTACATCACTTTTAATTTTAGAGCATATTATTTAAATCGGATTTAGCATCGGTGAAGAAGGACTCTATCTCAAAATGTTTGCTGGTGAGTTTTCGGAAAGTTCACGTCAACGATTGTGACAGGGTGCGTTGCCGCATAACAAAACGAGTACGGATAGCTGATTTCCCAACTCTTCCCAGCTATCTCGAACTCCACTGACCCATTCGTTTCCGGTATCAGCTCGTAACGAACCCCCACGGGTGTCCATTTTAATTATTCCTGATGTACCGATTTCACCAGTCAAATGAATGTTTGTGCCACGGGACGTAGGTATCGTCATTTATTCAAATGAATACGGCAAAATTGGGCAAGAAATGCAATGGACTTTTGGTTGGAAAGAAAACACCATTAGTTTTGTAAACAATGTAAATAAATTTTCACATTTATGAAACAAAAACCATGGCCACACATGCGCTGCTGTCGTTCCCTTATTGATTATCTGTCTCCTGCAAATTAAATTGCATATCACTTATTGTTAATAATAAAACCTGTTAAACAAAAGTGTTTGTATAGAATTTGGACATTTTATGTCGCAAACTTGAGCGGAGAAAAAAATCATCACACGACATAGTGATGCCACCAGGTGTAATTACATTATGAGAAGGGCCAAATTACGGCATTCGATTTGAATTGAAAGTTAAAAAAAAAAATATTAAAATCAAGGCGAGTTGAGTATAAATTCGCCTTGATTCAAAAATATATGGGAATATTGTTCGATATCGAATGCCGTAATTTTATTATATTAATTTATTAATTGTTTTTTTTTCCTTTTTTATGATTGATTATATTGTCAATCATATAATTTTCCAATTTTTAATTAAAAAAAAAGTTCCTCACAAATGAAAAGAAACATAATTCCATTTCTACTGATATTCAGAATGTGTATGGCCAGTGATAATGATGATGATATTTTTATGGATTATTGTCGTTCTGATTTGTGTAAATATACGGGAGGTGATGGGGCGCATTCCGGTTGCAAAGATGGTGTTCTTCATAATGGCGTAAGAAGTGAACGAATATGTGCAAGTGCTGTTATGAACAGCATAAATGAGCTTTGTTTTCCATTGCATTTTAGAAATTTCAATATCCCCCCTGTTCTGAGAATGCTGCTCTTATACCACTAACAGATGCAGAGAAACAATATATTCTGGATGTGCATAATATACAACGCAATTATGTGGCCTGTGGTGGTCTTTATAAGAAGTATGCCCTGGGACCGGGTTGTCGCCATGGTGTCGTGACATGGGATAAGGAACTAGAGAAAACCGCCTTCCTACATACTTCCTATTGTACCTTTGCCCATGACAAGTGCCGCAACACTCTCAAATATCCCTTTACAGGACAAAATCTTGGTCTTTTAACATACGATGAAAATCCCTTGAATGCCACCTTGTACATCAACATCATTTCGTATCTGTGGTATGTTGAACATTATTATACTAAAATGGATGTGATAGATCATTATTATCATCAGAAGGAATTGTAAGTTGATAGAAAATTTCCAGGAAAATTAATTTGCCAATTTAAACGTTTAATTATAAGTATGATAGGCCACTTTTTGACCTCATTGAATGAGCGCAATAATCGTATTGGTTGTACGTTTGCACAATTTCTCTGTAACGAAAGGAAGAAGAATATTGTCATGTTATCGTGTAATTATCCAACAACAAATATTGCTAGAGGAACCATTTACAACAGTTGTAAAAAGCCAGCATCAAAATGTACTTCAGGCACAGATCCAAAATACAAATTTTTATGCTCATCGAAGGAGAAGTACGATGTGAGCGGTGTATTAAAGCACATTCCATATGATGGCAATGGCAGTGAAGTATTTGCTAACTGTGGCAGGCAAGCAGAATTGTATCATTATGAGCAGGAAGGTGCTGATGATATTAGACAACAACATAAAAAGTTATACCCCGATTTCCCCATGCCTGTGGAACAGCTTGAAGGACAGACTACAAAAAAGCCGATAACAGTGACAACTAAAAAACCTATGAAAAAGCCTCCACTTGATTCACCACACGGTAATCCTAATGCTGGAGGCATTCCAGACTATTCAGAAGATGAGTATGACCCCATTGACAGCTCTTCAAGCACATTTTGGCAGAAACGTTACTCATTTATTTTCATTTCTATGCAAGTTTGTTATCGTGCATATTTTATATCTGCAGTTTTATATTAATTTACTTTTCTGTTTTCAAAATTTTCATACGAAATGAATTAACTTTTTTGACAAGTTTATGGAGTTTAACTGTGGATATTTCGGTGATGCCATTTAGAATTGTATTTGACAAAATAAAGCTTTTGTCTAAATTTGTTGTATGAAACTTACTCAGTTCTTAATTGAACTGCTTTCTTTGGGTAAAGTCATAAAATATTGTATGGCCAAGTCCAAACTTTTACTAACAATTGTGGTGAATTAAAAAAAAGCGAAGTTATCACTGCGACAACTATTTATAACATTTATTGTATCTACCTACAAATAACTAATCGTATTCAAGCTTTAAATTTCAAAATTGTTGATTATATAACAGGTTATCCGAAATAAAACAATAAGAGCCTGTTCGTAAATGCATCAATGCATAATATGACTATTTGGCGCTGCTTTTGCTAGTCAGCTGTTTATGATGTTTGTTATATCGGCGGTTTTTTTTCGCTGCATGCGAACTTAAAATGATCATACCAGACAGAAATATTGCTGAAATGAAGTTTTTTTATTATAATTTGGGTACGAGTTATATGGTCCATTCGAACAGTCGAATTTTTTATTACTTTTTCCGATAAATCAGGCGGTATGGCGTCAATGGTGGCTTGAATGCTTGAGGAGTTACTGGTTAGTCGGTATAAACCAATGACTCAACATTGCCTCATAAAAAGTAATCGAGACGTGTTACATCGCACGGTAACGACGAATCGACATTTCGGTGTCTTCTTCAATACTTCGCGATACATCAGCAAAATTCTCTTCGGTACACACATTTCTTGGTCTTGTTGATGATTTTCAATCGAGAAGAGTAAAATTAGTTCCCGTACGAGCAATAACTTCACCAATTACTGGCTTACTAGGCCGATTATGTTGACCGTAAAATGAACGAAGTGCTCTACGAAATTTTCAAAATTTGGAAGCGTTGTTCTTTTTTTTTTTATCTTGTACCAGTCCTTAGGGGAAATCCCCTACATATGCAATGTATTGCACTGTAACTAGATAGAGAGAAGGATAGTATAGAAAAGAGACAGGTGGTAGGAAGAAGGAGCGGAATTCCCAACTTTGCAGTTGCGTGTTAATTATAAATTTATTATTTTACTACACCGACGTTTTATTGCTCAAATACCGACGGAGTAGGGTTCTGCAGTACAAAAAAATTAAAAAACATTTTTGGTTTGACCGGGCTGGTGGCAATCGCACATGGTGCAGTGCCAATACAGTAACTACTCTGCCATGATCACCCGAAGTACGATTCATGATGACATGCCACACCTTACTGAACCGAAATGTGAACATATTTTGACATTCTCAGCTGCAAAAAAAAAAGAAAATAATATCGATATCGATAGTTCTTATGCAGCTAAAAACACCCGTTATTCAAAACGGCAACTCTGTCCTTAACTGAGAGGCACTGCATCAGTACTATAAACAACAAGTAAGAGTGCTCTATTCGGCTGTGGCGAATCTTTGATACCCTTCACTGATACCTTCACCTTATATCTCATATTCGTCTCAATTCCAGGCTAGTTGTTTAGTCGTACCGGATTTTTATCTCAGTTTTGGATCTGGTCCTTTGGACCGGTTCCATCGGACCACTATAGCCAACTCAACGTGTAAACTAAATTTGAACGAAATCGTTTCAACCATTTAGACGGACCGGATTTTGACATATTTTTCGAGTTTGGTAACACAGTTTCGATATTATGGAAATTTTTGTACTAAAATTTCAAATAAAAAAACGTACGCGGTCGTGCTTCTTCGGCTGTAGCCCGGAAACTATTAAAGTGATTCGGGTGAATTTTAATAGCAACCGATTCTGGTCTACTACTGACCAATTGACACCAAAAAGAATTCTATGCGATGTTAAGTTTCGCCGAAAAGTTTATTTCCACGGACACGCGGACAGACGGGCAAGGCCCAATAAACTTCTCTAGTCATCACATTTCTGAAAACATATCATTCTTTTTTTCAGAAATCAATATTAAAAATTACATACGGAGTGACAGACTTACATATATCTCCATATATACACGGGTATAAAAACGTACTAAATAAGAGTTGTAAGATAGTGAAGCTTTCCTCTACCAATCCGTTCATTACCTGCCATCTCTTTCAATATACCTTTTCTATAGAAGGTAACACGCACTAGTAGGCAAACATTGCCTGAGTATTACTTCTCTTAAAAAAAATTCATCGACAATGACGCACCGCATGTTTCTTTTTTTTTATTTAGTTTTAGTTAGTTTAGTTTAATTTATTTATTGGCTGTCATTAAAACCCAGATTGTTAATTGCAAAAACCTTTCTAATTAAAATTAGAAAAAAAAAATAATAGAAGTAGTGTCTGGTAGTTTCATTATCCACACATTCTCCGTATTAATTAAATTGAAGTAATTCGAAAACTATTTACTTGTAGCCGAATAATTACGTTTTAAAAATCTAAAAATATATGTACGTATCCGCACATAAAATTCAAAAGCTTTCATTAATTGCAATCATTGTTTTATGTATAACTGCGCAATTTATAAATGAGATATTTTTTTTGTTTCAATTAATTAATACAGTAGAACATTTGCAAAGAATTCTGTAATGTTACAATATGGGTCACTCCATATATGACAAAGATTTTACAGATGTATGTGTATTCTACATTTCGTTATTATTCGTGTTGTATTCTAAAAAGCGATCACTTTACTTTCTAAATATGTTGCAACAATAACTGGCATAATATGCAACATATTTGACCCTCTACTCTCAAGTTGGGGTGAGATACTGATCTTTTTTATATCTTTGATAAATACATTTTATACAAATAAGAACGTTTATTCTTGTGAGTTTTATTTGCTAAAGCGGGAGCAAGGCGTCTTCAATTAGGTGGCATCTGGTACCCCAAGTGACTTTTTTTTCTTGGTGTTCTTTTGCAAATACCTCCTCTATTTCAGTACATGTTTTCGACATAGAGAACAAATTTACACATTAAAAAATGCGTGTGTTTGTTGTATTGTAGGACAACAACAACAAACGATAGTACCTAGTGCACTCTGCCTTGAGCGGGCGATATATAAAAAATTTTTTTGTTATTGATAAAATTATGCTAAAAACCGTAGAAACAGTGAAACGCTAAGTTAAGTCTCAAATATTTTGTACCATTGCGGTAATAAAAAATAGCAAATGTAGCAAATTTTATCCATCGAAAGGACAACATTTTTGTTTAGAAAGGAAATTAGCATATTATAATTTCATTTTGTAAAAAAAAAATTTTAACTCAATTGAGTTACGAGAAATTTTAGTGTTAAATTGTTTTTATTAGAATGTATAGGCGAGTGTCTCCGTAGGAGCATGAGGGTGCCCACATCTATGTATATATTATCAGATAGCAAAGGGGCTCTTAGGTCCTTCAGTCGACCATGATAACCTCAAGAATAGTATGCGCATGCCTGGACCTTCTCCATGAGTTGGGCTAAGTTCCTCGACATAAGAGTAATGAAATGGCGCACTATTTGGCAAAACCGGGAGCAAATTTGCCCCTAATTATCCCCGGCCCATTCTGTGAAGTTACAAAACGCCAGAGGAAATAAATTCTTAGAAACTGGGAAGAAAGGACGTGCCCTGATTGTGCCGGCCAACGTCAGGCCAAACTCTAACTGCTCCGGAATATATCAATCACAAATAAGCTGATTTCGATGAATAGTGCAGACGTAATAATTTTCACGGGGTACTTCGCGGGCCATTATCGCCTGAGGTACTACTTGAACCTAATTGGTCTCTCCGATATCAATATCTCTCGATTTTATGAAAGTGACACTGAGACTCTAAACACGTTATTTGCGGTTGTTCTGCACTTGGCAAACTGGGATTTCTTTATCTGAATGGCATTGTTGTGGAAAACCGTACACCAAATAGTGCTTAGATTCCTTAAAAGCCTTAGGATGGCCTTACCCAACAGATCTTCTTTGGTCGCACCGCCCCAATAATAATAAATCTCTTTCTATTTCCAGTGCAAAGCATTTCATATGTTGGGAGTATACCCTGAGCAGTAGTTCAAGAAAGAAAAACTATATAACGTTGGCCGCATATACACGGTGGCAAAAAAAGGAGCTATATGGTTTAAATGGTTCATAAATTTTTTATTTATGCAATTATTATAAGTTTTTTTTTTTTTTTAAATACAGTATATTATTGGGGAATTTTTTGCAGTTAGCTTTGAAAAATGATATCCTGTAAGTGATGTCCATTTTCTGCTTCGCACATACGTGCTCTTTTTAGCATATTTTACATAACTTATCGCAAAATTTTGGGTGTAATGGCCATGATTTCATTTCGAATGCTTCATAATTAATTCCCCAAGTCTTCTTCACAAAATGCTAAAAAAAAACAAAAAAAAATTTTTTTTAAAAGTTGCAAAGAATTCAAACAATATAGCTCCTTTTGTTCTACCCTGTAGAATGTTAATGCTTGTAAAACCGTTATTTAAATTTTCGTGATGAAATGTATTTGTGTGAAATGAATGAAAATCACTAAAAAGTCGATTTCGAAAAAAGGATTTTATTCTACATGAGACCAACCTTATTTACAGGGTGGCCCAAAATTACGCAAGCGGTTTCAGTTCAAAGAGCCATTGTGTTCCTCGCATTGTGCACTGTAGCTCCATCCTGTTGGAACCATACTTGCGGATGGTTTTCCACGCCTGGTCTTATTGTCCTTATTGTCTTATTGTACAATATCTAACACCAGTGATGGTGTCCGAAGCCCATTTCCAATTGAATGGGTTCGTTAATAGGCAAAAAAAAAGGCTACGGAAGATCCAAGAGAAGTTCAACAACGAGAATTACATCCACTTAAGTGTACCGTTTGGTGCGCTGTTTCATCGGAAAGGATACTTAGCCCGTATTTTTTTGAAAATGAACGCGTTGTCGCCGTTTCCATCACTGGTGTTAGATATGGGACAATTTTGGAAAATTTTTTAAGGCCAAAAGCTATTTTTCTTTGAATTTTCATTCTTCGTATTCTTTTCATTTCAATTGTATTGGAAAATCCAAATAATTCATGGCTTTTTGAGATGAAAAAGTAAACGGAAAGAGTTGAAATTTTTACAGCGGATAGATATTGATGGTGTTAGTTGATTTCTTGCAAAAGTGATATTTTAAAAATTTTCAGTTAATACCCTCTTGCAGATCAATATTAGTCGGAAATATAAAATTCAAATTGTAGTCCAATTTGCTTTATAGATTATAAAAGCAGTGGACCATAACCGAATTATAGTGTATTAGGAAATCTATTCCTTCAACCGCTAATCGATTAACCATCCGATTAATTAAAAATTCATTATTTTTGATTAGCGATTAAGTCGGTTTGTTTATCTGAATATAAAATTTCCTGCGATTTAACTACACAAAAGTATCCGTCTAACATTCCTGTCGTAGACAATAATTTGTTTTTTTTTTCATGGACCAGTCCTCAGGAGATATCCTCTACGTATATAATTCAGGTAGTGCCGCTAGATGGAAGGGCGTAGTGTAGAGAACAGACAGAGACAGGTTAATGCTAGGAACACGATTGGGACGAACGACGAATTATTCGTTGCGAACCTTCGTCCTCAGAAATAAAACACATTTGTGCATATGAAAATTAACACAATACCGCCGTCGACGAAATTCGTCGTGCGTGATAGATTTATTTCTTAATTGAAGCACAACTCTGTAGTTACGTGTTTCTTTTTCGAGAACTTATAAAGTTGACATACAAGTACTTGAAAAATTTTTAGTCCTGCTATAGGAAGTAAGCTCATAATATTTCGAGATTTTATGAGTTGATTCTAACTATTTTCGGCGATAATGTCAGTATCGAAAAACTATTTTTTTTCTCAAATACATATTTTAAGCTGCTAAGCTGATAAAGTTCAAAATGCAATCAGCTCTTAACCGGAAAAAGTAACTTCGATTTGATTAAAATCGGTTGATTCGTTCGAGAGATATCGTTTGTTTTCTTCTAATAACTTCAGAAGTCTTCGTAAAATCAATCACACTCATACTCATTTATTTTTATAGAATTAAAAAATGTATCGATGCAACAAATTTGACAAAAATCTGTAAAATGGTTCCAGAGATACCGATGTCGAAAATATGTGAAAAAAGTGATTGTCTTTAATTATTCCCCAATTACTTGTCAAATCAATTTTCGATTTGTATTTGGATTAAGATTAGTGAGAAACTACAGGGGCGGCCTGCAAAGTCAGCCGTTTGACATATTTGTTTAAATGCGCATATATACAGTGCATTAAACAATTGAAATATGAAACGGTTTACTATTGGCATGTTTGTATTTTCTTATGGAAACCCACTTTATAAGAGAATAAATGATGATCTCGTATTAATTCGATTTTTTTCTCTGTACTTAAGTACAAGAGCAGCTGCAGCAATACAAAGACCAAGTTGCCGTCATGATCATGTAAAAAAACATTCATTTTAAAAAATAATTCTAATTTTATTAATAAAGATACACGGCAAATTTCAAAGTCACTCACAAAAATATGACATCAATAGTGACAGCAATAAAAATCATACGAATGACGTAATTTTTTACGTGGAAATATAAATTTTGAATAAACATGAAGACGTTTTAAATAGTTTCAATGTTACAATCGTTACATGTAAGACGTTTAAAAATGTTGAAATAATAAAAGTTACACGCTAAAAAATGTATTTCATTTCTTTAAAGCACGTTGGAAACAAATTCGGACCGATATTCTACAATAAAAATTAGAAATACTTCGCTTTCGAAAAAAGCATTGCATATGGAAATTAAAATAATTTCAATATACAATTTTATTTACATTTAAAAGTAAGGTTGTGGCTCTAGATATTTGTAAAGCGTTTGATTGTGTGGCATGAAGCACATTCGTCTAAACTTATTGCTTTTGGTGTCGGTGATATCTTCTCTCGATTTATATCGAGCTTTCTCAGGGATCGCGTTGTTATAGACGAGATCGAATCTAACGAGTACAAGATTAATTCAGGGACAGCACAAGGCTCCATTCTTTCTCCTACCCTATCTTTCTTAATGACCTTCTATGTCAAACTTCTAATCCTGTCCACTCTTTTGGAGATGACAGCGCAATTTGTCACTCATATTTATTTGATCGTAGACCGACATAGACTAAGACCGCGGCAGTGAAACGGAATATGACTAACTCATTGAATAGTGATCCCACGAAAATATCGCAATGGGGTCACACGAACAGGGTCGAGTACAACGCTCAAAAGATCCAATACTACATGCTTACAAGTCGACATATCCCCGATCACGCTGATTCACCTGTAATTATGGGTGGTATAAGTATTGAGGAATCAGAGGCTCTTGATGTTCTTGGCATAAGATTAATGTTGGCATGTGGTTAATGTTCGATGGAGCGAACACATTTTTCAAGTGCCTCGGTTTCTTAAGACACTGTAACCCATACTTCACACCATTTGATTTCCTTACTATTTATATGGGTCAGTGCTTCATACACTAATATGAAGTTACTACACCGAGTACAGGACATGGCAAAGAAACTCATTGGGGATGGTAGGGTAGCCAACTATATTGACTCTCTGTTGCATCGTCGCAACGTGGGGTGCATTTCGTTGTTCTATCGTTAGCATAACGCGATATGTTCTAATGAAATCAGGGAACTTGTTCCCGAAACTCGTTCATTCATACGCACAACACGTTCATCATTAATAGTACACTGCGAATTACAGAAAAAAATTCGGTTTTCGGCCGAACGAAACGTATGTGCAATAAACTACCCGCATAGGTCTTTCCCGCCACTTTTAACCTGGGAAAATTCAAATCGAATGTTTATTGTGGCAGGCGGTCCCAGAAAAAAATTCTAAATGTCTAAAAAAGCACTTTGGATCAAGTGTTACAAATAAAATATTGAATTTAAATTTAGATTATAGTTCAGTGTTTACTTCTACACATGTAATGTATGTATGTATATATAAAATCATTTACAATTCGACAAGAAAGATATTCTAAATTGCAAGCAATTTAATCATGCTTTGCTGGTAATAATCCACGCAAGACTGAATATTTTTTATATTAAATAAACCGAAAAATTTTATTTGTTCTGATGAATTCGCTTGGCATATTTCCTATTGGCTTGCAAACAAGAATTATTCATATGCAGGCAGGAATCCCTTGATATACGTGGCGTATGATTTCTAAAATGACGACGTAAATCGAATTGACAATTAATAGTCATTTAAAAAATTTTTGTAACATAAAAATAAAAATACTTAGTAGCACATACCCAACCCAGCCAGCGCAATTGTCCCACGTTGTCCGAATTAGGCAATTGTGGTAGATTATAATTTGATTTTTTTAATGAATAAAATAAAATGGTAGTGTAATATTGATGTCGAACATTGTGTTTGGTTATTAGTATATTTCCGGTTAATCGATACAAATCGACACAACTTATATAGAAACGACATAAAACGATCTGATGCAGAGGATTGAAAAAAATAACGTAGTGTACTTGGAGCTAGTGTATTTGGTGACAGCCTTAGTACCTTCACTGACAGCGTGTTTGGCCAACTCACCGGGCAATAATAGACGGACAGCAGTTTGTATCTCCCGACTGGTGATAGTTGAGCGCTTATTGTAGTGGGCCAAGCGGGATGCTTCAGCCGCAATACGTTCGAAAATATCATTCACAAAACTGTTCATGATACTCATGGCCTTTGATGAGATACCAGTATCGGGATGTACTTGCTTCAAAACTTTATAAATGTAGATGGCATAACTTACCTTGCGCTTACGTTTCTTGCACTTCTCGCTCTTCGTAATGTTCTTTTGGGCCTTACCTGCCTTTTTTGCTGCTTTACCACTAGTTTTAGGAGGCATAATTCACAACTAATATTCACTTCACAAACACTTTTCAGAAACTATCATTTCAGAAACGACATTTCAATTTTTTTTTTTTTTTCATTTTCAAAGAACTTCTTACAAAATGTTAAAATTTTGCATAACAAGCCCCACTCCTCGGACTATTATTGCCGAACATTCGAATGATTTTTAGAAGATGCTTTTTGCAACAGCAAGTGTCTTATTAACATAAAATATGCATAGCGTTGATCTCATCTAGAAAGGGCCAACCAATACATAATAGTAACTTTCCAAGGAGATGGAACAAATATAACAGAAATTGATATTATTGTAATGCAGTTATCAAAATGTAAATGCTTGTAAAATCGTTATTTTTGAGACTATTGCACTAAATTTCCATTATAAGTTGTATTTTTGCGAAATGAATGGGAATCACAAAAAAAGTCAATTTCGAATAATGCGAATGCGAATGCGAATGCATGGGCAATGAAAAAATATTCTTCTGTCAGAAGGTGAGTTTTGAAACTTTTTGTACGATTCTTTTAGACAAGATGAAACGCGATATGAAAATTTTGTCTGCATTATTAACTCAGACATTTTATTTTTTGAGTTATGACATTGTTTAAGCAAACGAATGATATGTATTAAAAATTCCATTGATTTATATCTTAAACATTTATTTACGAATATTTGTTTATTAAATTGTCCACCTCTGCTGCACAAGCGTGATAAAAAAAACTATCACTCAAGTGTCTCCTCAGAATAGAACCTAGAACATCAAGAGTGATGGATTATCGCACCACTTACTAGTCCAGTAGGGCTCCCTATATATTCAATAACTATCTCGTCTTCTAGAATTTATTCCTTCTCAATAGAAATTCAACTCAGAAGTCCAGCTAACGCACTTATCCACTTACTTAAACAATTCCGTTCAGTTTTTAAGGAATATTGTGTATTTATAAGCAAGTTAATGTACAAAATTTGTGTACTGTTACTGCTGCCGTTCTCTACACAGAAAAAAAAATAATATTTGCTTTTAATCAACACCATTAATTAGGATATACTTATATTTTATCAATTAAAATTTTAATCAATGCAATTAAATTTGTAGGCTCAATACAAAAAAAAATTATGTCAATAGCCATAAAAGTAAATAATTTATTGTTTTTTTTTTCTGAAATACATCAAATGAGAATCTATTATACTTACTATGCTATTAAACATTTTTTAGAAATTTTCCAAATATTCATATAAATTTTTCATTATTATTATTAAAAATTTAATTGAAACTTAATTCTATGAATTCCACAATAACAATTTAATTAATGCTATTACTTTCCTTATAGGACAAAATCAAATGAACTTGATATTACTTTATAGACAACTGTAGTCTTCTATCAGCGTTCGTATATAAGCACGAATAATAACATTTTAGATTTTTCAAGCTTTATTTAAGTTTTGGCAATGACTTTGCTCATTTAGGTACCTTACATTATAATTTTTCCATAAATTTTAAACGTAAATTTCCATGAAAATTAAAAAAAACTGAACAATCAATTAATAAACCCAACGGATAATCCCCTAACGTTCAGTATTTGAACAGAGCTTTCGTCAAGTTATCGTCGAGATACCGTCCAAAATGTGTATTTTATTTGCAACTGCAAAATGGATGATCCAGTACAAGGAAGGGAGGTACACTGGAGTTTGATCACAAATTTCACATAAATAAAAGTAAATAAAATAAACCAAAAAAAAATTTATTGTAATTTTAGAAAATTACAAAAAACAAAGAATACTAAATTTTTTTGTTGGAGCATGTGTGATGATACGTTATTTTGTTTAAGAAAATCGTGCACTTGATGAGACGTTATTTTGAACTATTGCTATAACTTGGTCATTATTGTTAACAGAAGCTTGAGATTTTGTACAAATACATATGCAATACGATGTACTGAATCGTAATCAATAAGAAACTTTTTATGGCAGGAGTAGGATTTGAAAGCACGGCTTTTTGGCTGTCGGGTCAGCGTGCTAACTACCTGAATGTTTATACAAAACGACTTTCAGTTATTAATAATTAAAAAAATTATATCTACTAATCGCATGATTCATTAATTTCCTGGAATATGAACTCTGTTTCGTGTCTCACTGTTATTAATAAAATTACAAATAATTTCATAAGAATTTGTTGGAAATTTTCATTGAATTTCATTATTTATTTGCTTTCCAGCCATAATTTATTAGTTATATTCACAAAATTATTTCTGTGTTTATATATTTATATGTACATACATACACATATTTTATATATTTTTTAATTATTTATTACAATGCATCGTGTGTATTTTTTTTTAGAAAAAATATAAATAAAAACGTGTATTTTATTCGATTGTTTGCATATGGGCGAATACGCTGGAGATGGATTTCAACACTAATTTCTTTTCACGCTGTAGTATTAGAAAAAAAAAAATATATGAAGATTTGGAAATTAAATTAAAAATTGCTGAAATGCCACATTGTCTCAAAACTTTTTTAAATAATAGTGTAAAATTTAATACTGATATCATTTTCTGTAAGAGAACTAGCACTGAGGCAATAAAGAACAGAATGTAACATTTCAATTCACTTCTAAATGTTTAAAAAACCTCATCAATACAAATACGTTAATTGATATGATCAATTTGTTTACAGGTTGAAAACTGGTAACCATTTTAATTGGAAGAAGAATTTAATAATAAGGGTTTTAATTGAAACTTATTTTCGATTTTGACATTTGGTATCACCTTATTTGGAAAGGGATAGTGCAGAGAGAAGACTGGTGGTGTGCAGCCTCTCTGCTGTTTGTTTAAGCTAAGGGCGAGCCATTTTGTTTATTATTATGCTATTTGACCACACAGAAAAAAATTAAATAAAATTTAAATTCAACATTTTGTAATATCAATTCAAAAATTAAAAAGATGTTTACCTGTAAAGAAGTGAATAGTATCAATTAAATTATTATTGTTGACTTAATTTTCAATTAAATTATTAATAGTAATAATTAATTAACTTGAAAATTTCAAAAATAAAAAAACAAATAAATAGCAAAAAAACATTTGAATTCAACTCGAATGCTTGGTGGGTATTAATTTCTATTTGCGTAAAGAGTGTTTCATATTTCATTTATCTTGGACCAGCACTCAGGAGATAACCACTACACCTGCGATGCATTGTGCTGGAACTAGAGGAAAGGGATAGTGAGAGAGATGAAAAACAAAAGAATCAGATAAGTATTTAAATGAAAATAAGTTGTCGTTTTATTTATTTCAAAACAAAACTAATTTTATTATTTATTTATTTAAGTAGTGCGCACAGAAATTAGTCAAAAATTTAATTGAATTGATTAAACTTTTAATTGTAAGAAATATATTATTCTAATTAAAGGTGTTAATTAAAATTAAAAATAGTAAAATGGTTTTCTGTCGCACATCAGAAAAATATTTGATAGCTGGCATAGGGTTTGAACCTACGACACTAACACCAATTTAAATGTATTTTAAATTTGAGTGCGCCATAATGGAAACGACCATATAGTAACGATGTATGCATGTATATATATATGTATGTATAGACATACATACATAACTTGAAATGGAAAAATATTTTGTTAAAAATAATTTCAATTGCATGTGCTCGGCTCGTGTAGTTAAATAAATATTTACAAAGAAATTATATTTTCTGAATAGATTTTATAACTAAATATTAGATGCAATATTTTTTAATAATAAATATTTTACATTAGCTTTAATGATTATAAGCAACATCATGATAATAATTAAAAATAAATAAAATTGGAAGTTGAGGCCAATTTTTAATTGCTACAAATTAGTGAGAATCTCAAGTCCAAACTACTTATGAATGATATGATCGACACATGAAATATTTTTTCATTATAAATTTATAAACTACTAATTAGAACCTGCATACAAATTGTGCAAACAATTTTAAAAATCTCAACAGAAGATTTTAATTTGTCAGAAAAGCCTGAATGTAAGTAATAGAGAAGCATTCGAAGAATTCAATAAGTTCCCCAGTTTTTCCGGAAGCATTTCTTCCTTTTTTCTTAAACTTCCAATGGCATTCACCCACAGAAATTTTTCTGCCAGAATGTACATATTATAAATGAGCATGAGAAAATGAAATGAATTTACCGTACATATATGTATGTATGTGTGTAGTCTCTAACTCATTTAAACGGGGCCTAAGTGTCTGAATTTAAAAGTTTTTATTTACTTTTCTTTTTTAACTTTTAAAGCTGTTTCAAGCACTACAACAATTTTTAAGCAAAATTAAATGAAAATTTAATTACTTACCAAATTATAATTCGTGCAATGCGACCGGCACTGGTTACTGGTACTTCAAGATCCTTATCTATAAAAGAGTAAAATAAACTGGGGTAAAAATGTGCTTATTGACATAATAAAGATAAGAAAGATAAGAAAATTAATAAAAGAAAAACAAAAAACGTTCCATTAGATTCGCCATACAGAAAAAAATTGTTGCCATTTTTAATAAACCGCTGGATAAATAATTTTTCAAATAATAATTGAATTTAACTTTTTAATTATGTACTTATAAAATAACTTATGACTAATGCTGAAAGCACGATTGGGACGAACGACGAATTTTATGTTGAGTACTTTCGTCATCGGAAATAAAAGATATTTGCCCATATGAAAATTAACACAACACTCCCGACGACGAAATTCGTCGTGCATGACGATCTCTGCAATTGATTTATTTCTATTTCATACACCGACGAACGACGAACAAATTAATAAAGAGTTACCGCTTTTCATTTCAGTTTTTCAATATACTTACATATTAGGCCCAATTTACATGATGAATTAAAATCATGAACAAAATTCATGATGTTTTCTTTTTTGGTTATCGAGCGGGGTAGAGAAGAAAAGAGGGTAGAAAAACGACATGATTTCTGTTTTCAATGATTTATTCTATATTTCTCTTTGCATTCATTTTCGTTTTAGATTTTATGTTCTATTCTTTTTCTGCTAATAACTCAAGTGTAAAAAGTGAAAGCGAACGCGTTTAAAGAAATAAACCAATTTTATTTTTTGGAAATTAAAAAGCATTTTAAGAAAGATAAACATGTGTAAATATTTTTTTACATATTGTACAACGATTTTTTTTGTTATATATTGTTATTTACAATTGACTGATATTAAAATAGGAATTACCAAATAAAGAAGGTATAGCGATTGGACGTTAAAAAATCAACCCTGCAATAAAATTATTCATGAATTATAAGTCTTCACAGGCAGCAAAAAATCTGCAGATAACGTGACTAGTCCATACATGCATGTAATGTGTAGGCCATAGATGACTAGAACTAGAACATGTATGGATAGAACATGGTCTATTTAACATTACGATGTCCTTGGGGTGGACTATATAGCTAATTTTTGCACAATATCCGACTTTCTTCTACTCTAGTATACATTTTTCTTAACAGCATTCTTTTGCTGATGATAACAGCATTTGCCTTTAATATTCTTCTGATAGTATACCCAACATGGCGATTATTAGTGCCAAGGAGCATAATATGAATGACATCTTTTATCGGGATGTTGGGACGATCTCGGAGTGAGGTCATACAGCCGTACGACCCAATACTGTATCCTTACGTTTAAACGCATGACCGCATGTCATTTTCCAGGTCTCAAAAGAAGCAATGATGGGCTTCAGCTTTATAAGACATATTTCACTGCAACTGATCTCCTTACTATGTATATCACCTAAATGCTACCGAAAATCGAGTATTTTGAAGCTACTTGACCGCGAGGGCGAAGATGCTCATCGGTGACTGTGACTCGCTGGACCATCGTCGCAATGTGGGGTCATCGTACGACAACTTTGAGGTTACTATGTTCAATCTACCTTGTATAAATGCTTGCTCCTGCAGTAGTAATATGTGTCTTTGCAAAGGCAAAAATTTGTATTTCTATTTTAAATTTAAATTGCTGCAATTTTTAATTAATTCTTGTTTTCTAAATTTTTATGGGAATAAAAATTTCACCGCTTATTCGCGATAGGGGTTGCAAGTGGTTGCAAAAAATTTTAGCATGGCAGGAATCCCGAACTTTCCACAAATAACCACATACGTATCATTCCTTATAAAAATGAACACAAAGTAAATTCTATAGTACAGATGACATAAACCTATTTTGCAACATGTAACAAAAAACATGAACTATGTAATTAAAATATGAAATTTGTCAATTACAATAAAAGCTTGATAATCTGGATAACGCATTGCAGACCCTAATACGAATTATCAAATTATCCGGATTACCGAATAAAGACGTTGCTTTTGTATTAAAAATGCTTTTGAAACACATATCGAATGATATATGTATATGCGGAATTTGCAGTTCGTAGTAAAGGCCTATAAGATCTTGCAGCTGTCATATAATAACAACAAAATGTATTGATTTAATAAAGCTACAAGATTTAAAAATTCCAGTATGTCATAATAAAAACTTTAAAGCTAATTATTTTGCTTGTTAATGTAGCCATTCAGTTTTGCTTGTGGAGAAATGTTGAAAATTTTTTCCAAAGGTAAATCATGTGAAGCACTAAAAATTTTCTAATATTGACATCATTTTCTTCTGACAATTTCATTGATGTATCCAAACAAAAAACATGGTATTGCGTAGCAAAATGACTTGATTTTCTAGCAAAAGAGAAGAAAAAACTATGCTTTCGGAGTTACAATTAATAGAGATTAACATTAGACAATAGTTTGCATGCCAACCGCATTATAAAGATATAAAATAGCAAACAATCGGGATTACAGACTACGCAATGTAATGAAGGGGTAGCACTTTTCCGAATAATCCTGATTAGCGATGTCCGGTTTATCAATGTTTTACTGTCTTACAAATGTTTAGTTAAATATTTTATTCTTTTAAGTTATACACTGCAGTATTGTACTACATTTTGGTAAAATTTTACTTATAATTATCCCTGCATTTCCACATGGAAGTGATCACTTGCAAGTAGCAAATACGTATTATCATCGAAAAAGTGAAAAAAAAACTGTTCGAATGTCTGTTAACTTGTCTGAGTGTTTATACATTTGCGTGTAAGTTCATTTTAAAAATGTTGTTAAAAGGTTAATTTGTAACAAAAATTGCTACACATTTGAGTTCAGTGTAGCCGTGTTAGCAATATCTGGAAAACATATTATCATCAAAGTTAAATTAATGTTTACAATTGCCATTAGGATGTCTTTTTGTATAATTGTGTTCTTTTTTCTTACTTATTTTTTAAAAATACAATCATAATCAATCAATAAACACTACATTCATTTTAGTACGTACCAGTAAGTAAACAAAAAAACTCTTAATTGGTAACACAGTTTTTTCGTTTGTCATTTTACTTGCCGCAAGTGCGAAAACGTTACTTGCAAGAAAATGATCTAGTAAGTGGGCTCGCATCTTCGGAAAAAGTGACTGTATTGGTGAAAAAGTTTGAGTGTATAGTTTTTCGGACTTGCACTTGCATGTGTAAATGCTGGGTAAGTAAAAACATCACTTTTTTTATTGATATTTTTTACCACCCAGTTAAAAATTTCATAAAAAATGTAAACATTGACAGCTGAATACGAACTGAGCTGCCACTGACATACATTTTTGGCATTTATACTGTCGAATCGTAAAGTTGAAAATTTGAGTTTGGGTATGGACGCATAGTGTAAAATCAAACGGATAGCCAGTTTATCGATTGCGATTGATTGAGAAAGTTATTGGTGTGTTGCAAAGAAAAAGCGACCCTTCATCCAGACCATAGACATGGTGATAAATCGAATGAAACAATGACCGATTGAAATATTCCCCCATCCACCGTATTCTGCTGCACATTTGTTTAATGTGGTATCTATTTTAATATATAAAAAATATACATAGTATGTATGCTCATCACCGTACAATTTACAACGTACGTTTTACAATTTTATAAATTCCATAAAGAAGATATCACAGAAATTTGTTCAACTAACACGTACTTACGAATTATTTCTAACACATTTCTGTAGTATATGATTTCTAATAATAAATATGTATGTACATTCATACACTCGTATCTACACATACATGACATTTGAAATACTCGTAGTTTAAGAGTGTAAACAAAAAAAAAACTTCGAACAAAGAACTATTCTATCAGTTTTTATAAAAGAAAAAACATGTCTGTTTAACTATAAAAGCCCCTTTGTACGCCGAAAGTAAAAAAAAAGCACACTGAATACAAATAACAAGCGCATTTTGCCCCAACAGATCGACAGACAAACATTAATGGCGATGACGACACCTTCACTTTAATCCAATAGATGTTTAGAGATAAAGTGATGCCATATTGATTTTTCATCAAATGATCCATTCAATTTTTTTTTGGAATCATGACAAAAGGAATATTCTAATAAAGCAAAAAGCTTTAACAAGTTGAAGAGGACTCCACGATGACAATTATAATATTTCTTGAAAAAAAGGTAAAAAAAATTTTTTACAAAATCATGAATTACTTAAAAATACGTCCCATTTTAGACGTTTACAAATTAAGAGTTGTTAAAAAGTGTTTTGTGTTTCGTTGTTTTATCGTTACTATAATTGGATACGGTTGGAAAATGCGGCACAATGGTAATGTCACCATTGTCACTATTTCATGTTATGTAGGCCCATAAAACCCCTTTCTGTTTTTGGCCCTTTTTTTAGTATTTTAAATTCTTTTTACAAACATTTTAATCTTTTCATATTTGTTGGATATTCATATGTTTGTATAATTTGAAAATATTAGTTACAAATTTTGAGGCAGAACACAATTTGCCATTTTCAATAATAGACCATCTTAGTATGTTGCCCAAAAATGGAATTACTGACTCCAACACTCTAAAGAAAATTTGTATAAACTGACAATGATAACTAACACCGAAAAATTTAGCAATACCAGTTCTCAACTAATTTTCCGCTGGTTGACGATTTTTTAGAGGACGGAGTGTATTAACGATGACCTGAAAGAGGAAACTATTATAACAATCCCCAAAACGCGAGACCTATTCGACTGTGAAAACTGGATAAGTTTAACTTTTTTGAATATGGTCAATAAAATGGTTGCGTATGTCATTACAAAGAGAATTGGATCTATATTGGAATCAGAGCTTCGAGCAGAACAGATGTGTTCAATAATTGCGTGAAATTAAGACGATCACTACCGCCCCCATGGGCCGTCGGAAATACAAAATCCTGTACCACTACCTGTCCAAATTTATTGTTATCTCTGGTTAATAAATTACACCTTGGTGAGCTGTCCAAACACAGTGTCACATCAGAATGTATTTTAGCCAAGAACGCTTAAGCCAGTAATACTGTTTTTTCGAGATACACACCAGTGACTACTGTTGAATGGCAACATTAAGTAAAAGTCGTATCAGAATATATGTGCCTTCCTCACATATATCAAGAACAGACCAAAAACTTATCTCCCAGCGTATCTTTTGGTGGCAACCACAGCCACTACGAATCCTTTCCCAAATCAGCACACAAACTCCAACTTTTCGTGGTGGACACGAAGTACTCACTTAAGAGTACATCAGCAATTAAACCCTTACTGAGCGTTAGAGCTGTAGGGCTTCGCTAGCGCCGTAGTACTAGATTAGAATTGAACTGTATTTCTACAGTCACACGGAAATGCAAGCATAAGCTCTTCAATCTCTAGAAAGATTTCGAAGAGTCGCCTCTTCTGTCATATTCAAACTAAAAGGAAGTTTAAGGTAATGCTAGACCTTTAGCTAGATACCGCGGGTTTGCTAAACACCTGTAGGTTTGAAAACCTGTCCCAAACCCCCCTGCGGGGCTTCGAGCAGAACAAGCGGGATTTCAACCAGGTAGATCGTGTGTTGACCAAGTAAATACCGTGAGAGTTATTGTTCAGCAATCTGTTGAATGCTCGTTGCCCTTATACGTAATTTTCAAAGGTTTCAAAAAGGCGTTCGACAAACTCTCTCATGAGACTCGCTTGCAAAGGGGTACCTCAGACGATCACCAAGCTGATTAAAAGACTGTACAGTCAGTCCACCAGCAGGGTACTTTCCGATCGAAAGCTCAGTAGCGCAATAGAAGTCAAGACCGCCGTTAGACAAGGCTGCGTAATGTCTACATTGCTTTTCAATATTATACTAGACGTTGTTATGTCAATGAGGGCTCCATAGACGCTTTGGGGATTTTGATTACGTTGACGACATCTTGCTACTGGCGTACGCATACAGCGACATATTTCAAAAACCGTTTACCGTCAAAAATAAAACAAAAATTCAGCTCCTATCACTAGCAACAACCGATTACTATTATATTTGTTTCAAAAACATTTTGTGCCAAAATAATAATTTTATAATTTTAATTGAAATTGGACTAATGAGAAGATTTACAGGACATTTACTATTTGCTATATATAAAAAAACCGAATTATTGTAGTGTTCGTTGCGTAAATTCGCAATGTGGCACAAAATAATGACGAAAAAATTGCAGCTGTCTTAATCAACATTGCCAAAAAACAATCAGAAAACCATTTTATTTCACTCCAAATGAAAAAAAGAAAAAAAAATTGTGTATTTTAAGTTCAATTATTTACATATGATTCTAATTTTAAAATTGTGCTTTTTCCCTTAAAAAATATATGTCAAATGTATTATTACATACTTTATGATATTCTCATAAAGTATTTTTTTTTTTAAAAAGTAAACTCAATAACTGAGGAGAAAAGCATATCCATATAGTACTATTTCGCTAATGCTTACTTAGCTCATCAGTGGATTTTTCCTAATTTTTGAATATAAACCCAAGATCTATATGTTTAAAATTCAACTAATTAATCGAGAATTTATGTGGAATACCAAAAAAAAGCACAATTTTAAAATTAGAATCATATATAAAGAGATATTCCCAAAATAAATTCAGTTAATATTCAATTATTTACTTTAAAAATTAAACAACTATTAAAATAAAAATTAACTTTACTTAATATATTAATATATTTGATAACTAAAATGAAAAACGTTAAGTCTGTACTAATTTGTTGGTCGGCGTATGAAATAGAAATAAATCTATCGGAGAGTTCGTCACGCACGACGAATTTCGTCGACGACAGTATTGTGTTAATTTTCATATGCACAAATGTTTTTTTATTTCTGAGGACGAGAGTTCTCAACGAAGAATTCGTCGTTCGCACAATTGTGTTCTTAGCATAAGGCAAATATTCAGCTCTATTGAATCCAAATAAAATCCTATTGTGTGGAATTGTTACAAGAGTTGACCTACTTCCATATGTTTTTATGTAAATATTATGGTAAGAAAAATCGTTTACAAAATTCAACCATCTGGCAAAGTAGCCTTCAAACAAGTGCGATTGTTTTTAATTCTGTTTTAGTGCTGTTGCCGCAACCAAACAACAAGCTTTTTTTGAGCAATAACAACAAAGAGGCAATTTCAAATTCTAAACAATTAGTCAAACGTTTGCATTTCAAGGTTTTCCAGTTTTTTTTTTTTGTTTTCTGTTTTCAGTATTTGTTTCGTACAATTTAAACTTTGAACATTTGAAATACTGAACGATTTGTCGGTTGGTTAACATGTGAAAATACAAACACAAAATAAAAACACTTATGCATACTTGTGTGTATGCATATTGTGTATATACAACATACATCCATGCACACATCCATACATCCATACATACATACATACATACATACATACATATATAAATAAGTATCTGTGTAAGAATTAGCAAGTCTTGACTTGAACGCGAAAGAAAAACAACTTATTAAATACGAACAAAGCCTTTGGTTTGTTATTTTCTGTAGATTGTACTGGGCTACATTATTTTAGAAATGGGAGCCAGACCGTTTGAAAAATTCACATGGAATTGACATATTGACATTTTACTAAATAATTTTTAGACATTTTGACAGTTTTAAGGAGAATGAGATGGTTGAATGAAATTAATAATTTTGAAATCAAATGTATGCATGTGTACGGCGTCTGCTAATAACAGCGTCCGAACTTTTTTTTTTATCTTGGACCAGCACTCCTACACATGCGATGCATTGTGCTGGAACTAGGAGAAAGGGATAGCGAGAGAGATGACAGTTGGTGAAAGTTTACTAGCTTTCGACTCTCCTATTGCACGTTCTTTCTTTTGGTGAATTGGTTACAGCTGAAGCCGCTACTGTTCAGTGACGAGATTTTTTTATGATTTAATCGGAAACTGGCGTTGAACCCAGGAAATTTTTGATTTTGTATTCAACTTGCGGACTACTTCAGCCATCGTCATCCTCTTTAATTTTAACTATAAATTCAAAGTTAATGACACAAAATTGTTAAACTGTTTAGAGGAAATTCGATGGTGTTGCCTCCGTAGCCTAGTGCATGAGCACTATCAATCTGGAGGTTGCGGGTTTGATTCTCGCCTAGACCATGGGTGGTTCTGCAGACAAGCTAAGAGGTTCTCCGAATGTGTGTTATTAAAAAAATTAAAGTGGAATTTTCTATGAAAATATGGAACAAATAATATTTAATAAATGAAAACCACGGCTACCTCTTATATAGCGTATTTCGTCACACTATTATTTGAGAATTTTTTCAAGAGCTCTGACTTTATTTCATTAACGACATGTGGATAATGTGGATCTACAATTACTGAAAATTCTAAATTTAAGAAGAGCTGTTGTCACATGATATAGGCTCTGGTGGAGAAGAAGAAGATTCTCATTACATTTGACAATATGTGGTTGCATCGACGCAAGGACGCACAGTTTGGATTGTTACTGGATATTGTTCGAAGACTCTTTAGGTGTAGTTCAGTCAATGAGCTTACAATGATAAGGGTCAGAAGACATACCGGAATTGGAGCTAACGATGAGCGGATAGACTCCAATAGACCAGTGCTCGGGGCATATCGCCTACGTATGCAATGGAACTAGAGATTGAGTCTTTCTCAACTCTGCAGTTGCGTGTTAATTATAAAGCAAAGTTTCAACGTCTCCGATGTGAATTTTGACGCATTTATTTATAACCTAAGGAGAGCATTTTATTTATTATTTTACTTCGCCGACGTTTTATTGCTCAATTTCTTTGTGATTCCACAATAATATGCGTCGGTGTGTAAGCATGCAGCATTAGGTCTTTCGAGCATTGAAATCGGCCCTGTTCTCTTGACCCTCTTGCCACGGAAGCCATTCTAGATATTTCATTAGGTGGAAGTCAAAAATGATATTTCAATAACTCGATGGTTTCGTGAGGTGAATGACAAATAGTGCCATCGTGTTGAAATTACAAGTTGTTGCATTTACCGCATTGATTTCTGGAAACAAAAATTCATTAAGCGTACGAGAATCATGTTCTCTACTCAGTCTTACAGGATGTCCAAAGAATTATGGACCGATGATGTCATGGCTCATAATACGCTGAAAACAGTATATGTTTATGGATGCAATGGAGTCCCATTTAGGTCTGTAATTGTCTTCGATTGTTTTCATATCATATTTGGCAATTCCGCTTGTTACATACGTTAATGTATGTATTTAACCAAAAATTAGGTTCATCATCAAACAAGATTTTTTGATGTCTTTGCTATGATGTACAAATGTACGTATGTATGTACTATTTCCTTTATTTTTCAATTTCATTACGAACTCAAAAGATTTAAAAAAATTCAAAACCGTTGAAATGACCTAAATTTTCACTGCCATTGAGTATGCTAAAACGTCTTTATGGATGTATGTACATTGTACAATATGTAATTACATAAATACATTTGCGCAAGATATGTACATATGTACATGTGTACGAGGGGTACTATTTATATTTCGAGAGCTGGCATCACTAATGTCAATAGATAATATCTGACAACACCAGATTGAAGTTTGACATTTTTTTTTCATAAACGTTCTGCAAACGTTTTGATGTACAAGTGTTATTTGATTTGTTTACATTGAGTGAAGAAAATTAATTTTACCAAAAAATATAAATTTCAAGAGAGGTGGATTATTTTTCACAAGTTTCTATTTGGATTATCTCAACAAGAATGTGTCGATGAACCCAGTTCTTTGAATTCAATCGTGGTCATAGTTCGATCGGTTACGAATAAAGAGCTGCCCTGAGTCTGTTTGATCGGTGACGGCGGCTCAAAGCCGGGAATCCATCAGCTAGCCGTTTTTTATATGGTTGATACAAAAAGTCGGTTTGAATATAAACGGGGTGCTTCGCACTATGTTATAACTCTTAAGATTCTTGTTAGATTTAGTGCAATAAAGTTTATTTCAAAGGAAAAATTAATTATTTCAATCATTTTATGTATTTACGTTAATCAAAATTAATTACCATTATTTATCTATGTTACGAAATTTCACATGTTTATACAAGAACTGCCAAAATATATTTGAGAATTACGAAATATACAAACAAAACAAACCAAATAGCTTCTTTAAAAATTTTCTTTATACTAACCGTGGTGCTGGAAAAGACATGTAGAAAATAGTGACAGGTGACGAATCATGGATATATGCGTATGAGCGGGAAAGAAAACAGCAATCGACGATGTGGATATTCCAAGACGCGCTAAATCCAATTAAAGTTGGTTGTGGAAGTACAGCAAAGGAAATGGTTGACTGTTTCTTCGGCCGAATGGCCACGGTTCCACTTGAGCAACGTATAACGGTCAATTCTGTGTGGTACACGACCATTTGTTTGCCGGAAGGAGAAATTTTTCGTCAAAGAGGTGAATTTTTGAGCAGTCAAAACATCGAATTGATGACTCGTCCTCCGTACAGTAGTGATTTGGCACCGAATGACTTCTTCTTGCTCCCGAATATCAAAAGTAATGAAGGAGAAATTGAAAAACTGCTATGAGAAATGCTTCGAACGAACGCAAAAGTGTACTGATCTTCTTAGGAAATATTTCGAAAAACCATAAAGCCGTTTTCATTTAAAAATGTGTATTATTATTTCCTATGCCCGAAATATAAATAGTACCCATCGTATGTCAGGTATATAGTGACTGTCAATTGTTAGTTAGTAAATTAGTAGTGTGTGAAAATTACACAGAAACTCTTAATGCCTCCATTCCATGAATTATTCATATACACACGCACACACAATCACTTGCATATGATGTGCAAGAAAAAATTAAGACCGTCAAATAGCGACGCAATACTGGCCCAGTGCCATTGTTATAGGAGTATGTATCTTGACATAAAATCATAAAATAAAGCTGTAAAGTAACAAAATGTCAACATGGAGATATAAAAAGTACACAAAATCAATTTCTACAACTTTAAAGAAATGAATGTCGTTAGAAACTGGTAACTGCTACTTGCTGGACTTGGATAACTTGTTTTCTACACAGTAAATGTGTCTATAAATGGACCTTGGTTTTCGATTATAATAAAATAGCCTATAAAATTATTTCCAATTACATTTAATTATATCTATATGCTACTCACAGCTCACTATGTTATATCTATTTATGTAGATACATAAGTATGCATGTGTGTTCATATATAAGGGGCATTTCACGAGAAGCGGACTAGAAAGGAAAAAGTCTGAAATTCATTTTCTTTTGTTTTAAAAGTAAATACTTTGTAGTTTTACTGCATATATATAAATATATGTACATACATACATAAACATGGAATAGGTGTTTGGATTTTGCTCACCTTCGAACACATTAGAGAGAGCCGATTTATACCTCTATTATGATTCAGAACTCAACTTAGTTGAGTTCTCAATGTTACAACTCAAATCAACTAATTTTTTGTATTGTGATTCACAACCACTTTTAGTTGTCTTCGCTAGTTATTGTCATGTCTTCGTTAAGTCGTTACTCGAATTATGAATTACAACTAATTGAACAGCTGATTGAAAGTTGAGTTGATTTAGGCTTGACATTGACAATTTGAGAGAAAGAGGACTTCAACCAAAAAAAGGACAATATTTTCTAAATAAAAATAATTTAAAAAACAGCACTATAAAATATAGAAATACAATTTTTCTTATAAAAATAGGGAAAACATCTATCAAATTATCAATTTTACTCAATTTGATGAAACACGTAAAACCATTATTGTAAACTCTGATAGTATTAATTATTTTATTGTCTTAGGTTGGAACTTATATTACAGCTGGGTCTCATATTAAATTGATTCTATTTCGTTCTCTCCTCAAAGATCGCGACTGGTTGACTCAAAGTTGATGTGTGTACGCCAACTCTGAGCATTTTGGGTCGTTTAAAAATCTTTATAGTCCTTGTTAGTAATATTTTCCAATGTTCTACGTATGCATTACACCGGAAATAGTTAGATAGTAAAAGTGTAGAGATGAAACAGGTGGTTGACGTATGGAGAGCTTAATTCTTGTACAATTATGCAGTTTAAATGCTGAGTTGCTGCGTGTGTCATGTTATGTTGTCGCATTAATTTTTAAGCTAAAGGAGTGATATTTTATTTATTACTTCGACAACATTTTCTTGCTCAAATACCGGCGAAAGAGGGTGCTGTTAGCACAGACACAATTAAAACATTTTTAGTCTGACCGGGTCTTGAGCCGTGGATTTGCACACAACAGCGAAGTAATTAAGTAGTGTAATAACAGTCTTTAGTCGGTTCAATACGTTAATTTTTGTCCAAAAGCATAAATTTGAGAGCCTGACAACACCAAATATTTTCAATAATGTTAAGGTCAGTAGATCAAGGAGGCCAGTCCTTATATTTTGGTCCTTCAACCATGACTTCACCACCTGATCAGTGTGGATTGGAGCATTGTCATGATGAAAAGTCCACGGCACTTTCCAAAAAAGTTGCTGAAGTATAGAAAAGCTTGTTGCAACACTTCAATATAGAAAAATACATGAATATCCTTTAATTCTGAAGGAAAACTACACAAGAAATAAATAATAAAAATATTTCACAGAAAAATTGTTAAACTAAATATATTGGCCCATCTCTGGACAGATATTAGGGCATATCGTACGTTTAATATTATCCACGTACACCACATTTGTAAAATTACGAACTATTAGAAAATATACATACAAACAATATTTTTCTTTTGTTTTTTAAATACAAACTTACATAAGTTAAGACCATAGCGCAGCTACCAGTGTTAGTGGAACTGGTACTAGTACCAGTAGTCATACAACTAATACCACACCTTTTTATTTGACTATACATTACTTTTTTGCCTTTCTGTTGTTTTCTGGTCGCAAATAGAATTCAAGTTTTAAAGAAACACAATTTAAAAAAAAAAAAACCAAAAACTGAAATAAAAAGTGGGATTGTGTCAGCAGGCCAGAAACGACAAGTAAAAATTAACAAAATGTGTAAAAAGCACTCAAACAAGTTTATTTATTTATTTTTCTTTTTGGAGGAACTATTCGTACTACTCTTGACAGCAAAACACACTTTCATACATACGAGTGCTGCATACATATAAACATATATTTTAAACGTGAGAGTGGTAAAGATTTGTATAAATTTAATGTTACCAGATGTACTTTCAGTGTCTAAATAAAATTTATCGCAATAAAAACATCGAGCTGTATGTAATGTAATGGTATACAGACGATCTATCGAGCATTAAGCACACTTATAAAATGCACCAGTTTCTTCTGGGAAAGAGTCCGTAACTAGTCATCCACTTGAACTTGTCCAAGAATCTCCTTCTCCTATACGCCATCCCCGGACAGTTGGGAATAAGACGTTCAATAGGCTCCTCATCCTCACAGCATAACCTGTAAATGCTCGTGGTCTTATACAAATGCCCCTTTCAGATGAAATAGGCCGTAATAGCGCCCGTGAGTAAACGGATGCGATTCCTCTCCAGTCTATGAGCCATCTTGGCTCTCTTCGTTGTTCCAATATTCGATCCCCTGGATCTTAACACAGTCCGACGCCCTCTTTTACAGATCGTTTCCACTGAAATTGCTCCCATTTTCGCCCATTGTCATAGACCTTATCTTTCACGTAGCCTAAAGGGCCAAATATGTGTTTGTACAACCCTCTTGTGTAATCTATGACCCCGTTTACATGTTTGCCAACCGGCTTGTACAAAATCAAAAATTTTAGATATTTCGGCTGACATATTAACTGAATTTTATTTTGGGAATATTTATTTATATATACGATTCTAATTGTGCTTTTTCCCTTATAAACTATATGTGAAATTTATTATTACATACCTTATGATATTCTCATACAGTATGAAAAATATCATAAAGCATTTTATTACAAAAGTAACTCAAAAATTGAGGAGGAAAGCATATCCATATAGTACTATTTCGCTAACGCTTACTTAGCTCATCAGTGGATTTTTCCCAACGTCATTTTCTGACATTTTCTTTTTTTATCAAGCCGCTATGTGTCGTGTAGTGGGAACTTCTTTCATTTCCAACAAGATTTTAATAGTGTGATATTTTTTTTGCAAGCCGTTCATATTAGAATTTATAGAAATATATAAAAGTTTACCATCATTATGGTAAAAAGAATATAGCAACAGAATAATAAAAAGCAAAGATTGTGATGTTTTAGTTGGAAAACTAAAATTAAAAAAGAAAATTGCGGCAGTATACTCAACGTCTGAATTCATCGAAAACCCGAAAAATCTTTTCTTGTATAAGTCACTTTTGTGTAGTCTATGGGCAAAGGAGAAAAGTATGTTTGTTACGCCGCCTGTGTAGTTTATTTGGCCCTTAAAGGTGTTAATTTATCGCAAAACGGTGGTTGGTAGGCGGGTGTTCTGGTGTTAAGTGAAATTTAAAATCTTTAAAAATGGAGTAATGATGAAAAATTGCGTTTTATGTCGTTTTTATTAAGCCCAAGTCAACAGATCGACGAGAAATTGACTAACATGTATTTGACTCCAGAGTATGGACTACAACAGCAATATTCTCAGTTGTAGTGAATTTTAATAATTGAAATGTCTTGTTGAAGAGTATATCAATCATATCTCAATAGTGCAGCTTTTAATTGTCATATGTCAAGCAATTACAGTTTGAGTTATAAAAGGGCGGACTATTGCAAATCAAACGTCTTACTGGAACAGCTGGATTTTGAGCGTCTCAAACGAAATTTTCACACAAAACTTCAAAAATTAAATTTTTTGAAACTGAGCAGCTCAAGTTGAACATCTCTCATAAGCGGACATCTTTCAAAATAGGGTAGGGCCAATTAGGGCTGCTTTCACTGTAACTAATATTGGCAGGCGACCACTTTTTAATATTGTTCTGATTGTGACAAGAAATCATATCTTTTCGTTGCAATCGTTTTCTCTTAAAATTCGACAATGGATTTAGTAGTGCAAATTAGCACAAGACTAGGAAATCTGAGTTTTATGTATTTTATTGTTGTGTTATTTCATAATACAGCACATTTTCCAGATTTGTTACATCTGCAACGTTAACACCGTTTGCAAGAAAGTTCCGTGTGCTTAACTTTTTCAAATTCTTGACGTTTCCGTGATATGAAAAATTAATGTTTTCTTTACACGTTGCATATATGTATATATGACATATGTATATTAGGGTGGGTAAATTTTTGTGGTCAACAGGTGTATAGCGAAATCGAAATTTGCTTAAAATTCTAAGAAAATTACCAGAATAAATGATGGGTCTAAAATCAAAACCTAACTCCCGGCGAAAGACATAAAAATTTACACTTGGAAACACAAAAATAAAATAAAAGAAAAAATTATCCAAAAAAGTTAAGAAGCACTCAAATTTGTTCTGTGGCGTGACTGCTGCTTAACTTTTCCCTATTTCTAATTTATTCGCGTCTTAACTTTTTCAAACTTCTACAAAATTATACTTCAAAGTAGACACAGTACTAAACTAAATATTAATTAAAGAGGGAAGGGGAATGGAAAAGCGTACAACAAACATATGTATATGAAACTTAATAAAAATGAGAAAGAAGGAGTGCATAAAACATAAAAACCTGCCAAACAATAGTTTCATAGTATGGACATGAATATAGTTTCAAATGTGAATGTAAGAAAGTTTCTGCAGCGAATTTTGCATACTCTGAAAGGGGGTTAGCTGTCTCTAAAATTCAATCACGCCAGCTTTCAGCTTTTTGTTCACGGCGAATTTAAAGTTACGGAAATTTTTCCTCGAAAAAATTGTTTTCCGTGGGATTGAAATTTTGTCCAAATGTTCCTGATTGTGCATAATTAAAAATATAGACATCTGGCAATATTTTTTTTCATATTAAAAACCATCTTAAAATCTTCCATTATTCTTGTAGTCAGCCAAAGCTTAATGTATGTACAAATAGACGAGAAATGCAAATATTAACCAAAAGTAACATGGGATTGAAACAACTTTTACCTAAAATAGTTCTTCTTTTTGGCCATCTACGTCTTTTTCATCGTTATCAGCAACATCGGAGCGAGTGAATGTTGTTTGTATTAAGTTTGTATGTATGTCTGTCTATTTATTCTGTTGGTCGTTAGAGAGTTAAAGCACATTCATTCTACACAAAAATCAGTTAGTACGTTGTTGATATTTGCCAGCAAATCGTCAAAAAGTAAAAAAAAACAAAATACAACTTGAAAACGACTTAACTAACAGCAACCAGTTTATAAATATTGTTTGGCATTAAAATTCAAATATTCTGCCGTTTGAGCTGCCATCCAACATTTCAAGAAACTTTAACTCACTCATTTGTAACTGGATTTTGTGCTTACGCACCATGATTGCCTTTGTGTTTGTGTCAGAATGTTAAGTTTGCATGTGTACGTTTTTGTGCCATAGCTCGAAGTATCACAGAGTTGCTTGTTTGCCAACACAATAAAGTTTCTACTTTTCTTTTTCTGGCGGTAGATTTTAATTTTACACGAACTCGTAACCGTTTCAGGTACCCTACCCTATGAAAAGTATTTCCAACTATTTACGTAAATTGCATATTTACAAAAGAGACTCTAAGATAAAAATATATTGATTTCGAAGCTACGGCCAGGTTATGCAAATAATCACCCCTATCGTGAATACCTTTTCCCGCTAAATATATTCCCTTCTCACAAAATTGCAATCACGAAACAGTTCCCATCAATGCTAAACAAAATTCCCTTCTATTCTATTCTATTTTCCCTTTGATTTATTTACTTTATTTATGCTGGGGAATTGCATACAAAATATAAATAAATTCTTCTTTCTATTAGATATTTTGGTAAATATATATTTTTTTATATCGAAACCAGTTATTATTAATATAATATAAGTAAAATACAAACCCACAGACCAATTGAGTGTGTTTTGGACAATTATACAAAATTATGGCGGCAGAGTTTTGGACTCCGCTTACGAATTAACTTAAACCGCTAGTACATTATAGTTCCAAGCCAAATTTTTGGGGTACTCTGTTTTAATTTATTTTTTAAATTCTTTAATTTTCACACTTTTCTTAATTCTTGCATTCGTGTGGTCATGAGTTCCATGCAATACTTTTTATGTGGGGGACGAATTCATTGAGCCCTGAATATTTAAAAAAAAACACCACTTAAAAACTTGTAAACCAACGAATGTTAAATTTTGTACGAGTATTAAATATAAATTGGTATGATTTTTAATTAATTCTTGTTTTTCAAATCTTCTTCTATTTTGCACATTCAGTGAGAATGATAACGGGTGTAAAATTCCACATCAATTTCATGATACCAATTTTCACAATGGGTGCAAATATAAATTTTTATTTATAACCCTAGACACAAACCAACAAGTGTAACAGAGCTCTGTTAACGCTTCAACATCGGAATATTAAACAATTATAACTAAGATTTTTACTTTAAAAGTTGAAAATAAACACATTAAAAAGCAAAAACACAATAAAAAAAATGTATCGGGATGATTTCTGGAAGTGTCCAATGAATGCCCAAGCTTGTTTGTTTTTTTTTAAATTATAAGAATAATTTGAAAAAATCCCATTAAAGGACAAAAGTCCTTTAACCCACTTCAAAATGTGTTTTTTTAATATTCTAAAGTTTCTAAAAAAAAAACATAGTGGCAAAGATTTACAACGATTGGGCATACATTTTGACACTTTCTTATATTTTTATTATATTTTTGCTTTTTAATGATTTTATTTTAAAATTTTTAAAAATCTTAATTATATTATTAATTGACCTTAATTATTAAAAAAAAAATCGTTTTTTAATTTAAATATTGCTTGCTTAATATTGCGCGTTAACAGGCCTCTGTTAAACTTCTTGGTTTGTGTCTAGGGTTATACATTTTAAAATTTAACTTGACGCACATATTTTCACCTCGACGGGAATGAAAATTTCATGGCAGCAAAAATGCCACGTCTTATTCACGATAGCGGTGAATATATCGTCATTTGATTTCAAAAAAGCCCTAAGCCCAAATCGAATTTTCTATTGATTATGATGCACAGTATCAAAATATCTTCCTGCCAAATTTTACACGCCTACAATTAGAAAGAACTAGAGTATGCACTTAATTATTCGACTTTTGCTTTTGTTCGCGTAGGGAGTTAATCGATTTTGAATTTTAAATATTGTTCAATGAATCAAATGAGGTTATAAAATTATTCGAATAACTCGACTAATTAAAATAATTTTCAAATAATTTTATCCAATGCAAAAAAAAACACGTGTATTTGGTTTGATATTTTTTAATATATAAAATTCTCGTGTCGCGGTGTTTGTAGTTAAACTCCTCCGAAACCGCTAGACCGATTGTCATGAAATTTTGTATGCATATAGGGTAGATCTTAGAATCGGACAACATCTATTTTTTATCCCCCTAAAATTAACCACGCCCACTTTACTCCTACTATTTTTTTACCTACTTTTTCCTTTTTTGCAATATGGGTATCAAATGAAAGGGTATGATGAGGAGATTTTAAAAAGTTTATCATCAACCTAAGTCCAATATGGCGACTGACCCTAAAGGGATGAGAACGAAGCCGGTCTCCTGTTTTACTCACTATACAGTTGATAGTAAGAATATTAATAATTATTTATAATGTTTAGATAGCTATCAAGAATTGTAATTTAAGATATATTTGTTACTTTGATAAAGATTAATTTATTAACCTAAATAAAGCATACTTTCATTGTCTACAACGCTTTCGTTTATAAGTAAATCCCCGCACACTTATTTTTTTTTTGCCGTTTGCCGGGTCAGCTAAAAACAGCAAAACTTATTTTTTTTCTCATTAGTAAACAGATTCCGTGCGAAGCCGGTACGGTCAGCTAGTTTTTTTATATAAAAATAGAAAAAAACAACACAAAAATGTAGTTAAAAATAAAAGGACAACTCATTTGTACTACGTACACTGCTTATTTTTAAAGTAAAAAAAAAGTAAATATGTATACTAAAATATATGTCTAAAGAAGAATAATAATGTTTAGTTTCTTCTTCGACACTATTGTACTTCCGTTTACTGCCAGGCCCGCGTTATCGACTCCAGGGCCGTTCATATTAAAACATTTTTCTGTTATTTCTGTGCCACAGCACCTTCCTTCCTCTATATTTCAGCAATAAAACGTTGGCGAAGTAAAGAAATAAATAAAATGCATCCCCTTACCTTAAAAATAATTCGCAAAAATTTATACCAGATACGCAGCATATAATTAACACGCAATTACAGAATTGTGAAACTCTATCCAACTACCACTTTCACCACATGTATATTCTCTACACTATCCCCCTATCTATCTACTAGTTCTAGTGCATTGCGTTGCATATATAGGGGATATCGGCTTAGCACTGGCCCAAACTAATATAATTGGAACTTTACGGGAGAACGAAAAAATATTACAGGAACTGCTATTATTGCAATGCAATTATTAAATCGTAAATGCTAGCGAAAGCCATATTTTTGACGCTATTGTACTAAATTTCCGTGATAAGCTGTATTTGTGCGAAATGAATAGGAATCACTAAAAAAAGTTTGAAGAAATTACTTTCTATATAATGCAATCGATATATTTTTAACTTTCAAAAATAGGACCAAGGGAGGGCAGAGACACTTTATGCCTTTTCGAAAATATCGAATTGATTGTGATGAACGTGAACGAAGTTACGGGTAAAAGACAGAACAATGTTTGTCGGACCAGCTCAGTTCAGTAACAAAAATACAAATACTTATTGTTGTCTCAATTCTTTTTGACGATAAAATACGAGTAAATAATTAATAAAAAAAAAAATAGAAAAAAACTATGCAATCTAATCTAAATAAGTGAAGCCACAGCCAGCTGACCTCATTCCCTTAATTGTTGAAAAAATAAGAAAATTGTGGAAATACTTAGATAATTCGACAGCGTATACGTACGAACATATGAAAAAAAATTATGTAAAGAAATCTTTTACATACTCTTTCATTTTATTTACATTTGTATTTGTATGTATGCAGAATACAGCGATAGCTTATTTTATTTTGAACAGCTGAACAATTTCCAACTTTCAAGCGAGCAAATATGCCAGAGGAAATTTACGTTATCAGTTTTCATACTGCCCATTAAGGAGAATTGGTATTTAAGTTGGTATTTCAAGTTTTAATTTGTTGTGAACGTCAATTCCATTATACATAATACATATTTCCCATTTTCCTAATTGCTCGCAAATTTTCCTCAATTTTGTGATATGAAAGTTTTTTTGCATGCTTTTTCCCCTATTAAAGTTAAGATTATCTGATGTATGAATTTTTAGTTTTTTCAAACAACATACGAAGAATGACGATGCGACGTATGTACATACTATGCACATATCTTCTTTAGCAAATATATGGGCATTTCCATAGTCACATTTGTGACAGCCGCAAGTTTCAATTAGATGAAACAAGAGGAAAACTTTAATGGCTTTGTTAATTAATTGTGTTTCTTTTTATCTTGGACCAGCCCTCAGGAGCTGACCCCTACCCATGCGATGCATTGTGCTGGAACTATATGAAAGGGATAGTGAGCGAGATGGCAGGAGGTGAGGCTTCACTATCTTACAACTCTGTTTTTGCCCGTTCTTTATTTATAGCAGTGCTGAAGCCCCCCTAATGTCAAGGAGACGTATTAAATTTAGAAGCTTCCTTTTACTAGCCTTTTTAGTAATTATTTTACATCGCCTGTGCTACATAATACCGAGATTGCTTGTGGATTGGATACAGCCTTGGATTATTGGATTGGATATGCCTTCGCCACTAAAACCTTCCCACAACAACTGACACAATAGCACTAATACACATCAGAAAAATGCCAGTGTTTTTATGATTTAGTCCGAAACAGGGGTTGAACCCATGAAATTTTTGGTTTGGTGTGGAACTTAGGAAGCTCTATATAAACAATCGAACTTCGAGGTTTTGTGATATAAACATTTAAATAGGGTAACGTAACGTAACGTAGAATTTGTTATTTTCTTTATCTAAGAAGCACAAAACTGTGCGAATTTCTCCACTTTCTTCTTTAGAAACGTTATGCGATATTATTTTGAATATTCACAGATTGTTACACAAGATTTATGTATAGACGAACTTTGTGTGATTTTCTTTTGCTAACGATAGTTTGAAACGTTACGTTATACAGCGTAACGTGACATAAATTTCTTACATGTATTATCAGATAAATATTTATATTGTCAACGCTGCCCATAAATATTAAAGGGCCTTTTACATTGTAATACTGAGTAATACGACATGTCAAAAACTTAAATCAAATGGGAAAGTATAGTAATCTAAAAACAATATGTTATGAGTCTGACCAAAATAAGGATGACAATTCGACAGACGTATGGCTCTCTAGATTTTTTAAAAATTGTCAAAAAGCTTATACTTTTCATTTAATCAGGGATGTGTTTTTGTGTAAGCAACCAAAGAAAATAACAAAACAACAAAAAAGTTAACTGCTTCCAAACCGGTTTTGTTCTTACTATACTTATACTCTTTTTTTATTTCAAGTGTGATAATATAAAAGCAAAATGTAATATTACGTTAGATTTTGTAGCAGTCGCACCCAAATCTTATTAGATTTCTCTCTCACAAAGTATTCTGAAAGTCGTAAGACTTGTATTATAGTGTAAAAGGGCCTTAAGAGAAACAATGTTTAATATCGAATCTGGCAACTTTTGCCGTAAAACAATCCGACAGCTGTGTGAAATGACAATTTCTGTTGGCAGGTAAATTTTGTTGTCGGACAACTGTGTGACAATGAAATTGACAGGTGTTCTTACAATGGTCTCTACTGACAATTTTTCATTGGCAGTACATTGCCATATCTTACTATATTGTAATATCTAACAATTGTGTGTACATATGAATCTTTACACGTCATATAAAAACGGTTGTATGGTTGTATGTACATACATACGTATGTCTGGCTGTACAATAAGGGTATAACCAAATTTTGGCCCTAGCACTACGCGGTAGCGAATATTGTGTTATTTACGAAAACAATTTTTCTGGGTCGTTTGAAACTAAAAACATCACCCACAAAAGCGATTTTCTTTCCGAAGCAGCTAAAGATGAAATCTTCCAATTATAATTTTTTGGGTTGGCGTTTTGCCTAATTGATGTAGCGGAACGACAATATCTGGAATATTTCTACCCATCGTTGTGCTATCTTTAAATTTGGTCAATGCCTTTACCCACTTTGTAGCATTTTTCAAAAAACACTTAGGGCCATTATTACAACTAAGCAATAAAGTTACTGATAGCTAAAATTAACATTAGGTAAAATGTATAATAAAGTGACCTTTAACTTGTGTTCATTATTACAACTGTTCGATAAAATAAAATTAATATTTTTAAAAATATGGCAGTACCAGAGTAAATACCGACTACTTTTCACAAACATAAAAAGCTACTGGCAACGACAAGGTTTTATTTTATTCTTTATTTAAAAATTAATTGGTATACATTTATACTTTCCGAAACTAATTATTTGTCCGATAGCATCCCAACTTTAGCTATTGGCCAATTATAATAATGGGCCTTAAACGACTTCTTTTAAAACCCATTATTTTGAAGTATTAAACACAAACACGGAATATTAATAACACGTTATTATACAATATTCAACAAAAAACTATAAGATAATAATATTTTTTTAAATAGATCTTTACAAATTAAAAATCTAATAATTTGATAAAAAAAAACTGTGAGTTTTTGGCTAAATGTATAAGTACAAATAAAAATAAAAAAAAAATAATTCTCCAACTTTACCGCGTTTTGTGGCTGAACTTTTTTGAAGACCGCGAAAAATTAATACAATTTTTTTTAATAGTTTTCAATAGACTATTCAACAATGCTAGTAGGGCCATTTTGATATTTGAAAAAAATGGGAATAAGTTATGCCCCTACTGTACATGCAATCATCCGTAAAACACACATACATATGCATGTACGAGTATGTGTGAATATCCATGATGAAGCTGTATTAATAAAGAACAAAAACGAATTACTTCGAGTCGAGCATTGCGCATCAAACATAAAGTTGCTTAAATCTTCTGTAGTACGTATCACGTTCAAACTGTTGTAGGTCAGCAATAACGCAATAGCAAGAATAATGAGAAGAAAAGCCAAATGAAAACTAAATGCGTAGCTTTTAATTTTTTTTTTTCTTTTGTGATTTGACTTGAAACATTATTTGGGTTAACAAAAGCCAAAGGAAAATGCCATTTTACAACACTTAGTTACACAAATGTAGTCACGCATTTCCTTTACGCCCATATTAATTATGCGTATGTTTTCTTTTTCTCTTTATACTCTTTTATACGAAATTATGCTTTGGATATGTTTAACAATGTATGTAAAAACATTCTATAAATTCGTAAATTCCAAAAGAAGATCGAGTTCGTTTCCTTCTGTGATGAATTACCATGATATTGAATCCGATAATGATGTTGCAATCTGTGATTTGTTTGCGGATTTCTTCTCGTCCACATATTCTGATGTCAAGATTGCTGATTCAGATTCTCATCCACTATCTGAATTACCATATCCACCTGTTTCAATACCACTTCTTGATGAACTTACCGTAGTTAATACCTTAAAAAAACTGAAATTTTCATTTAACTGTGGTCCTGACCGAATACCGAGTTGTCTGTTAGTTAGATGTGCTGAAGCTTTATCGACCCCACTAACTCTTATTTTCAATGAATCAATAAGGACTGGATGTTTTCCGCAGGTTTGGAAAACCTCTTTCATAATTCCATTATACAAAAATGGTAGTAAAAATAATATCGAAAACTACAGAGGCATTGCTAAACTGAGCACTCTACCGAAGCTTTTTGAAAAAATTAGTACTGACATTCTTTCTCATCAAGTATCATCTGTATTGTCTCCTTTCCAACATGGGTTTCGTAAAGGTTGTTCAACTGTTACAAATCTTATGCAGTTAACATCACTTGTTCATCGTGGTTTTAGACAACAAGAGCAAACTGATGTTATTTATACCGACTTTAGCAAGGCGTTCGATAAGGTTAATCACGAAATACTTTTGAAAAAGCTTGACTCAATGGGATTTACATTAAACTGTCTTAAGTGGATAAAATCGTACTTGACTGATAGAACTCAAAATGTTCATTTTAAAAACTGTTATTCTAAGCCGATTGCTGTATTGTCTGGTGTGCCGCAGGGTAGCCATTTAGGGCCGCTCTTGTTTTCTTTATTTATAAATGATCTACCGAAAATATTGAAGTTTTGTCATGTCTTAATGTATGCTGACGACGTCAAAATTTTCTTAAGCTATAGAAAATATGCTGATCATCACTACCTACAGGAGGACTTAGATGCATTTAGCTCTTGGTGTAATCGTAATTTGATGGAATTAAATCATAAAAAGTGTAAATGTATGAGCTTCTTCCGTGGACGTAACTTAAGCGTAAAATATATTTTAAATGGTTACTCGCTAGACAATTTAAATATTATTTCCGACCTTGGCATTCTACTTGATTCCAAGTTAAATTTTATACAACATATCTCTTCTACTGTTGCTAAAGCACGCGGTCTTCTTGGATTTATAAAACGATGGGCAAAGGAGTTCTCCGACCCGTACATTACAAAGCAATTGTACACATCTCTGGTAAGACCTGTTCTTGAATACGGCTCAATAATTTGGGATCCAACGTATATGGTTCATATCAATAGTATTGAATCCGTTCAAAAGCAGTTTCTTTTATTTGGTCTACGTGGGCTTCGCTGGAATCCGTTGGATCTCCCACCTTATACTAGCAGACTTGCCTTGATAAAGCTGCCGACCCTTAAGAGTCGCAGGACTATGCTTAATGTTACTTTTGTTTTAAATTTGCTAAAAGGAAATGTTTGTTCTGAATTTTTGATTAGCAATATCTTTATTAATGTTCCTTCACGATTTACACGTCATTACTATCCGCTTGCAGTTAAAGTTTTCAGAGTAAATTATGCTAATTCGGAACCATTGTTAAGAATTTGTAAGCAATTTAATAAATTGTATAACCATATTGATTATTCGCTTAATGTTGATAGTGTCAAATCTAGTTTAATTGTATTTTTAAACTCTTAATTATGTACTGTATATCATTATATCATTTGTAAGGATCATGAATCCATAGATGTATGTAAATAAAGTAAATAAATAACATAACTTACTTAACCAGTTACACTGAGTACTGTAAAAAAAAAAAAAAAAAAAAAAAAAAAATTACTTTGTTATTTGTGCGATACTTGGTACAGTGAAACTATTCGTAATAATGTATGTACACCCAGTCCTGTTTTTACACGCTACATCGTTCCAAGGAGCACCGTCCAAAAAAAAAAAACACCACATATGTATGTATTTATGTGATTGTAAATACATACATATGAGATTAATTCAACCTTTTTCAAGGGCCTAAAAATTTATAAGTCCCCGTCCATATTGTGAAACATTTGCTGCAAAACTTTTTTGAATTCTCTTTTGAAGCTTCAGCAGTGTCCATACATGAAACTTTTGCTTCATGTTTCGTATTTTTTATTCCTCCCTTCTATCTTCTTTCTTTAATTTTTTTTGACATTTCTCAATACCGAATGTAAATATAAAATAACTACCCTGTGATAGGTGTGAATATTTTTTTTTGGATACACATTTGAAGCACAAGGTATAATTTGAAGCAAAATGGACGCTAAGAAGAAAAATTATATAATAATTTTTATATAATTTTATATTTTTTTTTTAAATTTTTGATTATATTTCACAAAAAATTAACAATAAAACAGGGTAGCTATTATTATGATAGAAGTTAACAGTATACCAAACGAAAAGAAATAAAATGAAACGTCAAATACATCTCATCTCAAAAGATGCAAATAAGAAATTCAACAAAAGCTGCATGTACATGAAACAGCGTACATACTTCCACTCCTCTTCCCCTTCTCGTCAACAAACTCAAAAGTTTTGCAGCAAATGTTTCACAATATGGACGGGGACTAATTCTCTGAAACACATAAACATTTTGATGCTTTTTGTTCGAACTGTGTTGCTTTCATTTAATTTTGAATTTTTGGACTTAAAATCGGAAAAATAATTATTTTTTTTTCTACTTGCATTAAATATAAATACAAGTATGACTATGGACTAGAATTGGTTGTATTAGCTCGTTGAAGCTTTTTACTTCGGCTCAGTCGCTCTTCTAGTCTTTTTATTTATTTTGCTCATCTACTCAGTAGCTCCCCTGCTCAGTAGCTCACTTGATCATTAGCTCACTTGCTTAGTAGCTCTATCTGACCTAGTCCGGATTGCAGATGTTAATTTTTGCTTTGTTTTTTTTTACTATAAATATACAGTCAAACCGCGATAATTGGTATGCCGTTAATTCGAAATAAGCGACTGGTCCTTAGAGAAAAATCTTTAATACCTAAAAATTGCATACATTTTGGTCTCCTCGCTAATTCTTTTTTAAGCAGTTCAAAATCTAAAGAAACCTCTACAAATCGTAATTAATTGTTAAAAACCTCTTATAATTCGCACTGAAATGCAATGAGAGAAAAAATAAAATTACAGAAGCAATGTTTTTCAATAGCTTTTTTTTTAACAATAATCCGAATTTTTGTGTTTATTTCGATTAGTAAAAAAGACCATACTTTTAGCAATTGATAATGGAGAAAAGAAAATTGAAGTTGCCAAACGATATACTAGTATCCCTCCTTCAACGCTTTCATCAATTTTGGAAAAAGATCATCTTTGTGTAGTAAAGTAAAACGAGAAGAAGAAGCTGAATAACTAGAACTGTATGAGTAGTACCTGCCCACCTATACAAACAACAACAACTAAGTAAAAACAATTGTAAATTTATTTTTTGATATAAAGAATATTTCATTGAATTGATTAAATACTTTCATTGTATTTATGTAATTTTAATTTGTATCTTTAAGACATCATAAAATTACAAATATAAAACATTTTGAAACAAAATAACTGGTAATTTTATTAGCTTCAGAAAATCGTATACATTACGTAGAAAGAAATCATGCGGCTTAATTATATTTTATCATAAATTTATTAAAAATAAAACTCGTTTAGGCTGCGAAAATATATTTATTGATGAACTATGAAAAACGAATGAAGAGTAGAAGTTGTAAGATTTCATGTATCTGATGTCATTTTTCATTGTACTAATGCAAACTTTCATACTTATAATGAAGAAAATTATATGAAAGCTTTTCATTATTTTAAGGGTTTTCTGGGTTTTCTGGGTTTTCTTGTTAATTTGACGTCTCGATAATTTGAACTTTTTCTTTTGTCCCTTGCAGTGTCAAATTATAGAGATTTGTCTGTATTGCGATAAATTCTTCAGGACGGATAATGAGAAAACTTATTTGTCTTTACATTGCAATGAGACCCACTATGATATGTGGCACAGTCACTTTCATAAAACTTCTTTTAAAATTTATGCGGAATTGCTAATCACATTGAAGATAATGAATTGCATGAAACAGCAGAACTAAAACAGAAAAAGACAAAAGTAAAAAGCGAATAACGATAAGACAAGACATTAAAAAAATGTCAAACTGGAGGGAAAAAACGTTTTACTTACCGGTATAGTGGTATTTATTAAAAACTACTTTCTATATTGATAAGTTTTACCAAAACATTTTCGAAATGCAAAATTTGTAAAGAAATGAAAAAATTTAAATATACCTACTAATTCTTATTTGAAATTTTCCTTAAATATCTAAACCATCAGCAACAAAATTATAGAAAATTCTATAAGAACAAGAAATGTTTAAAATTTTCCAAAAAACCGCAAATTCAACATTTATCCAGTAATAAATTTTATTAAAACAAAAAAAAAAAGAATAGACAAATTTTATACGAAAATAGCTGGAATATTTTGGATTTGGATTTTGGATTCACGTTAATGGTTATAAAGTTACAAAAATCTATCTTATCTATCTATCAAAAGCTCTGTATAATCAAATCTTGGATCCAGGTTAATACAGATTTAAGCACAGCAAAGCTAATTTTCCTCTCGAAACGAATACAGAAATTCAAATAACTTTATTCTGATTCATAAGAATAATACTTTAGCCCAGTATTTGACATTCGACGAATTTATCAATTCGCCTTGCGACAACCTTGTATGAATAAACCTTGGTCCGGTACAGAGGTTCGTGTACTACACAATCTGCATGCCAACAATCTTCGTACGTCCGTCTGTCTTGAAATTTCCCGAATGTAAAAGGAGACTTAAGAACGTGAAATAAAGCCGCCAAACCACATATATTTTTATTTTTTTTTTAACGCACTGCTTTCGTAAGGGGAAATCGAAAAATAATTTTGTTACGACAAATATCGACAAGTATCTTGCCTATCGCCATTTTAAAATTTTCTTCGCTAAAAGGAATTTTATATCGCCTCGCTTCACAAAATGTTGACATACAAAAGTGCCTTCACATTGAAGTTGTAATGATAGAAACTCGCTCGCTTTTAAAAGATTTTAAGATTTGAGGACTTTTTTCAACTTTTCTGGTTTTTTTTTTTTTTTTTTTTTTTTTGGATCACAACTATGTATGTATATACTCGTATAGTGTCTAATCTAATATCTATCTAAAAGCAAAACTACTAAGACGAACTACACATATTCTTCAACTACATTCAGGTATTCACATTTATCCATGTATGCACTGTACATACCACTTTGTTTCTATTCGTATGGACTAGTTTTGAAAGGGGGGCGGTGGCATGTGATAAACATGTATGTATGTGCATTTACATGTTTTACTGCATATTACGTGTATAGAAGAAGAAAACATATACAGAAACACACTTTCAATGGATTTATTTACCATAAAGTGGAAAAAGCAAAAAAAAAATCTCTATAAAAAACATAAACGCTGCTACAACGACGACAACAAATGCAATGTTGATGTGCGCCAATAACCCAGTTTTGAAAATGCATTTTTTATGTGAAGTTACGATTGCTGTACGCGTTTGTTGTTGTAGTTGATTATAATTACTATTGTGGTTTTTCTTCTTTTCACACCCTTTACCATGACTATAAATTCGTCATTCCGTTTGTAACGTACACAATATTCAGTTGCATACATACGAATGTATGTATATTGTATGTATGTATGTATGGATATTAATTGGGTCATATGAATATATGGTGTTGATGCGCCTAATTTAGTGCACATTAATTCAATTGAGAGGGTCGATTTCAATGTTCGCGCGACCAAATGCTACACGTTAATACATCGGCGCATACTCGATTCCGTTGCTTCATTCATGTGCAATTATGGATGCTATAAATGTTGGGGGATCAGAAGCTTTTCATCTTCTTGGCAAGAAAATTCAATGTGTTATACGATGAACTGAGCAAAACTTTCAAGTCTCAAAAGAAACATTCTAGTGAATTGGCTTTTTAAGACGGTTTAAGACATACTACATCCGATCGTAAGTTTTTTTTTTATCTTGGACCAGCACTCAGGAGATGACCCGCACAAAGGAATGGTAGGAGAAATGATAGAAAGTGAGCCTTCACTATTTCACAATACCGACGAAAGAGGGCGTTCTGATGTGCCTGTGGATTGGATACGGCTGAAGCCGTTACTGTTCAGTAACCAGTAATTATGCCTTCGCCACTGGAACCTTGCGACAACAACTGACACAAAGCCACACAAATGCACCACATCAGAAAAAATGCGAGATGTTTTTAGGAGTCTGAAACTGGGGTTGAACCCACAAAAATTTTTCGTTTCGCAATCAACGTGCAGACACTTCGACCATGGCAACCTCAGAGTTGAATACAACTCTGATATATGGGCCGCTGCTTTAAAGTATTTTTTTAAGTTGCTCGACCGTGTACAGGAGAGGGCGATGAACATCGTCGGAATTTTTCGTTGTTTTATCGTTATTATAATGGGATATGCTGTAATGAAATCAGGAAACTCGTTTCCGTAACCCACTCATTTCTACGCACTTTGAAACCCCTCAATTATTAGATGTATTTTTAAACGACATACGAGTTCATACAGTCTGCTAAGCTCTTAATAAAAGCTTGTCTGCAGAAACAGTCAGGGTCTGGGTCTAGGCGTGAATCGAACCCGCAATATCGAAATTGATAGGCTAAAGCTCGCGCAGTAGGCAACGGAGGCGCTCAGTATTAAGAGCGCACCCATCTGTAAACGATTTTGCAACGAATAGCACTACGCAAAGCTATTTTCTTGGCCGACTAAACTTTCCAATTAGTTCCGGAGCAGTGCATTGCATGTGTAAGTTCACCACTGAGACAAAAACACCAACAAGTCTTCGAGAGGTCAGATCGCAGGTTACATGTTTAGTGAAAGCATTTCTTTAATTTGTGGCTCGTGTAGCTTACACAAACCCTAACTAATATTCCATAAAACAAAACTGAATATTCTGTATAAAAAAATTACAGTCGTCGAGGCATAGAGATAATGCCAGTTCTTTGATGTGTTTGCTATTTTTCGTGGGTAATGTGAATGGTGATCATCATCCAACCGTCTAAATGACTGTCAAAACGACCAACTCAGAGTATCTGCATATTGTGTATGTGCTTGAATTATGTACACAAGAAGAACAAAGAAAAAAAAAACAAGAGAAAACTACAAAACTACATACAAAGGAAAATCAGAATAAATAAACATTTTCACAATAAGAAAAACAAAAATCTGGAAAAATAATAAACAAAAAGGTAAAACCAGTAGTTTGTTTCTAATATGGATGACGCACAGTGGCCAATTTGAAAATAAAATATCCACACATGCAAACAACGCATATTGCACATACATGCGAGTACACTAATTAGTTAGTGGGGCCGCGATTTATTAAGAAATTTTTGAATATGGTGATATCAATACGCACCCTGCATAAAAGTTTCCCTTTTATCTAAAAACCGCATCTGAAAAGTTTGAAGCTAATCTGTGAATAACTAATGGACCCACAAATTGGTTTAAGTTTGATAAGTCAAATAATGATGAATCCTTCCTCTATCTATCCCTTCACCACCTGTAATCTCTATCACCATTCCTTTCCTAGAAGTTAACACCTAGAGTAGGCAATCATTGCCCAAGTGAAGTGAAGTGAAGGTGAAGTGATAAAAAGCTAGAAAGCTTAATTCTTGCACAACTTCGTTCTGGTGCTGGTGAGAATTTCTAAAACAGGGTTGCTGAGCCTCTGACGCAATCATTTCTTTAAGCTAAAGGAGAGTCATTTTATTATTTGTGATATTATTTCTTCGACGTTTTATTCCTCAAATACTGAGAATTTTCTGGTTGCGGAGTCAACGCACAAACTACTCATCGCACAGCTGACAAAAAGAAATTCTCAAAAATATTCGTTGACGCATTTAACCGAAGTTCATCGTTATAAAACTGCCAAGATTATTTTTGAGGAAGGTTTACTAGACTACAAAATATCATTCTGCTTAATATACATAATTCGTACATTGGAAAAATAACAATCTGATATTATTTTCTACGGTATTATTTATACGTTACTTCAAACCCGTCTTTACTAAACCAGTTTTTACTTAAGCTAAAAATTTTATGGCAAAAAATGTTTTTCTCATGCAGCCCTGATGTGCCTTTTCCGAAGTTTAGTTACATTCAAAATTACTTACAAATTATCTACTATTAGTTAAATAAGTATGCGTATGTATGTATGGATGTATGTATGTATTTTTTATTATTCAGTATCCTCTAAAAGCAACAGCTACAACAACAACGCCATTAGAAAATTTAATTTTTTTTTTATTGATATTTAAAAAACAAAGATACTGGTATAAATAGTGATGCTAATGAATATGCTATAAAAGTTTAAGTTGCAAGTGATTTTTTACTTGAATGTTGATAAATTGTCAAAACTAAAAACACTGTTGCCCGCATAGAGATTTAATTTTCATTTTAGTGGATAGCCAGTGATGTTAACTTGATTATTTGGATTTCCGTACAGCCCTAAAAAGTTTCCGTTTTTAAGTAAAATAAAATAAAATAATTCTTGTTAAAACAGGTTTATATTTGTATTCCAATATATTTATTTAAAAAACAACAGAAACGTAAAAAAACAAGTGGTGATAATAGAATAAAGTAATACTGGGTGTCTTCCGGGAAGGTCGCCCTCACAAGACTGGGCCAACACGAGATGTTCCCAAGGCTGGCAGGCTCCGGAGCAGTCGTTCTGCTGTTGCCCAAAATGTCGAAGAGTAGCCCGAAAAATCAACCAGAAAATGTGCCACGCTATTGGGCATTAGCCGGCGGTTCCTACGCACGTGATGGCCATGCAGATGGCTGTGCAATGCTTTCCTGAAAATCTTCTGATTTACTCTGTCAGTCAGGCTGTCACGGGCGTCAGTTCGCCGTCGGTTCTCCATGAAAGCCGGTTGCTTCGATTGCTTAAGTTAAACTTGGTATAATTAGATCGGTGTATACGGGAATGCAGTTTCGTTGGCAGGATGACGGGACGTGCAATATTGCTAGACTCTCCTGGACTAACCTGAATAGGAAGAGGACTAAATGTTTTCTTTCCTTGAATCGGTTGGCCATCAATCGCCGAGTCGCTGTTCTCACGCATCTTTGCTTCATTGGAAGGCATCCCGATATACTCCGCATTCCCTCACAGGAGTTTTTTCAGGAGCTGTGGAGGAGGAAGGACGTTTGCTCACCTCATATGCCAGTGGCCAGCTCTTGCCATGAAACGGCGCCTCTTCGCCTCTTATTTCTTTTCAACATTGACTGAACTCTGCCAGGTAAGAATTTCCGCAATGGCGGCATGTATTTTGCAATGGGGTGGTGGTATCACAATCGACTTAAAATCATTTTCCTTCGGCGCGTTCTTCTTCGGGGAGGGTCCGCCACCTAACCTTGCCTTGCGCCTAACAGTGTATAAGAAAAAAGCTACAGTCGCTATACAACGTCGCACTGAGGAAGACTTAATGCCACCTTGGAATTATGTATATTTAAAATTTTATACACAGTTGACGCCATAACAACAGAACAGATTTTTCTCTATTCATGTCGATCACTAAAATTACTTTTACGATTATTTATATATATTTATATGTATGTATCGTAAATCATTTAGATTCGCGTTGAATAAGTATAAAAAAGAATACAATTAATTCAGAATTTTGAACAGCGTTAATTAAACGTGGCCAAAAGGGATTTCAGATTATTAAAATCACTACAAAGTTGCCATTACTGAATATTAAATGAATGATAAAACAAGTTTTAGTTTCTGTTGATTTTATTTATACAGTATTCTTTTTATTTCTGTTCCTAATTTGTTTCATTGTTTTTATTTATATTCTTTTCTTGCGGCCACTTCTCTGGTTTTGATGTTTAATAATCAGTTTTTTTGCCCGCTTTGTTGCTTTTCTCCATCTATGAATTTCTTTCATTTCAGATCTGTTTCTGTGAATTTGTATGCATGTGGTGTATTTATGAGAGAACAATTACGTACAACTCAGCAAACAAAACGTTAGAAAGATTTTTGAATTCAAATCAAAAATTTAAATTTGTTTAGGTCTGCGTTGCAAAGCCTATTTTGAAGCTATTCACCGCGTGCAGAAAAGAGCGAAGAGGCATATCAATAGCCAACTGTGAGCACGTTACCGCAACTCATATCTTTTCACGTATGTATTCAATATCCCCTCTCGCAAAACTTTATTTCAAGTTCCAGCACAATGGGTGGCGATGGTCGAAATAGTCTGCACGTTGACTACAAAAGGAAAAATTTTCGTGGGTTCCACCCTGTTTCAGACTCATAAAAACATCTCGCATTTTTTCTGATGTGCATTTGTGTTTCTTTGTATAAGTTGTTGTCGGAAGATTTTAGTGCGAAGGCGTAGTCACTGGTCACAGAACAGTAACGGCTTCAGCTGTAACCAATCCACAGGCACATCAGAACACCCTCTTTCGTCTGTATTGTGTAGCACCGGCGAAGTAAAATAATTACTAAATATGACTACTAAAAACGCAGCTTAAAATTTTAATACGTCTCCTTGACATCAGAGACGCTACAACACTGCTATAAAAACAAATAACGTGCACAAAGCAGTGTTGTAAGATAGTGAAGCTTCACCTCCTATAATTTCTCCTACTACTGAGTGCTGGCCCAAGATAAAAACAAAATGCATTGCATGCGTAGGGGTCATCCCCTGATTACCGACCCAAGACAACAAAAAAATCATATTTTAGTTCATGTGCAATGAATACGTACTTAGGACAGCCTCTGAGCACAGAGAAGCTACTAAAATGCAATCTGCTATCTCCAAAAATACGTAGTGGACGCACGTACAGTATAACATGAGCGGAATGCCACAAAGGTTATTGATAGCCGCCCCTGAAGCGTCGTGTGTAAGGATCGATGTAGCATTGGCTCCCAGGGGCTATTTGTCAGATATTCTAAGAAACTCCACCCACTTGCCCTTTTAGCCCCAGATAATTCTGCCCGCAAAATACTGAATACATTCGAATATCTAAAAGACGTCAAGAAGACGAATTGTACTATATTAACCCTTCCTTCCACTAAGCGTCTTCCCCTTTTGGTACTATCCGTGTGTACGAGGAGGGCTATATTAGGCATCTAGATCTTATAGTGAAGTAGTCAACCACTTTTGGGTCGAAATGGTCTTCTTCCATCATGCCGAGAGCGGTATGCGTGTGCAATATTAAACCTTATGGCAGAACCTATTGCCAGCTCCCCTCCATCACATCCAGCAAGCAGTGACTTACTCGGTGCCCGATTCTTTGCCAAATCCATAGCCCTACTCCATATAAAAACCGTCGGTTTGATGACTGCCTCCATTAGGCTTCATATAAACACCCTAGGGTCCATGCCCCAGGTTGAAGCTGGCATAATTCCGATATATTTAATCGATAATTTAATCACTCCCACCTCTGCTCAGGGAGCTGAGTGAGCTGGTTGTCACGTTAGTTACATTCTTCGGACCATCGGTCTCTTCATTTCATTAAGTTTTCAGTCTATCCTAAACTCAGTGTAATAATAATATTTCCTCTTATTCTTCTTTAACGGAAATCTATTCTATTCTATCCTCCTTCTTTCTTCATCTTATCTTTTAACAGCAAACACTAAATTGCGATGCAAAGCCCAACTTAATTTAGCGCTTAGCTTTTACTATGAAATGAGTAACCTAATCTAGAGCTTTAACGTTGCGTCAGAAACAGTAATATTTACTCACTTTGATTAATGAGAAACTCTAGAAGAAATAGATATGAAGACGCTAAATTGACCTGAAAGTAGTTAAAGCTACATTACATCTTAACAAAATAAACAACAGTACTTTTGCAGCCAACTTCACTTCTTTTTCAATTGGAAAGCGTTGACGTCGCGTTCTATCGGTTGGTTTATACTTTTCGTATGGACATGATAAATTTTGACATCCAGACCAACGTTTTGCGTCGTAATTTAGGTTGGTCTGTTAAAGGTAAAACAACGGGACCATGATGAATTGGACCCAAGTGGGATAGGCTTGTTTGTATTTTCACCAGCACCCTGTCTACCTAACCTACATTGAATGGTTGTTTTCTGGACTGTATGTACAAAAATGTGTGTGGATGCGTATCTGTGGCAAATGTGAAACAATATATACCAGATTTTTTTTCTTGGATTGTTTTTTGTTTGAATAAACCTTATTTTGATGTATATTTTTCTAATAATTTTTCTTTTTTCATTCAGTTAAGCTTTAATTGTTTTTCTCTGTAAGTTGTTTAGGAACTTTCCATAAGTTGAAACAAACACGATGCTGAAAAAGCAAAAACAACAAACAGCTGCATTAATTGCAATAAAATATGACAAAAAACAAAAATGAAAACGACACAACAAAAATTTCAAAAAGGGGCAAAATTGCAAATTTACATTTTTAGACTTTTGCACGCGTAATGAGGGTTGAAGAAGAAGCATTCAAATATTTTAAAGGATTAAGAAAAAATTTTGTTACGTAATGACGTGGTTTGCTCTATTAGAAAATGTATGCAGTAGATAACCTGATGTTGTTCAAACGTGCTGTACTTCCTTTCAGATGAGTCTACTTGTTATTTTTTTATCTCTTTTTAATCTTTCGTTTTACGAAATATTTTCTGAACTTGTTATTCTTTAATATATGTACATTAGGGGGTTCTCTATTTGTATGGGATTTTTTTTATATTCGAAAAAGGTAGGTCTCATCCCCCAAAAAGTTGTCAAATGATCTCAGAAGTAAGCGTGAAAAATTCAACGCCCATACGCCCATAAATATTTATCACTCATAATACTTTCTCAGGCTACTGTCTTATGGTAAGAAGCAGTGGAATATTTTGTATTTTGTATTTCTCTTTAAGCTATAATAACAGTTAATGTCTGCTATACTTTAATGATATTATTTTATCGCGTATGTGGAACAAACTCCCTGCCGAGGTCTTTCCTGTCACTTATGACGTGGGAAAATTCAAGTCAAATGTCCATTCACACTACTCCCTCTATCCTCCTTCCCATAACCTGATTTCCTAGTTCCAGCACAATGCATCGCATGTGTAGAGGTCATCCCCTGAGTGCTGGTCCAAGATAGAAAAAAAATTAAGAAAATATTGGTCAATTTATTTAAATAATTTAAGTTCGGCATATACAAGTCGCAAAAATAGACAATTGATATGAAAACGTTAGGGCTTTGCTGAACGCTTAAAATTATACGCTTATGCACAGTAATGCACAGAACACCTTCTTTTGTGGTTCCGCATCAATTTGTGCTTGTAAAGGGTGATTTCTTAACAGTTTGGGTTTTAAAAAGAGAAAATCTGCAAAAGTGAATGAAATATTTTTTTGAGCCTTCAAATAAATGCCGCGTGTGCTGTATCCGTGAGCTCCAATTTTGATATATTTTTACCAGCATTTAGGCCAGTGTCTCCCAAATGTCAACTTTCATGTTGGCATCCAGGGATGGTATTCTGACTGGCTCGTCTCTCAATAGGTTTATAGTATCGAGTGGCGTTCCGCATGTGGCACCGTCTTGTTGAAACCACATGTCTACCAAGTGCAATTCTTCCATTTTAGACAAAAAAAAAAGGTTGGTAATCATCGTAAGTTACCTTGCTCCCTTTACTGTATTGTTGCAATTGATATATCGCGATCTTCCTCCTTACACACTCCGCGCATACGGCTTGGTTTTCTAATGTCCAATAAAGTGAAACTTGTGCAAAATTTTATCACAACAGCTGGAACTTCATTTTCGGGTGGTCGATTATGACGACCATAAAATGGACGTAATTTACGAATCATATATCTCACACAGCACGAATTTTATTAATAATATTTTATGATTTGCAAGCGTTGTTCGTTTGTTACGTCTGTTGATGGTGAAATGGTAAACTTTACTGAGGATTTTTGACATTGTCACATGTAACGAACATTTTTTAAAATTAAATAGCTTCAACTCCTGTCATTTCTCTAACTATCACTTTCCTATAGTTCCAGCACAATGCATCGCACGTGTAGGGGGTTATCTGCTGAGTGCTGGTCCCAGATAAAAAAATAGCTGATAAAAATCACCCGATATAATAATTCAATAATTAAAAATTAAAGCATAAACTGAGAATGCTTACATTTTCTAAGATCTGCATACTTATTGTTTGCAAATAATAAGTAAAAAGATAAACACAACAATGAAAAAGAACTGACATATGAAACTAATGGAACAATGAACAACAGATCCTTTTAAAAAGGTTGCGATAGACCGAATTCAAGAATGAATTCTGAAGAGTTAAACAAGTATTATGCTGGTTAAGCGACATTCATAGACACAGAAAAAAATTTTACTTTAACACCTTTAATTGAAATAATAAATTTTTTAAATTAAAAGTTTAATCAATTCAATTAAATTTTTAATTAATTTTTGTGGTCCAAGCTTAAATAAACAATTAGTTTTTTTTGACTTCAGATAAACAAAATGACGTTTTTTTTTGTTTAAATGCTTATCTGATTTTTTTTTCATATATGCAACATCTTTATATTAATTAGAAATTAATACGCAATAACCATTTGAATTGAATTCAAATATTTTATTTTGCTATTAAAATTTTTTTTAAATTTTCCAAGTATTTAATGAAATTTTAAATTTTTATTATTAAAAATTTAATTGCAAATTACTTCAATGAAGTCAACAATAATAATTTAATTGATACTATTAATTTCTTTACAGAAAGAAAATCTAATTAATTTTTTAATTGATATTAATTAAAATTTTGTTTGATTTTTTCTGTGTATACTGGAATTGAACTAATTTTTTTTATTCATTTTATGTATTCAGCAGAATTCATAAAAATATTTTTGATAAAATTTATAAATGAAATTTTGTATTGCAATTTTCAGCATCTAAATCAGAAACGTTTCTATTTATGAATACGGCAGTAAAACTGTCGACAATTTTTAAATTCCTGATTTGAAAATGTAATTTTGTTTTTTCATTTCAGTCTGATGTTGCTTATATATTTATCAGCCAGCTTTTTCGTTATCACTCATTCTATATACTAGTATATAAACATCATGCAGTAACATCAGTTTACAATTTGATAGCTTTTATTCTGTTTTGCTCTAGGGTTTTCTAAACACAAGCTTTTTTTTCTTATTTACTTTTGTTATTTTTTCTATTTGCAATTTTGCACCAATACCACCAAGCACATGCACTTGTAAAGTGGCAAGAGAATGCAGCATTGACGATGCATTTACTTAGCAAATACAACTAACTCTTCACTCATTAGTGAAGTCATTTCATTAATGACTGGTCACTTAAGTGACCCACATTCATCAGCAGAGGTCTTAAGTGTCAATTAATTGTTCACATGTTGTAAATGATTAAAAAAGATATGGACATTTGCACCGAATGAAGGATCCACCAAGGCCAAGAAATTTAAGGTTCTTAAAAAAACTTTCTTTTGTCATATTTTCCTAGAGAAACAACAAATTTAAGATTTATTCATACTAAAAGTCATTGCGAGATATTCGCCTGCAAAGTCGTACATGCGTAATTTTTCTCATTTGGTTATTTCTATTGCAAATTTGCAATAAAAGTTCTTGAAAAGAGACATTATGCATTGACTGCCTCAAACCTTTCCGAGTACAAAAAGAGTTTAAAAATATGCATTAGAAACTATACGATTGCAAATACGTGCATATTTTTGCTTTGCATTCTTGCATATTTCGATGTCTCGTGCGACATTGAATAACAACATTTGTCATGAGGACATCGAAAGTGTGTGAAAAATAGACATCAAATATTCACCCAGCGAAAAATATTAGAAGTCATTATCTATGAACTACTTTTGATCTACTTCAAAAATATCAATAACTGTATGCTTTCCCCTTCTCAGAAAGTTATTCATTCCTATCGTGTATAATTCTTCCCTCGAAATATATACCCTTTTTACCTAAATTGCAATCATGAATCATTTCACGTAAATGCTAAACAAAATGTAAGTAAATTCTTCTTTTAATTGAATATTTCAATAAATATATATCTTTTTCATATCAAGATCAGTTATTATAGTGGATATATAAATGAATGGTAAATAAAATGCAAACCAACAGACCAATAAGTGTGTTTTGTCAAAGTATGCAAATATATGGCGGCAGAGTTTTAGACTTATCTTTCGAGTTAACTTAAACTGCTAGTATATAATAGTTATAAGCCTGAACATTTTATTTAAATTTTTGCTGTATTCTATTTTTATTTATTTTTTTCAAATTCTTTAATTTTTACATTTTTGTTAATTGAATGCAAATTCAAGGTGATGAATTCAAGCACCAATTTTTATTTCTGTATTAAATTTAAATTGGTTTGATTTTTAATTAAGTTTTATATTTTTGAAATCTTCTTCGCTTTTCTAGATGCACTGAGAATAATAACGGGAATAAAATTACACATGAATTTAATGACAATAATTTTCACCTCGAAGGGAATGAAAATTGAATGGGAAAAAAAATTTCACTTCTTATTCGCGGTAGGGATGATGAGGGTGGCGATGGCACGATGGATGGTAGTCTGCACGTTGACTACACAACCAAAAAACAGACCTGCGTTCAACCCCAGTTTCAGACTAAAATTTTGTGTGTCAGTTGTTGTCGAAAGGTTTCAGTGGCGAAGGCATAGTCACTGGTCACTGAACAATACCGGCTTCAGCTGATAGCAATCCACAATCCTCCTTCGTCTGTATTGTGTAGCACCGGCAGAGTAAAATAATAATAAAAATGGCTACTAAACCGAAGCTTCAGCACTGCTACGAGTATAAAAACAAAAGAACGTGCGAAAGCAGAGCTGCAAAATAATTTATTAAGCTTCGCCTCCTGTCGTTTCTCCTACTATACCTTTTCTATTATTCTATTATATTATTGCTTTCGTGCCAATGTTGACAGATAAAAATTGTAAGTTCACACTGTTATTAAACATTTTATGACAATTTTTTTTGACAATGTGTAATATCTGACAATCGTGTGTACATAACTTAGCACACATACGTTGACGGTCATCAGTTGACAACTGAAATACCGATTTGCAACAAAATATAAAAACTCTTTAAATGTGTTCTACAACAAGAAAATACCCATGTTGTTCCATTCAGCAGGCCAGGGTTACCGTTAGGTATTTTGGGAAGAGCCACAAAAGAGTAATTTAAAAAAAATACTAAAAATCGCACCATTTTTTCTATGATTTTTATTTATAAAAAACATAAGAAAACCGAAAAAACGAATCGAACTAAACAAATAAAAATATTTCATACACAAACAATGTTTGTATCTGCACTGAAAAAAATACTAAAATTTAAAAAATTTGTCTGTCGTGTAGCGCTAAGTCCAAATGAAACCGGTTACATTTAAAAATTACTTTATACAAGGAAAATGTATTATAAATTTTGACATTTTTGACAAAATTTGTAAAATTTTCACTTAAACAACGAAAGTTTTGAGATTCATTTCCGGTATTGGCGTCATTCAACAGCCAAATTTGTTTCTTTGATGAAAAGCTGTTGGAAAATAATGCAAAAAGGCCGCTTTGCCTCTTCGTTTGTTGGCAGCTTTGTTGTCATTTTCCAACTCGGACTCAATGGTTTCCTCTACCTCTGACTGTGAATAGTTTTATTTTGATTTCATATTCAGATTTTGTCTTCGTTCTTACAAGAAATCTGATTTAAAAAAATTATATTGGAGAACGTTTATTATTTTAAGTAAAGAAAAATACATGTCTGTCAATGTTTTACAATTACTTCGCTTTACATTGGAGTGACCGGTAAAGAGAAATTATCATTTTTTTCCTAATTTTAAATCACTTTATTAAAAAGATAGAAGGAAAAAATTTATTAAAAAATGTTGCAAAAACGAACAATAATCTACTGATTGCTTTTATATTATGACGACGACCCAAGTCATTTTGACGAATTTTTTCTTAAAAACTATAAAAATAATAGATATAAGAAAATTTGCCAGGAATTGAAACTATTTTTTTTTTTGTTAAATACAAAAAAGGGGTAAAAGGCCGCAACAAAATGAAAAAATTAGATGAGTTTATAAAAGTCTCACAAAATTCGTAGACCGCGACTTTAGACGATGAGTGGTAACCCTGCTGCTAGTGTTCGTCTGTTCTATTTACAACTTTCCGGTATGTAATTTATTGTTCATACGCAAATTGTCTTCCTTTAGCTTAATTAAAATTTAGATATTGTTCAACTATTTCCGTTTTGAATTTAAAGGAGACTTTTACTATTTTCTTTAGTACTTCACCGTAGAAATACTATTTATTGCGTTAATAATGACACAATCAGAAGATTAATGCGAGCACAATATAACGACAGTATAATAAAATCGCTGGCTGCAATGCCGGTGGTGAAAGTTTCTCTTCTCTAAAGAGAGTAAGGAAAGTGTGACTAACAGGTATCACCAGTCGTTTCCTGGTCATGTTTTCTTGTTACAAGTCCACTCTATTTCCTTTACAGTAAAAAAGTATTTATATGTATACAATAAATAGAAACTAATACGAATAGAGAGGCTCACATTATATATATGTACATATGTATGTATGTATGTATGTATGTATGTATGTATGTATGTATGTATGTATGTATGCATGCATGTATGCATGTATGTATGCATGTATGTATGTGTGCTCGATCTTGAAGAGGTGATTTTTACGTCTGTTTGTCGTTTTGCACTTTAACTGAAATGCAAAGTGCATTTGAAAAATATTACTTATTTTTTATATATTTTACATACGTATGTATGTGTTTATGGTTTTTGTTTTTGCAATAGTTTTTTTTTTTTTTTTTTTTCAATTTTGTAGCTTGTAATGTAAGTTTTATATACTGAACACATCGACGAGTACAAGTGAACATGTTTGTTTATCAAGTACATACTTTTTTTAATCAATTCAATTTGGTATTTTTGTTGTAGCTGTTGTCAGTTTTATTTAAGGTGTTGTAGGTACATACATACATATGTATGTATATATTTACAATAGAAGGAAATCACATGATTTCATAATTTTAGTTTATGGGAATATGTATTTCCAAATATTCGTTCGTGAGTATGCATATACATACGTATGTACATTACAGCGTGCCTCAAAAAAAAAAAATTCCCGTAAACCACCTAATATAACGAATTTTTTGACAGTAATTAAAAAAAAATATTTTTTTGGACGAAGGTAGGGTTCGCCTTTTTAAACTTTTCTTTATATCTTTGGTATTTGCATTGATATGTCGTCATTCCTTAAGATCCCACTGAAAATGCCAAAGATCTAAAGAAACGTTTAAAAAGGCGACCCCTACTTTCGTCAAAAAAAAATTTTTTTTTACTGTTCAAAAAAAACGTTATATTAGCGGGTGTCTGGAGCACTTTTTTTTTGGCTGTCTAACGTATATATGTACATATATAATATATGCAAGCATATTTACGTATCATTTTTTTTTTTCTTAGAGGAAAGAGATAGAAAGAGAGATAGACTGAAAACGGCGGATCTAGAGAGGAATACTCGATAAAATCACTAACCCTATTCCCCGTTACTCGTGGGACTAATGGGGACCGAGGGGAAAGGTAGAACTTCAAAAGAGCTAGCAGATAAACCCTTTCACTAGTGTCCATTCGGCAATAGTTGCCGAAGGAAACAGCTCACGAGGATTGCCGGGAGGAGGGATAATAAAGGCCTCCGGGAAATACAGAAGACAAATGGATCTCTTCAAATAAATCTCCACAACGCCAAGGCAGCCTCAGATGTGCTTCTCAGGTGATTTAACACCGAAGTTTTTGATGTGGCTTTCATCCAAGAAACTTGGTAGCACAATAGAGTACCCTCCAAGGCGCAAACGGTAGGTCTATCTATGCTAACAGCCATGGTCGCCCATGAGCGGCAGTGCTAATTAGTAATCGGCTGACATTTGTTCCTATTTTACAGATGATGTCTCAGGAAACGCGTCTGCCTCAAAGTCACCCTGAGAAGGCCGGATGGTATTTACACCAAGAATCCGAGGGAGACAGCAAACTCTTACTGGACAACATTGATACAAGGTGGACCAAAAGAAATCACCCTATTGGAAGATGCTCTAATTTTTGTAAATGTAAAATGTTTTGACATTTGTGAACTAGACAGATGTAGAATACAAGTGAACAAGCTATGGAGCGATACACTCCCCAAGAACGCGGAATAATCGTGTATATTTTTTTGCATAACAATTCGTCTGTGGTGTTGGCTCAGCGCGAATTCCGTCGCCTATTCCCCGGTTTCCAAAACCGACTGCGCTGTTTGGCCACCAACCTTCAAGAGTATGGGACCACACGAGACGCTGCCAAGAGTGGCCGGGCCCGGAGCGCCCGTTTTCGAGGACGCCGCTGGTCAAACGACAACAGTGGACGGTGCGCGCTTTAGGGCCATGGTAACCGAGTTTTTTCTGCCGCAATTAAACGAATCAGGACTAGAGGACATGTGGTTCCAACAGGACGGAGCAACGGCACACACTGCGCGAGTCACAACCGATATTCGGAAGCGGTGTACCCGGCATGCGAGATGTTTTTTTTGTTTTTATAATTTTAGTCGGAAACTGTGGTTGAACCCAGGGATGTTTTGGTTATGTAGTCAACGTGCAGACTACTTCAGCCATCGTCACCCTTATCCACATATTTTTAGCTTTTGTTGAAGCCTCCGTTGTCTTTGTAGCATATTCTAAGCTGTTTACTCCACTGGCATTGCTGCTTGAAACTAATGACATTACCCTTACCGCTTTTCTTTAAATATTGACAATGCTTTTTTGAAATAGAAAACTTTCAAAAAAATAAAAAAAAACACAGGCATAAAAAACTGTAATATTATTAATAGGGCACAATTGCAGTAATAAGGAGTAAAAATTATAAGATAATATAATATATTCATCCTATATACTGTAAATTCAAAATTAATAAAGAAAGCTTGACAATTTTAATGAATTTCAAAAAAACTTATTTTTGGAGCTAAAAACTTAAAAACTTTTTGGAAAAAAGGGAAAACTTAACATATGGTAACGCTGGTTCTCACCAAAATCTTATTGGAAATGATTATTTGTCTTATAATAATTCACTAATGTATTGTTTTTATATTAAAAATTAAGTAAGTATGTATGTAATAAATTCTACTAGGTAGTTACCCTGCATACATACATACATATGTATGTACTATGTTTTTTTTTTATCTAGGACCAGCACTCAGGAGATGACTCCTACACATGCGAAGCATTGTGCTGGGAACTATAGGAAAGGGATAGTAGGAGGAGAAACGACAGGAGGTGAAGCTTAATTAATTATTTTGCAGCTCTGCTTTCACACGTTCTTTTTGTTTTTTTTATACTCGTAGCAGTGCTGAAGCTTCGGTTTAGTAGCCATTTATTTTTTATTATTATTTTACTTCGCCGGTGCTACACAATACCGACGAAGGAGGGCGTTCTGATGTGATTGTGGATTGCTATCAGCTGAAGCCGGTATTGTTCAGTGACCAGTTGACTATGCCTTCGCCACTGAAACCTTCCGACAACAACTGACACACAAAGACACACTAATACACATCAGAAAAATGCGAGATGTTTATTTTTATTTTAAAATTTTTTTGTCTGAAACTGGGGTTGAACCCAGGTCTGTTTTTTGGTTGTGTAGTCAACGTGCAGACTACCATCCATCGTGCCATCGCCACCCTCATATAGTACGTATTTTTGCATAAAATCAACTTAATGCATTAAAAACTTTGAAAGTTTTTGTATACGTACTTTAATATTCATGTTTGGTCATGTTATTATATTTTTATATACATATCTACATATCGTCAACTGAAATACAAAAGGGCGCAGCAAGCAAAAACTCAAGGCACATGTTTCACAAATTTTTAGCTTTTTATTTTTAAAAATAACAACTTTATTAAAGAAATTCAAAAGGCAGTTTTACTAAGCTTTCAAAATCAATGTATGTATCAATGTACCTACATATTTCTTGCTGTTGACAAATAATGAAACAATGAAAAAACGTTACCAGCTTACTCTTTTTGAGACATCATATTAACGTTGTAAATAAACTCATCATTTTATTTGGATGATATTGCGAAAAAATTATATTTGTAACCACGACACTTCATTTTATTATTATTATTATTATTAGTTTTGTTTCTCCTGTAAAATTTTCAAATGATAATAAGACCTTTTTTTCAATTTAGGTGCCGATATGTAAGTGCGTTCATGACAAGGTATGTAGGCAGTACTGCCATATTTTTGGAAAAAAACTGTGAATTAAAAAAAAAACTGTTTTTTGGAAAGAAAAACTGCTCCTACAAAATAAATTTGATAAATATAATATTTGCGTATTTTTAATTAATTTTAATGAAGAAAATAAATAAAAATCTATCATTTACTTCATCACACATAGAGATCGTAATAAACTATTTAATTATAAAGGGTGTCTAGTGGCAAATTTATATTTTTAAATACGATTATTTGAAAAGGTATAAACGGTGCGGAGGAAGGGTGGCGCCATTGGAATTATCGATTTTGCGGATTTGTCAGTCATGATGTCGCAGTGGTCGAGTGAGCATCGCGAGTTCGCTGTGGAGACATTTTTTAAGAGTAATGATTCTTACGTAATTGCTCGTCGACCATTCTGTGCAAAGTTCTGTATTCGGCGAATAAGTGATGGACGAAGTGTAGTGAGTGCAGAGATTCCGCGCAACTGCAACCAGGGTCTAGTCGATCTTCAAGGACTCCCGAAAACATTGAACTGGTTGAAAACAGTTTTTTTTTTTTTTTTTTTTTTTTTTTTTTTTAACTTGGACCGGCACTCAGGGGATGACCCCTACACATGCGATGCATTGTGCTGGAACTAGGAAAATAGGTTATGGGGAGGAGGATAGAGGGAGTAGTGTTTATTGACATTTGATTTAAATTTTCCCATGCTAAAAGTGACAGGAAACACCTCTGCGGGTAGTCTATTCCACATACGTGCCGTTCGGCCAAAAAACGAATTTTCCCTGTAATGCGTAGTGCGAGTCGCCGTCAAATCGACCACAAATGGATGCGCTCTTAATGATGATCGCGTCGTGCGCGCGAATAACCGGGTTTCGGGAACAAGTTCCCTGATTTCATTAGAACACATCCCATTATAGTAACGATAGAACAACGAAACGCACCCTACGTTGCGACGATGCTCAAGAGAGTCAATAGAGTGGCTACCCTACTGTCTCCTATGAGTTTCTTCGCCCTTTCTTGTACACGGTCGAGTAACTTCAAAATAGTCTTTGAAGCACCGGCCCACACATGAGAGTTGTATTCCATTTTCGGTCGGATTTAGGCGGTATAAATAGTGAGGAGATCAGCTGGGGTGAAGTATGTCTTACACCGCCTTAAAAAGCCTAGGCACTTGAATGCTTCCTTTGAGACCTGAAAAATGTGCTCAGTCCATCGGACATCACACTGAATTTTCATGCCAAGAACATCAAGAGCTTCTGATTCCTCAATGTTTATGCCACCCATTTTTACACATGAGGCAGCGTGATCGTGCATACGGCGGTGTGATAGCATGCAGCATTGGGTCTTTTGGGAATTGAAATCGACCCTGTTCGCGTGACCCCATTCCAATATTCTCGTGAGGTCACCTGTTAGCGAATCATTCATATTCTGCCGCGTCGCCGCGATCATAGTTGATGTCGGCCTACGATCGAATGAATATGAATGGCAGATACTGCTGTCATCTGCGAAAGAGTGGATAGGGTTTGAAGTATGACATAGGAGTTTACGTGAAAATCCGCGACTTTCAATATGGAAAAGAGCAGTCTCACTGGGACTTTTAAGAGCTATTCTTCATGAAATTTTAAAAAAGGATCTGAAGGATCTGGATGACTTACTCTTTAAAAAATAAAATTCTCATTTCTATTGTATCGTTCAATGCTCTTAATAAAACTTTGTGTCAATTATTAAATTTTTTTTTTAAGTTTGAAAGTACAGACACCTTGTACATATTAGTTGTACATGTTCTTAATACATTTAATTTGCATTGGTTGGTTCCCGTGGCTGCTAGAAGCACTCGCTTAGAATCGCAAGATTCCGTTTCGAAAATACCATCCACTCATCAGAGTCCTAACGCATGTGACGGATCCTAAATCCATCCCGTTGTGTTGAGATATCGCATAAGGTCTTCCATACACACCCGTGACACCTCCGATAGGTTGTCCAATACCTGTTAACACAGAAGTCGGTGGTACCCTGAGTGGAAAACCATCACCTACCTCTGCGGTTCCCGGCAGCATCCCTAAGATAGTGGCCCATGATCGAGCTGCTTATAGTGCAGAACGACGAAGCGACCAGAATCGCGTCCGATACGACCATAGCGGACCCAGCCCTGATCAGTCCAAAATTTAATTTTTATTCCCTTTGTACAAAATTTATGCAATTAAAATTATTTTTTTAGGAAGTCTTCCCAAAATTGTCCTATACTATTTCTTGTACTAAATTAGAGTCATTAAAATTACAGACCAATAATTCACACCATTCATCGTTAATGGCTTGAATGTGGTCTAGATCCATGAGATTGCGAACAAGTCTCAAATGCTTTTCATATTGCCTTTAATTACATTAGCAGCCGCTAAAGATTCTAGATATTTCAGAAAGTTTTTGTCAAAATAAAGAATTAATGTCAATTGTCAATAATATTGTTATTTAATGCTTTTTTGTTTTATTGGAATAAAATTTAAAAAAAGGAACTGCAGTGATATAAAAAACTGTTTTTTTGAGTAAAATTCTGCAAGGCTATTTTGCACTTGAAAAATATCTGCAAAAAACAGATAAATCTGCACATTTGGCAGCACTGTCAATAGGCAAATTTGTATGTAGATCCATGCCTATATAAATATGTACATAGATATGTAGTTTGGTAAACATATTTTTCTATATCTATTTACTTTCCATACAAAAATATACATATATGTATGTTCATCTATAGAAAAGCACTAAAAGAAATAGCACAATAATAGTATATTAAAAAAAATAATTAGAAATGCTTTTGATTTTGTAAAATTTATGGCACTTGAATTAACTTTATGGAGATAAAAATATAGCAAATTCAAAACACATTCTATTAAAAATGTACTTCACTACAGCAATCAACATAAAGAAACTAACAGTACATGTAGTAGAAAAGAGAGCACTAGCCTTTCTGAGTATCTACAATAAGAGAATAGAGCGAAAACTAGTTAGTAACAAGAAGGGGTACATGAGTTGTATATAAATCTTTCAATATGAAATAAAAAGGGGGAAAGCTTTACTTTTCGTCACTATCTCTCCTAAGAAATATATAAAGAGCTAAAGCGTTTTATTTTAGTATATAAGGACTCATATGTAGTTAATCAGTATATAAACTTAAAGTTAAAATATGGGTTATGTATATAAATATTTTTTTTATGGTGGGGTATCTTTTTGGTGTGAGTGGTATGTGTTTATATAAATGTTTTTTATGTGTTGTTTCTTGCTGTTGCCTACTAGTGCTGTGTTTGATGGCAGAATTGTGTTGGCATTTTGGAAACAAAAGCAGCAGTTTTACACGCTTTTTTCTATTCTACAATTCATTCGTTTAACATTCGTGGTCGCGTACGGTTCATTGTTAGAATTTGAGCGCAGAAAATCATTATGATTGCAATGAAATATTATTTGATTTACTAAAAAAAAAGTTTATAGTGTGTTCAGGAAAAACATTACAAAAAATTTTCTGTATAAAATAAGAAAAAACATTTAATAACGAACGAAAATGTCATATAAAGAAACACGAAAAGCGTTATTAATAAAATACAGAGATCAGTGTGTTGTTGCTAAGCTGGGCCCACTTTTTTTTTTCATTGTAGTTATGAAATTTGTGCATAATTCAGAAAAATTAAGTGACAGCTAAATAGTTATTGGTCGATTCTTTAAATGAAACGTTAAACTAATTTAAACGCAAAAAATATGGCAACAAAAACAATTCAGAAATGCAAAGGATAATATTTTATAACTGGTTTATAGAAAAGTTGCGTGCTGCGTCATATTTAGGAATAAATTGCCAAAGATACTTGTCCCCTCTTCCGTACGCTCTTCGCTGTGGATGACACATACATCTTTTGTGCTTCTTCGCGTTATTTATGCTGTACATGTTGGAAAGAGGTGTAGCAGTGGAGCAAAAAAAGAAAAAAAAGCACATTTTTTCAGACTGTGTTGTTACGCAATCAGAAATTTTTTGTTTCGTCGTATATTATTTCCTGGTATGAAATAATAATTCTAACAAAGATGAAATGAGAAGTTTTTATTAATTAATAATAACGAAGATATTATAAAAATAAATTAAATACATATATCCATTAGATCTAAAAAAAAAAATGGTAAAGTAATAACTAAATTGGACATTTTTGAAAAAAAATGATTTATTAAGTGAAACTATTTTTAAAGAAATTTCTGTGAATATAACGATGTGGGTCTCGCACACTGACTATTCGAAATTATTAATACAAAAAAAAATAAACTATAGAAATTGACTAAAATGGAAATTGTTTAATTTTAAAAATATTTTTCTTTTGAAGTGGAATAACTCAATATGAATGCAACTTCTGTAATAGTAGACAAACGCAAATGGTCCTTTGTTGAAATCTACGTTATGCATACCGTGGTTAAAGCAACAACTAAATGAGAATTTTGTTTCAATCTAAAATTTCATTGTTCAAATTTATAAAGAATTCACTATTTTGGAAATAGAAAATTGGCTAATGGGGAGAAAAAAATTTCTTAAATAATATAGATGAGCAAGCGTAAATGTAAATTCGACAAATAACTGCTCGGGCAAAAGTAAATGAAAAAAAGGGACAGAATACATTAAAGCTTAGATAAACGATAAATCCCTTGAGGCAGGAATATTGCCTTATCTGCTAACTATTAATATTTTAAGTTGTTTTATTTTTTACCGCATTCACTCAAGTTGGAACTGAGAGCAGGAAAATATAATAAAGAACAAAAATAAAAAGAAATAGTCCAATTTTCTAATTTATCAACCAACAACCATCCTCGAAAAATTTACTTTTTTTTAACTTATAATTTTCATACATAAAAACTATTTAGAGCCTTCGAAATTTTTATAGGGGTAATAAGCTGTAAATAAACAATTTAATTTTATTAAAATTTATTCATTAGCTTTTTTTTAATAGCAATACCGCCAATAAATTTTATCAAACTTCCTACCTAAATTTTTTCCCTCCAAAAATTTTCTGCAACCAACTTTATTTTGGTTTCCTGTTTTCTTGTTACACTTAATTTCTAAACGTGATGACTTCATACTTTTTTTCGGTCGGACTAACGACAACCAACCAGCACAGCAATAATAAAAACGAAACGTAGTCGCGCTACGCCATTTTTTTTTTACAAACTAAATCATATACAGAATTAAAATTGCCATGCAGCTACAAATCTATACACACACTCGCCTATTTTTCTGTTCGAAGATTAAAAAAAATTCAAATAGCTTTACTAAAAAAGCTTTCAAGTGACCTCGTTATTACTACTAAAAAACCATGTGAAGCAAAAAAAAAAAAAACGCGAATTATGAAATAAGGAGCTTTTTTTTTTTTTTTTAGCAAATTCCATGAAATATACCAAAAAAAAAAAGCTCTTTCTTTAATTTCCCCTTATTTTCTCTATGCTGTTACTCATTATTTCTCTAATTTCCTTCTATAAACGCGCGCGCTTTTTGTTTTTATTCAACAATTGTAGTTTTTTTTTCTCCACATCAACATGAAAAAAAAATATATATCTACGAGAATTGAAGATGACAACACGAAGAATAATAAAATCAACCACCAGTTTATTGTTGTTGGATTTAACTTATTTATTCTAATGTTAAAATGCCTGTCCTCATTTTTATTGTGTAAATGTGTAAGTTTTATATTTGCTTGCTGTATGTTAATAACAACAACAACACCACCACATCAATTCAGTACACATTTGCTTTTATTTAGTATTCAAAAGTCGTTGTAGTTGGTCGGTTTCTTTTTTTCTCTATATTTTTAATGTTGATCAACTTTGTTGCTTTGAGTTCGGTTAAAGCGCTTGATTGGGAAAGACCACGTTGCGTGTTTTGTGTTTGTAGATACATTTTTAGTTTTGGTAAATAAGAAAAAAGAAAACGTTATTTTTGCAGCTGGCCCTGGAATTTATAAAATGTGTTGGTTAAAAAAGACAAAACTGAAAGAGTGTAGTGGTTGGTGATTCTATATTAAAAAAAGAAAAAAAAAAAAAAAAGTTTAAAAATTGTGGCTCATAAATTATGTGACAAAAACAAATACTCTTTTTTTCACCTGCAACCTATGTGGGAGCGAGATAGGGACTTGCTGTGATTTTTATCAAAAGCCTTTTTTCGACATTCGGAAAATGTTTTTTTACAAGTCAGTCTTTTTCTCTCTCCTATAAAAAATTGCGGGTGTAGCAACAGTTAAAATATGTGAGGATGGATGTGTACCTTTTAACTTTTATAGAAAATTAAAGTTGTAAACAAGTGTGATCCATTGTGCGATTTACACAATTCTATTGATAGTGTAAGCGCTTTATTTGGAATATGTACACTATACTTTGCTTATAGTCAACAGCTCTGTTTGCACTATAAGACGAACTGGACTCTAGATGAATTTTTATTTAAGCCACTTTGGGCTTATGGTAAAGTGGATTTGCATATCAATACTTTAATATGGAAAGGCCGCAACTAATAATTTATTTTGAACAAAAAAGGAAAAATTTATATACAATGTAAAAATTAAAAAGTCTTGCAGTCGCTATTACTTTTTTAAGTCAGTTTCTTATTAAAATCTCTTAGCAATTCTGTCCTGGAATAGAGCAGCATATGTATGCACAGTGTAATCTCGATAATGCGGAAAATTAAAATTGGTATCCGAAATACCGAATTGTCTGGATTTTCGAGACGAATTGGAAATTAAAAAATATTATCACAGAATACGCAAAAGTGTATCTATTGTTTATATATTTAATTATGAAAAACAAATTATTATAAAAAGTTGTATATGAATTTTTATTGGTTGTTGTGGGTTGCTTCATTTTCCTTTTTAGAAGCAACCTTCATTAAACTTAAAAGTTTTAAAATATCTGCAGAAAGCAAGTCCTGCTCTTCACAGTATTTGACACAAGTATTGGAAGCAGGTATAGCTTGTGAATTCTGTATTTTTGGAATATTATTAACCTGTTGGACAAGGTGATATTCCAAGTCATCAACTTCTTCAGGTTCGTCATTAGATATTGCATCATTAAGCCATTCATTAACTTCATTAGAATTCTATATATCGACAAGTAAATGCACCATTTTTGCGGTGTTGCTGCACCATAGCATTGCCATCTGAACTCATTCATTCTTCATCATAAAGAATAGTACAATAGTACTACCCTACCATCCATATTATTCAAAGCATTCGAAGTTAAATAAGCGACAGTTTTTCCTAACCCTACTGGTGCATATGCATGTGTAATACTTCAAGTTTAATAAAGTGAGTTTTTGTGCAAAAATATTGGCACCAGTTAACTGTCCGGATTTTTGAGGTACAAAATAATTACAATGTACGGTGTACAGAACGAAATAGTAAGTGTTCCTAGTATCGAGATTACACTGTATAAGTATATTAAGATGATAAGCACCAGAACATTCTTACTATAAGAAAACTATGCGACATTAACTTTATTTATACCTATAAGAGATAAGATAAATTTCCCGAAAAATTATTTTTTTAAAAAATTTAAATAGTTTACGTGACATGACTGATATACATACATACATACATACATACACGATCTAAGTACCATAATAGAAATAACTAAACATTCAAAATACCGAGTACACATAATATCAAAAAATTAAACAGGTATAAAACAATTTAATTTCCAAAGTAAACTTCCTAATTTTACTGTATGTAGCTACTATGGAAAGCTAAATCCATAGAGTCAAAATTCTATTGCCGATTTTATGATCAACTTTTCACTGCAATTTTTAAAGTCAATCAATGGGACCTCAACATCATACTAAAAGAATATAGACAAAAAATTCATAATTATGGAGCAAAAATTCTTTAGTTATAGAAAATAAACTTTAAAAAAGAAAACGAAACAAAAATGTCTGCAATAAAAATAAACATAAAATTAATTTGAAGCAACATACTAAATTCAGATACCTACATATAAGTATATTATAAAAAATTAAATTAAAAAATTTTTTTGACATTTAGATCCTTAAATGCCCGAAGTCACCGATACCGCCTTATTGCGGTACAGCGAAGTTTTTTTTTTGTACGTATAAGTTAATCAGATTAATTTTATTTCTAATAGAAACACATTATTTAAAAACATCTGCTTTTAGTGTTAATAAAACTGTAATTTTCAATTTAATAACTAAAGTGATATACAAAAAGTATTTATAGAATTTTGTTTCCGAGCGATATGCAAACTTTTTTGAACAGCCTCTTCTTATCTTATCTCTTTCTATTAATGACTTCGAAAAATAAATATTATTTTATTGACAGAATTGGATACACTTTTCCAAACATTTAATTAACTCTGCATATTTAATTTTGGTTTCATTATTGGGCAATATGGTTCTAACTTTTACGTCCCTGTTTCGTTTGCGTTAAAAATTGAGGAGTGTGTTAAGCCTTCTTCTACTAAAATTCTTCGCAGTTTTCATTTGAATGCCTCCACTAAATTATCTGTTGATATCTCTACTGACCAAGCTTTTTTAGATGTTGTATTCCATATCGTTTCTTAAATCTGCCTAACCACCTATGACTTGCACTAAATCCGCCTGTATAAAACCGTGTGTAGTTCCATAGCCTTTGCTTTCAATGTTACTTCATTTATGGAAATAAATCTTTTTTTGTTGGTTTAGGAAATATTCAGACAACTTTTCTTCTATACCGGGACACTGACCTTTTCGAAGATATCGTCGGTTTTTCAACCCTTTATTCTTTTCTAAATTTGAAACAACGTGTTTTTTCATATTCTTTCAGATTTTCTTAAGATTCTGGAAAATGTTGATGTTCTATTTTTATTAGAAATTGCTAAAGAAAATAGATTTTTACGTTGCAAACTTCAAATTGGCATTATTCACATATAAAACAAAAGACTGAATTGCTTGAAGTTTTACGTTTTTAATAATCGACACCTAAAGTTGAACGATACTGACAAGTCTAACGTTGGACGATAAGTTTTTACTAACTAGAGCTTTAAGCATAGAAACAAATAATCACCTGACGTAACGATGCCACCTGGTTTAATTACACTATGATAGGTGTGTACCTATAAAAATAAAGTGTGTTCAGTGACCAGTGACGATGCCTTCGCCACTGAAACCTTCTGACAACAATTGACATCAGAAAAATGCGAGATGTTTTTTTTTATACTTTTAGTCTGAAACTGGGGGTGAACCCAGGTCTGTTTTGGTTTTGAAGTCAACGTGCAGACTACGTCAACCATCGCCAAAGTTAGAAAGTTAGAAAAACAATTAAGGTATACATACATAAATGAAATTAATGTTTTTCTTGCTATTATAGCCTGTGTGTGTTTACTTTTGAGAAAGTAGTAGTCTTGTTTTTGACATTCAAAAGTTAATTTACACAAACAAAATGCCTGTCGTTTTTTGTGTTGTTCATTGTTGTCGTGTAGCATAGACCTTGATCTAGCGGGAAACGCGCTGAATTGGCATCGCTGCTCTTATACAAATTTAACCTACTCTCCAAAAATTATGGGATTTTGTTTTTCTTCCAAAATTCCCCCTTTCCATCACATACCCTGCAGGAAATGCTAATAGTGCAACAGTTGTGATCCACTACTGACATTGATACCAGTACTAATGTAGCATTGACATTGGGACTACTGACTCACTATACCCTCTACAATGTTCTGCGCTATAGACGTTTAAAATTTAGCATTGTGAAAGCACTATTACTATAACTACTACTGACTAGGTACTCAACTTGGAGATATTGAAAGCAGAGATTCACTAGTACACTACGAAAATTTGAGGGTGACAGTGGCCAAAAAGTCGTGTGTTTGAACCCAGTTTCAGACTAAGTCACAGAAACATTTCGCATTTTTTCCGATGTGTTTTTGTCGGAAGGTTTCTGAACAGTACAGACTGCCCTCCTTCGAAGGTATTCTGTAGTATCACCGAAGTAAAATCATTACTAAAAGAAAGCTTTAAAATGAAATACATACATCTCCTTGACTCAGACGCGCTGCAATACGCCTATAAAATAAAAACCGTGCAAAAGGAGAGTTAGTTGTATGATAGTGAAAATACACGACCTGTCATCTCTATCAATATCCCCTTTCCTCTAGTTCCATCACAATGCATCGCATGTTCAGGGGTCATCCCCTGAGTGCTGGTCCAAGATGAAAAAAAATATTTAAAACTGAACTTCTGAAAACCTTTTCGGAGTTTCTAGATTCATGAACTTTTAAATAATGCATTTCCGCCGTCGATGTTTATATGTATCCTTTCGTCAAATTTTTTTTAAATTTCTTCTACTTTAGCTGCGTTTTTATATTTATCTGGCAATAATTCTCGGAGAAAACTTTTCTGACTGATGATACTTATTGCTTTTTGCCGACCAAAACTGTTGCTGGAAGCGGTAAATTTTCCGCCTGCAATAAAGCCATCAGTTTCTTCAAAGAAATTTCGAAAGCAGTTGTTTCAATGTACCATTTTTTAAATTTTTCCCTGAAAGTCAATTTTGTAGAAGATAAAATCTTCGACAGACTGCACAAAATCGCAAAAGTTTTAACTTTCACTAAAATTGATTTCATCAATCTTGCTCTTTTTATACAAAATTACATTTTATCGAAATAAAAAAAAAGTTTTAATAAAAAACTTTAATTTTGCGCCGTCCACATTTATTTTCAACAAAACGATATAATTAAAATAACCCAAAAAGAAGAATAGATTTTCAGCTTTCAGCAGTTTCTCTGCACACAAACGTAAAGTAATTGTGGGCGGTATAAACATCACTGAATCAAAAGCTCTTGCTGTTCTTGGCATGAAAATCCAGTGTGATGTCCAATGGACTGAGCACATTTTTGAGGTCTCAAAGGAAGCATTTAAATGCCGGTGTAAGACATACTTCACCCCATCTGATCTCCTCACTATTTATACCGCCTACATCCAACCAAAAATGTAATACAACTCTCATGTATGAACCGCTGCTTCAAAGATTATTTTCAATTTACTCGACCGTGTACAGGAGAGAGCAAAGAAACTCATAGGAGACAGTAGGGTAGCCAACTCTATTGACTCTCTTGAGCATCGTCACAACGTGGGGTGCGTTTTGTTTTCTATCGCTACTATAATCGGATGTGTTCTGATGAAATCAGGGAACTCGTTCCCGAAACGCGGATATTCCTTAACACAAAGCGTTCATCACTAAGAGCGCATTAATTTGTGGTCGACTTGACAGCGAACCGCACTACGCATTACAGAGAAAATTCGTTTTTTGCCGAGCAGAACGTATGTGAAATGGACTTCCCGCAAGGGTCTTTCCCGTCACTTTTGACGTGGGAAAATTTAAATCAATTTAAGTCAATAAACACTACTCCTTCTATCCTTCTATCCTTTCTCCCAAAACCTTATTTCCTAGTTCCGGCACAATGCTGTGCATGTATAGGGGTTTTCCCCTGAGTGCAGGTCCAAGAAAAAAAAAACTGTAGACGGTTTGTCGACAAGGTCTCCAATTTATGCGACAAAAGTGATGACTAGGAGATACTTCACCCCAGGCTTCCTTCAGGTTAGCTATGTTCATAAGTAAGTACCTATGAAGAAATAATTTCGTTGAAACAAATAACACTATTCTAATAAGTTTATCCAGTTCGTATTTGAACTACTAAATCCAATCAGAATGTGTACTGTTTATCCACAGCAGGACAAATAAAATCCCAATTTCTGCATTTGTGGTTTTGAAAGTTTGAGGGGTCATTTTGCTTTTATTTTTTTATGTAGTACAGTTAATGCTTTGCTATTGTAGTCAAGTTTTTATTTATTTTTTTTGTTATACACTGGTGAAAGTTTTCTTTTTTTAAGTTTTTCCTATTGTCAAGCACATATATGTATATGTACATTTGTATATACATAAGTGTGTACAAAATAAATTTATGTATGTAAGTAAGTACCTACATAATTATTTGTGTATGCATGTAAACATGAATAGATTCGTTGATTGCATTGTACAAACGTGTACATACATACATATAATGCATTATAAAGATGTGTGTGCAGTGTTGCCAGCAAGCAAGTGAGCAACGAAATAATTTATTTAACTGGGCGTTATCCGTTCAAATTTTAAAATTCTCTCACTTTTTTACTAAGGTACTCATGCTGTTAAAAATTTGATGCGAATGGGCAAGTTTTGTTTCAAATTATGAGCAAGAAAACAGCTGATACCTATTTTTCTGAACAGCGAAGCCATCTTGAAAAATGAATTTGCCTTTAAATTGCTCAAAACTGGCGTGCAGCCTACGTCACATCTATCAATACACATGAATTTTGAGAAGCAGTATGTGTAAAAAAAACTTTAAAGAAAAATTTTAACGTGTAGCTGCAGTGTAACAAAAAAAATTTCTTTCCAACAAAATTTCTGTCTTGTATTTATTTTAAGTTCTTACGCAGCTAAAAAAAACCGAGGATACAAAGAGGAGAGACGAAGAGAAATAAATACTTTAAATGAAATTACCCATTATTATGTGTTTTTATTCAAACTATGTAATTGTATACTGGATACGTACTACCTATCAGTTTCATTTGTTAAAATGTCGTAAGTATAACAAATTTAAAAGAAGACGTACTATATACTACATCTCAGGAGTGCGTTGGTTTAGACACTTTCTATTTAGAATAATTTAATAAGTTTTGAAAAATTCAAGATTAATGCTAGAAGCAGAATTGGAACGAACGACGAATTATTCGTTGCGATCTTTCGTAATCAGAAATAAAACACATTTGTGTATATGAAAATTAACACAATACAGCCGTCGACGAAATTCGTCGAGCGTGACGAATGCTGAGAGAGATTTATTTCTATTTCATACGCTGACGAACAAATTAGTACACAGTTACCGGGGTGCCCGGTAGTCTAGTGAGTAGTGTGCTAGTTTATCAGTGAGGGGTCTGGGTTCGATTCCTAGCACAGACTCTGGTCTGTATCACTACACCATGTGAAAGTTTTTCACAACAGGTATCACAATGGGACCATAATAAATTGGACCCAAGTGGGTTGGAACCTTTCTTTACCTTTACATCCAGCAACCTGCCGCCCTAATATCAGGGGATCGGTGAAAATACATAAAAAAATACCGTTTTTAAATTTTGTTTTCAAATATATTAGTAAATAAAGTTAATTTTTCTTTTAATAGTTGTTTAATTTTTGAAATAAATAATTTAACTTAAATATACACAATAATGTACCATAAAATTTCAAGTACATAATTTTTTTATATTCGGTAACACAGACAGGAAACAACTTTGCTGATTATGATAGCTGCAATTTTTTCGTCGCTATTTTGTGCCAGACTACGAATTTACGCGATGAACTTTTACCGACGAATTCGTTGAGCACGAGGAAGTTCCTCGTTCGTTCCAATTGGGTTCCTAGAAGAAGCCATGGAACAGAATAAAGACGTAAGTAGTAATGCAGCAGGAACAAAGCGCACAGAACACCGAAGCTTTATGAATGGATACCCAATAAACTCTTCAAAACTTAATAAATTATACAATAATAAATAACACTTGAATTTTTAATCATCCGGCGTATTAAATACAGTCACCTCTTGATAATTTGAAACTCGTTAATTTGAATTGCATTTAATTAGGTCCCCTCGTTAATTTCAAATTATATGAATGCCAGCGTGATCGCCGACACGCTATAATTTGAATTTTTGGCTGTACCTATATAATTTGATTTATTTTAATGTGCTGTGTTTTATGCAAAATGTGAAATATAAACAAAATAATAATTTATTTTATTTTATATGGATTCTGCTATAAATAGAAATTTCATCGTGTTCGCGGACGTTCTATAATTTTAACTCGTCATATGAATATGAATGTTTGTGTTTTTGAAACAAGAAAAGAATTAATTCGTTTGCTTTACTATGTTATTCTGTTACCATGCGCTTTGCTCTTGTTAATTTGAAAACTCGGTTACTAAAACTTTTCGTTTGGTCCCTTAAATTTAAAATTATCGAGAGTCGACTGTAGTGTAATAAATGCATTTCCAAGAACACAATTTCTCTACAGAAATATTAAATTGGTTGTTTCTCATATTTGCTGTAATACTTTATTCAAAAGGATAGAATAAGTGTGTTTCTGCAAGATTCACGATGGTTTGGCAACGCGTAGATGGGAGCACGATCGATCCCGCTAAGGGAACACAACGGACCCCAGGCCAACCAAATTGTGCTGATTCTTTGAATTTGGTAGCAGGCTAACCTAACCTAACTTATTCAAAAGCATTGTAACTCTAGTTTGTTCGTTTTCCATTTTGATGAAAATGTATTATTGTCAATCACCTGACAAAGTACTGTTCGCGCTAAAAAGTTGAAGAGTTCGAACTTTGTGCTTCCACTTCAACTGCAATGGCTACTAGAACTACACATTCTATTCGCTCTCATTTAAAACAAGCGTTTATAACTTTTGACAGCTTACGCTTGACTTGAGATTCGCTTTTAAACGAATGTTCGCTAAATAGAAGAATTGTCGTTAAAAAAAATATTCTACAGATTCACGAAAATAAACATTCGCCAAATTGACGAAAATTTTTAAAAGGCGAATGGTAGATAAAGAACAAATGTTAAAGCCTTTTTTTATTTCTATGAAAGTACCTTCGTGTGAGCATTATACTATCAATTTGTGGGTTGCGTATTCGATTCCCAACTGATGAGATCGTGGGTATTTCTAAAGCAGAAAATTTCGAAACACATCGAAAACAAATAAAACGCACGGTTGATTTTTCTTCAAAGGCTGTTTTCATGAATCTTTTATTTTGATCTTTCACTGAACATATCTTTTAATGCCGGCACGGTATAAATTTAATTTAATTTGGCGGGTAGTAAAAAAAGAAAAACTATTTATTACTGCACCGTTTATTTGTTTCAAATTATATCCGGATAATGTAATTGTTTTTAATTCTCAAGCTATTATTATTTAATTTTTGCATCAGCTGTTTAGATAACCGGCAATACGGCAAGTAAAACGCAATAATTGTAGCATGAACACTGTGGTTTAAAAGTTCTGAAAACTTACTTAAACATGTTTAACTTTAGTAGTGTGAACTCCATATAAGTTGTTTAATTAACAAGCATTTATAATCTATTTACATCGCCTAAAAGTATGCTTACTCCAATGGTGTAAACTTAATTCAATTGACAGCAGAACAGGGAAATTCGTGCAGGAACGGATCCCATATGAGCGAGGTATACTTTCGTTATTAGAGCAGAAGCTCGAAACTGTTAAGTAAAAAATTTTGCTCAAATGGTATCTCATAAGCGGACAAAAGCTTTAATTTTAAAAATTAATTCGTTTTAGAATTTTGTACTAGCCGTTTACAAACCCGCAAACGGCGGAATAGCCTACACAACAGGCTTGTACAAACACATATACAATTCCATAAACATGTACTTGTGATGAAGCATTAAAATAAATTGTCCGTTTGAAGGATATTGCTAGAGGCGACTTTGTCGCATTCCAGGATATAAAAAACACTTAAAGTTATTTTGAAACTCAACGCATCAAATTGAACCGATCTAAGTTAAAGCAGTCCAATCTGAATCTGAATTTTGTTAACCACAAATAAATGAAATATTTAAAATAATAAATGTGTACCTCATATAAGCGGAAACCTCTTATAACGTACCAAGAGCAACAAAGTTTCCATTTGGGTAATTCCAACCCAAATACATCATGCATTTTCTAGTCTGCCTCCGATGTCAATAAAATTTGGTATACCACCACTGTAACTAACCACTATATTCTATACAAGTTTTTTATTATTTAAAAATATTTTGTATTTGAAACAGGTCTTTAAATTAAACAAAACACCATCGGTGTTTTCAATAAATTATTATCACTTCAATCCATTTTCACTTTTATATGTCATGAAATATTAACTAACTAGTTGCCGAAAACAATGGTTACGTTTTTTTTTTGGGCAAATATTTGCCATTGTGATCGTACCTTCAGTTTATAAAACGAAAATTGTATTCCATTTATCTACCACATTTTCATTGTACAGCCTCAGTTAGTAAAAACGTAACACGTTCGAGGCGATCAGCTGATAAAAGCTGTAACATATGTAATGCTCGTTGCTGTTTACAAAAATCGTATCGTTGAAATTGTCACTTAGAAAATCTACCGGAAATAGATTTTTACGTTGCAAACGTCAACTTGGCATTACTTACATATAAAACAACAGCTTTTGAAAATATCCTGAATCTGCCCAGTTTCCATTAACTGGTCGAATCTTCCATCGTCGAAAACGTTTATTCTTTTTGCAAGGCTTTTGCATTGCGCATAAATTAATAAACATTGAATTGATTAAATTCATTTCGTTCACAATTTTAGCTTTCTGTTTGAATTTATAAAATTGTTGAAAATATCAACAGCTGACTTGAATTGTTTGAAGTTTTACGTTTTTAATAACCGATCTTTTTTTTTTACTAACTAGACCTTAGATTTGAAAAACGTTTGAGAATGACGTTTGAAATTAAGTTGAGGATAAATGAATTTCTCAATTAAAAAATAATTTCCCCTTTTTGTTGAGAACGCTATGTTTTCCAAATTATTTTCAGGTGATTTTCAGACGTTTGTCGTTTCAGTGAAGGTTTTTTGATTTAAAACCATTCTAAATTTGAAATCAAGCTTTAGTGTTTGTTGGGCTGACATCATCACGAAAATAGTCAGCATCGACTCCCAGGACCTTGAAACGGCCAAATATGATGAAAATGCAACTCTCGGTAATTGGGGTAAAATCAGCAGTTTCCTATTGGTTGAGGACCCTTTAACTAAAACGCAGCTTTCCTAGTATATTTGCGTATTGGCTGTTTGTCATTCTCATTATACACACATATATTCTTTTCTAATTGTTGACTTGTGTGAAAACTAGATACACAGTAGAAATACCTACACACTTGAAAAAGTTAACAATTTGAAAAGATACTCAATACTTGTAGCAGTCGTTGTTAACCTTGAAGTTTTCGATCTATTGTTTACCGCAAACGTGTTGCACATGAATTATTAAAACAATAATATTTAACAGAAACGGCAACGAAAAATTTTAAACACGTTTACATAATACGTATGTATGTATGGATAAGTAAATATACATACAGTGGTGGTCATGAATTTAAGACACGACTTATCACTGACATATTCCTGATATTTTTTGCATCTTATGTAAAAAATTTTAAATCCATTTAATTTTTTCAAAAATCCTAGTAATGCTATGGAAAAAAAATCAACAATTGTTTGCTACTTATATTTAGTTAGGAACTATTTTAACATATTATTCATATTAATGCAAGTTTTAGCCTGGTCATGAATTTAAGACATAGGCAAAATAAAGGTTAATTCACTAAATTAAATCTTAGGTTTATAAAAAATCTTAATATTTTGTGGGAAATCCTTTATTTTGGAGCACAGAAGCGCATCTCCTCGGCAAACTTTCAACTAATGCCCTACAATGTTCCTTTGGAATGTTATACCAAGCTTTTTGGATTTCTTCCCATAAATCGCCCAAATTTTTTGGCTTTACCGATCGCACTTGCTCCTCAACATCATTCCACAGGTTCTCAATTGGATTGAGATCCGGGGATTGAGCTGGCCACTACAGAACAGTAATACCGTTTTCCTCTAAGCAACTCTTCATTAGGCGTGAAGTGTGCTTAGGGTCATTATCATGCATAAATTTCCACAATAGAGGCATGTTATCATAGGCGAATGGTATCATAGTACTTGTTAAGATGTCTTTGTATACGTGCTGGTCCATTTTAGTGGCAATCTTGTGAATGGGACCTACACCATGCCAGGAAAATGCTGCCCACACCATGATATTCCCACCGCTATGCTTAACAGTTTTAAGGGTGTACTTTGGATGATATTCTTGGTTTGGAGGGCGCCATACATACCGTTTTCCGTCAGAACCGAAACGGCAAAACTTCGACTCGTCGCTCCAAAGTATGTTTTTCCAAAATGTCATAGTTTTATAAATATGTTCTTTTGCAAATTCTAGCCGGGATTTAATATTTTTTCTTGACACAAGTGGTTTACGTTGTGCAATGCACCCACGTAAATTTTTTTCATTGAGACGCCTTCTTATTGTCCTGGAAGATAGATTTATACCAAAATCCTCTGAAATTTCACTTTTAATTTTATTTGAGCTCTTGAAAGGATCTTTAGCAGCTGTTTTATAAATTAAACTGTCCTCCCTGGGTGTCGTTTTTCTAGCTCTAGGCTGTTGTTTAACATTTTTGGTGGTTCCATGCTGCATGATGTGTTCCAGGGCGTTATAAATCTTGGATCGCGAACATGTCAGTAGCTTGGAAATCTCCATTATTGTTTTTCCATCACTATTCAATTGTTGGATGAGTTTTCGCTCGGCATCCGAACTCCAAGTACCTCTGGCCATCTCTAAGTAAATATTTTGATGTAGCCCACAATAAAATTTAATAACTTGTTGATTGCTTACCTTTTACCGTCACAAAATATCGAAAAATCACTTAAAAACTGAATATTTTTTATATGTTTTAAATTCGTGTCCAGCTTCAAATGCACATTTTCACAATAATACAATGCAAATACCAACAAAACGGGAAAAAAAAGCAAAACTAAATAACGGAACTTTTTTTTTAACATTACAGGGTGCACTGAAAAAACCCAAGATTAAATTTAATATTACAGGCTTGTAAAAATGATCATAACTATACTCGTTACATGTCGTGTCTTAAATTCGTGGCCACCGATGTATATATATTATACATCTAAACAATCCCATGTGAAATAGGGAAGCCAAAAGCGAATGATTTTTTAAAATTTCGAAATTTTGGGGATTAGTAGAGTTCTAAGGATATATTTGGTTAATGACTGTTTTATATCGGGCTGCATGAGAACTATCGATGTCAATAACTATGGTTTGACAGCTGAGAATGTCAAACTGTGTTGACATCTCTGTTCACTAAAAGTATTAGAGGAATGTTGAACTTCGAAAATAGATATTTTGTTGGCTTCTTCAAGTCGATTGGAATGCGGTCTGGAAATAACAGCTAAACACCACTAAACGAATCGTTCGCTCGGAAGAGCCGTTGTTGATTTCACTAAATAGTGACTGACTGGCTATAGGTAAAAGAAGTTTTCTTTATTTACTCTCCACCATGTTTTTCCAATTAAAAGAAGAATAGAGTAGCTTGGAAACTAATGTGACAAATGTTCAGCAGTGGTATTGAGATGGGAAGTTGATAAGTCCTCGGAATCTCATTGTTATTGACGCAAACGCAGATTTTTTTTTTTTAATTAAATTGGAAATATCGAACGGCGCTACATTTCATATTGAATATTCCTATTTGTATTGGCGCAGATATTCGTATTCGTATTTGCGAATATTAAAATTTAGTATTCGTAACATCACATACATGTATTTTTCAACAAATTCTGCATAACTTCATTTGGAATAATTTGCCATTTGCGCTGTCAAAGCTTGTTTTGGTTCATTGGATCTGATCGGTCGTCAAATTTAAATCATGCGAAGCATTGTGCTGGAACTATAGGAAAGGGATAGTAGGAGAAACGACAGGAGGTGAAGCTTCATAAATTTTTTTTTCAGCTCTGCTTTTGCACGTTCTTTGTTTGTACTCGTAGCAGTGCTGAAGCTTCGGTTCAGTAGACATTTTTATTATTATTTTACTTCGCCGGTGCTACACAATTCCGACGAAGGAGGGCGTTCTGATGCGATTGTGGATTGCTATCAGCTGAAGCTGGTATTGTTCAGTAACCAGTGACTATGCCTTCGTCACTGAAACCATCCGACAACAACTGACACACTAATGCACATCAGAAAAATGCGAGATGTTTATTTTTATTTTAAAATTTTTAGTCTGAAACTGGGGTTGAACCCAGGTCTGTTTTTGGATTTGTAGTCAACGTGCAGACTACCATCCATCGTGCCATCGCCATCTTGTTTAAATATGATTTTATTCACAGGACAAGCTCTCTTATCTTCAAAATCGAGCACATTAGTCTGAAAAATATGTAAATGATGTTCTTTCCTCCAACGTTTTCGACTGTTTAGTTGTTTTGAGTACGGCCCGTTAAACAAGTAGAAACAGAAAAAAAAATGGGGACCAATTCAATGACGATCGACTAATCAGTCATCACTGAACATTTCGGTACGTGTTATCCGAAAATGAATGAGAGAAAAACAAAGGAAAAAAATATCGCATGTCCGATTGAAATTTCGTTCGAGTACGAATTTCTTCTACTTGTTGAGGTTAATTTCTTGATTGGAATTTGGAAAATAATATCATTATATCTTTCGAGTTGACGTTACACTTTTTTGTTTCCAAAAGTCAATGATATAACTACCAACAAATTCTGCTGCCAACAGAATGCTGCTTACGACGTGCTTTATGGTTGCATACTGGAAGAAACACTTTCTACAATTATACTTCAGTTTCATTGTAAATTGCTCATCAAAATAGCTTTGATTTTTGTTTATATAATTTTGTATTGAAATAAATTTGGAGTTGAGTCTTGTCATAAATATTCCATGAATAACTTTTATTATAACGTTTATGAAAATAAGAGTTTAATTTCTTACACATACATATGCATGTACATATCTCGGGAAAGTACCGACCGTTATTTTCGGGATAATATTTAGTTCAGGAAATGAGTCTGTTACTTGACTTGAAAGATCTTGCTCAGGGGTATTCCCAATATATGGTGCATGCTGAGATTTTGGGAAAAGGTTTTACCATAAGTCATGAGCAATTACAAGGCAATCGTGTTGTTAGTGAGTGTAGAAGGGAGATGGCTGTCCTCCGGGATTTTTGTGCCGTTTCTCTTGTGTGGGTTCCGGTGCAGAGGAACATCAAGGGAAATGAGATGGCTGATGACCTGGCGGTACTGTGTTCGGCCGGTTCGCAATCTGCTGCTATTTTTTCTGATTCCCGATTGCCCATCAGTAGACTCACAGCCGTTAGCACGGGCCAATGATCCTCCAGCAAGCATGCTGAGAGGATGGGCATTCCGTTCAATGCCCGGTGCAGGAGCTGTGGAGAGGATTCGGAGAGGGAGGATGTTGTTCACTTTCTCTGTGAGTGCCCCAGTCTGGCTAAGTCGAGGCAGAGATTCCTTGGGGCTGTGATCTAGGTACGTAAACCGCACACGGTGGCTATGATGTCTTCAGGTTTCTACGGGGCTAGAGTAACAAAACGGCCCTACGATGCTACTTGAGTCGACCCATCTTGGTCGGCTACCCTATAACCTAAGCTAACCTAACAAGCCAATATAACTCATACCATATCGCAATAACAAGATAAGTTCTTGAAAAGGTGGTAAAAAACTGGTAAAAACGGTAAAAATTTAATTTAATTAAAAATAATTTAATTAATTTAATTTTTATTTTATTAATTTAATTTTTATTTTAATTTTAATTAATTAAATTTAATTTTATTAATTTAATTTTAATTTAATTAATTAATTTCTGGAAATTAGAAATCTTGTCAAATGCTGCAAATTTGTTGTGAAGTTTTGAGTTAAAATTAGCGGGAAGTTTCGGTGACCGCGTGCAAGGTCAACCGATTCCCATATTTTTTATTTGAAATTAAAGTTCCAATGCTCTTAGTAAAAGCCTACATTTCTTAAATTATATTTTACTAAATTCCCAAAAATACAAGTATTTATTTCTAAAACTGCCGAGAGTGGGAATTTCACGTTGTACATCCCTATAGACATACATATATGTACATCTCTATACACATATACAAAACATATATAACTACTTATATATGCCCTGTAGGAAGGCTGGACTAAGTGTCTCCGTGTCAACAATTTTGACGAATGGTTGTGGTGACTTTTTGAAGACATTGTCAACGAATCGTCTACACTTTTTGTTTTCTCTTTGAAGAGTACAGATGATAACGTATCCTTCTCTTTACAGCAGCAAAACTAATTTTTAGATGTGATTGCTCTCAGTTTCCCACAAGAACTACCTACTACCCTATTGACTATATACGACCAACGTCAGTAGTAGATTTTCTAATGACATGCAAATATCAAATCTACATTACATTGCCTGGGGTATAGCAAGTCAGTAGTACTGTTGACCAACTCAGTAGCAAATCAGTACAGTTTTGCTATTCTCATTTCCTGCAGGGTGTATACAAATCCCACTACAAACGCAAACTAAGTTCACTTTAATTATTAAAGACTAGAGATTTTAAGCATGATTTTTAAGAGATCTTCTAATGAAGGCACTAACCACCAAGCACACATACACACCGACATAGTATACTTAAGTGTGTATTTGTATCAGTGCATATACATATACATAAATAAAATCTCAAGCTCTCAAACGCCTACTAATGAATTGAAGACTTTTGCAATGAAGCATTGAAATAGAAATGAATATTTAATTGAAAAAAAATGTTTGTTGTTTCTATGAAATTCAACCCATTGTCGAGTAATTTATGCTAAACATGAAAAAATCTTTAAAGTCATTTTCATAAACACGAAATACTTAGTTATGTATGGAACAACATATCGGGCAGATGGCCGCTGCGGCTTTGCTGGCACACACGCGATCTTTTAATGAAATTTTCACTGACCATTTTGCATAAATGCTGCGGTATTTCATTAATGCAGCGTCCAATTTCCTCTTTTAAGGCTTGAGTCGTCGTCGGCTTATTCTCGTAAACCATCGACTTCAAAAAACCCCAAAGAAAAAAGTCTAATGGTGTTAAATCGCACGATCTAGGCGGCCAATTCTGGTCTCCAAAACGCGAAATAACACGACCGGGAAATGACTGATGCAGCAATTGAATTGTTTCTCTGGCTGTATGACATGTGGCGCCGTCTTGTTGAAACCACATGCCCTCCACATTCATTTCTTCAATTCTAGGCACGAAAAAACTGGTTATCATTTCACGATACCGAACACCATTGACTGTTTGCGCTTGACCTGCCTCATTTTCATAAAAAAAGGTCCAATGATTCCTCCAGCCCAAAATCCACACCACACAGTGACACGTTGAGGATGCATTTGCTTCTCGTGAATCACTCGAGGATTTTCCTCACCCCAAATGCGACATTTCTGCCTATTGACGAAGCCATCAAGATGAAAATGGGCCTCGTCACTGAAGATAATTTTATCGGCAAAATCAGCATTTTCATGTTGTCTCTCCAATACCCAATAAATGAACTCCCTACGCTGTCCATGGTCAGCTGGCTTCAGTTCCTGAGTCAATTGAACTTTGTATGCATGAAGATGCAAATCTTTCGTCAAAATTCGCTGCATAGTGGCTTGGAGACACCAATTTGCTGAGCTCGGTGTCGAATTGAGGTGGATGGAGTTTGAGCGACATCATCAGGTACAGCTGCGACATTTTCGGTCGATCGACCTGGTCGAAGGCGCGTTGTTGTCTTTACATCACTAACAGACCCAGTTTCGGCAAATTTATCTATTAATCTCTTTACAGTTGACTCTTTTAGAGCATTATTGTGGCCCCAAATTGATCGCAATTTGCGAACTGTAGCCGCAAAACTTTCACCATTTTGGTAAAAAAATTTCACAATGAGAATGCGTTGTTCATTCGTGTAGCGCTCCATTTTTACTAACCTCGTACCATCTACTAGCAAACAATAACAATTGTTCACATGTCAAACAATGACACTTCGAATGGCGCCAAATTTAAATCTTGCGTTCTTGTTGGGACACCCTTTAGATGCATATAACTCAAAAAAATTTTCCTGAGTAAAACTTTTAAAATGAAACATCATAGAAATGATTAAAGTCGATGTTGAAAACGAAATCATTTCATTTGTATTTAAATCACAATACACAAGAAATATACTTCAATATAAACTTACATACGCAGAAATATTATTAACTTTTCTTCTCTATTTGGCTTTTTTATTTTTTGTAAAAGTAAAGTGACCAATCCAGATGCATATTTGGAAACGACATGCCGGACTCTAGTTTACTTTTATTAATCGATTGGCGGTCATTAGTAATTTTCTTAGATTATAAACACAAACTGCGAAACGCTACTAGTCTATATCACGGAACTACTTACCAAAGCTCAGGCATTTTCAAATCGCACTACTCTCAGCCGAACTGGTCGTATGTTTAATAAACAAACTACATTTAGAAGCCTTCCCTGTAAATTGTGATCCTGAAAAATTCAAACCGAATGCCCACAAACACCACTCCCTATTTTCGTTATTCCGGTGCAATGCATTACATACGTAGGGGACATACCCTGAGCAACGTTTCAAGCAAAAAAAAAATTAAAAAACTTGTTATAGATGCACCATAAATAACTTTCTACGTTTAATTTTAATAATAAATCTGGGTGTGCTGCTGGCTGAATAGTTAGCGCGTTGGTTTAACAACCCACAAGATTTTCGAGCCAAGATCTGGTCAGATTAAAAATGTTTCTATTATGTCTGTGCTAACAGCGCTCTCCTTCGTCGGTATTTTAACAAACAAACGTTGCCGAGAAATGGCGACGGCTGAGAGATAGTTAGCACGTTGAGTACAAAACAAAAGGCCCTGGGTTCGAGCCCAGTATCAGACTAAGTCATTAAAATACTTTGCATTTTTCTGTTGTGCATTATTGTGTTTTTTTTTATCAGTTGTAACATCAGAGCGCCCTCCTTTGTCGGTATTGTGTAGCATTAACGGCCGAGTAAAAAAAATTTAATAAAAATTCATCTCCTTGACCAAAACCTGCAAAAGCAGGTTCCGTTCCATCTGTTATATCTATCACTATTCCTTTCCTATAGAATATGACACCTAGTAGTAGATAATTATTGCGTCAGCGTAACACTAGAGAGTCAGCAACTTTATAAGCTTTACAAATTCACAAAAAAAAACTCACAATTCCAGAGTTGTGCAACATCTAAACTCTCTATCATTTTATCACTTCCACACCTTACCGAGAAAATTATAAAAATACGTTTGATTACGACCTTTCAACTCTAAAACCAAAGAAAGGCAAAGAATCATAAAACTATTTGTGGCTGTTCATTTATTGGGAAAAAGTCATATGCATTTTTTGCTGAATTTTTCCTCCGCCTTTGATTCGATTACGAGAAAGTCCTTGTTCTACAAATGCAACTATCATCGAAAATAATAGGAATTCTTATTAACTCGTACGCAGATAATACCAGCAAAATCTTTTTCGACAACGCTCTCTCCAACTCTTTCAATGTAAATATAGGCTTCAAACAAGGTTGTAGGTTAGATTAGGTCGGCCGGTTGCTGGATGTAAAGGTAAATAAAGGTCCCAGCCCATTTATTATTTCGCATGCGATACCTGTTGTGACAAAACTTTCACGTGTTGTAGTGATACAGACCGGAGTCTATGCTACGAATCGAACTTAGAACACCCAACTAATAAACTAGCACACTACACTACCGGGGCACCCAAACAACCAAAACAAGGATGAAGTTCAACTTTGCTTGCTCTCTATATTAATGATCTGGCTGGATAGAAGTTAAAAGTTTCACTGTGAAAATACTTATGTATGCTGATGACATTGTCATTTTATCTGACTCGCCAAACGGCTTGGAAAATATGATTAAATTCTTGCCTGCATACTGCGACTTGCGGCATTTGAAGGTAAGGGGTCGCACTGATCGAAGTAGTCTGCACGTTGACTACAAAACGAAAAATGTTTCCTGTGTTCAGACTCATAAACATATCTCGCATTTTTTCTGATGTGAATTTGTGTGGCTTTGTGTCAGTTGCTGTCGCAAGGTTTCAGTGGCGAAGGCATAGTCACTGGTCACGGAATAGTAACGGCTTCAGCCGTATCCAATCCACAGGCACATCAGAACGCTCTCCTTCGTCGGTATTGTATAGCACTGGCGAAGTAAAATAAATACTAAAACGGCTACTAAAAACGAAGCTTCTAAATTTAATACGTCTCCTTGACATCCGAGACGCTACAATACTGCTACAAAAAAAAAAAACAAACCAAATAACGTGCAAAAATCAGTGTTGTAAGATAGTGCAGTTTCACCTCCTATCATTTCTCCTACTATCCCTTTCCAGTAGTTCCAGCACAATGCACCGCATGTGTAGAGGTCATCTCCTGAGTGCTGGTCCAAGATAAAATATTAAAAAAACGACTAAATCCAATATTTTAGTTTTTCGCAGTGGACCAAGGATTTCTAAAAATCTAAGCTGAGCCTGTTGTCTCGTGCTACAAGTCTTCTCATAAGAGCTAGCAAATGCGTTTTAGACATTAATGCGAGACCGCTCAGAAATAATTCGTTAAGGCCAAGGCACATAGAATCCGTCATCCGTCATACTTTGACTTTTTCAATTGACAGCTAAGTTTTTTTTTTGACATGGTTTCTTATGAGACTTGTCACATTCAGTACGTCTCCGTCAAAGCAAAGTACGAAAGTTGGCCAACTTTTAACTATTTACGTACGTTGAGTACTTTGACAGCTATGAACAGCGTTGCCGTTGTAAGTTATTTTCAACCAAAATTGGTTGATTTTTTTTTAAGGTGGAGATGTGAATATATTTTGCATTTTATTTACTTTATCCAGCCTAAGTAATACTCAATACGTAAATTTTACTTGTAAACTTTTTAAAATCAGATTTTATATTGCAAAACGTTGTTAACACCCTTTTGTTTTATTAAGAATCGTTTCTGTTGTAACAAAAAATTTAAAACTGCTGCAGCAGAAACAAAAATAAAAGAACACAGTATTTAAATTCAAAATAGATAGGAAATTATTTGCATGGGTTTGTTTGGCTTTAATTGAAATGGTGTATGTACATAATGTTTTTATATAATTTTTTTTTTTCAATTTGTGTCTAGTATAAAAGAAATTGAAGAATTGAAGTTTTATAAAGTAAAACATAATCTGGTATTTTTTTGTATTTTTTAACTTTTTAACGTGGTAACGCTGCCTATGAGTTGATATTCGTCAACAAAGTACTCATTGTGCTAATCTCTTTCGTCGGTACGTTAATGTCATTTGAAAAAGTCAAAGTATGACGGATGACGATTTCTATGTGCCCCGGCCTTTAGGCATTTACATTATTTGCAACCTTAATGCAACGGAGAACACTCTAAATTGTATGAGTTGTTGTCCTATTTTTAATAGCTATAGGCTTAGGTACTTTAATAAATGCCAACTGGATCTGGTTGAGATGTTGAATATTATCAACGGTTTAGCATTCGTTTATGACACACTTGTTAACTATTTAGAGGCGTGTTCAAGATACAGAAAACTGGTAATAAATGAATTTGTATAATATTGATATTAATAAATATAAATATTTACATGTATACAATACTCTCTTATAACTGAATTTGTTCATATTCTGCCGTTTTGGCTACAACTATTAATTTAAGCCATTTATATATAATATTTATTTCTAAATTAAATATGTGTAAATATTTCTATAATAATAATATCTATTAAATAAATAAAAAATTAAATAATAACTGATTTAAAAACAAAGTTTCAAAATCTATTTCTAATTTAAGTATTATGGTGTCATCAAGTGTTTTCGAATCTTGTGAAGGAATTCATAACCGATGTTCTTGATAAATGGCTGCTTGAATTTTTTAAAGTAAAATCTTTATCGTCATACTAATCAAGGTTACACAATTAAATCAACAAATGTTAGCTATATACATATGTATGTATGTAGTATATATACATACATACATATGTACATATATAGAAACTATATCTGTGACAATATGAAAGAGTAGCTTAATCAGTCTTAAGCATTTAAGTTATGTTAATGTGAATAACTAATAAATTCTAATAAATGATTTTTTTTAAAGTGGAGTAAAATACATGTTTTCTACTCGTATTAGAAAATTAAATTTATTAATATCAATATTTTAAAGTTTTAACGTGGGCATCTATCTGCCAATCGATTGAATTAGGCTTAAGCTGTTTTAGAAAAACCATAAAAATATGATAATTAAATGATTTATGGTTGCTGTATAAAGAGCAACTTTAATTTTTAACGCTCCACAAGTTTAAATTAAAATAAATTAATTTGTTTTAAAGATAATTTTATCGCATTAACATTTGAATACCACACAATTCCGGCCATAAGGCAGACGAAGTTGCCACGCATATGGCGCATTAAAAATTTCTGCGAAAGATGTCGAACTGATTAATTTTAGTTTATGTCAATGTTAGGCGGTCACCAGTTCTGTGAACAGTATTTCGCATCTTCCAAAATGCGTATTACTCGTAAAACTAATTTGCAGTTATCAAAACCGCAACACGAAAAGAAACAATATTTTGAAGAAGAGTTTCAAACAATTTGCAAGAGTTCCTGTGGCGAGAAGCAAAACAGTGCTCCAACTGAGATTCATAACGTTTAAAAACCAGACTACAATTTGTAGTAAAAGGTGATTTTTTAGCAACTGTCTATTTGGCAACACTGTTTTTTTTTTGGACCAGCACTCAGGAGATGACCCCTACATATTCAATTCATTGTGGTGGAACTACAGGAAAGCGAAAGTTAAAGAAATTACAGGAGGTGAATCTTCACTATCTTACAACTCTGCTTTGCACGTTCTTTGTTTTATAGCAGTGTTGCGCCTGTGATGTCAAGGAGGCGTATTAAATTTTGAAACTTTGTTTTTAGTAGCCATTTTTAGTAATTATTTTACTTCGCCGGTGCTACACAATACCGACGAAGGAAGGCGTTCTGATGTGCCTGCGTATTGGTTACAGCTGCAGCCGTTACTGTTCAGTTACCAGTGACTATTCCTTCGCCACTGGAACCTTGCGACAACAACTGACACAAAGTCACACACAAATGTACATCAGAAAAAATGCCAGATATTTTTATTAGTCTGAACCGTGGTGTGATGATTAAAAACTGAACGATATGTGGTCTCAACAAGATGGTGCCATGAGCCACATAACACGAACAATTTTGAAAACCAATATTCGTCAAGTTCTCGATGATATGCCAGCCGAAATGTGCGAAAAATTGGTCGAAAACTATCTCAAGAGGATCGACTGCTGCAAACAATCTAAAAAGAATATGCCACACAAATTCAGATTAACAACTATTCCAGGGAACGTTAGAAGCATTTTTCAGAACATGTGTCTCATATTTATTCACTTATTTTCAATAAAACTCAACTGTACAATGTTTTCAGATAATTTGCATATGTATGTATGTACATATTATAAATATTGTAGGCATGGGTGTGTGCACATTCATTCGTATGTAGAAAAACACACATATTTACATATATTATCTACATAATTATGATTTTCATGTTAGATTGAGAAATCCAACGATTGATAATAAAAATTAAAAAAATGTGAAGGCCATATTTATAAAATAAAATTTTATAACGATACGCGTTGAGAGTATTCGGTCAATACTTTTTCAATCTTTATTATTACACGAACAGAAACATGTTTACTCACATGAGTGCTACCAGTTTGTATTACCCAACTGACTAGACTTTTGCTACGAAACAGCTCGTTAAAGTAAAGAATTATCGCTATTCTAAAGTGTCGAAAATATTGGTTTTTCTTTAGCTGCTTGATAACTATAGATATCGATAACTGAGAATTTTAAATCGTGTTCAGATTTCAGTTTAGTAAGGTTTGCAAGTTATCGTGAATCGTTTAACGGCAGAAAACGCTTCCAAGTTGTAGAAATTGTCCATAAAAACATCGATGTTTATGAACGATACATCGATGTTTTCTAAACATAATTTGTTTTCTTAACATCGATGTATCGTTTGCATCCCTACATGAGACACCTGTGACCAAGAATCGTTCCAACATTGCTTATCATTGCGGATCAAATACCCATTGATTTTTTGGCTAAAAAAAAAAAAAAACATAAAAATTATGCGATTGGACTTCATATTCAATAGATTTAAGTCCGTATGACTTTTGTTACTTACAAAACTTAAAAACACGGTCCAGTGGCAGAGATTTTTCGTGATTGCGGAGATAGAAACCAAATCGCTGAAGAAATTGAAATTCCATAAACGCTGAAGAAGCAACATAAAAATCGTGCTATTTGGGCCGATTTAAATATTTATATCATAACCCTATAAATGATAGCTTTTCTCTCTAATTTTTTGTTTTCGTTTGGAATGTGATCATTTGAAACCATTAATACAGTCGAAAGCCACGGTCAACTGGGTACATGGTACATATATTTCTATTTGTTGTAAATAATAGATGATTTTTTTTAAGGTTCGCAACTCAGCAGCACTGCTTGAATAATCAGCAATTTCTTTTATAATAAAATCGAAAACAAATAATCTACTAACAGCGGGCAAATTATTAAACTACTTATGAACAAGTGAAAATTTATTTAAAATACACCCATATTCGAGTTTTTGTCATCCCAACATCCAAGATTGTGAACATATTTAATTCTTGAATCTAATACAAACAACCATCCATTTTAAGTAATTTTTATGGAAAAAATTATAATAATAAATAAATAAAACAATTATAGTAACTGGTACATAAAATAAATTATTTTCTAGACAACAAAACGGCATTGATTTTTTAAGTTTTCTAATGTAGTTGTCGTCGCTACATGTAATTTTAAGCAATTAATTTTAATGAACGATCATTCTGAAATAACGAGAGAATTTATTAAAAAAAAAGCACAAACCAGCTAATCAAGTTCTAAAGTTATAAAATTAAATCTATTTATATAATACTATAATAATATAATTAAGTTCTATTTGCCAGTATATTGTTTAAATTAGAGACCTGCAATGAATACATTCATTCATTCATTCTACCACACTGAAACTGCCATGATAGTTACCAAGAAAGATAGAAATAAAGATTGCGCCACAAAGCAAATATAATAAAATTCTTCTGCGCATGTTGAAACTATGACGTCACACAAGGTGTGTTTTCATTGGTTAATTAATTATTGTTCTCATCTTATTATATTTACGAGTATAAGTAAACATAACAGTGGGACAATTTTTAATATTTATATTTAAATAATTTAAAAGCTAACACATTTTTAATTAATCCTGTTTTAAATGATACACCGCAAAAATTTAACGTGTATGTGGAAATTTCATACAAAAACTTGCTGTTTGAAATGTAAATGTTTACTTTTGAGAGACATTCCAAAGTTAATTTAGACAAACAAAATGCCTGTTGTTTTTTGTGTTGTTGATTGTTATAGAGCTGCATAGACCTTGAGTAGAATCAGGTGACTTTTTTGCTCGTTTATGTTTCACACAACGTAAATGTCAAAATTTGTTTACATTTTATGCGCGCCAATATCATATTTACTCATTTGTTTAATTTGAGAAAGCGCGCAATTAACAGTTTTACTCATTTCTTTATTTTGAGAGAGCAGTGAAAAAGCAACTAATCCAAACGTAAACAAAATTTTTGATTCTTTTGCTATTTTTTTTATATCTGGGACCAGCACTCAGGAGATGACTCCTACACATGCGTAGCATTGTGCTGGAACTATAGTAAAGGGTTAGTAGGAAAAACGACAGGAGGTGAAGCTTAATTAATTATTTTGCAACTCTGCTTTTGCACGTTCTTTGTTTATACTCGTAGCAGTACTCAGTAGACATTTTTATTATTATTTTACTTCGCCGTTGCTACACAATACCGACGAAAGAGGGCATTCTGACATGATTGCGCGTCCACTCAATTTGAAATTTAAAAAAAAATTTACATGCAAAACACATTTAACAAAGTTGCACAAAAAAGGTAACATAAGTTGTTGCCAGTTTGCGCTGCCGCAGAAGAAAGACTACAAGAGTTTAGAATGAATTGAAAAAGATAAGTCTTTATCAATCATACTTTAGAAACAGTTGTGTATAATAAGAGTTTCACAAGCGTTGTTAAAAACTACTTGTGAATGAACATTTTATCAACATTATTATAAATGAAATTAAGAAAATCTTAAAACCCACTATTTATTCTTATTCTCTTATTATACTCAAGTTCTATTGCAGTCTATATGGTTTGTTGGGAAAGTGTGAGTGACAAAACTACATACATACTATGTATGTATAAAAAGTGTACTCGTATGCACAAATTTGCATATTACTGCCATTCATGCAGGACTCTATATTCAAAAGAAGTCTTTCTGAAGGCAGAACAGCCAGATTAAAAAAAATTATTTTAGTTTAATAGTTAAACAAGTTTTATGTTATTTAACAACCACGACAGTTTTAACAATATTATTTAAAATTTATTCCATAATTGCTAAAGTATGTGAAACAATATGGGAGTACAATATATAGCAGTGAAACATCTTTGTATGCTTGTAGTAGCTGCTTTAAGTTTTCGACGAAATAAGAAAGCAGAATAAATAAAACAGAATAATTGATTGGGTTTTTGGCATGGTTTATGTCTTTCAAATGATGAGAACTCACCGCTCAGGACCTGAAATATTCTTCTACGCTTTAAGAGGCTGTGTACTAATTAGACTAGTAGACATCGACAAATATAGCGTCAGGTGGCGTTTTCGTTTCTAAAAACAAATACTATATAATTTTTTTTTATAGAAAAAGAAAACAATTTCGTATTTATTATAAAGTGGAAATTAAACAAGAGAAGGAAGATCAGAATTTAAGACAACGCAATTCTTAAACAAACTTGCATATTATAAAACGACATACATACATATATACAGGGTGTCTGGTAGCAGATTTTTTAAACTTAAATAAAAAACGTAATAATTGACACAACGTTTTATTAAGAGTATTGAACGATAGAATGGAAATGCGGATTTTTTTTTAAAGAGTATGTCATCCAGATCCTTCAGATCCTTTTTTAAATTTCATAAATAATCGCTCTTGGACGTCCCAGTGAGGATGCTCTTTTCCGTATTGTCTAAAAGACTTTTAGATCAGATTCTAAAAATGCTGTAAATACTATTTATGAAAGAGCTGATGACAAAAGTGAAAAATTAACATTGGAAGAAATTTTGAATGGCTCAATTAGTAAAGAGAACGCAGATTTTATTCAAAAAAATAATTTTGTTTAAAAAATTAATAGCAATTCCTTGATGAAGTGGTGAAAAAACAGAAAGTTTTCAGAGAATATATAATGTTCTTTTGACTGTACATCTACTTTCTACAGCCGTAGAAAGTGACAGTGTTTTCTCATTGATTGACCTTTTTCACATAAAAAGTGAAACAGGCTGTTAAACGGTTCTTATTCTGTACTAAAGTCCTATTTGCAAAAGAATATTTTCTAATATTTTGTTTAAATAACAATAATACATAGACTAAAATATTCCATCAGAAGGTGCATAGACTACTTAACCTTCAGCTTCGTCCTAGACTTTTGACCCGTCATGCACAACCGCCATGGCTGACAAGCGAAGATGCGGTTATCTTCGGTTACCTGAGGCTACTACCTTTTCCCATATATACAGAACTATGTTTAACGCTATCAACGAGAGTTTTATTACAAACTGCTGGGACTTTCTCTACACCGATGGATCCAAATCCACCGACCAATGAAGCATTGACCATCCTCACTGCAGTACAATACGCGACAAAGCAGAGTTCGAAGTACTCGTATGTAATCTGCTCCTATAGTCTGTCATTTCATCTTGCCATCAAAAACTCACATTACAAATTGCTAACTATCCCATCAACATCAACGGTCCCCTCCAGTACCCGGGAAATGCCGGTCTGTATAAGTGCATTTTCCCGGTAGCTGACTAACTCCTTCCGAGCATACTCGTGGGAACTAATATGGATATAAAGGTGAGAAAAAAACTCAAAATTAGGATGACCTGCGCACGTCCACGGAGAATGAACCCCTAGCTTCCAGCGAGGATACTATCATCCAGACCAGCGGAATGGCGAGTGCTCGACATAGCACTCCCACTCAAAATCGGCAATCGACCAAGCATCCTGCAACGACCTAGAACAAGAGCAGGAAGTCCTCGGGATCGCTGTTGAAGGCGCAGTACCAAAGAGCAGTGCATGCTGGAAAAGATTGCCGCGAATGAGTGCGATGGTACCGTGCATGAACGCGAATAGCGTCTTCCAAGCGCAATCGATCGCAGGACATTATCGAGCATTCGGCCAAGAAAACCAGGGGTCGAGAAGGGGCTCAGGGTCCATCCACCAGCGCGACCGCAAGAGCACTCAGTGAGGTGGTCAGGGGGCACCTAAGTGGTGCAGGATTCTGAAATTCCGAAGAGACAAATTCGCTATCTGCAACTACAGAACACGGGCGAACATGGCGAGAAAGAACTATCGGTATAAGATGGTTAAGATAGCCCAGACCAATCTTCGCTACGCCCAAATATCCATCACCAAACTCCACGTTTTTCTCAAGGAGTAAGATATTGGCGTCTGTCTGATCTAAGAAGCATGGATCCGGCAGCGTAAAGTCATGGGTATCAATGATATAATCTATGACTCGATTTACACCGACTCAGCAGGTAAGCCTAGGGCATGTATTTTAGTTAAGAAGACTATCAATATTGAAGTATTAGTGATTTTCCACATGTTTTTTCTGTCTCCTGTAAAATTTCCTCAGCAGAAATTGAAAAAAAGAATCCTGCTGTCCCGGGAAATAAAAAATAAAAACTGCAGTTCTAACAACATGGCACTACATGCCTACTGGATAATCGCATCGCGAGTGTATGTGGCATAAATTTAGCTCCTATAAGGAAATTGGTCTTCCAACTTCAAGAATTAAGTTCTTTCCCTCCTATCACTTCCTATCAGCACTCAGGATATGACCCCTACACATGCGGTACATTGTGCTGGAACTAGAGGAAAGGGATTGTAGGAGAAATGATAGGAGGTGAATCTTCACTATCTACAACACCGATTTTTGCACGTTATTTGTTTTTACAGCAGTGTTGTAGCGTTTCTGATGTCAAGGAGACGTATTAAATTTGAAGCTTCGCTTTTAGTAGCAATTTTTAGTAATTATTTTATTTCGCCGATGTTACGCAATACCGACGAAGAAGGGCGTTCTGATATGCTTGTGGGTTGGATACAGGTGAAGGCGTTACTGTTCAGTGACCAGTGACTATTCCTTCGCCACTGAAACCTTCCGGCAACAACTGACACAAAGCCACACGAATGCACAATAGAATAAAATGCGAGATGTCTGAAACTGGGGTCGAACCCAGGAAAAATTTTTGGTTTTGTAGTCAAACTGCAGACTACTTGGACCACCCACCATTGAAATAATTCTTAAACTATGGTGAAATGTGGAAGGTAAAGGGAATACTATTTCTGATCTACAACAGGAACTGATGCAGTATTTAAAAATTTATGCTTTTCTTCGACCAGTGCTCAGGAGATGTCCCATACGTATACAATGTATGCCGCGAAACATGTTGGAAATGGATAGTGTACAGTTGCGTGTTTTTAATAATTTGAAAAGCACAGTTGCGCTAATTGTAAAGGAGAACCATTTTTTATTATTTTACTTCGCCAACGTTTTATTGTTCAAATACTGGTAAAGGAGGCGCTGTTAGCGCAGACACAATAGACAAATTTTGTTCCGATTGGGGAATATATTAAGTACATTCGTTTACTTTCCCAGTGAAGTCCACTAGTTGAATTGCAAAAATTTTTAGATTCTTAAAAACAGCTGATCACTAAAAACCATAGTATTGTAAAAAATGAGATGTGTTGACAAGTCAGTGCCTACAAGTTTTTTGTATTTGATACAATCCGTTTTTGTAATTATAAATTTGTAGAGAAATGTATTTAAATCAAAGTACTTTTTTTATTTGCTATATGATTTTTGAATTTGTTTCTGCTTAAATACCATGCTAAAATGCATCAGTACTACATTTTTGATATTTGATACCCCAAATAATATCCTGTATTCAAATATATACTAGTTTTAGAGCTCTCATAAATTAATGTAAACCACACAATTATTAGAAAAGTTTTGCTATGGATGTTAAAAAAAGAAAACTGGATATTTTATGCATATCTATAATTTGTTTCCCATTGGAAACTATTATTTTTATTTTTTTTCACAGGTTTAATTCAGCTTTTCCATATGTTAAATAGTTTTATGAAAAATTTTAAACTGTTGTTTGCTTAATTTCAGTTGCTTATTTTTGAACCATATGTTTTTCTTTTCCAGTGGATTCTACTGGGAGAAATTCGTTCAGTAAATATTTGCAGACTTTCAGAAAAGAACTTTCCATTTACTCGCTCAAATGGTGCTCCCTTTTGTACATTTTTGAGTAAACGAATGGTTTTCAGTAGACTCCAATGCAAATTTGCACAAATTTTGTGGTAGACGAATGGAACTATTATATTTTTTGAGAAACAGCTGACTTATTGCAACGTTCATGTTGAAATAAAAAATTCATCTTAAGAACAACAGAAAATTGTTATGCTATTTATGTTCAGACATGCATTCTAATTGAGATTTTCATTGAGAAATATAATTTAGTGTGCACACACATTTAATTTAGCCAATTTAGCTTCCGCAATTAGCATTCCACAGCGGGGAAAAAACAAACGTTTTGATGTTTAATTCGGTGGTCATCTCTGTTTACTTTTTTACTGTTGTAAAATGAAAAACATGTCAATGTTTTAGGCAGCACTGTACGCTGAACGGAGATGAAACCATGGCAAAATACAAGTAACTATAGAATGTTTTTTTCTGATGGAAGTGCCCCCAAATATGTGTACATATATATATGAAAATGCATGCATTCGTTAACCGCCAAAAGGACGTAAATGTCACAAAAGAAATTTTACAACACAATATTTTGCTTTCATTAAATACTAAATAGGTTCGAATATTAAAACAAAAACCGGTTACATTTATTATTAAAAAAAATTCCAAGTATGTATTAGGCTGTCTTTAATTAATTTCATTAATGAAAAGTTTTAACAATTCAATATTATGCAAAACATATTATGATAATGAAACTACAAATAAAAATGAGGGTGGCGATGGCTGAAGTAGTTAGCACGTTGCCTATAAAGCCAAAAATACCTGCGTTCGACCGCAGTTTCAGACTAATAGTGATATTTTTTCTGCAAGAAAAGTGTATCAGAAGTCTTACATGTGATTTGGCATTATTGTTAAATGTTCACCTGCATTGATCTGTGAGCTGGTGCATTATCGTGATGCAGAATCCGTTTCTTTTTTCCACAATTCCGATCGTTTGAGCCGTATTGCTTGACGTAAACATTGCATAACTTCTTTGTAGTATTCCTAATTAACCGTACGACCTGTTGGCAAGAACTCATGATGCACCACGCCATTATAATCGAAGAACACAAAATTCACATTTTCTTTTGAACAAACCTTGTATATACTAGATGGCGCAAAATTAATCTCCCTATCGTAAGATGTAATAGCTTTTGCAAATGGCATTTTACGCCAATCATATTTGACATTTGTGAACTAGACAGCTGCAGAATACAAACAGATCTACAATGGAGCGCTATACTCCGCAAGAGCGTGGAATAATTGTGTCGATTATTTTAACCAATAATCGGCTCGTGGTGTTAGCTCAGCGTGAATTTCGTGCCAACTGGGGCACTGAAAATCCTGTATTAACCCCATCGTCGCCTTGGGAGCCTACTCAAAAAAAATTATATTTATAACTTATGTGCCTTTCTATGTATAAAAGTTCGTTAAAATTTTTTATTTAATTAATTTTGAAAAAAAAAAATAATTATGAACTTAAAAAACTTGAAGCAATAATCAAATACATTGATTTTTTTTTTAATTTTAAAGCCAGTTGCCTTATTAATTGTCAGAGATAAACTTCTTAAGTGTAAAAAATGCCAGTCATGGTTTATGAAGCTTGCTTATGATTTCAAACTAGTTAACGATCGCTAATGTAAATGCACTATAAAGAGATTTCGAAAGTTTTTTGCCTGAAAGAGAAAAGCTGCCGGTTGGTCCCACTGCTAAAAAAAAGCCTGAGGTTATATCCTTTAAAATTTAACGACTTATTTCTCGTAGCGATTCTAAGGAAACTTTGCACAAATCTTGAAGTCTAAATTCGAACTGCCGTATTCTTAAAAAAATATTTTTATTTACTTATTACATACAAAATTCATTACATACACAATTCAATTATAATTATTTACATATAAAATTCAATCAATATACTAACTTTGAACACACATTGTGTCCTCTTTCATAAAATTTATTTTTATTTATAAAAGGTTTGTAGAACTTTTATAAATCAAAAATATTACTATGAATGCGCATTTATGTTTAATAAGTTTTTCGTGTTTATTTTCGATATTTAAAAATTTATTCGCAAGTTTTTGTTGTTTCTACGATTTAATGAATTGGTGATCTTTTATTTTTAGCGATTTTTAACGAAATGCAACATACAAAGGCTTAAAACGGATATTATCTCCTCTCGAACTAGTTAATTCCAGTAGCAGGTTATTGTTTCCGATTATATTCACTTCCACTAAGTCTATCTAAAAGTATTAATTGTATAAACAGTATAAAATTTATATTAATTTTATCAGATTTCTTACCTTTCTCGAATGAAAGTGCTCATTCTCAAACATATTCAATTTCAGCCTTTGCTTACGTTCAGCGAAAAGTTCTGCAACATTTAATTTAATATTAAGACGATCAAATCGACACTTTTCAAAACTTATTTCAGTTAACTGTGGAACATGTTTGAGCAGACATAGGAACCCTTCTGTTGCGATGTTACATGTTATAAAGCGTAATTTACGCAAATTGGTTAATCGATGTAAACGTGGTATGATATCGGTTGGCAGCGGTTTATAATCATTTATTATTGTCAGCTGTTCTACATTCATGTACCATGCAAAACAATATAATAGAACATGCTTGATACCAAATGTTTCCACAAAGCTGACATCTTTTGAGTAGAACAACGTGACCAATTCAGGGAAAACATCACTGGCTCTGAAATCGCCTGTGATTACTAATACCTTTAGAGATGTCAACGGATTTGTAATGAAACTGTACAAGTCGCAATGATGTATTTGCAGATATTTTAAATTCTGCAGATTAGCATTGGACAAAACCAATTGCTGGTGGTCGCTGCTGCGGACACATTTACCCAGTTTTAATTTTTCCAAAGTTAAACGCGTCATTATTTTATGGATATGCAAGATGTCAACTTTAAAGCAAGAGCTTAAATCTAGATCCTTTAATAGTGGCCATTCGTCCATGTAAAGACCCGTTAGATTGCCACATGGTCTAAACACTTCTAAATTTGGCATTGCATTCTTCAGGGTGCGTAAATCACTGTCAGCCAACATGTCGATGTCGTTGCAAAAAAAGAAAAAGTCGCGGACACGTTCAAAATTAAATTTTACTAATACTTCGTATCGCTCTCTGTTCAAATGTCGTAATTTTAATTTTTCCACAACGTCATGTACAACACTTAAAAATATCTTAAATTCGACGGCTGTTAAAGCCAGATGGAAGAAATCGATATACACGTGTTTATATGTTTTTCTCCAAGTGTCTTTTAATGCGATCTGAAGCCTCTTACACACTTGATACAATGATATTTGGTCCTTTAAGTAGATGTATTTAAAAATTTTCAGTAGGCAGTCGTAATTTAAAGCATCCATGACAGGAGTGAATTTCGAATGTATAAAATCTTGAAAAAAAAAGACAATTGCAATCAATATGTTTGAGTTGGTATTTAATAAGACTGAAAAAGCTTTATGTACGGTATTTCATTAAGCGCTTCCTATCTTTAAACTTAACTGAAACAAAATGTGTGTGAGATATGATCGATTATTTTATTCATTTGAAAGAACTATTGATGCCATTATGTGTGAAATATAACATTGTTCAAATGTCCGCCACGCTTCTCGGGATCGAACGGTTCCGAAATATCAAATTTTCCATGATTCTGGCCATAAATTAGGCTGAATTTGACCAATGGCATGGGTTATTTTGACTTTGAAGGCCGCTGTGGTTTGTAGCTTTTCGCAAACACTTAAGACTTGAGAAAACGCCCACAATAAAAATTCTAACGGAGTCAATTCGCACGATTTCGGCGGTCACGTGAGATGACAGCAGTTCTTGCCGATAGCAAGACTATGGCGATCGTAAACTGTGCGAAGCCCCAACAACCCAAAAATGAACTTTAAAAAAGAAAACAAACTTTTGTTTTTTAAAACAAACTATCCAATTAAATTATTGCATTAATTAGTTGGAACTTAAAATGATTAATGTGTAAAATATACAAACGAAAACCAATTCATTTTGCTAAAAATAAATTCTAACTTTTGACATCAATAAAAAATTTTCTATCGATTATTTTTAAATAATTATATCTTTAATTATACAATAATTCTGTGGACTTTTGACAAAAACATCATAAGTGAAATTTAAAATTACATTCGTATATTATATTATATATTAAATTATATTCGTCATTTTTGTTTCGTCTTTATTACGTTATTGTTTGCCTTTTAAAAAATTTATAAATTTACAAATTTAACTTTTCTCTCTAAATTTACTTTCTACTAAAATCTCTATTAAAATCAAGATAACAAAATAAATCAACAACAAGTCCAGATACATTAGTTGATTACTTTTTCGTAATTAACATTTTGTTATTAAAAAGCAAATTTAAATCAATAAAGAATAATTTAATGACAATATTTTATGCAGCAATAAAAATACACCAATTGGAAATTGAAGAAGATAATTTTTTTTTTTCTTAGACCAGTGCTTAAGGGAAATCCCATACATATGAATGCATTGCACTGGAACTAGACAGATGGATAGTGTAGGGAATAGACAGGTGGTGAAAGTGGTAGGAAGATAAGACTCTGCAGTTACGTGTTAATTAGAAAGTGAAGTTGCGCCGTATTCTGATGTTGATTTTTTCGCATTATTTGTAAGCTACGAGTTACTCATCCATCAGCACCCAATTTATTTTGCGTAACAATATTTATCGGGTGGTTAAATTGTAAGGGCCGATGTTGAATGTGAACCACACCTAAACGCCAAGCTTTTTTCCGAATTTTATTTGACATTTCTCTATTTCAGACTTACTCAATTTGAACCATGGAGAGATACACAATCCAACAACGTGTTAAAGTTATCCAGACTTATTATGAAAATGGGCGTTCAAATCAAAATGCATATCGTGCACTTCGTGATTTTTTTGGTCAATTTGATCGTCCAAATGTGCGTACAATCGCAAAAATCGTGGAAAAATTCGAGCAAACCGGGTCTGTAGAAGATGTGAGAAAACCAGTGCATGCTCGTACAGCTCGTACTGCAGAAAATATTGCTGCTGTTCGCGATAGTGTGGCTGAAGAGCCGTCCACCTCAACTCGTCGTCGTGCCCAACAATTGCACCTCTCACGGTCGTCGTTGATAAACATTATGCATAAAGACTTGCATTTACACGCTTACAAGGTGCAATTGGCTCAAGAACTAAAGCCTCTTGACCATTCCAAACGTCGTGAATGGGCAGAATGGTGGCAAGAAATGGCAACAGTGGATGATCAATTTTCGAAGAAAATCATCTTCAGTGATGAGGCACATTTTCACCTCAGTGGATTCGTCAATAAACAGAATTGCCGCATTTGGGCGAATGAGAATCCAAGAGTGATTGTCGAAAAACCAATGCACCCACAAAGAGTGACTGTTTGGTGCGGTTTATGGGCTGGCGGCATCATCGGGCCGTATTTTTTCCAAAATGAGGCCGGTCAGGCAGTTACTGTGAATGGTGTTCGCTATCGTGAGATGATAACGAACTTTTTATGGCCCGAATTGGAAGATATGGATGTGGACGATATGTGGTTTCAGCAGGACGGTGCCACTTGCCACACAGCTAACGAAACAATGGCTCTTTTGCGCAACAAATTCAATGGCCGTGTTATCTCACGTAATGACGATGTCAATTGGCCGCCAAGATCATGTGATTTGACACCGTTGGACTTTTTTCTTTGGGGTTATTTGAAAGAAAAGGTGTACGTCGATAAGCCAGCAAGAATTCAAGAGCTAAAGGATGAGATAATTCGGCACATTAACGGCATAGAACCTCCATTAAGCCTCAGGGTCACCGAAAATTTGGACCATCGGATGGAGGTGTGCCGCCGTGGTCGCGGCGCCCATTTGGCCGATATTTTGTTCCATACATAATTGAGTAATACCAATATATCATAATAAAATAAAATTACAATAATTTCCTAAATAGTTTGTGTTTTATTCAAAATCAACATCGGCCCTTGAAATTTAACCACCCTTTATTTATTTTTTAATATTTCTTTTTCTTTTCCCACGTAATATGCATTTTAATTGTTGTACAGGGTGGCCCAAAATGAGCGAAGGTATTTGAATTCATTACAACTTTTTTATTATAATTTTTTTTGTATTTTGTAAAGAAGACGTGGGGAATTTGAAAAGGAACATTACACAATTGACCAACGTGCCAAAATCGTTGAACTTTATTTCTCAAATCAACGATCGGAAATTAAAAGATATAGTGAACTCAAACCCCTTCGGTCAGTTTGGGCCACCCTGTGCAAACAACAAGATTTCACTTTAGAACGTGACACAGCCTATTGAATCAAACTTGTATAAAAATAAAACAAAGTGATTTTGATATTGAATTAATATGATCTTCTGGTTAATTTACCACCAAATTAATATTAATCCGGTATGTTCTGTAAACCGAATCCGCAAAAATTTCCGAATACACAAACTTAGGTGTTCTGCAAACCAAATTCGCATAATTTTATTCGGTTTAAAATGGAGTAGATAAGTCCGGTCGAAATTAAATCGAATGTACTATCTTCCTAAGGAATAACTGATGAAACATAAAAAAACAATTACCAATTTTTACTTGAAGTCTTTCTTTTCTTTAAATTAAGTCAAATTATAGTATACTCTGTAATAGATTTTAATACAAACTAGTCAATTTAAAAAATAGTCCAATTTTTATCCATGTTCTTGTTAAAGTATATGGATGAATAAAAGGACATTTTCACTAAATTCTTTAGATATATCTTTAAAAAAATCACTTTTAAATAAGAATAAACATTATTTTGAACAAATTTTCAGTAGCTTCATTTTAAAGCAGCTGTTTTTTTATATTGACGTTTAAAAAATCTTATTCGAAAGCAAGTTCCAATGTTGGAAATCGTGTGCTTTTTAGAACACAAAATTAGCGTTTATTCGGTTTTTAGATCGACTCGGTTTACAGAACAGGGGGAAATATTATGATTATTTATTTATGTTTGTTGTATGGTTAAGCTAGTATATATGTACTATATCTCGTTGAAGCAAATGTTAACTCATCAGTAGGTATTTAACCAAATTCTTGAAAAAGCTAAGAAATCTCACATGCTTATATAAAAACTGCAATAAGTGTTTGAAAATTACCCAGTAAAATTTTTTTAATGTAGTTTCTAAATGATTGCGACATTTCGACGCAGGGGAACATGACGAGAAAGAACTATCGGTACAAGATGGCTAAGGTAGCCCAAAACAAATTTCGCTACGCCCAAATATCCATCACCAAGCTTCACGTTTTTCTCAAGGAGTAAGATATTGGGGTCTGTCTGATCTAAGAACCATGGATCCGGCAGCGTAAAGTCATGGGTATCAATGATAGAATCTATGACTCGATTTACACCGACTCAGCATATAACCCTAGGGCATGTATTTTAGTTAAGAAGACCATCAACATTGAAGTATTAGTGATTTTCCACATGTTTTTTCTGTCTCCTGTAAAATTTCCTCAGCAGAAATTGAAAAAAAGAATCCTGCTGTCCCGGGAAATAAAAAATAAAAACTGCAGTTCTAACAACATGGCACTACATGCCTACTGGATAATCGCATCGCGAGTGTATGTGGCATAAATTTAGCTCCTATAAGGAAATTGGTCTTCCAACTTCAAGAATTAAGTTCTTTCCCTCCTATCACTTCCTATCAGCACTCAGGATATGACCCCTACACATGCGGTACATTGTGCTGGAACTAGAGGAAAGGGATTGTAGGAGAAATGATAGGAGGTGAATCTTCACTATCTACAACACCGATTTTTGCACGTTATTTGTTTTTACAGCATTGTTGTAGCGTTTCTGATGTCAAGGAGACGTATTAAATTTGAAGCTTCGCTTTTAGTAGCAATTTTTAGTAATTATTTTATTTCGCCGATGTTACGCAATACCGACGAAGAAGGGCGTTCTGATATGCTTGTGGGTTGGATACAGGTGAAGGCGTTACTGTTCAGTGACCAGTGACTATTCCTTCGCCACTGAAACCTTCCGGCAACAACTGACACAAAGCCACACGAATGCACAATAGAATAAAATGCGAGATGTCTGAAACTGGGGTCGAACCCAGGAAAAATTTTTGGTTTTGTAGTCAAACTGCAGACTACTTGGACCACCCACCATTGAAATAATTCTTAAACTATGGTGAAATGTGGAAGGTAAAGGGAATACTATTTCTGATCTACAACAGGAACTGATGCAGTATTTAAAAATTTTTGCTTTTCTTCGACCAGTGCTCAGGAGATGTCCCATACGTATACAATGTATGCCGAGAAACATGTTGGAAATGGATAGTGTACAGTTGCGTGTTTTTAATAATTTGAAAAGCACAGTTGCGCTAATTGTAAAGGAGAACCATTTTTTATTATTTTACTTCGCCAACGTTTTATTGTTCAAATACTGGTAAAGGAGGCGCTGTTAGCGCAGACACAATAGACAAATTTTGTTCCGATTGGGGAATATATTAAGTACATTCGTTTACTTTCCCAGTGAAGTCCACTAGTTGAATTGCAAAAATTTTTAGATTCTTAAAAACAGCTGATCACTAAAAACCATAGTATTGTAAAAAATGAGATGTGTTGACAAGTCAGTGCCTACAAGTTTTTTGTATTTGATACAATCCGTTTTTGTAATTATAAATTTGTAGAGAAATGTATTTAAATCAAAGTACTTTTTTTATTTGCTATATGATTTTTGAATTTGTTTCTGCTTAAATACCATGCTAAAATGCATCAGTACTACATTTTTGATATTTGATACCCCAAATAGTATCCTGTATTCAAATATATACTAGTTTGAGAGCTCTCATAAATTAATGTAAACCACACAATTATTAGAAAAGTTTTGCTATGGATGTTAAAAAAAGAAAACTGGATATTTTATGCATATCTATAATTTGTTTCCCATTGGAAACTATTATTTTTATTTTTTTTCACAGGTTTAATTCAGCTTTTCCATGTGTTAAATAGTTTTATGAAAAATTTTAAACTGTTGTTTGCTTAATTTCAGTTGCTTATTTTTGAACCATATGTTTTTCTTTTCCAGTGGAAATTCGTTCAGTAAATATTTGCAGACTTTCAGAAAAGAACTTTCCATTTACTCGCTCAAATGGTGCTCCCTTTTGTACATTTTTGAGTAAACGAATGGTTTTCAGTAGACTCCAATGCAAATTTGCACAAATTTTGTGGTAGACGAATGGAACTATTATATTTTTTGAGAAACAGCTGACTTATTGCAACGTTCATGTTGAAATAAAAAATTCATCTTAAGAAACCAACAGAAAATTGTTATGCTATTTATGTTCAGACATGCATTCTAATTGAGATTTTCATTGAGAAATATAATTTAATGTGCACACACATTTAATTTAGCCAATTTAGCTTGCGCAATTAGCATTCCACAGCGGGGAAAAAACAAACGTTTTGATGTTTAATTCGGTGGTCATCTCTGTTTACTTTTTTACTGTTGTAAAATGAAAAACATGTCAATGTTTTAGGCAGCACTGTACGCTGAACGGAGATGAAACCATGGCAAAATACAAGTAACTATAGAATGTTTTTTTCTGATGGAAGTGCTCCCAAATATGTGTACATATATATATGAAAATGCATGCATTCGTTAACCGCCAAAAGGACGTAAATGTCACAAAAGAAATTTTACAACACAATATTTTGCTTTCATTAAATACTAAATAGGTTCGAATATTAAAACAAAAACCGGTTACATTTATTATTAAAAAAAATTCCAAGTATGTATTAGGCTGTCTTTAATTAATTTTATTAATGAAAAGTTTTAACAATTCAATATTATGCAAAACATATTATGATAATGAAACTACAAATAAAAATGAGGGTGGCGATGGCTGAAGTAGTTAGCACGTTGCCTATAAAGCCAAAAATACCTGCGTTCGACCGCAGTTTCAGACTAATAGTGATATATTTTCTGCAAGAAAAGTGTATCAGAAGTCTTACATGTGATTTGGCATTATTGTTAAATGTTCACCTGCATTGATCTGTGAGCTGGTGCATTATCGTGATGCAGAATCCGTTTCTTTTTTCCACAATTCCGATCGTTTGTGCCGTATTGCTTGACGTAAACATTGCATAACTTCTTTGTAGTATTCCTAATTAACCGTACGACCTGTTGGCAAGAACTCATGATGCACCACGCCATTATAATCGAAGAACACAAAATTCACATTTTCTTTTGAACAAACCTTGTATATACTAGATGGCGCAAAATTAATCTCCCTATCGTAAGATGTAATAGCTTTTGCAAATGGCATTTTACGCCAATCATATTTGACATTTGTGAACTAGACAGCTGCAGAATACAAACAGATCTACAATGGAGCGCTATACTCCGCAAGAGCGTGGAATAATTGTGTCGATTATTTTAACCAATAATCGGCTCGTGGTGTTAGCTCAGCGTGAATTTCGTGCCAACTGGGGCACTGAAAATCCTGTATTAACCCCATCGTCGCCTTGGGAGCCTACTCAAAAAAAATTATATTTATAACTTATGTGCCTTTCTATGTATAAAAGTTCGTTAAAATTTTTTAATTAATTAATTTTGAAAAAAAAAAATAATTATGAACTTAAAAAACTTGAAGCAATAATCAAATACATTGATTTTTTTTTTTTAATTTTAAAGACAGTTGCTTTATTAATTGTCAGAGATGAACTTCTTAAGTGTAAAAAATGCCAGTCATGGTTTATGAAGCTTGCTTATGATTTCAAACTAGTTAACGATCGCTAATGTAAATGCACTATAAAGAGATTTAGAAAGTTTTTTGCCTGAAAGAGAAAAGCTGCCGGTTGGTCCCACTGCTAAAAAAAGCCTGAGGTTATATCCATTAAAAGTTAACGACTTATTTCTCGTAGCGATTCTAAGGAAACTTTGCACAAATCTTGAAGTCTAAATTCGAACTGCCGTATTCTTAAAAAAATATTTTTATTTACTTATTACATACAAAATTCATTACATACACAATTCAATTATAATTATTTACATATAAAATTCAATCAATATACTAACTTTGAACACACATTGTGTCTTCTTTCATAAAATTTATTTTTATTTATAAAAGGTTTGTAGAACTTTTATAAATCAAAAATATTACTATGAATGCGCATTTATGTTTAATAAGTTTTTCGTGTTTATTTTCGATATTTAAAAATTTATTCGCAAGTTTTTGTTGTTTCTACGATTTAATGAATTGGTGATCTTTTATTTTTAGCGATTTTTAACGAAATGCAACATACAAAGGCTTACAACGGATATTATCTCCTCTCGAACTAGTTAATTCCAGTAGCAGGTTATTGTTTCCGATTATATTCACTTCCACTAAGTCTACCTAAAAGTATTAATTGTATAAACAGTATAAAATTTATATTAATTTTATCAGATTTCTTACCTTTCTCGAATGAAAGTGCTTACTCTCAAACATATTCAATTTCAGCCTTTGCTTACGTTCAGCGAAAAGTTCTGCAACATTTAATTTAATATTAAGACGATCAAATCGACACTTTTCAAAACTTATTTCAGTTAACTGTGGAACATGTTTGAGCAGACATAGGAACCCTTCTGTTGCGATGTTACATTTTATAAAGCGTAATTTACGCAAATTGGTTAATCGATGTAAACGTGGTATGATATCGGTTGGCAGCGGTTCACAATCATTTATTATTGTCAGCTGTTCTACATTCATGGACATTTCAAAACATTGTGATAGAACATTATGGTAATTAAGAATTTCCACAAAGCTGACATCTTTTGAGTAGAAAAACGTGACCAATGCAGGGAAAACATCACTGGCTCTGAAATCGCCTGTGATTACTAATACCTTTAGAGATGTCAACGGATTTGTAATGAAACTGTACAAGTCGCAATGATGTATTTCCAGATATTTTAAATTCTGCAGATTAGCATTGGACAAAACCAATTGCTGGTGGTCGCTGCTGCGGACACATTTACCCAGTTTTAATTTTTCCAAAGTTAAACGCGTCATTATTTTATGGATATGCAAGATGTTAAGTTTATAGCAATCGCTTAAATCTAGAACCTTTAATAGTGGCCATTCGTCCATGTAACGACCCGTTAGATTGCCATATGGTTTAAACACTTCTAAATTTGGCATTGCATTCTTCAGGGTGCGTAAATCACTGTCAGCCAACATGTCGACGTAGTGGCAAAAAAAAAAAAAGTCGCGGACACGTTCAAAATTAAATTTTACTAATACTTCGTATCGCTCTCTACTGAAAAATTGTATTTCTAATTTTTCCACAACGTCATGTACAACACTTAAAAATATCTTAAATTCGACGGCTGTTATTACAGCCATATCGAAGAAACTGAGATCAACGTGTTTATATGTTCTTCTCCAAGTGTCTTTTAATGCGATCTGAAGCCTCTTACACACTTGATACAATGATATTTGGTCCTTTAAGTAGATGTATTTAAAAATTTCCAGTAGGCAGTCGTAATTTAAGGCATCCATGACAGGAGTGAATTTCGAATGTATAAAATCTTGAAAAAAAAAGACAATTGCAATCAATATGTTTGAGTTGGTATTTAATAAGACTGAAAAAGCTTTATGTACGGTATTTCATTAAGCGCTTCCTATCTTTAAACGTAAATGAAACAAAATGTGTCTGAGATATGATCGATTATTTTATTCATTTGAAAGAACTATTGATGCCATTATGTGTGAAATATAACATTGTTCAAATGTCCGCCACGCTTCTCGGGATCGAACGGTTCCGAAATATCAAATTTTCCATGATTCTGGCCATAAATTAGGCTGAATTTGACCAATGGCATGGGTTATTTTGACTTTGAAGGCCGCTGTGGTTTGTAGCACTTAAGACTAAAGAAAACGCCCACAATAAAAATTCTAACGGAGTCAATTCGCACGATTTCGGCGGTCACGTGAGATGACTATCCCCACGGTGTCTATGGAGGCTTATTTGCAGTTCCTGGGTCAGTTGAGTTTCGTACGGGTGCAGGCCCAAGTCACGATGCAAAGTTTTTTAAGTTCTGGTCTGCGAAAGTCTGAAATCGACTGTCTCAGATTCTCCTGCAGACTCTCATGGACTGCGGTGATGTTTTCAGCAGATCTTGCCGATAGCAAGACTATGGCGATCGTAAACTGGGCAAAGCCCCAAAGACCCAAAAATGAACTTTAAAAAGGAAAACAAACTTTCGTTTTTTAAAACAAACTATCCAATTAAATTATTGCATTAATCATTTCAGTTGGAACTTAAAATGATTAATGTGTAAAATATACAAACGAAAACCAATTCATTTTGCTAAAAATAAATTCAAACTTTTGACATCAATAAAAAATTTTCTATCGATTATTTTTAAATAATTATTTCTTTAATTATACAATAATTCTGACAATATAATAATAATTTTGACAAAAACATCATAAGTGAAATTTAAAATATTTTCAGTAGAGCCAAAAAAATACTATTTAATTCGTCATTTTTGTTTCGTCTTTATTACGTTATTGTTTGCCTTTTAAAAAATTTATAAATTTACAAATTTAACTTTTCTCTCTAAATTTACTTTCTACTAAAATCTCTATTAAAATCAAGATAACAAAATAAATCAACAACAAGTCCAGATACATTAGTTGATTACTTTTTCGTAATTAACATTTTGTTATTAAAAAGCAAATTTAAATCAATAAAGAATAATTTAATGACAATATTTTATGCAGCAATAAAAATACACCAAAATTGAAGAAGATAATTTTTGTTTTTTATCTTAGACCAGTGCTCAGGGGAAATCCCATACATATGAATGCATTGCACTGGAACTAGACAGATGGATAGTGTAGGGAATATACAGGTGGTGAAAGTTGCGTGTTAATTAGAAAGTGAAGTTGCGGCGTATTCTGATGTTGATTTTTTCGCATTATTTGTAAGATACGAGTTACTCATCCATCAGCACCCAATTTATTTTGCGTAAAAATATTTATTTATTTTTTAATATTTCTTTTTCTTTTCCCACGTAATATGAATTTTAATTGTTGTACAGGGTGGCCCAAAATGAGCGAAGGTGTTTGAATTCATTACAACTTTTTTATTATAATTTTTTTTGTATTTTGTAAAGAAGACGTGGGGAATTTGAAAAGGAACATTACACAATTTACCAATGTGCCAAAATCGTTGAACTTTATTTCTCAAATCAACGATCCATTGTTGACAATATTGATATGACAGTATTCGGGAAGATGGAGAAACATCAACCAGGAGATGTTCGACACAACTTGGCCTCTCACGAGGGTCGCTGAAGAGAATTTTGCATACAATTAGAATGTTTCCATACAAAATTGATACTGCGACAGACACAATGGCTCTTTTACACGATATTTTTGCTGAACGAATTATTTCGCCTACAAGCGATTTTAATTGGCCTCGGCGTTCACTGTATTTAACCGCTCCAGACTGTTTCCTTTGAGGTTATTTGCCAGGAAAAGTCATTATTAATAAACCGAGAACCATACAGCAATTAAAAAACAATATACGCGGTGAAATCAACAGCATAATATCTGAAGTTTTGCGAAAGGTTAAGGAAAATGGTTTGGAAAGAGCACGAATATGAGAAGTAGAAAATGGCCACCAGTTGCGAGATATAATTTTTCATAATTAAATTATAAATATTCTCCATTAATATAATGTATTTAAAATGAAAAAAATTTAATAATAATGTCGGAAATTAAAAGATATAGTGAACTCAAACCCCTTCGGTCAGTTTGGGCCACCCTGTGCAAACAACAAGATTTCACTTTAGAACGTCACACAGCCTATTGAATCAAACTTGTATAAAAATAAAACAAAGTGATTTTGATATTGAATTAATATGATCTTCTGGTTAATTTACCACCAAATTAATATTAATCGGGTATGTTCTGTAAACCGAATCCGCAAAAATTTCCGAATACACAAACTTAGGTGTTCTGCAAACCAAATTCGCATAATTTTATTCGGTTTAAAATGGAGTAGATAAGTCCGGTCGAAATTAAATCGAATGTACTATCTTCCTAAGGAATAACTGATGAAACATAAAAAAACAATTACCAATTTTTACTTGAAGTCTTTCTTTTCTTTAAATTAAGTCAAATTATAGTATACTCTGTAATAGACTTTAATACAAACTAGTCAATTTAAAAAATAGTCCAATTTTTCTCCATGTTCTTGTTAAAGTATATGGATGAATAAAAGGACATTTTCACTAAATTCTTTAGATATATCTTTAAAAAAATCACTTTTAAATAAGAATAAACATTATTTTGAACAAATTTTCAGTAGCTTCATTTTAAAACAGCTATTTTTTTTTATATTGACGTTTAAAAAATCTTATTCGAAAGCAAGTTCCAATGTTGGAAATCGTGTGCTTTTTAGAACACAAAATTAGCGTTTATTCGGTTTTTAGATCGACTCGGTTTACAGAACAGGGGGAAATATTATGATTATTTCTTTATGTTTGTTGTATGGTTAAGCTAGTATATATGTACTATATCTCGTTGAAGCAAATGTTAACTCATCGGTAGGTATTTAACCAAATTCTTGAAAAAGCTAAGAAATCTCACATGCTTATATAAAAACTGCAATAAGTCTTTGAAAATTACCCAGTAAAATTTTTTTAATGTAGTTTCTAAATGATTGCGACATTTCGACGCAGGGGAACATGACGAGAAAGAACTATCGGTACAAGATGGCTAAGGTAGCCCAAAACAAATTTCGCTACGCCCAAATATCCATCACCAAGCTTCACGTTTTTCTCAAGGAGTAAGATATTGGGGTCTGTCTGATCTAAGAACCATGGATCCGGCAGCGTAAAGTCATGGGTATCAATGATAGAATCTATGACTCGATTTACACCGACTCAGCATATAACCCTAGGGCATGTATTTTAGTTAAGAAGACCATCAATATTGAAGTATTAGTGATTTTCCACATGTTTTTTCTGTCTCCTGTAAAATTTCCTCAGCAGAAATTGAAAAAAAGAATCCTGCTGTCCCGGGAAATAAAAAATAAAAACTGCAGTTCTAACAACATGGCACTACATGCCTACTGGATAATCGCATCGCGAGTGTATGTGGCATAAATTTAGCTCCTATAAGAAAATTGGTCTTCCAACTTCAAGAATTAAGTTCTTTCCCTCCTATCACTTCCTATCAGCACTCAGGATATGACCCTTCCACATGCGGTACATTGTGCTGGAACTAGAGGAAAGGGATTGTAGGAGAAATGATAGGAGGTGAATCTTCACTATCTACAACACCGATTTTTGCACGTTATTTGTTTTTACAGCAGTGTTGTAGCGTTTCTGATGTCAAGGAGACGTATTAAATTTGAAGCTTCGCTTTTAGTAGCAATTTTTAGTAATTATTTTATTTCGCCGATGTTACGCAATACCGACGAAGAAGGGCGTTCTGATATGATTGTGGGTTGGATACAGGTGAAGGTGAAGGTTCAGTGACCAGTGACTATTCCTTCGCCACTGAAACCTTCCGGCAACAACTGACACAAAGCCACACGAATGCACAATAGAATAAAATGCGAGATGTCTGAAACTGGGGTCGAACCCAGGAAAAATTTTTGGTTTTGTAGTCAAACTGCAGACTACTTGGACCACCCACCATTGAAATAATTCTTAAACTATGGTGAAATGTGGAAGGTAAAGGGAATACTATTTCTGATCTACAACAGGAACTAATGCAGTATTTAAAAATTTTTGCTTTTCTTCGACCAGTGCTCAGGAGATGTCCCATACGTATACAATGTATGCCGCGAAACATGTTGGAAATGGATAGTGTACAGTTGCGTGTTTTTAATAATTTGAAAAGCACAGTTGCGCTAATTGTAAAGGAGAACCATTTTTTATTATTTTACTTCGCCAACGTTTTATTGTTCAAATACTGGTAAAGGAGGCGCTGTTAGCGCAGACACAATAGACAAATTTTGTTCCGATTGGGGAATATATTAAGTACATTCGTTTACTTTCCCAGTGAAGTCCACTAGTTGAATTGCAAAAATTTTTAGATTCTTAAAAACAGCTGATCACTAAAAACCATAGTATTGTAAAAAATGAGATGTGTTGACAAGTCAGTGCCTACAAGTTTTTTGTATTTGATACAATCCGTTTTTGTAATTATAAATTTGTAGAGAAATGTATTTAAATCAAAGTACTTTTTTTATTTGCTATATGATTTTTGAATTTGTTTCTGCTTAAATACCATGCTAAAATGCATCAGTACTACATTTTTGATATTTGATACCCCAAATAGTATCCTGTATTCAAATATATACTAGTTTTAGAGCTCTCATAAATTAATGTAAACCACACAATTATTAGAAAAGTTTTGCTATGGATGTTAAAAAAAGAAAACTGGATATTTTATGCATATCTATAATTTGTTTCCCATTGGAAACTATTATTTTTATTTTTTTTCACAGGTTTAATTCAGCTTTTCCATGTGTTAAATAGTTTTATGAAAAATTTTAAACTGTTGTTTGCTTAATTTCATTTGCTTATTTTTGAACCATATGTTTTTCTTTTCCAGTGGATTCTACTGGGAGAAATTCGTTCAGTAAATATTTGCAGACTTTCAGAAAAGAACTTTCCATTTACTCGCTCAAATGGTGCTCCCTTTTGTACATTTTTGAGTAAACGAATGGTTTTCAGTAGATTCCAATGCAAATTTGCACAAATTTTGTGGTAGACGAATGGAACTATTATATTTTTTGAGAAACAGCTGACTTATTGCAACGTTCATGTTGAAATAAAAAATTCATCTTAAGAACAACAGAAAATTGTTATGCTATTTATGTTCAGACATGCATTCTAATTGAGATTTTCATTGAGAAATATAATTTAGTGTGCACACACATTTAATTTAGCCAATTTAGCTTGCGCAATTAGCATTCCACAGCGGGGAAAAAACAAACGTTTTGATGTTTAATTCGGTGGTCATCTCTGTTTACTTTTTTACTGTTGTAAAAAGAAAAACATGTCAATGTTTTAGGCAGCACTGTACGCTGAACGGAGATGAAACCATGGCAAAATACAAGTAACTATAGAATGTTTTTTTCTGATGGAAGTGCCCCCAAATATGTGTACATATATGTATATATGAAAATGCATGCATTCGTTAACCGCCAAAAGGACGTAAATGTCACAAAAGAAATTTTACAACACAATATTTTGCTTTCATTAAATACTAGGTTCGAATATTAAAACAAAAACCGGTTACATTTATTATTAAAAAAAATTCCAAGTATGTATTAGGCTGTCTTTAATTAATTTTATTAATGAAAAGTTTTAACAATTCAATATTATGCAAAACATATTATGATAATGAAACTACAAATAAAAATGAGGGTGGCGATGGCTGAAGTAGTTAGCACGTTGCCTATAAAGCCAAAAATACCTGCGTTCGACCGCAGTTTCAGACTAATAGTGATATATTTTCTGCAAGAAAAGTGTATCAGAAGTCTTACATGTGATTTGGCATTATTGTTAAATGTTCACCTGCATTGATCTGTGAGCTGGTGCATTATCGTGATGCAGAATCCGTTTCTTTTTTCCACAATTCCGATCGTTTGAGCCGTATTGCTTGACGTAAACATTGCATAACTTCTTTGTAGTATTCCTAATTAACCGTACGACCTGTTGGCAAGAACTCATGATGCACCACGCCATTATAATCGAAGAACACAAAATTCACATTTTCTTTTGAACAAACCTTGTATATACTAGATGGCGCAAAATTAATCTCCCTATCGTAAGATGTAATAGCTTTTGCAAATGGCAAACTGAATGAATTTCGTGCCAACTGGGGCACAGAAAATCCTGTATTAACCCCATCGTCGCCTTGGGAGCCTACTCAAAAAAAATTATATTTATAACTTATGTGCCTTTCTATGTATAAAAGTTCGTTAAAATTTTTTATTTAATTAATTTTGAAAAAAAAAAATAATTATGAACTTAAAAAACTTGAAGCAATAATCAACTACATTGATTTTTTTTTTTAATTTTAAAGACAGTTGCTTTATTAATTGTCAGACATGAACTTCTTAAGTGTAAAAAATGCCAGTCATGGTTTATGAAGCTTGCTTATGATTTCAAACTAGTTAACGATCGCTAATGTAAATGCACTATAAAGAGATTTCGAAAGTTTTTTGCCTGAAAGAGAAAAGCTGCCGGTTGGTCCCACTGCTAAAAAAAGCCTGAGGTTATATCCTTTAAAATTTAACGACTTATTTCTCGTAGCGATTCTAAGGAAACTTTGCACAAATCTTGAAGTCTAAATTCGAACTGCCGTATTCTTAAAAAAATATTTTTATTTACTTATTACAATACACAATTCAATTATAATTATTTACATATAAAATTCAATCAATATACTAACTTTGAACACACATTGTGTCCTCTTTCATAAAATTTATTTTTATTTATAAAAGGTTTGTAGAACTTTTATAAATCAAAAATATTACTATGAATGCGCATTTATGTTTAATAAGTTTTTCGTGTTTATTTTCGATATTTAAAAATTTATTCGCAAGTTTTTATTGTTTCTACGATTTAATGAATTGGTGATCTTTTATTTTTAGCGATTTTTAACGAAATGCAACATACAAAGGCTTAAAACGGATATTATCTCCTCTCGAACTAGTTAATTCCAGTAGCAGGTTATTGTTTCCGATTATATTCACTTCCACTAAGTCTATCTAAAAGTATTAATTGTATAAACAGTATAAAATTTATATTAATTTTATCAGATTTCTTACCGTTGACGATTGAAAGTGCTCATTCTCAAACATATTCAATTTCAGCCTTTGCTTACGTTCAGCGAAAAGTTCTGCAACATTTAATTTAATATTAAGACGATCAAATTGACAATTTTCAAAACTTATTTCAGTTAACTGTGGAACATGTTTGAGCAGACTTAGGAACCCTTCTGTTGCGATGGTACATATTTTAAAGCGTAATTTACGCAAATTGGTTAATCGATGTAAACGTGGTATGATATCGGTTTCCAGCGCTTCATAATCTTTTATTATTGACAGCTGTTCTACATTCATGGACATTTCAAAACATTGTGATAGAACATTATGGAAATTAAATATTTCCACAAAGCTGACATCTTTTGAGCAGAAAAACGTGACCAACGCAGGGAAAACTTCACTGGCTTTGAAAACGCCTGTGATTGCTAATACCTTTAGAGATGTCAACGGATTTGTAATGAAACTGTTCAAGTCGCAATGATGTATTTCCAGATATTTTAAATTCTGCAGATTAGCATTGGACAAAACCAATTGCTGGTGGTCGCTGCTGCGGACATATTTACCCAGTTTTAATTTTTCCAAAGTTAAACGCGTCATTATTCTTTGGATATGCAAGATGTCAACTTTAAAGCAAGGGCTTAAATCTAGATCCTTTAATAGTGGCCATTCGTCCATGTAAAGACCCGTTAGATTGCCACATGGTCTAAACACTTCTAAATTTGGCATTGCATTCTTCAGGGTGCGTAAATCACTGTCAGCCAACATGTCGATGTTGCAAAAAAAGTAAAAGTCGCGGATACGTTCAAAATTAAATTTTACTAATACTTCGTATCGCTCTCTGTTCAAAACTTGTAACTCTAATTTTTCCACAACGTCATGTACAACACTTAAAAATATCTTAAATTCGACGGCTGTTAAAGCCAGATGGAAGAAATCGATATACACGTGTTTATATGTTCTTCTCCAAGTGTTTTTTAATGCGATCTGAAGCCTCTTACACACTTGATACAATGATATTTGGTCCTTTAAGTAGATGTATTTAAAAATTTCCAGTAGGCAGTCGTAATTTAAGGCATCCATGACAGGAGTGAATTTCGAATGTATAAAATCTTGAAAAAAAAAGACAATTGCAATCAATATGTTTGAGTTGGTATTTAATAAGACTGAAAAAGCTTTATGTACGGTATTTCATTAAGCGCTTCCTATCTTTAAACGTAAATGAAACAAAATGTGTCTGAGATATGATCGATTATTTTATTCATTTGAAAGAACTATTGATGCCATTATGTGTGAAATATAACATTGTTCAAATGTCCGCCACGCTTCTCGGGATCGAACGGTTCCGAAATATCAAATTTCCCATGATTCTGGCCATAAATTAGGCTGAATTTGACCAATGGCATGGGTTATTTTGACTTTGAAGGCCGCTGTGGTTTGTAGCACTTAAGACTAAAGAAAACGCCCACAATAAAAATTCTAACGGAGTCAATTCGCACGATTTCGGCGGTCACGTGAGATGACTATCCCCACGGTGTCTATGGTGGCTTATTTGCAGTTCCTGGGTCAGTTGAGTTTCGTACGGGTGCAGGGCCAAGTCACGATGCAAAGTTTTTCAAGTTCTGGTCTGCGAAAGTCCGAAATCGACTGTCTCAGATTCTCCTGCAGACTCTCATGGACTGCGGTGATGTTTTCAGCAGTTCTTGCCGATAGCAAGACTATGGCGATCGTAAACTGTGCGAAGCCCCAAAGACCCAAAAATGAACTTTATAAAGAAAACAAACTTTCGTTTTTTAAAACAAACTATCCAATTAAATTATTGCATTAATCATTTCAGTTGGAACTTAAAATGATTAATGTGAAAAATATACAAACGAAAACCAATTCATTTTGCTAAAAATAAATTCAAACTTTTGACATCAATAAAAAATTTTCTATCGATTATTTTTAAATAATTATTTCTTTAATTATACAATAATTCTGTGGACTTTTGACAAAAACATCATAAGTGAAATTTAAAATTATATTCGTATATTATATTATAAAGGGTGGTTAAATTTCAAGGGCCGATGTTGATTTTGAATAAAACACAAACTATTTAGGAAATTATTGTAATTTTATTTTATTATGATATATTGGTATTACTCAATTATGTATGGAACAAAATATCGGCCAAATGGGCGCCGCGACCACGGCAACAGTGGATGATCAATTTTCGAAGAAAATCATCTTCAGTGATGAGGCACATTTTCACCTCAGTGGATTCGTCAATAAACAGAATTGCCGCATTTGGGCGAATGAGAATCCAAGAGTGATTGTCGAAAAACTAATGCACCCACAAAGAGTGACTGTTTGGTGCGGTTTATGGGCTGGCGGCATCATCGGGCCGTATTTTTTCCAAAATGAGGCCGGTCAGGCAGTTACTGTGAATGGTGTTCGCTATCGTGAGATGATAACGAACTTTTTATGGCCCGAATTGGAAGATATGGATGTGGACGATATGTGGTTTCAGCAGGACGGTGCCACTTGCCACACAGCTAACGAAACAATGGCTCTTTTGCGCAACAAATTCAATGGCCGTGTTATCTCACGTAATGGCGATGTCAATTGTCAAATTTTTCTCCATGTTCTTGTTAAAGTATATGGATGAATAAAAGGACATTTTCACTAAATTCTTTAGATATATCTTTAGAAAAATCACTTTTAAATAAGAATAAACATTATTTTGAACAAATTTTCAGTAGCTTCATTTTAAAACAGCTATTTTTTTTTATATTGACGTTTAAAAAATCTTATTCGAAAGCAAGTTCCAATGTTGGAAATCGTGTGCTTTTTAGAACACAAAATTAGCGTTTATTCGGTTTTTAGATCGACTCGGTTTACAGAACAGGGGGGAATATTATGATTATTTATTTATGTTTGTTGTATGGTTAAGCTAGTATATATGTACTATATCTCGTTGAAGCAAATGTTAACTCATCAGTAGGTATTTAACCAAATTCTTGAAAAAGCTAAGAAATCTCACATGCTTATATAAAAACTGCAATAAGTCTTTGAAAATTGCCAAGTAAAATTTTTTTAATGTAGTTTCTAAATGATTTCGACATTGCTCAGTATTCATTTTACCTGATTGATTCATTGTGATTGGAGCAAGGACTATATATGTATGTATTTACTAAAAAATATTGGCGCTCAGACGTCACAACAGAACCTTTGTTTACACTATGATTAGAGATGTGCACGTGAGTTAATTGAACCATGCGCTCTCACTTTCAATCCTTTGTAAAAGTTTTAGGCATATAAATTAATTGAAAATTTTAATAGAAAATTTGAATTTCAATTTTAATTTTAATACCTGTGTGCAACGGTTGTCACTGACATACACAATTACAATTTAAATAAAAAAAAAACGGCAGATAACATGCAAAAGTAAAACAAATTAAATGAAAAATAAAAAATTAGTGTTCAATAAAGGGAAACCAACGCTATTTGTGAATTTAGCGCCTTCTTGTAACAAAAAAAAACACAATTTTTATATTTATCTTGTTTGTAAGTTATTTTTAAGTTGTGCTAAATTTTTTTCATTTCTTTTCCTTTAATTATTATAAGTAATAGTATAAGTTTACGAAAACAGGAAGAAACCCCTAGAGCACATTTTTCTTTCAATATTAATATTCCAACAAAGTTTAAAAAATTCTAGTTAATAATTAGCTTTTTTCAAACCAATAGAAAACATTTATAGGAAAAGATTTTACATAATTTTTTTTTAAAGTTAGTTTTATATATACTTAGTTATAACAGGAAACAATTTCAATTTCCTATTCGAAAAAATTAATTGTTTATATTTATATTCGTGAAGCATGTAAAACTCAAGTTGTTACCCATTTCTTATTTAAAATTCTCTGACTTTAGCGTCTTATAGTGCCGCCAAAGAAGGTTAAATTTAAATATTTCTTCAAAATACGTTTGAATTTGAATTGTTATCTACCGATCGATACATTGTTATCTACAATATAAGAAGTTTTGTTTCGTATTTTTGTCTATGGGACCACAACACTGTGCGACACACCCAAAACTAATCCTTATATTTACTTAGAGGGAAAAACCATTCACAAGTTAGCATCAACTCGACAGTAAAACGTGTATAATATTTGACTACCGTTCCTTATCAAATCAATAATTAACACTGCAAATGAACAATTTGTGCACAAATCAACAACGATATGTTGTCTTTACATTCAAAGTGAAATTAGTGAAAATTAGTTTTCCAAAATGAATACTGGTTTTAAATTAACCCAAGAATTTTCATTTCAATAGCTAAATAAAATATTAGAGTTGTCATCTATGTTCGCACAATTTACATGCATAATTCTATGGTAGAGTTCCTTAATTAATCGACAAATGCAATTTGAAATTTTAATTTCTACAGTTGAGGCAAAAAATTGCACGGATCGAATCAATTGAATAGTAATTACGGTAATTATTGTAATTTAGAATAGTATTAATTTATAATTAAAAGCTGCAGGTGCGGCCGAAGCTTAGTTAGTGCTTTAATTGTGTATGGATTTAGTTTCATTCATTTCTAAACGTAACACTGTATGTTTCTGCATACACGAGAAGAAATTTAATAGAAAGTTATATTCAGTGTCAGAATGACCCCTACACATGCGGTGCATTGTGCTGGAACAAGGTGAAAGGTATAGTTAGAGAAATGAAGCTTGTTACAACTCTGCTTTTGCACGTTCTTTGTTTATTAATAATGTTGAAGCGCCTCTGGTGTCAAGGAGGCGTATTAAATTTGTTGAAGCTTTGCTTTAAGTAATTATTTTAGTTCACCGGTGCTATACAATATCGAAGAACGAGGGCATTCTGATGTGACTATGGATTGGATACAGCTGAAGCCGTTATTGTTCAGTGACCAGTGACTACGCCTTCGCCAGTGAATTAAAACAATCTCTTTAGTCTTTTTGCTATATCATTGTAACAGGTGATGCAAAAACTTGGATTTTAACGGGATGCCATTTTGTCTAAATGAAAAAAAAAAGATCTCTCTGTTGATTAAACTTCGCGAATGGATGCATAGTATAGATTCAAATTCTTCAATGTTGACTCTTTCACACTTTGCTTGCTACGTTGATTCTTGTGTATAACGAGATTTATTAACCAAACGAAGTCTGTTAGATCTCGCGAGTTCAAGTCTCCACAACGTGAGAAAACAAAATCGTGGCAAAAAAAATTCTTTAGCATCTGCCTGTTACGGTTATTGTGGTGTCATCTCTACATCTGGCCGATCGAAGAGTAAAAGTGCGTGAGATTGTTGATGCCTTACGCATTTCATATGGCAGTGTGGTTTCGATTTTAAATGATCAGCTGGGTTTATGAAAGTTGTCTGCAAGATGGGTGCCGCGTTTGCTCTCAATTGACCATAAATGTAAACGAATGACAACTTCAAAGGATTGTTTGGAGTTGTTTAACCGCAATCCGAATGAGTTTTTGAACCGTTTTGTAACTGTGGATCCATTACTGTACTCTGGAGACCAAGCAGCAGTCTATACAATGAGTTTCTTATGCTTCGAAGAAGGCCAAGGTAAGTTTGTCGGCCAATAAGGTGATGGCAACAGTTTTTTGGGATCTACGCGGGATAATTCACATCGATTACATTCGAAAGGGAAAAACAATAAACGGCGAATATTGTGCCAACTTATTAGATCGTTTTAATGAGGATTTAAAAAGAAAACGACCACATATGGCCAAGAAAAAAAGTTCTTTTTCATTTAGATAATGCACGGGTGAACACGTGTGCAGTCTCAATGGCATAACTCTATGAATTGGGCTACAAATTGGTACCTCATCCGCCATATTCTCCGGATTTAGCCCCTAGTGACTACTTCCTATTTCCAAACCTAAAGAAATGGCTCGGTGCAAAGATATTTAGCTCCAACGATGAAAACAAATGCCTATTTTAAGAACCTCAAAAAATTCTATTTTTTGGAAGGTATACAAAAATTGGAAAAACGTTGGACTAAGTGTATTGAGTTAAAAGGAGATTCTGTTGAAAAATAAATTTTTGTTTTGCAAAAAAAAATTTTACGGACTTATTGATCCGCCCTCGTACATTGAGACTCATATCAAGAGAATCAATAGAGTTTGGATGAGATAAATTCGATTGTTGTCGGGGTATCATTCCATTAACGAGAAGATAAGCAAACAATGCAAGGTTTCAAATCGCAATAACATGATATGACATGCAGTTAAGTACGCAGTATTTTTCCATGAGATCTCATCTTAGACGACATGTTTTTTACATGTCACTTTTGAAATTCTCTAAACTTTCCTTATGTAAGTATACATATATCTGAGTACTTATTACAGCATATTATTTAGTATTGATGCATTTTAGCATGGCTTTTAAACAGAAACATAGTCAAAAATCTTATAGCGAATAAAAAAGTTTAAAATGTAATGCACTACTTCAATATAAGTAAATTACATTTTTAAAACACTATGGTTTCTAGTGATCAGCTGATTTGAATAATCTAAAAATTTCTGCAATTTTTTCATTCGTTTACTTTTTTATGTTAAAGGACATTTGTGAGAGCAAATTTTTTAAATTAAATAAAATTTACTCAAGTACTGAATTTTACTGGGAAAGTAAACGAATGGACCAAAAATATTTTGCTATGCCGTGAGAAAACAGTCAAGGTTGAGACTATCTTCCTAGAGCAATATTTCTTTTTCCTGAACCGGCACTCAGGGTATGACCGCTACATATGCGGTTCATTGTGTAATATTCTCGTGAGGTCATCATTTAGCGAATGTCGGCCTACGATCAAATGAATACGAATGTCAGATACAGCTGTCATTTGCAAAAGAGTGGATAGGTTTGCATGTTTGACATAGAAGATCATTAAGAAAGATAAGAAATATGGTAGGAGAGAGAATGGACTTATGTGGTACCCCTGAATTAATCTTGAACTCGTTAGGTGAGTATATGAATATAATTTTAACTAGCTTTGTTTATTTATTATTTATTTATTATTATTTAATAATTATTTCTATGTTCTGTTATAAGCGTAAAGGTTTGTTTACATTTTCTCTTTTATTTATTATTAAAAGTTTTCTGAAGATGTTAACGGATGGTTAACGAAATATCGAGAAAAAAAGGAGTAAATATAAACAAATCTTTACGCTTAAAAGAGAACATAGAAATTATTATTAAAATAAACAAGGTTAAAGAATAAGGATTAAAAAAATTATTATTTAATGTAAACTTGCAATTTGATATTAATTGAGCAATTTCATTTAGTGTTCACACATATTTAATTTAGTCAATTTAGCTTACTCAATGAGCTTTTCACAACTAGAAGAAAACGTTTTGAGGTATAATTCGCAGGTCATTTCCTTTTCGTTTTTGGTTTTGTTTATTTACTGTTTGGATATTTGGCTTGCCATTGTACAGAATTATTTCTTTTCACTGAACAGACTTTCCAGTAAACATACTTGTGAGAAGGTTTGCATTTCGAATTTTAGTCAATAAGTGACGCAACTAAATACTAATTGCTGAATTTAGTAATTGCATTATTATATGGTACATTACTGAATTGTACAATTTAGGTACATGCCTGAACAGAGTCATGTGGCTCACCAAGTTGACAAGTCACATGTCGGTTAATGGGCGCTTTAGAGATTCATTCTTATCTGTGAAGGTCCAATAAAGCAGCTCTATATCCCTATGCTTTTTCTAAGAACTTTTCCTCTTACCTTCTGTACGCCACACCCACACAATATTAAATATTCTAAGCAATTTATAAAGGATGGGTGTGACTATTCAAGTCAAATATATGAATATTGTCGTTTCTATTAAGATTCATTATTTCTTTCAGAATATTTTAAAACTTGCAGATTCTTTGTGTGATTCTTTCTATAGTATTTGAATGGGCCTGCATGTTCGTATACTTTATTTAAATAAAGGTGTGTACTCTTCTTTTTTTTTTTTTTGCAGTATGTATCCATAAAATATGGCAATGGAAATCTAGGCCAACATATGTATAATAAATGTTGTATGGAGAGTATTTTTTGTAATTTTTTTTTCTTTTACCTCTTTCCTTTTGCTGCCCTATAAATGAAATGGCTTACATAAGTAGAAATTTTCTTTACCCTAGACAATAAGAAAAAAAAAGCAAAATAAGATACAAATGTATAGATTGCACTTGTGTGTGTGTATATAATATTGCAATATATATTTGTTAATGCCAGTAGTGCAGCAAAAGGATATTGAAATACGTGCATAACGAATGCATTTATCAGAGTATACTAACGCAAATGCAAATAATTTATACTAAATGTATCCTCCAAATTGATTAGTTCTAGCAAAAGACACATAATTTTTATTTGTTTTATATTTATTTCTTTTATTTTGGACCAGCACTTCAATATCTTACAACTCCTTTTTTTGAAATTTTTTGTTTCTAGCAGTGTTGCAGCGCCTGAGATAGGAAGGAGACGTTTCAATAATGAAGCGTTCGTTTTAGTAGCCATTTCTAGTAATTATTTTACTTTGCTGGTGCTACACAATACCGACCATGGGGGCGCTCTGATTTGCCTGTGGATTGGTATCAGCTGAAGCCAGTGACTATGTCTTCGCCACTGAAACCTTCCTACAAGAACTGACACCAAGACACACTAATCCTCATTAGAAATTTTATTAGAAAGATTTTGTATACATGCATTTGATGATGATTAATTGACCATGATTAAAACTAGTTCGAATTGTAGATCCCTTTAAGTAACTTGAATGAAAAGTATCCTCTAACTGTGCAGAAAATTCACAATGAACCGTACCAGTTTGGACAAAACAGATATGCGTGAAGATAAAATTGAATTAAGCTTGTAGATGAATACAGCAAATAATTAATGAATAGTATCCATTTCGATAATCCGGACACTGCTACTAACAGAACACTGTTATTTTTTTACTTCACTATCCACAAATGATTTGTTCACTCATCTTTTTTTTTTAACATATCTTTTTTGAAATCATTTAATAATGTTTGTTTTACTAACCTAATAAATAACAAAGCTTAACAAAACCAAATTATTTTTGTGTGGTTTCGTAGTCAATTTGAATACATATGGTAATCCGATTCAAGCCTATAAATTACTTTTTTGTGGATTGACTCGAGATTTATCGTTATATAGAAAAAAGCGGAGGTTGCACCGCGTAATTTGCAATAACTCGAGAACTAGCCCTTTGATAGCACTAATAAAAACAGGGAAGTATCGAGAATAAAATAACTTTTAAATTATGTTATTATACATTTTTTGCCAGTTTTTATAGTTTAAGAGTTGTTCAAAATGTTTTTAGAAAAAAAACCCATTTTTTTAAGAAAATTTAAAAAAAAAATTTCTTTTATGGAGTTTATTAAAAATGTAAAATAAACAAAATCCGATATGTTGTTATTAATGTTGGTACTTGCATATGTTACAAATGAAATCCATTCCTAAATAACGAGTTTATTCACAATTAACTGGCTGGATATATTATACAAAACAATTTTGTGGTGCTGCCAAAAAAAAATAATCCAAAAATACCAAAAAAAGAAAATAAAAATCAGAAAATAACAATTATTTCTGAAAAAAAAAAATAGAAATCAGGAAATAATATTTATATTGTGATTTTTATAGCACATGTCATAATTGTTGCGGTCCCTGGTATTTAACGGAAAAAGACTGCAATTTTCGATTGTGTTTTTTTAGATGTCATATTTTTTTATTTATGGATTAGATGGAATAAATGATATTTTATTAAATAATAAGCCAGATAAATTCTACACTGTAATGACAAAAATTTTAAACTGTTGTTTTTAAATAGTTTTGGAAAGAAACCATTTCTTAAACATAAAAAGATAAATAGCTACTTACCCAATTAGTATGTTAAGCTGTGTTGACAAAGTATTTGAGAAAATTTTAATAAATTAATCTCTTTTTTGGACATCCAAATTTTAATTTACACAAACAAAATGCCTGTTGTTTTTTGTATTGTTCATTGTGGTAGAGCTGTATAGACCTAATAAATAGACCTCGGTGTGTGAAATATATCAAAAGAATTTGGCTAAAAACGAAAAATATACTCTTTGCCCATATGGCAACACTGCTGTCCACTTTTTAAAATTTTTTTCTGCTGGAGCTAGTCACGGGAATCCGTTGTATTTTCTTTTTCATTTATTATTGTTTATTAATCGAGCACATAGAACCGACCATATATGTATGATTAAAAATATGGATAATAGTAGTAATGAAAATATAATAGAAGAGGAAGAATAAAGAAAATATATTACAAAAAAAAAAGAATGTAAATATATTTGCAAAAAAATAAAAATTTAAAAAAAAAATTGCGGAAAACGAATAAATAATTTTTTGGGGTGTGACACTGCCCATTTACCAAAAATAAAAAAGCGGAACCCAAAAAAAATTTTCCATTCGGTTCATAAATATCCGAGTTCTGAGATAACGAAATCAACAAAAACGCAAAAAGTACACTTTCAGATAATTTTTATCCATAGAAAGTACCATATATGTCAGATTATAAGTTATCTACTACATACAAAATTTCATCTAAATCGAGCTTTCGAGTAACAAACATGAAAACAAACAAAATAATAATGTGTCAAGACCACCGACGAATTATTACGCAAAAAATCGAAACAATTATTTCGCTTTCTTGGGGAGTAAATTGATTCATTTCTTATTGTCGTATATTTTGTATATCTTTACTTCACAAATGACTAAGCTATGCTTTGTTGTCAAAGCAGATTTACTTCCATTTGCGGAAATTGTAGCATCTTCCGATAGGTTGATGACTTTTACGCCACATAGTTAGTATATTATATGTATAAAGCCCTATTTCAGTACAAGAATATTTTTCTATTATGAACGAAAATCTAAGCGCGTCTTTATTCTCTTCAACATCACTTTTATGTATTAAATACTATTGATCTTTCAACTGAAAATTTAATTTGAAACTAATTAAGTTTTATGTCTTCGCAGGCCTGTGTTATTGATTTTATATGTCATCATGGGATACATTTTTTTAATTAAGTTTTTCATACATGCTACATACATAATACGATTCAGTGATGATATTAAAGTTAGTACAATTATACTTTCCCAGCACAATATGCATTGCAAAAGTACTGCAGTACTCCAATAACAGAATTAATTACCCAGCAAAAAAAAAAGCGTTCACTATGAATGTGTATGTTCATGACTTCTTAAGCACTTCTTTATCAGAATTCATTTTTACTGCCATCGTAAATGTTAACAATATTATCACTCCACGGGAAACGCATACAAGTCTGCCGATTAATTCATATGAACAACTGCTCACGTGTAATTTATTTTTTATACTTTGCGTTGTATTCATGACGAGCTGTTTTGTTAATTGTCAACACGTGTTCGCCAATGATACCGCGCATGCGTTCTTCAGCTAATTTGAACCATTTCATTTGCAATGGGGTCTCCATTAACTATTTCTTTTGCATGTATTTTTTTGCTGAGTAAATATATGGTTTCCTCGTCATACATATTTTGCATATCACTACGTGGTGATTGATTGATACGTTGTGTTTGGTAATTTTGATTCAAAATTGTTCCGTACCAAATGGGATTTCTAAAAAAATCTTAATTTTTTTTTATATTTTCATTTTAAAATATTAATTGGTTCCACTGTTATATGACGTAAATATTTAAGTTTAAACTATGTGATGATTTACACAATGGCAAAATGTTAGCGATGTTGACCCGCTGAACTTCCTCGATTGCTGATTTTGGTTTTTTTACGCAATGTCTCAGAAAATGTTCATTTGCTATTGTAAAAAAAAAGTACAATTTCGAAAGTGTCTCTTATCAACCCTGCTAGATGTACTATTTATTAATTTTTTTTTTGCTGGGGGCATGTACATATGCACTTATACTTATGAAATGTAAACGTCAATTTGGCATCTATAATTAAAAATCATTGGGGCGGAAATTGTTCATTTGATAGTTGGTAAATATCCGTTCTATATAAATGCAGTATCGCGGATACAAAAAACGTATACACTAACACATACACACGACATTCAATATTACATTCACATTAGAGATTAACTTTTCCATACACTTACGTGAACATAAAACAAAGCAGAAAGACAAATCAAAAAAAAAAAAAAAAATCAAACTGAATAAGCGCAATAACTATCTTTGGTTTGCTGGTGAGAGTGCATGGCAGTGTGTCAAAAATCATTCTACCTTAAATTAACAACATACACAGACGTTTCACTGATTTCACTAGGCACGTCATTAATGATCATGAGCAACTGTTTTCTTCAACAACACCAGTGTACCTCGGGGTGGAAATGGCGCATATTCCATTCTCTTAATTAAATTATGATTAACGTTCGTACGTATTTGCATTCGCAAATCTGCCATTCGCATTTACTAGGTTAGGTTAGGTCAGCAGGTTCCTGAATGTAAATGTAAAAAAAGGTCCCAGCCCACTTGGGTCCAATTTATTGTGGTCCCATTGTGATACCTGTTGTGAAAAAACTTTCACGTGTTGTAGTGATACAGACCAGAGTCTCTCCTAGGAACCGAACCTAGAACCCCCAATGATAAACTAGCACACTACTCACTAGAGTAGCGGGCCACCTTCGCATACCCATTCCGTAAAATATATATGAATCTTCAAACCGAATAATTGAGAAAAACAACTATAAAAAATCTTTTGTTAGCTTTTTAGTTTTATTTAGAAATATTCATTCAAAAATTAATCACAAAATATACAACAAATCCCAGATTAGACGGGCGAACATTTGAAAGAAAAATAATTGGAATTCTCTTTTTTTGTCTTCGAGTTCACACAGCCGAGTATGTTGTCGGTGACATTCCATTATTATTGTTATTATTTGCTTTTTTGTAATCAAAGTAAATGCCAACAAAGCGTATCGCCTACTACGGACCACAAGAACAATGCTCTCTTCATCAGTCGTAAAAACTATGTTTTCGCGTCTGAACGCAGACCTAATCTGATAGAATGCAAACCAACAGACCAATTGAGTGTGTTTGTTGAGGGTCGTCTGCACGTTGACTACAAAACCAAAACAGACCTGGATTCAACCCCAGTTTCAGACTAAAATTATAAAGAAAAAATATCTCGCATTTTTCTGATGTGCATTAGTGTGTCAGTTGTTGTCGGAAGGTTTCAGTGGCGAAGACATAGTCACTGGTCACTGAACAATACCGGCTTCAGCTGATAGCTATCTACAATCGCAACAGAACGCCCTCCTTCGTCGGTATTGTGTAGCACCGGCGAAGTAAAATAATAATAAAAAAAGAAATGGCTACTAAACCGAAGCTTCAACACTGCTATCAACAAAGAACGTGCAAAAGCAGAGCTGTAAAATAATTAATTAAGCTTCACCTCCTGTCGTTTCTCTAACTATCCCTTTCCTCTAGTTCCGGCACAATGCAGCGCATGTGTAGGGGTCATCTCCTGAGTGCTGGTCCAAGATAAAAAAAAAATTTGCAGAGATATCGCGGCCCAATTTTGTAGTTCTCTTACGGATTAAATTAAACTGCTGTAAGTACATCATAGTTTCAAGTCTAAGCATTTTATTTAAATATTTGGAGTACTCTGTTTTTATTTATTTTATTTTTAAATTCTTTAATTTTTGACAAAACCCGATTTTTCTGAAGAAGCTACACAAAGGAGTAGCGAAATATCGAAATAAAAATAAATATTATATATATAAAAAAGACCTGCAGCTTAAATAATTACTGTAATTAATATAAAAAGGGGTCAAAAAAACTAGAAGAATTATTAATTCTTTAATTTTCACACTTTTGTTAACTTTTGCATTCAGGTACTTTTATTGTTCAAATGGCCCCTGCATATTTAACAAAACAATTTAACACTTAGGATATGTACACCCACAAATTTTTATTATTAATTTTTTTATTATTTAATTTTTAACTTAATTTTTTTTTTTAATTTTTTTTAATTATTAATTGTATTAAAATTTAAATTGGTTTGCTTTTTAATTAATTTGTATGTTTTTGAAATTGTCTTCTCTTTTCTACATTCACTGAGAATGATAACGGGAAAAAATTTCCACGTGAACTTCATAATACCAATTTTCACATCGAGAGGAATGAAAATTTTACTTCTTATTTGCGATAGAGGTGATTATTTTTTTTTGTTTAGGCATACATATTTGATAATAGTCAGGTTTTATTTGGGTAACGTATGGGGGCGAGAGTAATATATGAATGTATGTGTTTATCCGTTGCAGAACTTATTGTATTTGGCATCGATTTTATTTTTAAATTTATTTTAATTCGAATTTAAATGGCTTTGATCAAAACTGAACAGGGTAAAGAAAAGCTTCACAAATTTTATAACTTACTAGCTGACCCTGAACCGCCTTGCTGTAGCTGTTATAATAGTTCTATTTAAAAAAATTTATATGCCTAATGTGACCTTTTTTTAAAATCGGTTAATTAATTTCGGAGACGCGGAAGTTGTCCCCTAGCACTCATCGTAGTCTTATCTTTAAAAAATATATATAGTATATTTGTCGATTTAGAGGCAAAGCTATCTATGTTTTACTTTCCCTGCCTACCTTCCGATTGCCTACTCGTATAGCCAATTTCAACTCTCTGGCTCTATGGAGAGAGTCCGCACCCGTAAATCTAATGGTAGTACCACATGCAAAAAAGGATCAGGATATCCCCCTGATAAAAATTGCCAGTTTTCATGTTTTTACCATTATGGACTCTCCTCTATACCGAATTTCAGCTCTGTATATTATACGTGCTTTAAAAATTTAATTTTTAAAAAATATGCAGTAAAAAGATTAATTGAAAGTAGATATAATAAAAATATTAAAAACCGAAATAAATTTTCCCTTAAAATCAGTTAACAACAACGCAAAAATTATAGAAGATAATTTCACTAAAAGCAGTGCACTCGCGATAACGTGAACAATGTGTTTCAATTTAATGATTTTTGAGTGACCGCTTTAACGGGTGAATAATGTCGTACAATAAAAATGAATGCGCTTAAGTAAAACTAAGTTCAAACTTTAAGATGATATATATATAATTGTTAGTTGGGAAAATCAGGCCTGTCCCCGAAAAAATTTATCCTCAAACTTTTTGTTATAAAAAGTTGGCATTTAATTGTGCAGATCGATATGGAGCTTTCGTCATTTGGGATATAATATTTTTTGTAACTTTATGAACATAAAATTGGTACTATGAAATTACGTTCTACAAAAAAGAAATAAATCTCAATCAGAGAAAATTATATAACTCTCAATTGTAAAATGAAATAATTCCAAAAATATCTGGCACTCTTTCTGATTAGTGTGTCTTTGTGTCAGAAGGTTTCAGTCGCGAAAGCATAGTCACTGGTCACTGAACAGTACCGCCTTCAGCTGATAGCAATCCAAAGGCACACCAGAATACCCTCCTTCGTCGGTATTGTGTGGCATCGGCGAAGTAAAATAATTGCTAAAACCGGCTACCAAAAACATAGCTTAAAAATTCAATACGTTGCGTTGACATCAGAGGCGCTCCAACACTGCTAAACAAAGAACGTGCAAAAGCAGAGATATAGGAGAGTGGAGCTTCACCTCCTGTCATTTCTCTATCTCTTTCCTCTAGCTCCAGCACAATGCATCGCATGTGTAGGGCCCATCTTCTGAGTGCTGATCGAAGATAACAAAAATATACTTAAATCTGTTTTTACGCCATAGATACGTTCCTCAAAAACTCGCATAAAAGAATTGCGAAAAAAAGATCCCTATAAAAGGAGGAGTTTGGTTCGACGTACTTATTAAATATCAGGTAAACTAACATAAATATGTAACTTGGGTGTTACAAAATCAATTTTTCCTTTCAAATTTTAATACACTCACACTTTTATACTAGTACCTTCATACTATTACAATTTGATGAGAATTTGCTTTTAAATTCACTGAGCAAGCTTTTTTTCAAATTATGGGTAAGAAAACAGCTGATATTAATTTTAATAAGCAAATTTTTACTTTTTCTTATCGAATTCTTGGCTTGCCATCATAATTTTTGTGTAAAAAAATCATTTGTGAATAAAAATAAGAAATGTAGTGATCTGTTGCAAATAATTTCAGTTGTTTTCTTGACGGTGACATTTTGAAAATAAAATTGCTTTTAAATTGCTCAAAACCTGCGTGCTGCCTACGTCACAGCTATGAATTTTGACAACCAGTATTTGTAAAAAATTTAACTTGTGGCATGCACATACATATTTTATTTGAACAAAAAAACAATAAAAAAAAACAGTTCACTTATAAAAAGAAATAATTAATTTGCATGTAATTAATAACAGTTCTAATATATTAATTCCTCTTTGTGAAATTCAGAAATATTTAAGTATATGCGAATATATTTTTTCTTTTTCGATTTTTTGACATTTTTTAACCAGAAATTAACTTCATCACTTCGACAACAACAAAGCTTATCTTCGGTCAGTTTTAAATGAGCTCAATCAGCAAAAATAGACGTCAACGATAGTCGTTTGCCTTCAATTCTTTCACGAACCAATATTATTATGTAAAATTTTTGACGTAGTCGAAGAACAAAGGCCAACAAGTTGAGAACGACGACGAATCGACATTGCGGTGTCTTCTATAATACTTCGCGCACAGCAGCAACATTGTGTTCGGTACACTCTGCGAACGTCGCGAACACATTTTCTTTTTTTTGGAAACGTTAAACGATTCACGGTGACTTGACAAACCTTACTGAACAAAAATGTCAACACAGTTCGACATTCTCAATTGTCACACCATAGTTGTCGATATCGAGAGTTCTCAAGCAGCTAAAAAAAAACACCCGTTACAACTTATAAAATAATCTGATGACGATGTCTGATGGCCAATACAAATACTTCTTTCTCTTAATTATAATTTTTTACACATTTTCTCAGAGAAAAATCAGCTCGCGTAACGATTAAAAAATGTGCTCGTCGACGGCCAAAACCACTTTTGATGAGATTCCCAGGAGACTCTTCCACGATTAATACTGTTAGCTGGGCAGTATGAAATTTTTTGAGATTTTAATGTATTTGGATAAAAAAAAATTAATGTAATAAATAAATACTGATTCCCGTAAAAAATACTATAAAATTTCGTTATTATTTTTTTTATATTCGAAAAGATCGACAATTCACAAATGTAAACACCGCCGGTTTTATTTAGTTAACATTATCGAGAGTACACTGTATACACTATATATATAATGTTTTACAACGTGCGATTAAAAGTGAACACCGATGATTATGTTTGGATTGATAAGATTAGGTCATTTCCAATAAATTATTGCCTAAGAAGTTTAAAAGTAATTTCTATGCTGATTAGCCTTCAGTGCAATTTGGTTATTTAGCCATTAATTACTCTCCTGCTGAGTAAGTCCGGAGAAGTTGTTACATTAAAATGGCCCATCAGTTTTTAATTTGTTGTTCGCTTGTGATACTTTCACTGGTTTTCAATTTGGCTGGGGCGTATGGTAAGTACTGGTATAAAAGATTTTTGGAAATAAGCTGCCCATTCATGATAAAGGTGAAACTAAATGTGCAGGGCATTAAGTTCAATCGAACGTGAAGAGAATGGGAGCAATATGTGATAAAAGAGAAATGTTCCTGCGTGTTTCATGGCTGCTGAATTATTGGTATTACTGATCCATGAAAATAATGCCATCATTGACCGTAGTTATGATTTTATTTGCCATATAATTTAAGCCAGCGGACAGGCTAACTTGGTAAACAGAAAAAAAGTAAAATAAAAACATAGAATTAATTTTTTTAAACAAGGGCTCAGAGTATATATTTTACGTAAGTAATGCATCGGAACTAGTTGTAAAGGCTTAGTGTAACAAAGAGCAGCAAGAATAAACTCTAGCACAACTCTGCACTTGCGCGTTTTTGTTCATTTGTAAAGCGGAGGTGCTAAGCCTATGGTGTTATTAATATTATCCGGTCCAGCAAGCATCGCGACCAAAGAGGATCTGTTGTGCAAGGCTCTTTACTAAATCTCTTAATAAATCTTCCACAATTTTCTTGAAGGCACAACAAAGTCAGCAAAATGATGAAGCCTCTGTCTGCCGATTGCGCGGCAATCACAGATAACGTGTTCTCTTTGTTCAAGTGGTACCTCCGGCCGCAATGTCCTATAAAGTACCCCGGAAAAAGACTTAAGTTTGCCCTATCTGATATTCCCATTTTGGGGAGCAGGAAACGTTTTGCCTGTCGCTGACTGGTACAATTATGCCATTGAGCAGCAAATTCCCTTTCCCACCAGTTCCCAAGAATTTTGCTTCTGTGGCCTTTTGTAAGCCCACAGAATAGCTCTGGACAATTAGCGGCAAAGTTTCCTTTCTTTCGCAAGGCTGTCGGCCATTTCATTACCCACATGTCCAGAACCCTAGCCCAATGTAGCGTCACTAAAGTTCCCCTACGTGTTGAGTAGATTGTGGTCGATTGAAGGGCTGACTATATAGATGTGGACTCCTCTCATCCTCCTACATGGACGTTCCCTTACACATATTCCAATGGCATATCTCTTTGTCTGGAAAATCGTTATGTAAACACTGCCCGACCCGGTTCCAAGTTGATAGAGCCAGAACTCCACTCCTTGCGGCCATTTATCGTCACCCTTATTCCTGAGAATAGGTAGTCCTGCAAAACCTCTAAAACCTCCTTTGATCTTCACATTCTTCTGCCCCTAAATATCATTCAATCTCCGGAACGAGCCTCCCTCTCGCACGTGATAAAAAGTGGTGGAATACCTAAAAGTACCTCTGTACCAAAATGCAACAGTCGGAAAAGTTCTCATTGCGGCCGAGATGCGAACACAAATAGTTGGATCCAGTTTATCCAACATGTTCCTACCCCTTCTCTGGCCAGCTTTCGACCAGCACCCCATACGTATATAGGAGCATGGTTTGCATCACCGAGTTAAAAGTCCAGAAGGTTCTATTGGGATGCAGACCCCACGTTGTACAAAAGAGCCTTGGACGCCGAAAGAATGCCCTTGTTGCCCCCGTAATAACCTTGTGAAGATGCGTGTTCCAAGTAAACGTCTTGTTCACTGTAACACCGGGATAATTCGCCTCACCGGAAAATTATAGCCCCGTTAGGTTCAATACAGAGCATCTGAAATCCACACCCCTCTTCCTAGTAAACGGCACTAGTGTTGACATCTTAATTGCCTGAATGTTGCACAATAGGCGGGAATCGAACCATTACCTCCATATTGATAGGCTGATACTCATGCACTAGACTATGGAAGCAAAAGGAGGCGAATAGTCTAACTTCTAATGCCGACTCATGTAAAATCTTCGTAGAAAAGTCGAACTAAAAAGTTTGTAAATCACAATTGATGAAAATAAACAAATTTCGACTTTAAACAGATGATAAAGCCACCTGGTACGAAAATTACTTTGCTCAACACTGTGTCGTCTCTTTCTTTTTTACTCGATTCTCTACTACTCTATTTGTAAATATTAATAGAAAAGAGTTCTCAAATAAGAATGTCAATGTAAACAATGTAATAATTTCTGCTTTTTACAGATCACCCACGAATTCGTTCCGCGCAACCCCATCCCTTAAAATATGAAGATGAGCGTAAAACGGAATATTGGTTTAATAATGCCCAAGATACGCTGAAAATGAAATTGCAACAAGCCGAAAGAGCAGCAATTAAAAAAGCTAAGAATATTGTTTTGTTTTTGGGTGACGGCATGTCAGTGCACACTGTTACGGCCACTAGAAACCTAATGGGTGATAGTTCCAAACAAGTCTATTTTGAAAAATTTCCTTACTTAGGCCTCTCGAAAACCTATTGTGTAGATCGTCAAGTGCCTGACTCAGCTTGTACGTCAACCGCTTATTTGGGTGGTGTCAAAGGCAACTACAAAACTATTGGTGTTAATTCGAACGTCAAGAGTGGAAATTGTTTTGATGGCCAAAATCCAGCTTACTGGGTAGACAGTATTGCTAAGTGGGCTCAGGATGGAGGCAAAGACACTGGTTTGGTAACAACAGCCCGCGTAACACATGCTTCCCCTGCCGGCGTATATGCCCATACAGCTAATCGTAATTGGGAAAATGACGCGGAAATTAAAGCCTCCGGTTGCAGTTCTAGAGATAATGTTGATATTGCACGCCAATTAGTTGAATGGGATGTTGGACGTAAACTTAAGGTAATTATGGGTGGTGGTCGTTATAACTTCCTCGACGCCACTATGAGAGATGAAGAAGGTATACCCGGAAAACGTACTGATGGCCGTAATTTAATTAATGAATGGTTAGAAGACAAACATAATCAAAATGAAAATGCGAACTACGTTTGGTCTCGTAAAGGTCTCCAGAAATTAGATCTTAACGAAACCGACTATTTATTAGGTCTTTTTTCTACCTCTCATTGTCCTTATCATGGCGACTTAAAACGTCATCATCTATCGCTAGCCAATCCCTCTTTGAGTGAAATGACCGAGGCAGCTTTGAATGTCTTAAAGAAGAATGACAAAGGTTTCTTTTTATTCGTGGAAGGTGCCCGTATTGATATGGCTCATCATGCAACAAGAGCTCGCAAATCTTTGGAAGACACCGAAGAATTTGCCCATGCTGTTCAAGTGGCACGTGAAATGTTCTCTGAAGATGATACATTAATTGTTGTGACATCAGATCATTCACATACGATGACAATCGATGGTTATCCGGTAAGTTGTAACCATTGAAGACAGCACGTAAATTCTATTTAAAATTGTTTGCAATTCCAGTTTCGTGATCAAGACATCACCGGTTTAGCAAGTGATCTAGCTGATGACAAGTTGCCTTATACAATCCTATCGTATGCTAATGGCCCAGGCTACTACTCAACATACGGTAGTTATGGTCGCAAAGAAATCACCACCAAAGATACACTCAATGCAGAGTTCCAATATATGGCTACTGTACCATTAAGTTCAGAGACACATGGTGGCGATGATGTTGCCGTATTTGCATCTGGTCCTTATGCTCAGTATTTTAGCGGAAATTACGAACAGACAAATATACCAGCTATGATGGCTAGAGCAGCAAATATTGGTCCGTTTGCAAATTAAATCACCGTTCATATATCATTATAACCAAATATGTTGCATGTAAAACACGAAGTTAATAAATTGGTAAACAGGACTTTATCACGTTATCTTTGCGCAAATCACGTAATAGTAATTCCCAATAGATATGGGCCTAAAACAATTACATTTCCTTTACAGTTCTTACAATTCAGAAGTCGTCTAGCGTCAGATCCAAACCGACAAAAGGTTTCTCTATATGCTGATGTTAACATAACTTTTTCTTTAATACGTGTGTCTTTGATGTTAGATGTCAGCTCAGTTTTTAATAGAATATGTTCTTTACAAAAATAATTCCTTTTAGCACCTGTCTTTGTAGGTATTGTGCTGTGCAATATTTGTTTACTATTTACAGAGTTACGGACAAAAAAATAGGGTGACTTGGAATTACTTTTGGAATGCTTACCGAGTAGTTCCGTTTTAATAGAGGGCGCATGGGTGGAATACAGTTGCCACTAGACAAATCATTTTTCTCGGTAGACCGATTTTGATGATTGCCTTTTTTATTGAAAAGATCGTGCTTACAATACGATCCCATTTTAATGGCGAATACAGCTCCCCTTGACCAAATATTAATGTTTTTTATAATTAATTAAAAATGGCTAATGATCGAAAACATATAGCCATTCAAAATTACATGTCATAACTGCTAAGAAACAAACTAAATCAAAGACAAAAATTGCAAGTCCCACTGAAAAACATTAGCAAAACGGAACAACATGCTGTTTTCTAAGGCTTCATCTTCAGCGTTCTTAGTGTTTTGTCCGTTGTGTGTGCTTATCAGTGAATATGCATTTATTAGCTTATATAATAGTTTAAAATGGGATTATCTTATTTACCGGAAGTTTCCCGCATTCCTCTTCTCAGCGAATTATTATTCTTTTAATCTCGAAATGCGTTAAAAACGAAATTTTGGGATCTTCCAATAATTTTAGCAATTTGCCGTTGGCTTTTACCTTTATAAATTCTTATGGGCCTCTCATCATCCGTACAAGGCCTTGCACGACCCACATTACAACTACGTATTATATATTTATACAGTCGAACTTCTCTATAGCGAACTTCTCTATAACGAAATCTTCTCTATAACAAATAAAATTCGTGAACACAACATTTTTGTGAGTATTTTCATACATTTTGATCTCCCTATAACGAACTTCCCTCTCTCTCTGTAACGTACAATTTTTTAATACCTAAATAGAATTTTTCACACTAAATAATCTGTCTATTGCGAAGTTTTTAGCAATCGATTTTTTGCATCAATTTAGTCACATATGTATGTATTAATCAAAAAAAAAATTAATGTGTTCATGTAAAAACAATTTTTTTTGTCTTAATAAATATTTTTTAATTATATTTATGGTCTTTTTTATGAAAAGTTTTTTTAATTATTATTTATTTCTCATTATTTCGCTACCAAATAGGTAGCATCGTCAGGAAATAATAATTTGTATTAACAAAAATATTTTTTTAAAATAAGGAAAAGAAAATATTTTTGAAAGGAAATGAAAATTTTTTGTCATTAATATTAAAAATATTCTTTATACACATGTATAAATTTGTGTACATGTATACATAAATAAACAAGTTTTCAAAATTATTTTCTTTTGTACATATGTATATACATACATGTATGTAAAATAACATATTTCTACAATGTAATAATAACATATATCTATTAGAATATAACATAATTATTAAAAATAATTTAATAAATGACCTATGACTATCTATTATTAACTATATTTTTTGCATAAAAATATATATATAATACATAATCTAAATCTAAATTGTATTAACTAAATATCTATAATTTTGTGCTAAATTATCAACATCTGATTTATAGTTTATTCTATTGTCCGCAGGTATTTTAATTATCTGTAACATTTCCAACAAAAAACGTCGTTTATAATTAGTTTCTTTCTCCAATATAGTTGTGTCTTCAAATTTTGGATAATGAAATCTAATCTAATGATGCACAATGTGTAGTTAATGCTGTTTTTGTGTGTTTTTTATGTCTGTATTTTTGATCTGACTTATGTCCTGCTAATCTAGTTTTAAGTTTGTTCTTTGTTGTTCCTACATATACTTTATCACAACTTTCCAAATTATTTCCCCCACAAGGTATCCTGTATACTAAATTAGATAATTCCGTGTTTTTAACTCTATCTTTCATTTTATTAAATAATTTTCCTAAAGTATTATATGTTTTATATGCTATCCTATATTTTTCAGTATTAAATATTTTCGATCTTAAAAGTTGTTCCGACATATTAGGTATACATGTAGTAGATTTATAAATTCTAGGTTCCACATCATTATTACCATTAATATCATCCCGTTTACCGTACTTTTCCAATAATTTATGAATTACTCGTGTTGGAAAATCATTTTTCCTCAATATATCTATAATTATATCCTTATTTTTCCTATGAAATTGACTACTACTAAGATTCAAAACTCTGTCAATTAAATTTCCTGCCGTATTCATTATAACTCCCTTTGGATAATAAATAATAAATATATTTTCTAAATAAAAAAATGTAGTCAAAATTATCTGCAGTTTCTCTATAACGAATTTTCTCTATAACGTAGAAATTTGACGGTCCCCAACTGCTACGTTATAGAGAAGTTCGACTGTATCAATAACAGCTTAAATTGTCGACTTTTCAACAACAAAAAACAAACAATTCATTCTGTGTAGCTGCAAACACGCGTGTGAAGTTAAATTTCAAAATTTAATACCCTAGACACAAACCAGTTGTCTCAACAGAGTTCAGTTAACACGATAAAATATGGCTGTTAAACATTAAACATCCCAGCAAAAATTAGTGCTTGCCTGGAAGCATTTTCGTCGGGGAGACACATAATGGAATCACTTGCAATTGCGATTTTAAAATGCATGATTTTTGTTCGCGATGTGCCGTTTGGAATAATACTTTATGCATCCAAAATAACAAATGTACAAAAACGCATTTAAGCATTTATCTTATATACAAAAAATTACATGTTTGTATGTACTTATGTGTGTTTGTGCTTTATAGACAGCTAAACGGCTGAAACGATTTTGTTAACATTTTTACTGTATCTTGTTTTGTATATTTTGAGAACGGTTCAATTGAAAGTTTCTGAATATGATCAAAATGTTGTTGAAACAAATCATCAGTCAAAACTGGGGGGATTGGCATAAATATTGATTTTTTTATATCTTGAGAACGATTAAAGTTTCTGTATTTGGTCTTAGTAAATTAATGGTCAGTACAAATCTTCAGTCAAGAAGTGGGTGGTATTGGAGAAGTCGGCATGGTACCTACCATACAAAATTACTATTGAGTTGTGTATAACTTGAAAATTGTTAAAGTAAAATCTTATAAATTAAGTAGAAATGGCCATGTAATGAAAAAAAATCATCAGTCAAAAACTTGGAGGGATTGGACAAGTGGGCGTGGTACCTCTCACACAAACCAAAAATTCAAAATCGTACTTTTGATTGACTATGATGTAATGTAATGCTAATTATGTCATAATCGCAGAAATTCAGCATTTATTTCGGAAAAAAATAAATAAAAAATTTTCAATATACATAAGTTCGTGAGGGTGGCGATGGCACGATCGATGGTAGTCTGCACGTTGACTACAAATCCTAAAACAGACCCGGGTTCAACCCCAGTTTCAGACTAAAATTTTAAATTAAAAATAAACATCTCGCATTTTTCTGATGTGCAATTAGTGTGTCTTTGTGTGTCAGTTGTTGTCGGAAGGTTTCAGTGGCGAAGGCATAGCCACTGGTCACTGAACAATACCGGCTTCAGCTGATAGCAATCGCATCAAAACGCCCTCCTTCGTCGATATTGTGTAGCACCGGCGAAGTAAAATAATAAAAAATATGGCTACTGAACCGAAGCTTCAGCACTGCTAAAATTATATACAAATAACGTGCAAAAGCAGAGCTGCAAAATAATTCATTAAGCTTTACCTCCTGTCGTTTCTCCTACTATTCCTTTCCTATAGTTCCAGCACAATGCTTCGCATCTGTATGAGTCATCTCCTGACTGCTGGACCCAGATAAAAAAAAAACAAGCATTTTGTTTGTATAAAACTAGCTAAATATGTCAAATTTGTTTGTCTCAAAAGCAAACACATACAAGTTACAATAGCAAGAAAAACAGTAATTTTATTTATGTATACCTTAATTGCTCTCTCAAAATAAAGAAATGAGTAAAATTGTTAAGGACACGCTCTCTCAAATTAAGCAAATGCGTAGAAATGATATTGGCGCGCATAAATTTAAACAAATTTTGGCATAAACATTTCAACGCAAATGTTCAATATTGGTATAATTTGAACGGTTTTAAAGATATCCCGCTATGTATATGTTAACATATTAAGGACCGTCGATAAATTGGTGAAATTAAGTTTTTTTTTTAATTTTAAACTTTTGTAATCGAAGCCGTTATTCGTTATACAGTAGAGGAGAAAACCGTTGCGGCATAATAATAAAAAATATGGCTACTGAACCGAAGCTTCAGCACTGCTAGAAGTATATACAAATAACGTGCAAAAGCAGAGCTGCAAAATAATTCATTAAGCTTTACCTCCTGTCGTTTCTCCTACTATTCCTTTCCTATAGTTCCAGCACAATGCTTCGCATCTGTATGAGTCATCTCCTGAGTGCTGGACCCAGATAAAAAAACAAGCATTTTGTTTGTATAAAACTAGCTAAATATGTCAAATTTGTTTGTCTCAAAAGCAAACACATACAAGTTACAATAGCAAGAAAAACAGTAATTTTATTTATGTATTTAATTGCTCTCTCAAAATAAAGAAATGAGTAAAATTGTTAAGGACACGCTCTCTCAAATTAAGCAAATGCGTAGAAATGATATTGGCGCGCATAAATTTAAACAAATTTTGGCATAAACATTTCAACGCAAATGTTCAATATTGGTATAATTTTAACAGTTTTAAAGATATCCCGCTATGTATATGTTAACATATTAAGGACCGTCGATAAATTGGTGAAATTAAGTTTTTTTTTAATTTTAAACTTTTGTAATCGAAGCCGTTATTCGTTATACCGTAGAGGAGAAAACCGTTGCGGCATGCTATGCAACAAAGCTTATGTTAGCGAAGCCAGTGTTTCTTATACCATGGAGTATAACATCCTTGCGCGCGACTGAAGACCGGTCATGCAGAGAAGTTTTTGTTAACGAAGCCGTCGTCTGTTATATCATGGAGGAGAAAATCCTTGCACAATTATCTTTTAATATATGCACACACACTTTTTTATTTAATTTTTTTTCTTATTTTTTAATTTTCTATGGGGGGCATATTTTTCTTTGGTTCCGGGAAGGGCCCTCAACTTTATTTGTTCCAAAATTCTTTTTTTATGTTAAATAAAATCTTTAAGGGTGACAGTAGGAATGACTTTTTCAATATAAAATATTATATCATATATCTACTATGTATTTGCAAAGCTTACCGCAATAACACTGGAACCAAGCGAGGACTGGTTGAGTATTCTTATGTGGTACTATATAATTTGTACTTTATTTCTGAGATGTTATGAATGTCACTTATGTTTTTGCAACAGTTTTTAATATTATTATCAGATTATTTATAACATTAACACTTATTTAAAATAAACATGAACACCTTTTATAAAACTAACACACCAGCTCTTCTGAGAAATAAATACATATGAACATACATATATGTATGTATGTACATCTTATGAATTGGACCAAAAGCAAATACATTAAAAGGTAAACTCACTTGCTAATTCGACGTCAACTGTTTCAAAGTATTTTGAAACCGAACGTCAAAGTTGGTTCACTTTAGGGAAAATGTTAAGAAAAGTGGTTGTAAATAATTTAATAATTGTAATAATTTCTACTATAATAATAAGAATGCATAATAAATGCTTTTTGAAATAATTAACTTAAATTTTACTTACATTACACTAATTTTTAGGTTATGTTATATTTAACAAAACACATGTATACAAAAAATTTGACGTTTATACGAAAAGCGAATTACATATTCGCCTTGCGACAACCTTGTTTTAATAATGAATTTGCCTTTATTGTTTGTCTTTGGGTTAATATATATGTATATTGAAGCCTCTGACACACTACGTCAAAATGCTTCAATATTGTGATGAATATCAATACCATTTTGATATTCGTAAATATTACACTGAGCGTATATGTGTGACAATTTTGAAGCTATTCCTATTGAAGCTGAACATTGATCGTGTATCTTATGCTTTAATTCGCCATGATTTATACCGTTATTACTTCACAACTTTTTTCAAAGACTTTTTATCATACATTTTATGGTGTATCAAACAAGGTAGGGTTGTTAAAACAGGTGACAATTTTTGCTGTATTTAAGTATGTGCAATAAACGTCAAAAATACATTGTTTTTGTAACTTGTATTCGTGTGTACGTTAGTACAAAAACTCCATTCGCCGCCACCTAGTTAAAACTCCTTGACATATTTTATAAATTTAAGAATTGAGTCAACTAATTAAAATAAATACAATGTTGATGCCTAAAATATGGATTATATGTAGAGTTTGTTTAAAACAACAGGAAGATATGCATAATATATTTGATGAGACTGAAAATATTTGGGAAATATTGCGAGATTGTGGTGGAGTGCCGGTAATGTTTTTTAGAGCTTAAACGATCTAAAAATCAGTTAACCCAAGGCAAATTCATTATAAACTGAGTTATCCCATCATAGGCTACTAATAACTATCTATGTATCCCGTGTCCATATACATTTTAGGTTAAGAAAAGTGATGACTTCCCAGATAAAATTTGTGAAGCTTGTTTAGGAAGGCTTTGGGATTCAAGAAACTTTCGTATTGATTGCCAAGAAAGCCATCATGCTCTTACGCTAAAGTTTATGGTAAGGTGTAAAACTTAATTTTTATAACATTGTATGTACTGTATGTACATATATATATAGAAAAATATTTTTAGAGCTCTGAGGACGAAGTGGATCGGTTCACCGCCGGTTTAAGAGCCGACCCATGTGATCGGCTCACGGCTAAGCCGATTGTACAATATACTTTTAGTAAATTTTAGTTTTGGAAATTTTTTCTATTAATTATATTATTAATTGACCTTTTTTATTATATTTTTTGCAATATATTTATTAAGCTTGAGGTCTTTTTCTTTTATTTTATTTGGTTTTATTATTCGATATTTCGTTATAAAATAAAAGAAAAAGACCTCAAGCTTAATAAATATATTGCAAAAAAAAATTTTTTCTATTTTTAAATTATTAATGGTCCCAGTAACAATATAAACATAAACTGTTTTCGCTATATAGCAGTTTGGAACTGTATGTTTGTTATTAACCTCTGTCTAAACTAGCATTTTACCATACATTGCAGGAACTATCAGACTTAAAATATCTGGGAACAAATCTAGTTTACGGACGCCGCTCCAAATTTTTGTTTATAGCAAGATATTTTTAAAACCTTTCAAATGATACCAATATTGGCCATTTGGTTTCCGAAATGTAGAAATGTGCATTTCTATATGAAAACACTAAGCGTTGGGGGCCTTTTTTCACTCATATTAAGGACCGTCGATAAATTGGTGAAATTAAGTTTTTTTTTTTAATTTTAAACTTTTGTAATCGAAGCCGTTATTCGTTATACCGTAGAGGAGAAAACCGTTGCGGCATAATAATAAAAAAATATGGCTACTGAACCGAAGCTTCAGCACTGCTAAAAGTATATACAAATAACGTGCAAAAGCAGAGCTGCAAAATAATTCATTAAGCTTTACCTCCCGTCGTTTCTCTTACTATTCCTTTCCTATAGTTCCAGCACAATGCTTCGCATCTGTATGAGTCATCTCCTGAGTGCTGGACCCAGATAAAAAAAACAAGCATTTTGTTTGTATAAAACTAGCTAAATATGTCAAATTTGTTTGTCTCAAAAGCAAACACATACAAGTTACAATAGCAAGAAAAACAGTAATTTTATTTATGTATACCTTAATTGCTCTCTCAAAATAAAGAAATGAGTAAAATTGTTAAGGACACGCTCTCTCAAATTAAGCAAATGCGTAGAAATGATATTGGCGCGCATAAATTTAAACAAATTTTGGCATAAACATTTCAACGCAAATGTTCAATATTGGTATAATTTGAACGGTTTTAAAGATATCCCGCTATGTATATGTTAACATATTAAGGACCGTCGATAAATTGGTGAAATTAAGTTTTTTTTTAATTTTAAACTTTTGTAATCGAAGCCGTTATTCGTTATACAGTAGAGGAGAAAACCGTTGCGGCATAATAATAAAAAATATGGCTACTGAACCGAAGCTTCAGCACTGCTAAAAGTATATACAAATAACGTGCAAAAGCAGAGCTGCAAAATAATTCATTAAGCTTTACCTCCTGTCGTTTCTCCTACTATTCCTTTCCTATAGTTCCAGCACAATGCTTCGCATCTGTATGAGTCATCTCCTGAGTGCTGGACCCAGATAAAAAAACAAGCATTTTGTTTGTATAAAACTAGCTAAATATGTCAAATTTGTTTGTCTCAAAAGCAAACACATACAAGTTACAATAGCAAGAAAAACAGTAATTTTATTTATGTATTTAATTGCTCTCTCAAAATAAAGAAATGAGTAAAATTGTTAAGGACACGCTCTCTCAAATTAAGCAAATGCGTAGAAATGATATTGGCGCGCATAAATTTAAACAAATTTTGGCATAAACATTTCAACGCAAATGTTCAATATTGGTATAATTTGAACGGTTTTAAAGATATCCCGCTATGTATATGTTAACATATTAAGGACCGTCGATAAATTGGTGAAATTAAGTTTTTTTTTTTAATTTTAAACTTTTGTAATCGAAGCCGTTATTCGTTATGCAGTAGAGGAGAAAACCGTTGCGGCATAATAATAAAAAATATGGCTACTGAACCGAAGCTTCAGCACTGCTAAAAGTATATACAAATAACGTGCAAAAGCAGAGCTGCAAAATAATTCATTAAGCTTTACCTCCTGTCGTTTCTCCTACTATTCCTTTCCTATAGTTCCAGCACAATGCTTCGCATCTGTATGAGTCATCTCCTGAGTGCTGGACCCAGATAAAAAAACAAGCATTTTGTTTGTATAAAACTAGCTAAATATGTCAAATTTGTTTGTCTCAAAAGCAAACACATACAAGTTACAATAGCAAGAAAAACAGTAATTTTATTTATGTATTTAATTGCTCTCTCAAAATAAAGAAATGAGTAAAATTGTTAAGGACACGCTCTCTCAAATTAAGCAAATGCGTAGAAATGATATTGGCGCGCATAAATTTAAACAAATTTTGGCATAAACATTTCAACGCAAATGTTCAATATTGGTATAATTTTAACAGTTTTAAAGATATCCCGCTATGTATATGTTAACATATTAAGGACCGTCGATAAATTGGTGAAATTAAGTTTTTTTTTAATTTTAAACTTTTGTAATCGAAGCCGTTATTCGTTATACCGTAGAGGAGAAAACCGTTGCGGCATGCTATGCAACAAAGCTTATGTTAGCGAAGCCAGTGTTTCTTATACCATGGAGTATAACATCCTTGCGCGCGACTGAAGACCGGTCATGCAGAGAAGTTTTTGTTAACGAAGCCGTCGTCTGTTATATCATGGAGGAGAAAATCCTTGCACAATTATCTTTTAATATATGCACACACACTTTTTTATTTAATTTTTTTTCTTATTTTTTAATTTTCTATGGGGGGCATATTTTTCTTTGGTTCCGGGAAGGGCCCTCAACTTTATTTGTTCCAAAATTCTTTTTTTATGTTAAATAAAATCTTTAAGGGTGACAGTAGGAATGACTTTTTCAATATAAAATATTATATCATATATCTACTATGTATTTGCAAAGCTTACCGCAATAACACTGGAACCAAGCGAGGACTGGTTGAGTATTCTTATGTGGTACTATATAATTTGTACTTTATTTCTGAGATGTTATGAATGTCACTTATGTTTTTGCAACAGTTTTTAATATTATTATCAGATTATTTATAACATTAACACTTATTTAAAATAAACATGAACACCGTTTATAAAACTAACACACCAGCTCTTCTGAGAAATAAATACAAATGAACATACATATATGTATGTATGTACATCTTATGAATTGGACCAAAAGCAAATATATTAAAAGGTAAACTCACTTGCTAATTCGACGTCAACTGTTTCAACGCTTTGGAACGTATTTTGAAACCGAACGTCAAAGTTGGTTCACTTTAGGGAAAAAGTTAAGAAAAGTGGTTGTAAATAATTTAATAATTGTAATAATTTCTACTATAATAATAAGAATGCATAATAAATGCTTTTTGAAATAATTAACTTAAATTTTACTTACATTACACTAATTTTTAGGTTATGTTATATTTAACAAAACACATGTATACAAAAAATTTGACGTTTATACGAAAAGCGAATTACATATTCGCCTTGCGACAACCTTGTTTTAATAATGAATTTGCCTTTATTGTTTGTCTTTGGGTTAATATATATGTATATTGAAGCCTCTGACACACTACGTCAAAATGCTTCAATATTGTGATGAATATCAATACCATTTTGATATTCGTAAATATTACACTGAGCGTATATGTGTGACAATTTTGAAGCTATTCCTATTGAAGCTGAACATTGATCGTGTATCTTGCGCTTTAATTCGCCATGATTTATACCGTTATTACTTCACAACTTTTTTCAAAGGCTTTTTATCATACATTTTATGGTGTATCAAACAAGGTAGGGTTGTTAAAACAGGTGACAATTTTTGCTGTATTTAAGTATGAGCAATAAACGTCAAAAATACATTGTTTTTGTAACTTGTATCCGTGTGTACGTTAGTACAAAAACTCCATTCGCAGCCACCTAGTTAAAACTCCTTGACATATTTTATAAATATAAGAATTGAGTCGAACTAATTAAAATAAATACAATGCTGATGCCTAAAATATGGATTATATGTAGAGTTTGTTTAAAACAACAGGAAGATATGCATAATATATTTGATGAGACTGAAAATATTTGGGAAATATTGCGAGATTGTGGTGGAGTGCCGGTAATGTTTTTTAGAGCTTAAACGATCTAAAAATCAGTTAACCCAAGGCAAATTCATTATAGTTTAATAATAAACTGAGTTATCCCATCATAGGCTACTAATAACTATCTATGTATCCCGTGTCCATATGCATTTTAGGTTAAGAAAAGCGATGACTTCCCAGATAAAATTTGTGAAGCTTGTTTAGGAAGGCTTTGGGATTCAAGAAACTTTCGTATTGATTGCCAAGAAAGCCATCATGCTCTTACGCTAAAGTTTATGGTAAGGTGTAAAACTTAATTTTTATAACATTGTATGTACTGTATGTATATATATAGAAAAATATTTTTAGAGCTCTGAGGACGAAGTGGATCGGTTCACCGCCGGTTTAAGAGCCGACCCATGTGATCGGCTCACGGCTAAGCCGATTGTACAATATACTTTTAGTAAATTTTAATTTTGGAAATTTTTTGTATTGTTAAATTATTAATGGTCCCAGTAACAATATAAACATAAACTGTTTTCACTATATAGCAGTTTGGAACTGTATGTTTGTTATTAACCTCTGTCTAAACTAGCATTTTACCATATATTGCAGGAACTATCAGAACTAAAATATCTGGGAACAAATCTAGTTTACGGACGCCGCTCCAAATTTTTGTTTATAGCAAGATATTTTTAAAACCTTTCAAATTATACCAATATTGGCCATTTGGTTTCCGAAATGTAGAAATGTGCATTTCTATATGAAAACTACGTAGGTCCATAACTCGAACACTAAGCGTTGCGGGACTTTTTTCACTCATTTTTTCTTCTTATTTTACAATTTTTCATTTACCTATCTAATTTTTCGGTATCCAACTCAAAATGAATTTTTCTCTAAATGTGTTTCTAAATAATATCAATTATTCATAATTTGTTTAATTGTTTCAAAACTCAACCAACGTTATTAATTTAAATTAATTTTCGATACAGACTTCTACTCCTAGCATCACTAATAGTTCAGTCGTTATAGAGAAATCGGAGGAAACGAATAGTGCAAGTGATATGGATAAAAATATAGTAGCTTTAATAAATGAAAATAACGTTAAAATAAAGAAAAATAGCAGAACAATACAAGAAAATGGCCATAGCAGCGACACTAACATTAAGCAATATTGCGTAGTAACAAAAAATGAAGAAAAAGGAACAAATTTTGAAGAAATCAACGAAACAAGTGCTGCAAAAGAACCTATAATACTATTATTGAGATTAAAACCTATAGATATTAAAAATGATGATACTGAAATAATAAAAACGGATGCGGAAACAAAGAAAGCATTTACAGTTGAAGCAAACAAATATGAAACAACTAAAACTAATGAATCGGAAAAATTTAACACCAAAACTAATACAAATACCGAACAAGAATGTAACACAAAAAAACAAATAAGATCAAAAGTAAATAGAGAAGAAGGCTCTACCTGTGAAGTATGTAATAAAACATACAGAACAAATAATCTTTTACGCCATCATATGTATACCCATAAAAAGCCTCATCAATGCAAGTAAGTTAGAAAATAGGTTTCCTTATTTTATTTATTCTTATTAAACTTCTTTTTCTCTTCGTCAAGAATTTGTCTTCAGAGATTTAGTCAAAGTCATTCATTGAACAGTCATCACAATCTACATACTGGTATTAAGATGTACTATTGCAGAATTTGTTATCAAACATTTTCGAACAGAGTAAATCGAAATGCCCATGAAAGGTAATTCTTCCTATTATATATAATACTCGGTTCGCGGTGTTTGTAGTTAAACCCCTCCGAAACGGCTTTACCGATTCTCATGAAATTTTGTGTGCATATTGGGTAGGTCTGAGAATCGGGAAACATCTATTTTTCATCCTTCTAAAATTACCCACGACCACTTTACTTCCATTTTTTTTACCTACTTTTTCCTTTTTTTGCAATATGCGTATCAAATGAAAGGGTAAGATAAGGAGATTTTGACAAGTTTATCATCAACCTAAATCCAATATGACGACGGACCCTAAAACAGCAAAAACCTATTTTTAAAGCTTATTTGCATATGGGTATCAAATGAAAGGGTATGGTGAAGAGATTTTAAAAAGTTTATCATCAACCTAAGTCCAATATGGCAACTGACCCTAAAGGAATGATAACGAAGCTGGTCTCCTGTCTTACTCACTATACAGTTGATAATAAAAATATTAATAATTATTTTTAATGTTTAGATAGCTATCGAGAATTGTAATTTAAGATATATTTGTTACCTTGATTAATTTATTAACCTAAATAAAGCATACTTTCATTGTCTACAACGCTTTCGCGTAAATCCCCGCACAGAAGAAGAGCGTCTCTCATTTACCCAATTTTTGAGAATGGGAACGCTTTCTGGTAAGATTGGGATCCTGCTGGTCACAGTTGCTCTTTTTTCCTGATTTAGCTTCAAGAATTTCCAAAAAAGTACTAAATGCTAGTTGAGCACTTCTTTATAATTTTTAGAACTTTTAGCAGTTTTTATTCAGTTCATAAAATTACTTTAAAGATTGATATAATTAATATCAATATCAACTACAATGCAATGTCGTTGTTCCCAAAAATATTACTATTTAAAGAAAAATTTTAACATTTTTAATAGATAAACCGTTTAAACACATCAGGAATACCATAATTTATATTTGCTGTAGAGAAATAGAAAAATTCAAAGTCAGTGGAGCTATATAACTGAACAGCTTTGGGGTATATGAAGAAGATGAAAATGACGTAGTTGAAATTTTGAATACTCTTATTAACTTAATTTAAAATATATTTACCCTTTTTGCTTGTAAAAACATGTATTCAACATATATGGCTAAAATAAGTGTTTAAATTACACCAAATAGATTTTATATACATAAAGTATTTTTTATAAAAGCAAACTCAATAATTGAGGAGCAAAGCATATCCATGTTCCATTTCGCTAATGCTTACTTAGCTCTTCAGTGGATTTTTATTTTTTTGTGGAAAAAGGACAATTTTGAAATTAGGATATTAAAAAAAAAACATATTTTTTTTAAATTGCTTATTGAGGAGGAATGCATATACATATAGTACTATTTCGCTAATGCTTAGTTAGCTCATCAGTGGATTTTTCATAATATTTTATTACAAACTTCAGATTCTTATGTTAAAAATTCAACTAATCAATCGAGAATTATAATTTGAGTACCGCACACAAAACCAAAAAAAAACCATCCATGAGTTTACTTTTTACACATGCATACATATATACTTGTGTTTCTATTTTTATATTTTTCTTCGCATGTACACTAAGCTGTTAATTTGCCAGCAAACATAATGCATTTAAATTCTGTTATAATATTTAAGAATTTATTAAAACAGCAATGAATAAAATATTCTCCCAAACTGACTTCTAATTATGTAACTATTCTTTCAATTATTCATCGTTAGTCAAAATTAAATACGAATATTTGTCTATGTTTGTTATATGGTTTAGCTGGTATACATAATATATTATTATATATAGTATATGCGCATTTCATTTCGTGCTTCGGTATATTAGAAAATTAAATTGTCCAATACACTTTTCTTTTAATTATGCCTTTTAAATACAATCAGTGTCAACCGAAGGTCGCGTCTTGTAAGAAAAGTTTATAAAAATTAAATAGATTTAAATCAAATAATATGTTAGTTGTATAAATAAAATGTTTCAATGTCTATTTGGTTTGTTTTGTTTGTATATTTCTTAATTCTCAAATATTTTTTGGGGTTGCAGTCGACTCTCGATAATTTGAACTTCAGATCAGTTGAATGTGTGAAAAGTAATTTTTTTACAGTCTCTTTTATAAGCTTCACTCAATTCTATTAAGGTCCCCAAGAAATGCGTTTGTTCATTGTAATGTTTTTATATGAAGAATTTTTAAAAAATTTTTCCTATTCGATTTATGCTAAATTTTTATAATTAAAAAAGCATTTGTAGTCACAAACCTATAAAACAAGAATTCAAATAAAAAATAATGTGATGTGCATTTAATACGCCTGTCCACACTGAGGCTATTTGTTCTAGTTATATACGCGTTTTTACTATTTCTAAGCGTTTTTATTTTTATTGTTTTTCCAATTTTACACATGAATTTTCTTTTTTGTATTTCTATTACACTTATCAATTACTTTGGACAATTCCGCTCGTATCATTTAATTAATAACTAACAAGGTTCTTTCCTTGACTGACTCTTTATAATTGCATTCTGACAGCAATAAGGTGCAGAATTTCAAACGATTTGATGTTTCAGCTATGTAAAAGAGTCATCTTAACGGAAATCCGGAAAAAATAAGGTTTTTCAAAAAATGGCTTTTACAAAGTTATTCGTGGCTGCCCTTTAATTTAAACTGAAGTCACCCATTTGTTTCGAACAACAATTTTATCTGCCGAAAATTTTTTTTTATTGAGAGAGACACAGAGAGGAACGAACGACAAACTTAGTCTAGCACAACGAATTCGTCGCTAACAATTCGGTGTGTAAATTCGCAGTGTGCCGCAGAATTACGACGAAAAAATTACAGCTGTCATATGGTAGGAACACAATGGGGTCGAACGACGAACTTCGTCGTGCTCAACGAATTCGTAGGTAAAAGTTCGTTGCGTAAATTCGCAGTGTGGCACACAATAACGACGAAAATATTGTAGCAGCCATAATCAGCAATGTTGTTTGCTGCGTTACCATATAAAAAAAATTACTTTAAAAAATTAAACATTAACAAAAAACAATTAAACACCAATTTTATGGTAAATAATTGTGTATATTTAACTCAAATGATGTATGTTAAAAATTAAACAATTATTAAAATATTAATTAACTTTATTTACTAATATATTTGAAAACCGAAATGAAAAACGGTAACGCAATATTTGTTCGTCGGCCTATGAAATTGTAATAAATCTATCGGAGAGTTCGTCACGCACGACGAATTTCGTAGACAGGGTTGTTGTGTTAAATTGCATATGCACCAATGTGTTTTATTTTTGATGACGAACGTTCGCATCGAATAATTCGTCGTTCGTCCCAATTGTGTTCCTACCATTATTAATTCATTTCGAAAAATTTGTGGGAAGAATTAAAGCTGAGATATTAAATCAAAATTTATTAATTTTTCAAGTTATTAGTACTGCAGCGTTTAATTATGTTTTGATTGTGTGTTGTTGTAATGGATAAAAAAATAAAATTGCTTACAATTAAATAATACAAACACCAAATAACTATGCAAATTAAATACGATGAGGGCAACTCAAATCAACTTTGTATGAAAAAATTTAACCTATTGGCAACTCCCTAAACTTTGAAATATTCCGGTGAATTTCCGCCCACAAACTTATAAAATATACCGGTGAATTTCTCATTTTTTATAAAGATATATTAAAACTCTAATACTAATTATAATTTGTAATAATTGCTTCAACGGAGTTTTAATATTTTATTTCCTTCCTATTTCAGAAGACGTCACAAAAATCGCAAATTTAGGTGTCTTAAATGTAATAAAATATTCAGATTAGTATCTCTTCTAAATAGACATGCTCAAAGTCATAGACCAAAAAAGTAAGTTTTTATTTTTTGTTTTATTCATGTCGTTGCCATATAAGCCATGAAAAATTATGGCATACTACAGGGTGGGTGGTAGCAGGTTTATATTTTCAAACTTAAATAAAAAACGTAATAATTGACACACAGTTTTATTAAGAGCATTGAACGATAGAATGGATATGCGGATTTTATTTTTAAAGAGTATGTCATCCAGATGTCTTCCGTCGAGTTGAATAATAATCATGAATAATCGCTCTTGGAAGTCCCAGTGAGGCTGCTCTTTTCCGTATTGAAAGTTGCGGATTTTCACGTAAATTGCTGTTCAATGTTCTCGGATCGACTGGGCCCTGACCGTGGGGCATTCATAGCCGAAGCAGTTGCGCTGAATCTCTGCACCAACGAACCAATTCAATTTACACTCGGTCCATCACTTATTCGTCGAATACCAAACTTTGAACAAAATTGTCGACGAGCAATTACGTAAGAATCATTACTCTTAAAAATATCTCCACAGCGAACGCGCGATGCTTACTCGACAAATCCGCACAATCGATAATTCCAACGGCGCCACCCTCCTCCACACCGTTTATTACTTTTTGAAATAATCATATTTAAAAATATAAATTTGCCACCAAATACCCTGTATAAATGTTCTATCTTTAATTTTATAAGTGTTTTCGGAACAAATAAAGTTTAGGCCCCCCACCCCCTCCGGATCCAAAAAAAAAATACCACCATATAGAAAATTAAAAAATAAGAAAAAATTATATAAAAAAGTGAGCGGAAACCTTTAGTTTTCGAATTAAGGGCCTCCATTATAATTGCAAAAATTGCATTAAATTAATTACAATCAGCTATAATTGAATACGATTATTTATTGACATGTTTCAATTAATCAAACACCCCACCTTAAGAGTAAAAAATTTAGCACAAATTATTTACACTCAGCTATAGTTGAATAAGATTTTTTATTGACGTGTTACTTGTAATCAAACGTGAGTTGAATTTAAAAAAAACGTAAAAAAGTTTTTCGCTTTTTGTTTGTTTTGTTAATTTGATTTAATATAAATTTTTTTTAATTCTTTTTTTACCTATTAAAGAAATTATGTATTTGCATATTAGTTGGCGATAGTCGAAGTAGTCTGCACGTTAACTACAAAACAAAAAATTTTCCTGGGTTCAACCCCAGTTTCAGACTCATAACAATATCTCGCATTTTTTCTAATGTGCATTTTGTGTGTGTTTGTGTTAGTTGTTGTCGTAAGATTTTAGTGGTGAAGGCGTAGTCACTGGTCACTGAACAGTAACGGCTTTAGCTGTAACCAATCCACAGGCACATCAGAACGCCCTCTTACGTCGCTATTGCGTAGCACCGGCGAAGTAAAATAATTACTAAATATTACTACTAAAACGAAGCTTGAAAATTTAATACGTCTCCTTGACATCACAGACGCTACATCACTGCGATAAAAACAAATAACGTGCAAAAAGCAGTGTTGTAACATAGTGAAAATTCACCTCCTCATTTCTCCTACTATCCCTTTCCTCCAGTTCGAGCACGATGTGTAGCATGTGTAGGGGTCATCTCTCTACTAGAATTATTTTGCAGAACCTGATTTAAAAAAAAAAAATATTTTGTTGTTCAGTGTAATTATGCGGAAAAAAGTTTCTTTTATTGGATTTGTATTCGAAATAAATTAATTTTCAATCCTTATTATTGAAGCAGACTGTGAAGAATATACATACATATAAAACAATATTGTAAATTATTTGAACATTAAAAAATATTTTAAATATCCAATACTTTTCTTGTAGGTGTTTTATTTGCAATAAAGAATTTTCTTCACTGCAAATTGTGCGTAACCATCATCAACGTAAACACTTATTGCCTTTTTTATAAAAATCTTTTTGCTTTATAAAACTGTTCAAACTTAATTTTGTATGATATGTATAAATCGATAATATTTTTTATGCTTAAAACTATGAAAAGGTATGTAATTATTAAGTAATATTTAACCATATTTCTTATCAATTGTGTCTTATTGCGCAAAGTAGGAGTAACGTCGAAATTCACTTTGTATTAATGAATTCGCCATAAATTTTCTCTATTTTGTAAATCCAAAGAGATTGTTATTATTTACTGCGTGCGTTTAAAACAACTTGTTATTAATTTGTTTATTATAATTTTTTTATTACAATTTATTTGAAATCGATGTATAATGTATTTGTTAATCACACATAATATTTTAGTTTACCATAAGTTTTTAAGAATGAAATTTGAATTTGTTAATGTCAATTTGAAATACAAAATCGAAAATTTTAAATATGATATACATATATTTAAATATATTGTACTTGCAGCAGCTCAATTATGGAGAACAAGCGAATTTTAGTTTATTTGTAATTTTAAGTTTATTTAAACAATTGAAATTTACGACTGTCATTTGCTGTTTCTAATACCATATTCAGAAACTGGCAACTCGGATGAGCTTTGACTGTCATTCGTAATCGACCTATTATTGTACATATATTATAGGATAATATTAGTTTTGGAATATAATATAGAATTATTTATATATCGTCACCTAAAATGGAAAATATCATATCATCACTTTTCACATTTTCTGATTTCTATTATTAAAATTTATAGTCTGTCGTATGTTATTTTGAAGGGTTGTTTTTCTAAAACAAAATAACGTATCCATCAATGTAAATCTGCAAAAAAATAAAAATAGTCAAAAACGACTCCCAGGACCTCAAAACGTCGAAATATAATGCGAGTATTCATAATTTTCGAAAATTGAGGTAAACTCGGTAAGTTTAAAAAATATGAATACTACGAAAAATTAGGTAAAAAAATAAATTATTTATTAATTAATTATTCAAAATATAGTATATACTATCAGAAAAGTTTTGGCAGTCTGCTGGAAGTCATAATTGTATGTCGTGCAGATAATGTCACATCTTCTTGGGAATTTTTGGCTTTTGCAATTGTGACAAACGTTAGGCTACCGAATTTTAAAAATTCTAGCAGTCCTTTGTGAAGAAACTGTGGTCTAATCACCGCAATCGATAGCGAGTAATATATCGTATCGTATAATATTTCGATACGTATCGAGTAAGCAAATCATCTCATGTCATATGTATCGAATTGTAATTTTGAGCAAATTGTAATAGATTTCCGATCAAATATTGTGCCAAAAAGTTTTGCAAAATGTTAACTATTGTCAATAAACACCGAGGTATCGACTGGTTACATCGAATGATGTAACTTGTTTTTATTCGATATCGAAAGATATCAAGTCAAATTACGATACAATTATTTGATATCGAATGCAATGATGTCAGACTAAGAAATTTCGATGCATTTTCTTTCATATCGAATGCGCTGATTAGAACCGTGATAATCATCCTAAATATTATGTTTGTAATATATAGATAAATGTCGCACTGTTTTATGATACAAAAAACGTGGTAAAAAAATTAAACATCAAGAATTTTCTACGCAATTCATTTTTTTAATGGAAACTTGTTACGTGCTTCCCACTTGGCACTTAGGTGATCAGACCCGACAGCTAGTCGATCAGAGAATTAATGGCGTGTGTTCTTAACCCTCACCTAAGCCCGGAAACAGATCAATAAAAAAATTCTAATAAACAAAAAAAATTCTCTAAACGGATACTTTATACTCATGGGCACAATTCTATTAGGGAAGTTGAATTCAATTTCCAGCCGCCCTATCCCTACCATGGTCATTATATTCCCTTCAGTTTAACTTCATGACCCCACACTGTAGTACCCTCACACTCACACTCACCTTCGCATTCAAAATCCCCTGTCACCAATTTACTAACACATCATTTTTTTTTTACAAATCACAATACATACAATTTATTAACAATAATTTTTTTTCTTATAAATTAAAACTTTAAAAATCTTATAAACTCTAAATCAAAATTTCAGACTCTATATGGGCTAATCTGCCCGCAAAAATTAAAAAAAAATTAAAACGCTTTCCGTTATCAAAATTAGCTGTTCGAAACCATTTACTGTTTTTTTTTTTTTTTTAATGCCAATACACCACGAAAAGTTTTAAGGCTGCAGAACTAGCATCGAAACTTGTTAATTTTTTTCTACGCTTTCTATATAAAATATCTAGACCTGAGAGAGCTCTCTAAAGCGTCCTGTTTTCTGCCACTTTGCAGTTCCCAACGACTTCACGCTTCTCCCTTTCAAACTTTAACTGCTGAGAAAATCTATATAGGCTTTTAGTTGCACTCTTTCAAACAGAAAAATTTTGATACAAGAAACTTACATGCATATATACAACAGCGTATCTATACTATCAAAAATATATACATATATATACGCATAAAAAAAATTAACTAAAATTATATATACATACATATAACGCTAACGAAAAAAATATTAGATAAAACAAAAAAAAACTTTACAAAACATATAAGACTATTAGGCTTATCTTTAGGCGGTCCTTGCACCAAACATTCCCTCTGTGTACTTCGGGTTCACGGATCAAAAATCCACCTCGAGCGTGGCGGTCTATCTATAGGCCCTCTCCATGCACTTCGCACAAAAATCTTCCGACCCGTTCAGCTACCAGGGTGTTTCAAGGTTGTCCCTGCTCCTAGAACGTGGTGTACCCTCACTGCCGACAAAAGACTATGGGTTTTGCCTAATTCTCAGGAAGCGTAAAACGCGTTAGGCCCCTTTACGGTCTAGTATACGCAGCGCACAGCGTTATTTAATACAACTAAATTTTCTTAGGCTCTTAATGCCCATATAATAATAAATTAAATTAATTAATTATAAATTGAAATGTTCGTGCGTAGTAATTTTTCGCCTTCTCAATTTGTTCTTTTTTTTCTATCCCACTTTCTAGCCTTTTTATAGCTTCCCGTCGAATTCCCTATTTTCCTGTCGCTCACACCTTCCAATATTTCGGTAAACCATGTACCGATATACCCTTATGTATCGACATAAGTATTCCATGCACCTGTACCGCTAACCAAAAAAAATTAAATAATCCGAATAAATAACACATTCCTAACAGAAAACTTAAACCTGCATACATTAAATTCCACTTATACCAATAGTAAACAAATATAAAAATAAAAAATTTTTCTACATTCCTGCCAATTTTACTACAAATACCGTTCACTCCAATATCACACCACTGATCATACAATTATCAACCACTCATTTCTAATTGAAGGCATTCTCCACGACCCTCATACTTCATATCAAAGCCACGGCAACAAACTTCAATAGTACTTGTTACATAAATGACATCTCGTCGGTCGTAAATTATTGTGTTCTATATGTATAGAATTCTCTATAGATCTAGAACACATTGCATTGGAATTATAGCATTGCGCTGGAATTATAGGAAAGGGATAGTAGGAGACACGACAGGAGGTGAACCTTAATTAATTATTTTTGCAGCTCTGCTTTCGCACGTTCTTTGCTTATACTCGTAGCAGTGCTGAAGCTTCGGTTCAGTAGCCATTTTTATTATTGTTTTACTTCGCCGGTGCTACACAATACCGACGAAGGAGGGCGTTCTGATGCGATTGTGGATTGCTATCAACTGGAGCCGGTATTGTTCAGTGACCTGTGACTGTCTTCGCCACTGAAACATTCCGACAACAACTGACACACAAAGACACACTGATGCACATCAGAACAGTGCGAGATGTTTTTTTTATTTTAAAATTTTAGTCTGAAACTGGGGTTGAACGCAGGTCTGTTTTAATAAAAATTTGACATTCAATTCATTTTATTCCATGAAATTAAACCTGGGCCCAAATTACGGCACTCGATTCGAATCGAAATTTCATACAAAATTAATATATTTATTAAAATGTATAAGAATTTTGTTCGATAATCAATTTGAAGCGAATTAGTTTTTGAGTTTTTTACGATAAGCAATTTTGATTCAAATAGTTTAAAAATTGAATTGAAAAGAATTAAACGTATATTTATCATTAAGAATTTAATTTCTGATATTAGTTATCACATACATATTTCAAAGGTTTTTCCAAAATTAATTAAAAAAAATATATATATTCCCAGAAAAAATATAAAATTTAATCGTATAATCAGAACCACAACAACAATAAATACAATACTGTATAATAAAACGATTACACAACGCATACGACGCATACTTACCTCCCTGCAACATTGCTATAAAGAAAAAACGTGCAAAGGCAGAGTTGTAAGATAGTGAAGGTTTCCTCTGTCTATCCCTTCACCACATGCCATCTCTCACACTATCCTCTCTTTCTTCTAGTTCCTCCAAAATGCATTGCATGTGTAGGCGTCTATCCTAAGTGCTGGTCCAATATTAAAAACGAAAAAAAATTATAAGAATTCTGTTTCTAATGCTCATAAAATTATTTGTATTTACAAACGAAATACCTCAATAATGGAAAAGTTTATGATAAATTAAATTTGAGAATTGATTGTTAAAAAAAAGTAATATAAACTTGTGTAATTTGTATACAGCGAATTTCCCTATAACCTGTTATCATATTCTAAATAAAAGCTGCCTGGGATAATTTGCTCTTTTCCCTTATTCTAAACCAACTTCGAAAATGTAAAACTGTTCTCCGGGAAAAAAGTAGGTATTATGAATATCAATTAAAGGGAGAATGTGATGACAAATTTTGGGAATAATTCCGCCAACAAATTAAAGGAGTTTTGCGCTAAAGCAGTAAACAAATGAGCGAAAACATTAACCGTTGATTCGAATATCGGTTTTATTTGCATTCGAAAATAAGGAAACCGACTTGTTTTCTTAGCAGCAAATGAAATCAATATTGGTTTGCAAATCCGATAAAGAATTACCAACTTGGATTCTATGACACTGGCTATTTTTGTGAAAGGCATTCGATGGGAAGCTAGCTACTTTAATTTAAAAATATAATCACCGTTGATGGATATATCGGTCACTGTTGACGGATGCCCAGTTAAAATGAAGCACTATTTTTTGTACAATAAGCTATTCGATATCCACAGCGGCGACTAAGCCTCTGTATTTCCAAATTTTCCTTTTTAAATATATTTGAAAGTTTGCGGTTTTTTGTCGCCTTTTTTATGTCAAAAGATTTTTTGTTTTAAAATGAGGAAGCACCGACGTGTTTTTTTTTTTTTGCTAAAGTGATTTTTAGTGTAATACTTTCACATTCAATCTTCTTTTCAATGTTTCCTCATTCAATCGTCTTTCATAGAACTACAAATAAAACTTTCTTTTTTTTGCAATTAATTATACATATGATTTATTTATTTTTTTTAATAATTAATGTGTCTTAACATACAAATGTGTTTTATCGGTTGGTTGATTTTTGTTTTGTGTTATTCATATATAAATTTCTTCATGTAATTTTATTATTATTTTGGGATTATAAAGGTATTAAATTATATATATGTATATGTTTTTCCATTTTACATTTATATAAATATATTTTGCAAATATTTCCTTTTTTTTTGTTATTATTTTTATACATTTAGAAATTTGTTTGGGCTGTGGTATAGATTAGTGGCTTAACATTCTGAAAAAAACCGCGCTTTAAATACATTTAGTTCAAGATATCTTTAAAAATTAATTTTTTTTATTTAATTGGTAGAAGTAGACTAAGGTTGTATTTATCATATTTTGCCGAAAATAAAGATTCATTTATATTAAAGCTAAAATTAAACATTTTTGAAAATGCATCAATCAACTTGTTGTTTTATTTTTATTCCTTTCCATGGGATTTTCTTTATGGCCTAATGGGTTCCGAAAAAATTATAAATATATACATGGTGGTTTTTATTATCTATCTGCAAGGCTTCTACACTTTTCTTCTTTTTGTCTATGTATAACTTATTTTACAATTTGTTTTACTGCTTTCTTGTAATAAACAAAAGGAATTTTTATTTTTCAATAATGTCTGTACTTTTTTTTTTAATAATATAATACATAAAAAAATTTACTTTTAAAATTTAATTAAGTTTTCATTTTATTTTTTTTTCATGTATAGATTTATTTTCACAAAATTTGATATTAAACTACTTACAGAATTATAATTAATTATTAAAAATATTAATGCTTCTTTTTTTTTTTTGATTTTTTTATTGTTTTTTATGTCTATATTATAAATAATAAACTAGAAAATAAAATTAAAAACACAAATATAAAATTAGAAATGGGTTGCAATCTCTTAAACCGTAAATCATTTATTGTATGTGGGTATTTTTATCTTTAGCTTAAAAAAAGAAACAATTACTTTCTTCTTTTATCATATGTTTGTTGTTTTCGTCGTATTTTTTTAACAGGTTTTTTCTATTTTTTCAATTTAGAAACTAATTTTTATGTCATTCCTTGAAAATGAGTTGGAAGTGAAATTTAATTAATTTCTTGCATTTCTCCATCCATATTGTTTATTTGCTGGGGATGATTTGATTTAACCATGCACGAACGTGCTACAGTTTCAAAGAGTCTAAAGAAATTAAAAAACATTCAAAATTTAAAAAAACATTTTTTTTTTTTCGAATATTTGTGCTGAAATCGAAAATATATTTTATTTTCACATAATCAATCGAATAAAATTGTAGGTTTTTTTTTAAACCTGAGAATTATTACTCAGTAATTGGAATCGATAGAAAATGTCTTCAAATTCCGTAGAATTCGAATAATGTTCATCCCGAATCGAATTAAAGAATAATACTGTCTTGGAAAACTTCCTCCGAATATCTATATTGAACGTAATATTAAAAACAAAGTGGCCATGCTATGAAAAAGGCATGCCGCTTAAAATTGTTGCTAGTGTCTACTGAAGCGATTTGATCTATTATATTGAAACTGTAGTTTAAAGAGAAAATAAAATGTTGCATACTTTAAATTTAATCTCCCGTATTATTTATAAAAATATTTTTGGTTATAAAAGCTTTAATAAACAAATTTCCATACAAAAATCAAATCTTAAACCTTTTATAAACCAAAATAATTTTTATGAATATGCCAGAATATTTTTTTTTCTTTATTTTAAAGTAAATTTTTAGCCCCATTTTCACGAGTTTATTTAAAAATATCGCAACCATTACTTGAGTGTAGGTTTTTAAAGCCAATATCCCAACCATTATTGTATTTTGTTGAGAAAATACATATTTTCATTGCTTGAACACAATTTCGAAAAAACAAATCGCGTGGTCTTCAGAACATGCTGTATTGCGTTTTGAAATCGCTGCGTTTGTAAGAAACATAGAAACTGGTCGCATTCACATAAAAATTCACTTATATATTTTGTTTTTTTTTGCTGCACTAAGCAGTGTGCACTCAATTACGGCATTCGATACAAAATTAAAAAAAATTATTTCAACGTAATGCAATTTTATTCGAAATCGAATATTGCACAATTTGCATATGTAAGTTTAGAAAATATTTTCGCTTTACGAAAGCAATTTTCTTTTATAAAAGAACAAATGTTTCATTTAACCAGTTACATTTCATATTAAAATTGTTACTCACTTCAATATCTCCGGGGCACAGTGTACGAAATCATGTTGCCAGAATTTATAAATTGGATTTTTAATCAGTTCGATGAACGTTATTAACAAACCCCATGGATGAGGGCGGCTAACTATAACACGTTCAAGTAAAACTCTGGTGATTTGTTCTTGAATGGCTTCCGAATTGGCCTCGGCGAAAAGATGCAAAACAGCACAGCTGAAGTAGTGAGTATGACTATTGGGATAACGCAACTGATTGGCAATAGCGTTAAGAAATAGATAACGCCCTTCGGTATCCAGATCAACTGCTAAATTTTGGAAAATATCCATATGAGCACTGTGCGCTATATTGGAGGTATTGGGAACAAAGTTTTTATTTCTGAAAAGAAAAAAAAGTGTTTTAATTCATCTGCAATTTAAACTAATTTATTTGTTAAAGCCACCTTATATGCGCAATTGCTTGAGTACCCACATATAATACTAGTGCATTCATAAGTGGTATATTGTAACGCGAACCGGGCTCGTTAGAAATTTGCAAGTGACTGCGTAACTCCGAGAGGAAAGTGACGGGTGATCTAGCTTTCAAATATGAATCAAGATCCTTTTTGAAGTTCGACGGTTGTATGTTGATAACGTAGTTGGAACAAATCTTCGGAGCTGTAGCCGTCTCAGCCAGCATATCGACCTTTAAATGAGGCGTAAATGGATCTGGAAGACGCATGTTACGGGGAAAGGCTGCTAAAATGATGTTACGCATTTGTATACAGTTGGGCGGTATAGCATCACAGAAGCCAAAGTGATAATCGCACAAAAACTCGGGGAAATCATGCAATAGAACAAGCAGAACTCTCAGCGTTCCTTTATACAGCATCTGTACTGGCTTCGCTAGTTCAGCGTTCCGCAAAAAAGGCGCCAGATATTTGAACAAGTCCAAAAGTAACTGGGCGTAGAGTGGCCAACCTTTCTGTTGAGGAATTTGGGCAAGTATACGTCCGATAAAAATACGATGAGAGATCAACTCCAGCCAGGCATAGCAAAATCCGGGTGCCAACGATGGATTTAGAAGGTGATAGGCATGTGAGAAAGCGGTTACAATGCTATGCATCAAAGACTCTAAAACTGAATCTGGTGAGCTCAGCTCAAGGAATAGCATAACAAAGAAACGGTGATAGCCCAGCTGTTGGAAAGCTACACCATGAACTTCTTGATCTTGCAATAGAATGCCCAATACAATGCCCAATACTTTGTTGAGCAGATTGATTTTTGTAGTCGGGTTACCAGCCTCACCAGAATGTCTAACCAGTAAAGCTATTAAATGCACATATGCGTCGATCCAGTGAAAGATTTTCGTTTTAGCTTGAACCGGTGTTTGCGAGGGATCGTTAAATATACGATACACTAAATCAACACAAAATTGGGTGGCCTGGCGGAAGAAACGAGTTATTAAATCATCCGTCTTCAGTATTCCATAGAGATTCATTTTTTGTACAAATGTACTAAAGTTTTTTGTTTCTCTTGCCATGTTATGCGATTGCGAGAAAATTGAGACCCAATCCTTAAGTAGGAATTCAGTTTTTTCCTGCAAACCAGGAGGATCTTCATAATCGTGGGACTAAAAAATTTAAATAGTTGAAAATAGAAAGAAATATTTGCATTAAAGTTAGGCCTTATTACGGCTGCCAAATCTATTCGCGCCTTTCTAATATGTACATTTATTGCGGTTTTACCGATATCACCTCGTTTCGCGTTCTTAGTTTTTCTTTTGGTTTTCAATACAAATGTAGAAACGGAACGAGCGATGTTATAGCAGTAAAACGGCAGTGAAGAAAAATGTTTAATCTACGACAGGCCTTATAAAATACTTACCCGTACATGTTGCAATCCTGAATGTATGTATTGTGTAGCACCAGCCAAATAACGGTCGGTAACGGAGCCAAAGGTACCAGCATCCATTGTATTGCTACTACCGAAATGCATATCAATAAAATTTGATAACGCTTCTGGATAGCGATGACGATGCTGCGTTAGGCGACTTAATAGGTCAGTGGTGCTTGAAAATTCTGTTTCCGCTATAATCGAAGTGGAACGGTCGTCGATTAGAAGGCGCTCCATTAGTGTGATGGAAAAGGTGACGGCCAAAAAATTGTTGCCATTGTCCATGCAGTCGCGTAGGGCCAAATCGAATTGATGCAAGTTAAGGAATTGTGATGTAATCAGTAGTTTAATGGCTTCCACATTGTAGCGGGCTTCTTCGCGTATATCGAAAATACATTTGGTGATGGCCCGTTCGGTAGCAGGAGCACTGAATGTGTTTTGCAACAACGACAGAATACGTATATGTATGTCACGATACAATTTCAATTGTTCGACATGCTCGGGTATGTTAATGAGACCCTCAACAAATCCTTCCACACAACGGGTGAGAAGATTGAGGGCAGAATCATTATCTCGTATGCGTCGTGTAACCATGAGGGCATTAAGTAGAGCATGCATTTTGCTTGCCTGCAGTTGGAGGTTTGAATTGCTTACACAGCTGTTGAGGAAGGTTTCCATTTTGGTGGCCAACTCTGTGTACATTAAACCCATTTCGTCTTGAGCAAATGTGGGAGGCATTTCTTGAGGTTTAGGCAGGAATAAAGCAATATCGCGATCACTCATAGCTTGAAAGCCAGGTATGTTTCTAGCGAATTCGGCATAGACAGCAAATTGATTTGGTTGCATACCGCCCATCTTCAAACGGACCTGTTCGGGCAAGCGCTCCGTTTGGTAAGCTAAGGTTTGTGCATCGAAGTAACGACTATTCTCCTCACGGGCCATTTTTCTTGTTTCAAAATCGGCTGCTAAACGTCTGTCGACTTCTGGTGTAGCTTTTTCTGCTGCAGTCTTTTGGATAAAAGCGCAAGCCAATTCCACGTTATCGTTGGTAAGTTGCATACAGGCGCCTTCGATGTCTTGAAAAGTAGGTGGTCCCGGAAGTGTTGTCATGACGGCTTTTCGTATATTGTTATTTAGTGTCTGAGTGATTTGATCTTTGCAGGTAATCATAGCCATACCAGCGGCCAAATTGCGAACCATTTGATGGGCCGCTGTACGCATACGGTGTTCATCGGAATCGAGTGCAAAATCTTTGCGTACGATTTGTTCAGTCGTGGAAGCAGCAATGCGAACACATCTGTCTACTACAGGTTGCAGCCATTCGGTGATGGTCCTTTCAATAGCATTTAATACTAAATGCTTGATGTTTGGATTGACATGTAAGAAAGCAACTTGAGGAGACAGCACCACATATTGTCCTATCTGTTGGAAATTCGTGACATTAATATCGACGTACGAATAGCGAGGCTCAGGTGCAGGCATCATCATTTGCCCTGTCTGTTCATTGGATATACTGGGTGAAGATATTGAATTGACTGGTGCAGCTACTCCAGCTGTTCCAGCATTGGTTGCCATCATCATGGCTTGTGCGTCAGCCTCGGCCATCATTTGTTGCTGATGTGGTGTGGGTGTTGGTTGATGTGGCTGTGGTGGTTGTTGTTGCTGTTGTTGCTGATGCTGCTGCTGCTGCTGGTGTTGTTGTTGTTGCTGCTGCTGGTGTTGTTGTTGTTGTTGTTGTTGTTGTTGTTGTTGTTGCTGTTGTTGTTGTTGTTGATGGGAAGGACCAGGCTCTATTGATTTCTGTTTCGGTTGCGACATTTGATGTTCTATCATGCTATACCGTGAGGCATCCTTGAGATATATTATGGGTTTCAATTTGTTTAAATCAATACTAAGCGTTTTACATAGCACCTCGATTTCGAATTTTAAGTTCAACTTCAATTCAGGCTCTTGATGCAGTTCCCCTAATACATTCATTATGGCCATTGTCCAAGGATTTGGAGACTTGAAAACTTTTGATTTATTGGAAGATTCTAAAATTTTTGCTACGAACGGCACTACAAACAGTAACTCGTGTTGGCCTTTATGGTAGGCTTCAGCCAGCAATGTTTTAAGATCCATATCTATTTGCAAGATGGGCCTGTTGCGTGCCAATGTCATTACGCCTAACCAATGACCGAGATTTTTAAGCAGACTGCGATCCGAAAAGTTGACCACACCTTTGTCGGAACGCAATAACACTTTTATATTTCTGATGGTCTCCTTGGTCACATACTTATTGATTTCTTGATTCTTAAGAGCATCCAAGAAATTCGAGTACAGGGAATGAAAGTTAAACTCCATGGAGGCTCTTTTCAAAACCAAATATTGCGACAGCCATGGCCAGTAATCTTTGCTCATTATATCCTTTATTTCTTCCACCTTCTGTGGTATATTTAACTGGCTTAAATTATTGAATATAAAAGCAGTTTTGTCCTGAATGGCTTCTGGAGGTACAGTAATTTTTTCTTCTTGATTGGCCACTAGCAGCGTGTCGATATTTGTGGCCGTTACTATGGATTTCATACGGGATGGATGAATAGATTGAGACACTACCATTGGTTTTTGTTGCGTGGGTGTAGTAACAATATTGCCTATTGAGAAGAATAAGAAAAAAATAAGAATCATTATTTAACCTGATTTTGTAAATGTGCTACGAACCTGTTACTGAGTTACTACGGTATAGAGTATCGGATGGTGGCTGACTTGTGCCACTGCCACCTCCGCCACCAGCTCCCATTACCATCTGTAATTTAGCCGCAGGCGGTTCTTGACCTAAGAATCCGTATTCCACATATTGAAGCAAATGTGGTGGAAAGTCTTTGAAATGTGGTATGGAACGTATATATTCGCAATACTTATTGTATGTATTTAAGCGCGTCTTGAAGCGATCTAAAGCGGTAATACCAAAATAATACAACTTAGAACCTTCGGGTTTTCGTAGAGCATCGAGGACGCAGCGTAGAGCTAAACCCAAAGCGACGAATGTTGGTACAAGATTCCTTTCTATAATGCCTCCAAAAAGTTGAGCGGTTATTTGCAGTTCTTTCTCGGGATAATGGGCAAAGAAGCGATATTCTTCAAAGAGATTGCGCAACATACATTGATAGACTTCTTGTTCGCGTCGTATGTTTGATTCTTTAAAGCGTTGTAATATATCCAAGACTTCTTCGATTGACAGAGTCGGATGAGGAGGATGATTGTAGATACGTTGGAAATAAGAGTTTGCCTCATCTTCGATTTCCTTTGAAACAGGTCCTTGAAAGTCTGAAATTATGGGATTATTGGGATTGGGTGGCGTCGGCGTAGGCTGTTGTGCCGACGGCGGCATACGTCCTAGACCTCCAACAGAAGGCGGTGGTGCTGACATTTGCATGGGATTCAATGGATATGGACTGGCTGCAGCGGGATTCATAAGACGCGATGGAGAGGCTGGCGTTGAGACAAGATTGTTAAGAACATTGCCAAAGTTGAACGCACCATTAGGGCCACTTAAATTAAGACCAGCAATATTCGTAGTCAAATTCGATAAAGTGTCCATGGTAGGGCCAAACATTTGTTGGGCATTAAGATTAGCCGAAAACGGTGGAGGTACACCGCCGACTCCACCCACCGCCATATCCATACCACGATGTGCACGCATGGCATTTTGAGGCGGTACTAATGGAGCCTGTTGCACAGCAGCTGCTGCCGCCGCTCTAGCTTTATTAGCCATTATTGAACAATTCGCCGTCATTTGCATAATTATTTCAGCAATATCGTGAGGAACACTGCCTATGCAAGCTTGCAGACACGACAGCATAGTGTTGACCGTTTCTGGTGGCAACTGGGACTGTTTTGGCGGCAATTGATCATCTGGTATTTTCGCATTTGTAACTTGAGGACAACGTCTTTGTAAACACTTTAGAATGGCTTGTATGAATGTTTCGCCATGATCTCTTATTTTATCACTCAACCACTTTTCTAGTTTTAAATATTCGCGCCTTGACGCCAGACAAGCCAAATCAATAACAAATACGAAGGAACGAGCATTTAACAAAGTAGATAAAGCTTTCAGGTCTTGGGCTACATCCAAAATGCGCGATAACTTTACTTGGTCGTATTCAGTGCCTCGCAAGTACCACTCAGACATGGCATGCATTATTATGGGTCGTAAGGTCATACTAAAATGATTTGAGTTCCAAGCACTAGCCAATATGACTCCAGAATTTGTATGATTTGCCAAAAAGGTGGGAATTAACTGACTGAATAGTTCTTGTCTCAGACCAGTCAAAGGTGGATTTATATGCAGGAGTGAAAGAAACAATACATCGGGACAATGTTGAACTGCAAACTTAAAGAGTTCGTGTACTGGACCATAATAGCCGTGTTCAGCTATGTGTAATAAAACTTCTACTAAATGCAATGATTTCCAAGCACAAATTTCTTTGTTCTCGGTATCGGGAGGAGTTTTGAGTATTTCCACAGGTGACGAAGTGAATATGTAGTCGGCGAATGAAAAGAGATCGGAGTTTTTTAACATGAGAGTAATGAGAGAAAATTGACCTTCAACATTTTGCCAATGACGGTAAATGTATTCTGAATAAGGAAACACAGTCGACTGAGTAGCCAGTCGGAATATAGTCAATAAGAGATCCAAGCCAATGCGATCTTTTATAATAAACTCTGGGTGATCTAGTTCCACACATACTTCCTTCCAATTGAGTTGGGGATGTACATCTTTTAAGGCTTGAACAAATACATCTGGTTTCCAGGCCTGCGTCGTATCTGTGCTACCAGTACCACTGGAGGAATTACCTCCTGGTGTTTTATCTTTTTTATCATTGGTATTATTTGATTTGTCCGCATTGCTTGAAGAATTCTCATTGTTATTATTAACATTTTGTTGTTGCGATTGGTTGGTATTTTGTGCGGATTGTTGTTGGGGCCAAAAGTTAGCCGGTGTGGGTAAATTTACATTGCAGTCGAGCAGAGAGGTGTGACGCCGGCACATAAGTCCTATAATTTTTGCCACATCTTGTGGTTGCAAATCACGACCGGCTGCCGCGGAACCACATCCCGAACCAGTACTAGCTCCTCCTGCTGCATTCCCTGCTATACTTCCGGTTGTTCCACTGCGTAAATGATTTTTACATTCTTCAACACTTGATGTAAATTCATAACCGATTTCAAGGATTAAATTAATCCAAGATGTGTCCATAATATTATTACGATCGTGTGGGGAAAATATTGTTTCGCATATATTGTCATAGATTTCTTCTATGGGAACTTCAGCAAAGATAAAGCCATTAGTCGAGGTTGACCAACTAGACAACGAACCAAAATCTTTTTCGGTTTCTTTAGTTTCCGCAGTCACAGCTTTGGATAGATCCAATAAATTACCATACAAAAATGGTGCCAATATAAGTGGCACTCTATCGCAAGGAAATTCCTCTTTTAACTTTTCTATAAATTGTACTCTCAGATTTTCTTGTTTCACATACGAGTTCAAACAGGTTAATAACAATTGTAACAAATCCAAGGAAACGTCATGCAAACTGCTTATAGTACCAGCAGAGTGCAGATTTTTACCCAAATATGAATCGATTAATTCGGGTAAAGCTTTGCTTAGCTGTTCACTTGCATGCGTTCGCAATTCCGGTTGCTGAGAGTGGGTTAGCGATAGACTTACGATACACTCACACAATTTATTGATGCTGGTTACTCGAACAATTTGTTTGATAAGTTGATTTGTTTGCTTTACGGGCTAAATGGGTAAGAAATAAATATGTAAAAAAAAATGTTAAAATTGAATGTACATACGAATATATTTTTTTTTAAATATATTTATTAAGCTTGAGGTCTTTTTTTATTTAATTTAGTTTTATTATTCGATATTTCGTTAACAGCTTGTTAACATCATCAGGAATAATAGGAATTATAATTGTTTTTTTTTTTTTATTTTGAAAGAAAAAGTATTTACGATAGGGGTAAATGTATTTTCAGTTTCTCTTGTTTGTTATTTTGTGATAATTTCTCTAGAAACTGAAAATTTATTTAAAATATATAGCACATATTAAATATAAGATTCTTTTCTTTTTTCCAAAAATGCAATCATGAAGCATTAAGCATTTCCCGTGAATGCTACACAAAATTCCCCAAAATATTTTCCCTTTTCCCTCTGATTTATTCACTTGATTTTTGGTGGCGAATTGGATACAAAATGTTAGTTAATTAGTTAGATATTTTGACAAATATAATTGTTTTTATTAATACTTGTTTTTTTAACCTTTTCTTAACTAAATAAAATAAAATAGATTGTTCAAATAATTGTGTTTATATCAAGATAAATAAATAAATAAATAAATTACAAACCAACATACTAATTGAATGTAATTTGTGAAAGTACACACAAAGACATTGCGAACGAGTTTTGACAGACAGATTCCCCCTATCGCGAATTATTTTCATTCTCCTCGACGTAAAAATTGGTTACATGAATTTTACGTGGAAGTTTTTTCCCGTTATCATTCTCAGTGAATGTAGAAAAAGGAAGAAGATTTCAAAAGGATACAAATTAATTAAAAAGTAAACCAATTTAATACAGAAATAAAAATTCGTGCGTTTAAGTGTAAAGTTGTGTTTTTAAATATTTAGGGCCCAGTTAATTAATCACCCACATAAAAAGTATTGCATTTGAACGATAAAAAAAAGTACCTGAATGCAAGAATTATTAACTCAAGTGTGATAATTAAAGAATTTAAAAATAAAATAAATAAATAAAGAGTACTCCAACAATTTAAATAAAATGTTTAGGCTCGGAACTGTGACGTACTTGCAGTTTAAGTTAATCCGTGAGAGAACTCCAAAATTTGATATACAGCTATGGACATATAAATGGCACACATTTAAAATGTTCAATGATTTTAGTATTTTCTAACTAAACTTCTTTAAAAATGCAAGTTTTATCTCTTCTGATTGTTGTTGGCAGAATTTTTGTCTCAACTGCTCTCAAATTATCCGTTATATTTTTAATAGTTATTTCCCGTTACCTTTTTTGTGTAAACAATGCTGCTTTTAAGTGGACATATAAATGGCACAATAACCGAAAAATATTCAATTCAAATCACTTTATTTTTTGCGTAGTTTACAAAAACGAAATAAGCTGAGAAATTATTAAAAAATGGGCTCAGGCAAACATACCACAATTGAGGAAAGACGGATCATATGGAAATTGCATCGAGATGGTAAGAAAGTGGCGGAAATTGCTGGAGTAATGCAAATTTCTCGAAAAAAAGTGTACAATGCAATTAAATCATGTGCTGGGGATTCCCATATATTGATTAAAGGTAAAAGTCGGAAACCAAGACCTCGAAAAACAGATGAGCGTACGGATGCAGTCATAGAAAGAATGGCAAAAGTTAACCCATTCAAGTCATCACGGCAGAAAGCAATATATTCAAATGATTCCTTGAAATTGGAAATATCTAGCAGGCTTGTCAGGAGAAGATTAAACGAGGCAAATTTATTTGGACGCATTTCCAGAAAAAAGCCACTTCTCTCAAAAAAAAATATTTCAAAACGTTTAATTTTCGCCAGAGACCATAAAGAAAAATCCATAAATTTTTGCAAAAACGTGTTATGGAGCGACGAAACAAAAATTAATAGGATGGGACCTGATGGTAAAATATTTATTCATCGTCCTAAAGGCCAAGAGTTCAATCCTCGGTTCACCCAGAAGACAGTAAAACACGGTGGAGGCAACATTATGGTTTGGGGTGCATTTTCTTGGCATGGAGTAGGTCCGCTTGTTAAAATAAATGAAAAAATGGACAAGTTTCAATATTTAAACATTTTGAAAAACTATATGGAGCCATATGCCTTCAACTCCATGCCAATTAAGTGGAAATTAATGCAGTATAACGATCCCAAGCATACTTCCAAAGTAGTAAAAAAGTGGTTTTGTGAGTAGAAGATTGATGTTTTCGATTGGCCAGCCCAGAGTCCTGACTTAAACCCCATAGAGAACCTATGGAACGAAGTCAAGGTTGAAATAGCGAAACATAATTATAAAAATATGGACGAACTGTGGTCAGCAGCGCAAAAAGCTTGGTATGAGATACCTAAAGCAAAATGCGAAAAACTCGTTGACAGTATGGGCAGGAGGTGCCAAGCTGTCATCAGAAACAAAGGGTTGAGCACTAAATATTAGCAATAAAATGCTGGTACACAGAAAAAAAATCGAGGAATGAAAATTTTTTATACATTTTCAAGATTGTGCCATTTATGTGTCCAACTCAATTCAGGAGTGTTTAGACTTAATGAATTTTTTTAGTTTTTATATTAATGAATTTTAGTGTAAGCTTATTTAATATTAAATATTAGTAATACAACTTTGCAAAAAACCAAAAATTTGTTGTTTATTATTAATATTTCCGATATTGTAGCACAAGAAAGAACTAAAGGTAAAATGTGCCATTTATATGTCCATAGCTGTACATATTTGTATACAAAACACACTCACTCAATTGGTCTGTTGGTTTGCATTTTATTTATTATTCGATAGCTTTCAACCGCGGTTTCGCTCTCGTTATGATCTCCAACGGAGAGGCATATGTATCCTCGGCGCCGAAACATATATACATAGATTTAAGTTTCATTAAAATCATAGTTTTGAAAAAAATTAATAGCCAAGGTGTATTTTAAGCTCAAATACATCCACATTTTAAATTTCATCAAAAGCGGCTAGAGACAGAAGTTTCCCCCGTATCGCCCTCTTGGTCCTACTTTTGAAAATGTAATCTTTTTCAGTTGCAATAAATATAATATTTAAAAATTATTTTTCGCTTTAAAAAGTGCTGCCACATTTATTTATAATATGACGTTAAATTGAAAAGAAAGTGATAAAACACTGATTTCCAGCAACTGATAATCAGCAACTTGAATTCAAAAGTTAAACTCAAACATTTCTACCTGAGTAAAATAGAAGCATAAATGCTTTTTCGAATTTTTAATGCTAAAAAATGTGTCTTAATAAAGAACTGACGATTGATTCACACAAAAGTTGTAACAAGCATATATATATATACATATCGTCACCTAAAATATTTTCCGTAAGGTTTTGCAATGGTGTCTTAGCGGATTATCATATCGAAATATTCAAACAATCGTTTTGAAGCAAAAATTAGTTAGGTCCTTCCCGTATTAAGGTAATGATATAAATAAATATGTATGTTATTATTCTTCTTATTTTCCTAATATTTTACTTTTTATTTTTCAGAGTTATTTAAAATAACTTCCTTTCCTATGGTATTTATGTTTAGTATTTTCAAAACGTAACTTACTTTTTGCTGCGGCCCACAGGTGTCAATAGCAAAACATATATTGGAAATAAATGAAGCTCGGATGAGTTGCTTTTCTAATTGTTGTTGCAAAAGTTTTGCTTGCAGTTGCTGTTGCTGATGTTGAATTGATGATGCTGGCGACGTTGACGTTAATGTTGGATCGTTAAAGTTAATGCTCGCAAATAGACAACGCAGACAGTGACGATCCGCTTCCAAACCAAATTCATCAATTAACTACAAAAATTAATAATAATGTTAATTATGAAATGAAGAAGTGAGTAATTACAAAGTGTATAATAACCGCTGGAAAAGAAAATTTCTGTTTGCTGTCTGTCGGAGCAAAAAAATATGAAAAAACATAGTTCAAAATAAATATTAGCCAAATTCACGGTTCGTAGTAAATTACTACTTGTTATAATAAAGGTACAGGTTTTACTACAAACTGCTAATTCCGCTATTAATAACAAAAAAAATTACAGTAAGTATTGAAATTTTTTTCTTTACTTAATCCGACGTATTAGTCAGGCAAGTCGTCCAGAAATATAATGACAAAAATTAACATAAAAAGTACACATTATTTTTTGTTCTTTTTATCAGTCCGACAATCAAATGTGTAATTATAAAAGTATTCTTTAATCATGAACGTTGAAGTATTTTTGGAGGTCTGTTGGCAAATGCCGACATTATTTTTCTTTTTCTATTGGGTTTGGTTACCACATATGGAAACATTGCTTTACTCGAATAGAATTTTTTACATCAGGAAATAATGCGTTATCAGCAGACCAATTCAACTTAATTTCTTTTTTTTTATTCCAAAAATAGGTTTATGTATCATGCAAAGCAATGGTTTGAATGATTATTGAATTTATTTATTTATTCATTTAAACTATATTACAAAGTTAATCTTGGCTGAAAACTTACAACCTAATTAGATATGTGTATTAGAGTCCATTTATAACCAAACACTAAAGAAATAAATAATAACTTAAAAATGCGGGACGTCGTATCTTTTGAAAGTGATTTTTGTTTTTAATAACATACAGTGAACTTGCAATAAAATGAATTAATTGAAACCAAACCATTTCATTTTTCATATCTGCGAATGCCATCTGTTTTCCCTTTAAAAACGTTTAAATAGCAGGTTCTCATGTTAAATTTTTTATTTATCGAATATTGGATTTTAAAAAAGACCTTTTTAAAGAAAAACTTAAAGTTGTTAAGTGAAAAATTGTGCGATTTTCTTTTGTGTGTAAGCAAGAAATATTTCTTGAGAGCTGGGAAATCCCCGAATTATTACGCAGCTGAATCAGAATTTAACAAATTTTTGCAATTTTGTGCAATTTTTACTGGATTTCACGGAAATAAAAAAAAAAAATTCAAAGAGAGTACCATTGGCAGTTCTTTTGTGAGAGTTTGTAAATATATTTTTACTGAACGAATTTTTGCCAGTAGATCGCACAAAAAATTTTGAAAATAAGGGACGTTTTGAGAGAATAATGTTATTCTTCTTCTGGCACGAAACAGCCCGTATTTTTTCTTAGGGCTACTTTTGGCAAGAAGAAGCAATCATGATGTAAAAATAAATGTTTCCCCACAGTGACTAATGTTGCAAATTTATATAAAAACTTGCAATTAACAAATAACAGTTAATTTTATTTTATGATTTAGTTAAAAATTATTTGAGTTATCTTTAATTGACAAGTAGAAGCCAAACTATAGTGATTTTATAAATGTATGGATGCGCGTAGATTTGTATTTGGATATACACGCGTGCAGATTTGTAGTATACCTATGTACATGGTTTTTTACGTTTTCGTACTTTTGTACATTTTGCCTCTTATTGAGATAAATTATAGTTTACTACCATTTTATCGAACTTGATTAGAAATGTAAAAAAAACACACCTTTTTACAAAGTAACCTAACTACAGTGCACTCGCGATGACGTGAACTAATTAAAACCGGCTACTTTTACGAACTGTTCACCTTTTGGAATACTAAAAATAGAACAAAATTTTATTGAATTTTTAATAAGAACTTGGTTTTTATTAAAATATTTATTTATACATTAATCACACAAAATTATATACTTTAACATATATATGTACGTTTGTATATATGTACATACACGCACATGTTAATATATAACTTTGCAAAAATTAGTTAAGTTTTGAAGAATTTAAAATTCTTTTGTCCTGCTAATTCTTTTCCAAGAATTTTAATTAAAAAATTAAATAAAATTAATAAGTCAAAAAATACAATGGCACGCACATATGCTCACGCATAGAGTTCAATGAAAAAAATGTGATTCCGGGAACTAGGAAAATTAGAATATTAACATTTTAACTTTTTGCTAACTAAGCTCATGTTAAAGTTAATCTAAAGTTTATCTTTTACAATATTAATTAAAATAATAATTATTTAAAAAATGTTTGTTCACATTATTGCGAGTAAACTGTATACATTGGCGTTTGCATTTAGTCGTTCTTTGCATTCCCGTACTTTTGCATATTTATTTAGATAAATTATAGTTTACTCATTTTACCGAACTTTGCCCAAAAAGTAAATAATGCTACCTAGTCCAAACAACTTTTTTTTGCTTAAAAAATATCGAATTTGGTGCCAACAAAGCGTCATATGCGGGATGTTTTGTTTTACTTAATTTGAACAGTGTGCTGAATCACATCGAATTTTATCGTAAACATATTTCATCGGTTTCAACGTGCAAAAAATCATTTGTGCCGCTCTAAAGTGGCGATTTTGATATGGAAGACAAAACTAAATTGGCAAGCTAGACAAAAACATGTTATTACAGGGAAGCCGTATCCAAAGCAACTGATTAGTTTGAAGAGAGCATTTTCTAAAAACGTCCAGACATGAAACAGTAATATTCCTTCGGGTACATGTGACAACACCTGTGAAAAACTATTTACAAAGAAGTGCTTGGGAAGTTTTCCTTCAACCGCCTAATACAGGGTGTCTGGTGGGAAATTTTTAAATAAGATTATTTCAAAAAATAATAAACAGTGCGCAGGGAGGGGGTGGCGCCGTTGGAATTATCGATATTTGTCAGTGACGATGTCGCAGTCGTCGAGTGAGAATCGCGTGTTCGCTGTGGAGACATTTTATAAGAGTAATGATTCTTACGTAATTGCTCGTCGACAATTTTCTTCAAAGTTCGGTATTCGGCGAATAAGTGATGGACCGAGTTTAAATTTAATTCGTTCGTGGGTGCAGATTCCGCGAAACTGCTTTGAATGTTCCACTGTCAGGGCCCAGTCGATTCGAAAACATTGAACTGGTTGAAAGCAGTTTACATGAAAATTCGCGACTTTCAATACGGAAAAGAGCAGCCTCACTGGGACTGCAAAGAGCGATTATTCATAAAATTTTAAAAAAGGATCTGAAGGTCTGCATGACATACTCGTTAAAAAATAAAATCCGCATTTCCATTCTATCGTTCAATGCTCTTAATAAAACGTTGTGTCAATTATTACGATTTTTATTTAAGTTTGCAAATATAAACCTGCTACCAGACACCTTTTAGTTCATACCTTACGGTGTATTTGTTTGCATTAATACACAACGCTCTCTCTGGGCTACGCTTCACAATAGAACAGGCGATCCTAAATTGGCATGATTCGTTCTTGGCCTCAAAAGATAGGAGTTTTTTTGTTGCCGTAGCATATGTTACCAGAAAGATGAGAAAAGGTTGTAGCTAACAATGGTCAACCAGCTGAAAATTTGAATACTTCGCGTATTTTCAAGTTATACTCCCAATATAACTATCATAATTTGTTATTAATGACCCTCCCATGATGCAATAATAATAATAATATATAAAAGTAAAAATATTTTATTGAGATTAATATTATTGCATCATGGGCTTTCCCTACTGATTTATATATATGCCAGGACGTACCATGTTAAAAAAATTAATATGAGTACCTAATAATTGGATAAAACTACAGGGATGCTTTTACAATATGTGTTTTTATAAGTGCTGCATGGAAGCATGTACCTTCAAGAACAATTTATTTATATATAATTACATACATATGGTTGGAAGCTAATTATTCAATTTATATTTTGAATGTAATAAATGCGGGCATTAATTTCCTCACAGGTTGTATTTTTTCCATGCGATTTCATTTAAACGATGGCAGGAAGACCTTTCGAATGCCACATGCGAAACAAAAAAAGGCACGGAATATACTGTAAATATGTTTTTCTTCAAAACAACAGTGTTGGTGATCCGGCATTACCAACAAAGTGGACAATTTCTTCCTACCACAAGATTTTAGTTTCAGGGGAAAAAAACACCACACAGAAAGAATAATAATAATCACACTCCTATAAACAAAAAGAAAAAAGACAGGGAGAGACAGAGAAAGAGACAAATATGCATTCGAAATAAAATTTGCCCTGCTCCACTTATCATATGCGAAAGTCCACGGAATTTTTTAAAAGTTCTAGGAATGGAAGAAAATAAAGTTTTTCCAAATTATACTAATTTTAAAAAAATTTGCTTTTCCAATAATTTTTTTTTAAATAAAATCACTACCTTAATTATCGGTATTGTTTTAATCCCAGAATATAAAGCTTTTTAATGTTCAGCATTAAAGAAAATAACTGAGAAAAAATCATGAATATGCGAGACAGCAGAAAAACGTACGTATGCGTTGTGTTTTTTCTTTTCTAGTACCACACAAAACTTGAGCAATATTAAAATATTTTTTTTATAATTCACACCTTATTTTGATATTATACTATTTTCTTCTAAGTATTGTTAAATTTTCTGTACAAATTTTATAATTTTAATGTTTTTTTATTAATTGCAAAAGTTTCTCTTTCAACAAGACGACACAAAAACCACAAGCAGAGAAATTTCCATTGCAAACTATAATGGCGTCGGCAAAAATGGTTGTTGAACTACCACAGTTGCATTTTTCCGTACTTTAGAAAATCTTTTTCTTCCCAATTATAATAATTTACGTATTAATATAAAAGATTATAACAAATAATGTATTAATTTAATATGACTATATTATTATTTTATTATTTATAATTTGACTATATTTCAATAGTTTAATTTTTAAGTAATAATATCTGTCAACCATGTGAAGTAGTGATACGTTTAATGTGCATAATGACGAAGCAGGTAAAATGAGTTATGTTTCATATGCTTACAAATACGGATGCCACTTGCAAAAATATTTTTTGGTGATTAATCCAACAAAATCGGAATTAAAAAGACCGACCATTTTCTTATGCGTTAGTAATGTTTCTGTGTGACTGATAGTAAATATTATCAAAAAAATTTATAATTTTTGCATTTAGACGTGCAATTCTTTCTTTTTTTTGTTAAATTATAGCTGATTGCAGATATTTTCCAGATCAATGTAGAATACGCTATATATCACAATGTTATCTGACATTTATGTACATGCATATTTATTTTGGAGTCTGAAATTGAATGGCAAAAAAATATACCCCGTAGATCCAATATTAGTGGAAACGATGGTTATAAAAAATTTTAAATGTGGAATGTTTAGATATGTAAATTGTACCAACAAGTAGTTCTAAATAAATCAAATAAATATTAAAAAGATAAACTATCGGCGCTATCTCATTTTTATGCCTATCTTACTTTGAATATAAAGAAGCAATATTATTTGCAAATAATTTTTAACTTACCTGGTTAAGTCTAAGTGTTGTGTCAGCAAAATTTTTCTTATTTATTTGTTTGACCAAATTTCCAATCTGCGTCAGCGTCAATTTCAGACGGTCTAGGTTCATAGCTCTTCCATTAAATTAAAGTTGTACGGCGATTTTAGCTGCATACGTCAGTTATGAGAATGATCTTTAATTTTTTTTTCGATTGATACCAAGAATTTGGTAAAAGCCTTCGAAAAAAAATTTTGCAAGATCAAACACACACAGACTATGTGGAGAGCGCACGAACAATGAACAAAAATAAAATAAAATTAATTGATCAAATACTTAACAAAATGAACTTTTATATAGCAAAGCTCAAAATGGTTGATTTTATACAATGAAATTTAATGATTTCTGGAGGGGCAGGGGAAACGTTTGCTTATTTCCTTTCTTCTGGGCGAAGTAAATATTTTTGACGAAAATTTCGAAAAGTTGTGTTAGGATATAAATGCTCTTTCTTTTTGTTACTTAAATATACGTATTTAATTCTTTGGTATATACTTTTTGGGATTCAGATTGTAAAATTTAATGTTCATTTTGATGCAAATTAGGTTTTGTTTGTTATGAAATTATTGACACAATTTTATAAGACGCAATTAATGACCTCTTTGTTTTTTTTTTTTTATTAGTTTTTGTTAAATATTTTCGGAGAAACTACGTAGTTATTGTATCAGTTAATTAATAATTTTTTTTGTCTGAATAATTATAATAAAATATTTTGTAGAGAAAATATTTCTATTTTTCTGCTAATATTTACACGCGGTTAAAGTGCTTCATAACAAAAACAACTTCTTTTCTTTGGCCCCCTTTAGAGGTAGCAATCTTTTAATCTATCAGTTTTGGTTTTTTAAGTTAACACTATTTAACAAGAACTGTTTTTTATATTACTCTAGAAACAGTATTAGAAAATGCAGCTTTAATAGTCCATTATATTAAAAATTTTTGCATTTTTTTTGCGTTTACCCTGCTGACTTTTTATGCTGTTCGCAGTTTTCTTTTTTCTTTTCTTTATCTATTTCTCACTTACACGTAACAAAGTCGAATATGGTACCTTGATTTGCTTCTTTTAAACTTGTTATTTACATTAAAATTAAACAGTTGTTTTAAGACTTGTATTTTATATTCAGATCTATATGGATTTCGTTTAAAAAATTATTAATTTTATATATCAAATATCGTATTATCTTGTTGATTCTTCGTCTCGTTATTGTCTTTAGAGTTTTCCTCGTTGACTTGTCACTTTCAATTAGCGATGTGCATTTGTCGATAGTTGCTATTTATAAATGTGTCATTGAACCACAGTTGTATATTTCTTTCGACAATGTTGCCATTTTTTATTAATTTATATAAAATTGATATGAAGCCACATCAACAGACAGAATATAATATTTACATTAACTGAATTAATTTTGGGAATATCTATTTATATATATGATTTTTAATTGTGCTTTTTTCCCTTATAAACTATATGTGAAATTTATTATTACATACCTTATGATATTCTCATACAGTATGAAAAATATCATAAAGCATTTTATTACAAAAGCAACTCAATAATTGAGGAGGAAAGCATATCCATATAGTACTATTTCGCTAATGCTTACTTAGCTCATCAGTGGATTTTTCCTAATTTTTGAATACAAACCCAAGATCTATATGTTTAAAATTCAATTAAACAATCGAAAATTAAATTTTTATTTACATTTTTAAGTGTTGCCTCTTTACTTTCATTAAAAAAACGCTAAAGAAAAATTAATATTGAAAAACTAAGGTTAAAATCGCAGACATTGTGCATAAATCACAAAGTTGTTAATATATAAAAGATTTTAAGTTAAAACTTTTTACATTTTTTTTGACAGTTGCTCATTTTTATCGATGACACTAGTGGACGATTTGACGTTTTTGCATTTATTCTTATATGGTTGTACTATTTACACCAGATTTATTTTCCCATTACAATATATTTGCCCTCTTCTCCAAAATTTTAACAATGCAGAAGAAACTTGATGTCATAAGGGCTTAACGGACGACGAATTCCATGTAGCTCTTCTTATTAGTATGCTTTTAGATTCCCGAGTTTTTCTTGAAACAAGTTTCAATAAAAAAAATAACACAAAAATAATAGCATTACATTTAAATTTTTGCCTTTCAAATTTTAAAATTTTCTCCATTTTTTACTCATACTTTTAAAATTTTAAGAGAGTTGGCTTTCAAATTTTCTGGGCAACTTTTGTTTCATATTATGGGCAAGTAAATAGCTGGTATCTAATCTTATGAACAGCGAAGCCATCTTGATAAATGAATTTACTTTTAAATTGCTCCAAAGTTGCGTGCAGCCTACGTCACAGCTTTCAATACACATGAATTTAGAGAAGCTGTATGTGTAAAAAATTTGAAAGCAAAAGTTGAACGTATTATTATAAATGTGAAATTTTGTTTGTTTTCATGTTTGTTACTCGATAACTCGATTTAGATGAAATTTTGTATGGAGTAGATAACTTATAACCTATATTGACATATAGGGTACTATTTAGGTGTAAAAATTATCTGAAAGTAGTACTTTTTGCATTTTTGTTGATTTCGTTATCTCAGAACTCGGATATTTATGAACCGAATGGACAGTTTTGCTCCCAATATTATTAGCAAAAAGTGATAAGCAATTTAATATGCGTAATTTTATAGCAATCGAAATTTTATACTAATTATCAATCAAAAATGGTATGAAGTGTAAGGAGTTGCCTTTGGACTGAACAATTATTAAAAACGGGGAGCTACTAAAAAAACTACAAAATTCAAAGTACTGAAATTTGTAAGAGGGTATCGAATTTGTTATGTCGTACTATGGTATTTTTTAAAGTCAAATAGTGTCAAATAAAGTACGATTGCATTAACTTTCCCGCCAGTGGCGCAGAGCAAACGTAATATCAAATTGGCTCTGCTCTTTGCGAGAAGAGCAAAAAAGAGATATGCAGCTAGGTTTTTCCGTACTCTGATATTAATCATAAAATCCACACTGCATGAAGAATTTTAAATAAACTTTTTTTGTCTTTGAGTTAGTTTGATTGGGAACTATTGAAAAATTTTAACTACATACTTGGAAACTTTTGTGTGTTTCGTAGTATTGTTAATATTTTATTTCTTGGATGATTAATCACCAACCAAGTACATTTACTTTATTTTCAAGAAAAAACTTTTGCTCTATTTCAGTGGGAAATATTTTAACACTTATTGAATAGTCTGGGGAAAAATTAAAATATTTTCAGGTTAACTTTTAGTGCTAATAGCCTTGTGTTGAAATTACGTTGTTTTAGGTTAGGTCGGCAGGTTGCAGCATGTAAAGTTAAAGAAAGGTCCCAGCCCACTTGGGTCCAATTTATTATGGTCTCTTTGTGATACCTGGTGTGGAAAAACGTTCATGTGTTGCAGTGATGCTGACCAGAATCTCTGTTAGGAACGAACCTAGAACCCCCAACTGATCCATAATGAGTTCTCATATATTTCAGTTCTTAAAATACTAGTGTGTCGTTTGTAAACTTTTATTAGTTTCTAAAATGTATTTTTTTTTTAATATAAAATCTTAAAACAAACTTAAGTATATTTTTCTATATACATATTTAAATTGTACATATAGGTATATACTTATATAGATATATTTAATAATATTTACTCAATAAAGCTTTAAATTTGTATCATATTTGGTTTTTTTTTTTCAATATGTAACAACGATTTTATTAATTAAATTATTTCGCTCTATAAAGTTCGATAACGCCACTGAAGTTGCTCAGGATGATTTCTTTACATTGTGGCCACTTTCTGTAAAATAAAATATATGCCTAAAATTAATATTGTTTTGCTTTATTTTTTTTTTATAAATTAGAACCACTTAACCACTAAATTTAAAATAAATAGTAAAAAAAAAATATATAAATATATTAAATATATTTTTTTGCACAAAGTTAACAAACCTGAACTAAATGATATACAAATTTTTTACTTTTATGTTGTTATATCGCTTCATAAACACTAAAATAAGCTAAACCGCAAAAAATTAATTTTACGGAATGGTTTTTAAATTCTTTTTTCCGAAATTGTTCAGCATTTTTTATGGAAGAGCCTACTGCTGATCTTATGCAAGCAGTGTTTTCAAGTGTACCATCATATTTTCTTAAAATTTCTTTAATGGCTTGATAAAATGTTAAGACTGTGAATTATCGTGAGAGAACAGCTATTCACGGTTCCATTTCTAAATTGAAATAAATGATGGAAAAGCCTGGCTGTCACATTCGAGCAAAATGACGAATGGACGTATTTGTGCAAAAAATCAAGATTTTCTGCCTTTTTTTGTCTGGCAGCCTTTCGGTTACGTTAAATCATAGCTCTGTTCCAGGTGCATAACAAAACAGTCCGGACTTTAAAACAAAAAATTACTCTCTGAATGTGACAAAGTTGCCCAAAACTGCTGGAACGCTAAAAACCACAATTGAACATCTTGAAATACTAGTGCTTACTTTCTCAAATAAATTTTATTTCAGTGATTTTAGACGCTTGAAATGCATAATATTTTAAAAGCAAAACATTTGCATCATTGGCAACATTTGGGCGGTGCGAAATAAGGCCGCAAAGTTGAACTGAAGTAAAGCCCAAACATGCAGCCATTTTTTATTATGAAAAAATACCCCAATATCTTTAAAGAAATATCGCCCAAAAATTATGAAATTTTGCCCCAAAAACTTAAATGAAACAAGGCCCCAAAGTTGAGCACATCGAAGGCCGATTATACAGGCCGCCAGCTACGAAACGTTCGAAATATATTTACGAAAAGGCACGTTGGGCAGAGCTCAACGATTTCTTTCGGCATTTCAATTGGAGGCTCTGCTTCCTAGACAATGATGTCAATGCCATGGCTAAAATGGTCCAAAACATAACATTGCCTGGTATGAAAACGAAGCAAATTTCGATTAGGCCTAGACCAAAGTCTTGGTTTAATCAGACGTGCAGACTTGCAGTCAGATCCAGAGAGGAAGCATTTAGTGTCTAGTTTACTACCATTTTATCGAACTTGATTAGAAATGTAAAAAAAACACACCTTTTTACAAAGTAACCTAACTACAGTGCACTCGCGATGACGTGAACTAATTAAAACCGGCTACTTTTACGAACTGTTCACCTTTTGGAATACTAAAAATAGAACAAAATTTTATTGAATTTTTAATAAGAACTTGGTTTTTATTAAAATATTTATTTATACATTAATCACACAAAATTATATACTTTAACATATATATGTACGTTTGTATATATGTACATACACGCACATGTTAATATATAACTTTGCAAAAATTAGTTAAGTTTTGAAGAATTTAAAATTCTTTTGTCCTGCTAATTCTTTTCCAAGAATTTTAATTAAAAAATTAAATAAAATTAATAAGTCAAAAAATACAATGGCACGCACATATGCTCACGCATAGAGTTCAATGAAAAAAATGTGATTCCGGGAACTAGGAAAATTAGAATATTAACATTTTAACTTTTTGCTAACTAAGCTCATGTTAAAGTTAATCTAAAGTTTATCTTTTACAATATTAATTAAAATAATAATTATTTAAAAAATGTTTGTTCACATTATTGCGAGTAAACTGTATACATTGGCGTTTGCATTTAGTCGTTCTTTGCATTCCCGTACTTTTGCATATTTATTTAGATAAATTATAGTTTACTCATTTTACCGAACTTTGCCCAAAAAGTAAATAATGCTACCTAGTCCAAACAACTTTTTTTTGCTTAAAAAATATCGAATTTGGTGCCAACAAAGCGTCATATGCGGGATGTTTTGTTTTACTTAATTTGAACAGTGTGCTGAATCACATCGAATTTTATCGTAAACATATTTCATCGGTTTCAACGTGCAAAAAATCATTTGTGCCGCTCTAAAGTGGCGATTTTGATATGGAAGACAAAACTAAATTGGCAAGCTAGACAAAAACATGTTATTACAGGGAAGCCGTATCCAAAGCAACTGATTAGTTTGAAGAGAGCATTTTCTAAAAACGTCCAGACATGAAACAGTAATATTCCTTCGGGTACATGTGACAACACCTGTGAAAAACTATTTACAAAGAAGTGCTTGGGAAGTTTTCCTTCAACCGCCTAATACAGGGTGTCTGGTGGGAAATTTTTAAATAAGATTATTTCAAAAAATAATAAACAGTGCGCAGGGAGGGGGTGGCGCCGTTGGAATTATCGATATTTGTCAGTGACGATGTCGCAGTCGTCGAGTGAGAATCGCGTGTTCGCTGTGGAGACATTTTATAAGAGTAATGATTCTTACGTAATTGCTCGTCGACAATTTTCTTCAAAGTTCGGTATTCGGCGAATAAGTGATGGACCGAGTTTAAATTTAATTCGTTCGTGGGTGCAGATTCCGCGAAACTGCTTTGAATGTTCCACTGTCAGGGCCCAGTCGATTCGAAAACATTGAACTGGTTGAAAGCAGTTTACATGAAAATTCGCGACTTTCAATACGGAAAAGAGCAGCCTCACTGGGACTGCAAAGAGCGATTATTCATAAAATTTTAAAAAAGGATCTGAAGGTCTGCATGACATACTCGTTAAAAAATAAAATCCGCATTTCCATTCTATCGTTCAATGCTCTTAATAAAACGTTGTGTCAATTATTACGATTTTTATTTAAGTTTGCAAATATAAACCTGCTACCAGACACCTTTTAGTTCATACCTTACGGTGTATTTGTTTGCATTAATACACAACGCTCTCTCTGGGCTACGCTTCACAATAGAACAGGCGATCCTAAATTGGCATGATTCGTTCTTGGCCTCAAAAGATAGGAGTTTTTTTGTTGCCGTAGCATATGTTACCAGAAAGATGAGAAAAGGTTGTAGCTAACAATGGTCAACCAGCTGAAAATTTGAATACTTCGCGTATTTTCAAGTTATACTCCCAATATAACTATCATAATTTGTTATTAATGACCCTCCCATGATGCAATAATAATAATAATATATAAAAGTAAAAATATTTTATTGAGATTAATATTATTGCATCATGGGCTTTCCCTACTGATTTATATATATGCCAGGACGTACCATGTTAAAAAAATTAATATGAGTACCTAATAATTGGATAAAACTACAGGGATGCTTTTACAATATGTGTTTTTATAAGTGCTGCATGGAAGCATGTACCTTCAAGAACAATTTATTTATATATAATTACATACATATGGTTGGAAGCTAATTATTCAATTTATATTTTGAATGTAATAAATGCGGGCATTAATTTCCTCACAGGTTGTATTTTTTCCATGCGATTTCATTTAAACGATGGCAGGAAGACCTTTCGAATGCCACATGCGAAACAAAAAAAGGCACGGAATATACTGTAAATATGTTTTTCTTCAAAACAACAGTGTTGGTGATCCGGCATTACCAACAAAGTGGACAATTTCTTCCTACCACAAGATTTTAGTTTCAGGGGAAAAAAACACCACACAGAAAGAATAATAATAATCACACTCCTATAAACAAAAAGAAAAAAGACAGGGAGAGACAGAGAAAGAGACAAATATGCATTCGAAATAAAATTTGCCCTGCTCCACTTATCATATGCGAAAGTCCACGGAATTTTTTAAAAGTTCTAGGAATGGAAGAAAATAAAGTTTTTCCAAATTATACTAATTTTAAAAAAATTTGCTTTTCCAATAATTTTTTTTTAAATAAAATCACTACCTTAATTATCGGTATTGTTTTAATCCCAGAATATAAAGCTTTTTAATGTTCAGCATTAAAGAAAATAACTGAGAAAAAATCATGAATATGCGAGACAGCAGAAAAACGTACGTATGCGTTGTGTTTTTTCTTTTCTAGTACCACACAAAACTTGAGCAATATTAAAATATTTTTTTTATAATTCACACCTTATTTTGATATTATACTATTTTCTTCTAAGTATTGTTAAATTTTCTGTACAAATTTTATAATTTTAATGTTTTTTTATTAATTGCAAAAGTTTCTCTTTCAACAAGACGACACAAAAACCACAAGCAGAGAAATTTCCATTGCAAACTATAATGGCGTCGGCAAAAATGGTTGTTGAACTACCACAGTTGCATTTTTCCGTACTTTAGAAAATCTTTTTCTTCCCAATTATAATAATTTACGTATTAATATAAAAGATTATAACAAATAATGTATTAATTTAATATGACTATATTATTATTTTATTATTTATAATTTGACTATATTTCAATAGTTTAATTTTTAAGTAATAATATCTGTCAACCATGTGAAGTAGTGATACGTTTAATGTGCATAATGACGAAGCAGGTAAAATGAGTTATGTTTCATATGCTTACAAATACGGATGCCACTTGCAAAAATATTTTTTGGTGATTAATCCAACAAAATCGGAATTAAAAAGACCGACCATTTTCTTATGCGTTAGTAATGTTTCTGTGTGACTGATAGTAAATATTATCAAAAAAATTTATAATTTTTGCATTTAGACGTGCAATTCTTTCTTTTTTTTGTTAAATTATAGCTGATTGCAGATATTTTCCAGATCAATGTAGAATACGCTATATATCACAATGTTATCTGACATTTATGTACATGCATATTTATTTTGGAGTCTGAAATTGAATGGCAAAAAAATATACCCCGTAGATCCAATATTAGTGGAAACGATGGTTATAAAAAATTTTAAATGTGGAATGTTTAGATATGTAAATTGTACCAACAAGTAGTTCTAAATAAATCAAATAAATATTAAAAAGATAAACTATCGGCGCTATCTCATTTTTATGCCTATCTTACTTTGAATATAAAGAAGCAATATTATTTGCAAATAATTTTTAACTTACCTGGTTAAGTCTAAGTGTTGTGTCAGCAAAATTTTTCTTATTTATTTGTTTGACCAAATTTCCAATCTGCGTCAGCGTCAATTTCAGACGGTCTAGGTTCATAGCTCTTCCATTAAATTAAAGTTGTACGGCGATTTTAGCTGCATACGTCAGTTATGAGAATGATCTTTAATTTTTTTTTCGATTGATACCAAGAATTTGGTAAAAGCCTTCGAAAAAAAATTTTGCAAGATCAAACACACACAGACTATGTGGAGAGCGCACGAACAATGAACAAAAATAAAATAAAATTAATTGATCAAATACTTAACAAAATGAACTTTTATATAGCAAAGCTCAAAATGGTTGATTTTATACAATGAAATTTAATGATTTCTGGAGGGGCAGGGGAAACGTTTGCTTATTTCCTTTCTTCTGGGCGAAGTAAATATTTTTGACGAAAATTTCGAAAAGTTGTGTTAGGATATAAATGCTCTTTCTTTTTGTTACTTAAATATACGTATTTAATTCTTTGGTATATACTTTTTGGGATTCAGATTGTAAAATTTAATGTTCATTTTGATGCAAATTAGGTTTTGTTTGTTATGAAATTATTGACACAATTTTATAAGACGCAATTAATGACCTCTTTGTTTTTTTTTTTTTATTAGTTTTTGTTAAATATTTTCGGAGAAACTACGTAGTTATTGTATCAGTTAATTAATAATTTTTTTTGTCTGAATAATTATAATAAAATATTTTGTAGAGAAAATATTTCTATTTTTCTGCTAATATTTACACGCGGTTAAAGTGCTTCATAACAAAAACAACTTCTTTTCTTTGGCCCCCTTTAGAGGTAGCAATCTTTTAATCTATCAGTTTTGGTTTTTTAAGTTAACACTATTTAACAAGAACTGTTTTTTATATTACTCTAGAAACAGTATTAGAAAATGCAGCTTTAATAGTCCATTATATTAAAAATTTTTGCATTTTTTTTGCGTTTACCCTGCTGACTTTTTATGCTGTTCGCAGTTTTCTTTTTTCTTTTCTTTATCTATTTCTCACTTACACGTAACAAAGTCGAATATGGTACCTTGATTTGCTTCTTTTAAACTTGTTATTTACATTAAAATTAAACAGTTGTTTTAAGACTTGTATTTTATATTCAGATCTATATGGATTTCGTTTAAAAAATTATTAATTTTATATATCAAATATCGTATTATCTTGTTGATTCTTCGTCTCGTTATTGTCTTTAGAGTTTTCCTCGTTGACTTGTCACTTTCAATTAGCGATGTGCATTTGTCGATAGTTGCTATTTATAAATGTGTCATTGAACCACAGTTGTATATTTCTTTCGACAATGTTGCCATTTTTTATTAATTTATATAAAATTGATATGAAGCCACATCAACAGACAGAATATAATATTTACATTAACTGAATTAATTTTGGGAATATCTATTTATATATATGATTTTTAATTGTGCTTTTTTCCCTTATAAACTATATGTGAAATTTATTATTACATACCTTATGATATTCTCATACAGTATGAAAAATATCATAAAGCATTTTATTACAAAAGCAACTCAATAATTGAGGAGGAAAGCATATCCATATAGTACTATTTCGCTAATGCTTACTTAGCTCATCAGTGGATTTTTCCTAATTTTTGAATACAAACCCAAGATCTATATGTTTAAAATTCAATTAAACAATCGAAAATTAAATTTTTATTTACATTTTTAAGTGTTGCCTCTTTACTTTCATTAAAAAAACGCTAAAGAAAAATTAATATTGAAAAACTAAGGTTAAAATCGCAGACATTGTGCATAAATCACAAAGTTGTTAATATATAAAAGATTTTAAGTTAAAACTTTTTACATTTTTTTTGACAGTTGCTCATTTTTATCGATGACACTAGTGGACGATTTGACGTTTTTGCATTTATTCTTATATGGTTGTACTATTTACACCAGATTTATTTTCCCATTACAATATATTTGCCCTCTTCTCCAAAATTTTAACAATGCAGAAGAAACTTGATGTCATAAGGGCTTAACGGACGACGAATTCCATGTAGCTCTTCTTATTAGTATGCTTTTAGATTCCCGAGTTTTTCTTGAAACAAGTTTCAATAAAAAAAATAACACAAAAATAATAGCATTACATTTAAATTTTTGCCTTTCAAATTTTAAAATTTTCTCCATTTTTTACTCATACTTTTAAAATTTTAAGAGAGTTGGCTTTCAAATTTTCTGGGCAACTTTTGTTTCATATTATGGGCAAGTAAATAGCTGGTATCTAATCTTATGAACAGCGAAGCCATCTTGATAAATGAATTTACTTTTAAATTGCTCCAAAGTTGCGTGCAGCCTACGTCACAGCTTTCAATACACATGAATTTAGAGAAGCTGTATGTGTAAAAAATTTGAAAGCAAAAGTTGAACGTATTATTATAAATGTGAAATTTTGTTTGTTTTCATGTTTGTTACTCGATAACTCGATTTAGATGAAATTTTGTATGGAGTAGATAACTTATAACCTATATTGACATATAGGGTACTATTTAGGTGTAAAAATTATCTGAAAGTAGTACTTTTTGCATTTTTGTTGATTTCGTTATCTCAGAACTCGGATATTTATGAACCGAATGGACAGTTTTGCTCCCAATATTATTAGCAAAAAGTGATAAGCAATTTAATATGCGTAATTTTATAGCAATCGAAATTTTATACTAATTATCAATCAAAAATGGTATGAAGTGTAAGGAGTTGCCTTTGGACTGAACAATTATTAAAAACGGGGAGCTACTAAAAAAACTACAAAATTCAAAGTACTGAAATTTGTAAGAGGGTATCGAATTTGTTATGTCGTACTATGGTATTTTTTAAAGTCAAATAGTGTCAAATAAAGTACGATTGCATTAACTTTCCCGCCAGTGGCGCAGAGCAAACGTAATATCAAATTGGCTCTGCTCTTTGCGAGAAGAGCAAAAAAGAGATATGCAGCTAGGTTTTTCCGTACTCTGATATTAATCATAAAATCCACACTGCATGAAGAATTTTAAATAAACTTTTTTTGTCTTTGAGTTAGTTTGATTGGGAACTATTGAAAAATTTTAACTACATACTTGGAAACTTTTGTGTGTTTCGTAGTATTGTTAATATTTTATTTCTTGGATGATTAATCACCAACCAAGTACATTTACTTTATTTTCAAGAAAAAACTTTTGCTCTATTTCAGTGGGAAATATTTTAACACTTATTGAATAGTCTGGGGAAAAATTAAAATATTTTCAGGTTAACTTTTAGTGCTAATAGCCTTGTGTTGAAATTACGTTGTTTTAGGTTAGGTCGGCAGGTTGCAGCATGTAAAGTTAAAGAAAGGTCCCAGCCCACTTGGGTCCAATTTATTATGGTCTCTTTGTGATACCTGGTGTGGAAAAACGTTCATGTGTTGCAGTGATGCTGACCAGAATCTCTGTTAGGAACGAACCTAGAACCCCCAACTGATCCATAATGAGTTCTCATATATTTCAGTTCTTAAAATACTAGTGTGTCGTTTGTAAACTTTTATTAGTTTCTAAAATGTATTTTTTTTTTAATATAAAATCTTAAAACAAACTTAAGTATATTTTTCTATATACATATTTAAATTGTACATATAGGTATATACTTATATAGATATATTTAATAATATTTACTCAATAAAGCTTTAAATTTGTATCATATTTGGTTTTTTTTTTTCAATATGTAACAACGATTTTATTAATTAAATTATTTCGCTCTATAAAGTTCGATAACGCCACTGAAGTTGCTCAGGATGATTTCTTTACATTGTGGCCACTTTCTGTAAAATAAAATATATGCCTAAAATTAATATTGTTTTGCTTTATTTTTTTTTTATAAATTAGAACCACTTAACCACTAAATTTAAAATAAATAGTAAAAAAAAAATATATAAATATATTAAATATATTTTTTTGCACAAAGTTAACAAACCTGAACTAAATGATATACAAATTTTTTACTTTTATGTTGTTATATCGCTTCATAAACACTAAAATAAGCTAAACCGCAAAAAATTAATTTTACGGAATGGTTTTTAAATTCTTTTTTCCGAAATTGTTCAGCATTTTTTATGGAAGAGCCTACTGCTGATCTTATGCAAGCAGTGTTTTCAAGTGTACCATCATATTTTCTTAAAATTTCTTTAATGGCTTGATAAAATGTTAAGACTGTGAATTATCGTGAGAGAACAGCTATTCACGGTTCCATTTCTAAATTGAAATAAATGATGGAAAAGCCTGGCTGTCACATTCGAGCAAAATGACGAATGGACGTATTTGTGCAAAAAATCAAGATTTTCTGCCTTTTTTTGTCTGGCAGCCTTTCGGTTACGTTAAATCATAGCTCTGTTCCAGGTGCATAACAAAACAGTCCGGACTTTAAAACAAAAAATTACTCTCTGAATGTGACAAAGTTGCCCAAAACTGCTGGAACGCTAAAAACCACAATTGAACATCTTGAAATACTAGTGCTTACTTTCTCAAATAAATTTTATTTCAGTGATTTTAGACGCTTGAAATGCATAATATTTTAAAAGCAAAACATTTGCATCATTGGCAACATTTGGGCGGTGCGAAATAAGGCCGCAAAGTTGAACTGAAGTAAAGCCCAAACATGCAGCCATTTTTTATTATGAAAAAATACCCCAATATCTTTAAAGAAATATCGCCCAAAAATTATGAAATTTTGCCCCAAAAACTTAAATGAAACAAGGCCCCAAAGTTGAGCACATCGAAGGCCGATTATACAGGCCGCCAGCTACGAAACGTTCGAAATATATTTACGAAAAGGCACGTTGGGCAGAGCTCAACGATTTCTTTCGGCATTTCAATTGGAGGCTCTGCTTCCTAGACAATGATGTCAATGCCATGGCTAAAATGGTCCAAAACATAACATTGCCTGGTATGAAAACGAAGCAAATTTCGATTAGGCCTAGACCAAAGTCTTGGTTTAATCAGACGTGCAGACTTGCAGTCAGATCCAGAGAGGAAGCATTTAGTGTCTGGCGGAATGATAAAAAAGCAGATACTGATATGATGCGCAAAAGGGCGAGATCTTCGTGTGCCAAAGTGCTAAGACGTGCAAAAGCTTTGTACGAGCAGAGTCTTCGCGCTAAAGTTCTTACTGCCCCACGGGGAAGTAAAAGCTTTTGGTCATTCGTTAAAAGAGTTAGGGGAAATGCTAGTTCTTCTATTCCGTCTCTTTTAAAGGCTGACCAAATATTCACTGACCCGGTTGAAAAGGCTAACCTCCTTGCTGAAATGTTTGCAGGTAATTCTCACCTGCCGGAAAGCAATCAACCACTGCCCGCATCCGAGCGTTTATCCGTAACTATGCCAAAGATATACTTTCGGGCTCGTGCAGTATAACATAAATAAGTCTCCTGGCCCGGATGGAATTCCAACACTGGTCTTGAAGCAGTGCTCTTCGACGTTATCGCGTCCTCTGGCAATCCTTTTCAGCACCCTATATCATGCAGGCGAATTTCCGTCGTGCTGGAAAGTTGCAAATGTTACGCCGATCCCCAAGAAGGGAGAGGCAAGCAACCCTGAAAATTATCGCCCAATCGCAATATGCTCTACCATTTCTAAAGTAATGGAGAGTATGCTAAATTTCCATCTTATGAAATATCTGGAGTCCAATAGCTTACTTAACGACCGGCAATATGGCTTCCGTGGAGGACGTTCCACGGGTGATTTATTAGCCTTCCTCTCGGAAAAATGGTGTCGATCCATCCACCATTTTGGCGAAAGTAAGGTAGTGGCTCTAGATATTTCAAAAGCATTTGACAGAGTCTGGCATGGAGCACTCTTGTCCAAACTTATTGCTTTTGTTGTCGGCGATATCTTCTCTCAATTTATATCGAGCTTTCTCAGGGATCGCGCTATAAGAGTTGTTATAGACGGGATCTCATCTAACGAGTTCAAGATCAATTCAGGGGTACCACAAGGCTCCATTCTTTCTCCTACCCTATTTCTTATTTTTCTTAATGACCTATGTCATACCTCAAACCTTATCCACTCTTTCGCAGATGACAGCAGTATCTGCCATTCATATTCATTTGATCGTAGGCCGACATCAACTATGATCGCGGCGACGCGGCAGAATATGAATGATTCGCTAACAGGTGACCTCAGGAATGGGGTCACGCGAACAGGGTCGATTTCAATTCCCAAAAGACCCAATGCTGCATGCTATCACACCGCCGTATGCACGATCACGCTGCCTCATCTGTAAAAATGGGTGGCATAAACATTGAGGAATCAGAAGCTCTTGATGTTCTTGGCATGAAAATTCAGTGTGATGTCCGATGGACTGAGCACATTTTTCAGGTCTCAAAGGAAGCATTCAAGTGCCTAGGCTTTTTAAGGCGGTGTAAGACATACTTCACCCCAGCTGATCTCCTCACTATTTATACCGCCTAAATCCGACCGAAAATGGAATACAACTCTCATGTGTGGGCCGGTGCTTCAAAGACTATTTTGAAGTTACTCGACCGTGTACAAGAAAGGGCGAAGAAACTCATAGGAGACAGTAGGGTAGCCAACTCTATTGACTCTCTTGAGCATCGTCGCAACGTGGGGTGCGTTTCGTTGTTCTATCGTTACTATAATGGGAGGTGTTCTAATGAAATCAGGGAACTTGTTCCCGAAACCCGGGTATTCGCGCGCACGACGCGATCATCATTAAGAGCGCATCCATTTGTGGTCGATTAGACGGCGACTCGCACTACGCATTACAGGGAAAATTCGTTTTTTGGCCGAACGGCACGAATGTGGAATAGACTACCCGCAGAGGTGTTTCCTGTCACTTTTAGCTTGGGAAGATTTAAATCAAATGTCAATAAACGCTACTCCCTCTATCCTCCTTCCCATAACCTAATTTCCTAGTTCCAGCACAATGCATCGCATGTGTAGGGGTCATCCCCTGAGTGCCGGTCCAAGACAAAAAAAAAAACAAAAAAAAAACCTTTGTTTAGCGAAGCCGGTGTTCGTTATACCATAGAGGAGAAAAGCCATGCCTCCGGCCGATGGCCGGCCATGTATGCCAACTTTATTTAGCGAAGGCGGTGTTCGCTATACCACAGAGGAGAAAACCCTAGCGTCATGACAACATACTCTTTAAGTATTGTCAAAATGCTACAAAATGAAGAGTTTAGCAAAGGACGACAATTGGAGCTTTTGATCAATAGTGATGGAACATATGGAAAAAAGGGAAAATAATATCCATATACATATATCTACATATACATATACATATACAAATCCATATACATATACATATAATATAAAATAATTTCTTTAGGCGTTATTTAGTTTTTTTGCCTTATTTTATTTCTGTTCACCGGACTGTTTTTAAAAGGTATTTCATTAATTTGGTAGTTATTTCATTTATTTGAATTTTAGTAATATTTTCACAGTGATATGTATAATGAGAAGAGGCCAAAAAAAGTAATAGTAATATTTTGTGGGGCCTTCTTTCATTTTTTGATTTTGGGGATATATTTCATTTTGCGAAATTTAAAATACGCCCCTAATAAAAAATGAAAGAAAACTTCAAAATTTTATAAAAAAATTTTTGAGAGCAGCGAAGAGCACTAATTTAATCTAGTTTTATAAAAGCTATAATGTTTGAAATGTACGTTCACTACAGAATGCGTGATGAATATCAAAAGTTCCCAAGTCATAGTGATCTTGAACAAATTTGATTTGATTTGATTTGATTTATTATTGAAAAAAAAAATAGGACACCTTTTGTAACATATTTTTTGTATACATACTTATAGGACATAAATATATATACATATACTTACTTCTTGATTGTAAAACTTGTAGACTTTGGGCTATGGGATATTCAATAAATAAGGCAATTATGAACGCCCAAACATTTGAGAGGCAATATAAGACCACAAATTGTGTAAACTGTGAAAGAAAGTATTTGAATTTAATACGGCATTTATGCAATTCAAAAATCCATAATACTTACAAAATAAAAGTCATTAAGATAATAGGGCTGGCGGTGATAACCATTTAGAAGATATATAAATGTCATATGCCATATATATACCTGAAATGATAATCTGGCCAAAACACGAAATATCGGTAAACAACAGAATTCAAGTGTCATCCCTGTAATTAACAAAAATATTTTCTGAATTATGTTTTTAAATTTGTATAAAATTTTACACTTACAGCCAGAACCGCAGGTCATTAGTAATAGGGGACAGCCACATACGACAATTATCCATATATTGCGATTTAGACCAGCATATAATGCTGACCAGAGCGATGGACCCTGAACGTCTAGCTTTATTCCCAACAGAAATATTGAAGATGTAAGAAACACTAGAAAGATTGTAGCGATAGTGTATAACGGTTGATTACGTATCCTTTTGCGTATCGTGTCGGTACGGGTGTATTTCAAATAAATTTCACCACATATTATGCCAAACAGATAACCCAATAGATTTGTATAAAATGGCATGTATATCTTGTAATATACATCTATATCTTTGAAAAAAGAATAGCGGTAGCTCCTGTACATACGAGTAAATACATACATAATTATGACGTTGACTCTTTTAAATAATATTTTAATTAAACTTACTCTGGTTTAATAATAAAACTAGGACTTAATTTGAAGAGGTAACTGATTGTGAATGGTATGACAAACGACATTATGCCCAAGCCTGAATATATACGTTTTTTATATTGAGGATATCTAAAAAGAAGTGATAAATGATAAATGATTTTTAAAGTTAAAATTGATTAATTATACAGTTAGTGCCATTGTGCCCATATAAAATATTATTTTGAGAAAACTTAACATTTTGAACAAGAAAACTTAAATGAGTCGAATATACAGTGTGTCAAAAATAATAACACCGCATGAAATTACATAATTTATTTGTACACTATTTTCATACTGTAAGCAGTTCTTTTCGAATGAAAGATTTGTGATACAAGGAGAGCCATATGAAAACATCGCACTGTATAGCTGTGGTTTTTCCAGATTGGTATTCCATAAGCGTAGCTAGATTGTTATGCTGTTATGGGCAAGTGCACCCAATTTCCAAAAGAAATATAAATACTTTTTTAATTGAAACAAAAAATTTTTACATTTAAAAATGCTAAATGTGAAAATCGTCCCTGAAGCATTGCACTACGTAACCATGTTCTTATTCTATGCATATTCTCCTCCATTTTGGATTTTTGCATATGAAAATAATTACTAAAAATGACTACTAAAACAAAGCTTCAAAATAGAATACGTCTCCTTGACATCAGAGGCGCTGTAACACTGCTATAAAACAAAAAAAAAACATTCAAAAGCAGAGTTGTGAAGCTTCACCTCCTGTCATCTCTTACTATTCCGTTCGCATGTGTAGGGATTATCCCCTGACTACTGGTGCAAGAAATCAATTAATTTTATTTTATGTTCGAACGTCTTGAGTTGAAAATCAACATTAACTTTATTAATCAGTTATGAATACGGATTCAATACTTAAATAATTTATGTATACTTACTTGGACACAATCATGATAACGAATAAATATAAAGCAAATAATTGCCAATCCGCTGCTAAATACCATGTATGATGACTAGCCTTTAAATTAGAAAAGAAAATAATTGAGCAATTAAAAAATGTGTAGTTTCTACAGGCGGATAATTTTTAACAGAAACAAAATAATGGTCGTTTATACTCGGTAATACTAAATACACGCATATCAACTTTTCTTGCCCAGAACAGTCATAGCTTTTGGGCCTTTCGTTGCGGTACTAAAAAAATGTTTTTCAGTACTTTTTGGCCTCAATTATTATTTAACAAAAACTTTTATAACACATACCTAGTATATATTTTTTTGGACTGGGTTATTACAAATTTCAAACTTGTAACTGCGTCCATTGGACATTGCAGTACATTGACGAAAGATGTGAAGCACAGTCTCTTTCTCTTCCTCAGAATCATCACAGCTTATGCAATATTCTTTAAAAATCAGATCCATAGTCGAAGCGACCCTTACGCAATCCTCCGACCCTTATGGAATCCCTATAACCCGCGAGTTCTTCGTTCATTGTAGAAAGTAGAAGTACCCTCATTTCCCTACCTTGGTTGAGGAAACTAACACACCTTCTGCCCATTTAATGACTTGACAAATAACTCTTAAGAATGCCAGCGAATTGGCTGATCATTCAGTTATCCAATGCCAACTTCTTCTTGGCAAGTTCCCTGGCATAGTCCACACAAGCATGCCTTCGGTGCACAGTAGTCAATATGGTCATGAATCTCCCTATAATACTCCAAGATCTTGTCATGTCCATAGTCGCAAGCAGTATTCAACCTCATTGCCAAATTAAGTGGCAATTGTTTGGCCACCTTTTCCATTGTTTTGCAGTAGGAGATTTTCTCCAGTGCAATCGTCCAAACCACTAAAAAAAATATATGAGCATCGCAACCGCATCATATTTCCAGTTAGTCCCCTCTAATATAAAGTATTTTTGGACGGCATATTCCAAAAAATTCCTTCATATGTAATCAATAAAAATGCGTTAATGATCGAAAACATACCGGCAATCAAAAATTACATGTGATAATTACTAAGAAGCAAACTAAGTCAAGGACAAAAATTGTAAGTCACAGTGACAAACACTAGCAGAACGGAACAACATGCTGTTTTCGAAAGTTGTTACACTTTCATCTTCAGCGTTCTTCCTGTGGTTATCAGTAGATGTAAATTGTTAGCTTTATATCTTATAAATAGAATACGAGAATTCTTTTTGCCGAAGTAGGGGTCGTCTTTTTAATGTTTTTGTCTCGGGAAAACTAACGTTTTGTTGCAATGGCCATTGACTTTAAGTATGTTGTTCTATTATTGTTGCACCAGATCTCTGTTTCTACCAGTCGACATTTGTAGTCGCATTTATATATGTGACGCGCAAAATAGAAAGGGCCCTAAGGTTAAAAACCGGTTTTGTTCAGGAGAGCCATTTTAAAGATTTAAATACGTGTATCTTTGGTGTACTTCACTTCCATAAAACGCGCATATCTCTGGGAGGGAACACTTTTGGGGCATGGGATCGGTCTCATTCGATGCTCAGATGTTGTCCACATCAAAAAAAAAAAAAAGTGAAAATTGCTTTTTTTTACCCTTAGGTCCCTTTCTCTATGCGCTGTCACATATGTAAGTATGATGTGACGCATATTTTTTCGAAATTACTGTTCAAAAATACTTTTTATTAGGAGGTGGCCAGCATGTTTTTATTCCATTTGGCTTTGACCGTCCTCCTTGATTAAAACCAACCAACATGGTGTGCTGTTGTAATGCGATAATTTTATATCCTTTTCTCTAGTATGTGATGAGAAGCGCGTAGTAGTCACTAATTCTTTTAAAGCAGCACAGCGCTATAACTCGTTAACGGCTGGAGAGATTTTAATGACTGCTTCACCATTGAATATCAGTTGGTTCACCTATGCATGTCTAAATGCAATTGGGACTATAATATTAAAAATTTAATAACTTTCTCGTTTATATATATATATTTTTTCAGATTATATAAATAACACGTGGAGAATTAATAATGGAGAGATTCACAACTGAGCAAAGTACCAGAATAATATAATTTTATTATTTAAATCAGCAATCAATTATATTAACGCAAAGAGCATATCGTCGACATTTAACGTCAGATTTCGCCCTCTGAAGCAATGATTCATTGCTTAGTTCATCGTCACCACCAACAATTCACCGTAAGAGATTCGCCCCGAACCGGTAGAGCACGTTTAATTTGCACTGCGGAAAATATTGAACCTGCAGAGCAAAATCTTCGAAAATGAAGATGTGAGTGCTGTAACCGGAAATGAAGATCAGCATCGGTTTATGATAGAACATTTTTTACATCCTGCTCTTAAAAACAGACCACTTTTTTCAAATCGTCGATTTGTAATACAAATCAAACCCTTCTGATAACGACTTAAAATAATATATCCAACACATAGTATATAAATATTTTTTTTTATTAAAGATCTTAAAGCACTTACCGATTCCTTATGAGAGAAGTTATTAATCATCAATAAATTCCGCCAACCTCTTTCACGGCTAAAAATTTTAACTGGCTCCGTTATATGACGCCAAAATGGACCATTTTGTAGATGAGTTAGAACTGCAGCATTGAATAGAATTAATAAAGCAACTGAAGGTAAAAACCTGTAAATAATGAATATAAATGAAATAAATTCAACTGTTATATAAACTGTTATATAAATGCTTATAAAAATATGCACTAAGAAAATATGGAATTTAACAATTGCAAGCATAAAAATTGCTACGTGAAGATCCTAGATAAAGCATATAAGTATGTATTTACATATGTATGTTTATTTGTATACATGTACATACGAGTGCATACATACGAGCATAAAGAACGATACAGGATTTATTTTTAAATATATGTGCGGCATTAATTTTGAGCAAAAAATATCTGCGACCGTTAATAATTATTAATTTTTATTTCCGAAAAAGACTTTATGAGAAATGTCTCTTTATACGCGTTTGGGAATTTTTAAGCACTGGTCCTTTTCACAATGTACGCTTAATACCTAACGTGAGCTTTAAGAGCAAGTTTTTTATGCCAAAGTTGTCGTTAAAGTTCACGTTAACTTTTAATCGGACATTGTGAAAAGGGCCTTTAAATTGAGAAATATTGTCTTAGTTATGACAACCCTCTTCTATTGGGTTCAGTATTTTTTTTTGGTTACAAATAAAACCCGTGTTTTAACCGCAACTCGAGATTTTGGAGGAGTTTGAAAAATTTGTAAACCAGATTGTTGGCGTATTCGACAATACAGACGAGAAAAATAGTATCACATTCCATGTATTTTGACTTTGTTAATTTTTGTCACACAGTGTAATTATTTAAGAAAACTTATAGAGATTTCGATTCTATGCCTTTAAAGAAGACACCTTAAATTGGTATATTTTTCTGGTTTAAAAGTTTGAATTAGGATTAACTACTTAATCAAATGGATTCTGATGGAAACATCATATAATTTCGAAATTTTTCAGAATACTTCATTGACAATAGTTTGTCAGTCGTAATCATGTTGATTTAATTTCTTAAATAAATTTTAATGCAATGTTGAAAATGTAATAAAATTTATATAAATTTATAGGGAAAGAAATACGAGGGCTGTTTGATAACTCCATAACTATTAGAAAAAAAATTTTTTTTTGGCAAATAAGCATTTTATTTTTCAACATAATCTCCTTATAGATCAATTTATTTAGACCAGCGTTTTCCCAACTTTTTTCTTCCTTCCAAATAATATGTTTTCTCTAGGCCCTCAAAGAGGCGTTTGTTTCATTTGTGACCTCTTCATTCGATTCAAATCTCTTACCACACAGCCATTTCTTAAGGCTTGGAAAAAGAAAATAGTCGCAAGGGGGTAAATCTGGAGAATATGCTAAATGGAGTAGCAGTTTGCAGCACAATTTATATTTTACAAACTTTAGAACTCAGTGTATCATGAATTTTATCTCCTTACCTTATATATCGAAATACCATTAATTTTATGTACGTGATTATAAACTGTTTCCAGCTCGTGTATAGCGTAACGAAACGATTCTCTTGAAATTTAATAAACAGCAATAGACCGCTCATGACAAAACAGATTTCTATGATAACGCTTGTATTTAAAATCCATAAAGAATCTGTAGCATTTTTTTCATAATATTTTGGATTTGCGATGTGTTGAAATTGCGAAAAATATACGTGACCGTAAAGAGCAAGCATAATGCAAACAGTTCGAAATCCATCCAAAAATGTAAACTCTTTGGTACTGTCACTAAAGTACGGCTGGGTAACACGATAGTAGTTACGACATATTGAAAATGATGTCAATAATCTGCAAACTTTTAAAATATAATTTTTTTTTATTAAAATTTCGATGCTGCTAATGGTTACACTGTGGGAGGAAATAAAGCTGAGAGGTTTCGCTTTAATTAAAATTCATAGAGTAAAATACTCGTATATGACTGAACAACGTGTTTCCTTTATTGAATGAACTAGACTTGTATGTTTCATTTCATTTTTGGTGACCTGTTTCGTTTTGTTCGTTCAATAGCCCAGTAGTACCAGTTGACTTCTGTAGCTCAACTAATTTTGTAGGTCAGTTCATTTTGTGGCTCAATTGAATTGAATTTGTTGCTCAGTTGAGTCAATCAAAGAAAAAATCAAATTAGCAACTGTGACAAATGGATACCATAATCATTAAAAATATAAACAAAGTAAAAACATAAAGTTTATGTTTTGAAATTATTTAAATAAACAGAAATTTATTTAAGAAAACAATATAATATCATTTTTTTTTTGGTTCCGGTAGCACTGAGGAACCCATAAATTGAAACGTAAATAATTAAAAGCGTTCTTTATTGAGCTAAAATCAGCAAAAGAGAGAGCGCTCACTTTGCTCAGTTTACTGATTCGTTCAAATGAGCAAGCTCAGAGCTGAGCGGCACAACTCTAGAATGAACGACATTTCAAAAATAATGGCAGCTACAATTAGAAAATTATAAATCTACGTTAATTTTGGCACACTGTATTATTTTTGCAACTTAATCTCCAAATGTCGATACAATAATTTAATTAATGATTTGATTGCTAAGTATTTGTCAGATCTTTGTTTTGCAAATTAAGGCTTTAATGCTCTAGTCGACTGCTATAAACGAGTGATTTGTATTAATCTATTATTACTAAGATGCGCTTAGAAACGTCAGATTCATTAGTATTATTATTTATTTCTATATCCCACAGTGTGACGGTACTTTTTTTTAAATTTTTTTACAAAATTATTACCTGTTCCTTGTGGATTAATTTTATAAAAATCATTGCTTTGACTTTCTTCCGGTTGTTGTAGTTTTAAACAATAATCGTACAGAGTTGATAAAATATTCAAAATTGCTATGACACCAATGATTTTGTATAATAAATTTTCCCAAGCATCTGAAAAATGAAAAACAAAAATAAATGTGAGACAATTTCGGTGACAGTGTTAATAATTTGTTACCCTTATTGGCTTCTTCAGTAAGCCCTTTAGGGCCCTCACAGTATTCTATGAAAGTTCTCAAATTTAAATCATATTTTTGCCGAAATTCATTACTTATGCAATTATGTATTAAATTGTGATATTTTCTGCGAAACTCTTCATCCAAAGGCCTTTTATGAACTTTCGTAAAATAATCGGTGACCTGAAAATGATTTTTCATTTTATTTAATTTCTTTTTGCTAAAAAAAAAAAAATCATGAACACATTTTATGAAATTTACCTCATTTTTTAATATATCGTCGTCCGTTATTAAGCCTCTATTGATGCTATTTTCACATCTTTTTATACAAACGCCAAAAAATATATGATCATGTCTATAGCGAAATGGAAATTCCTCATAGTGTTGCATCATGCGGTGCCACAGCTGAGATGAATTGTTTCCTTTGATTTCTGCATAAACCATACAAAAAGTTGATGGCAAATTGTCGTGCTTTTGTTCCAAACAAGTATCGTAGTCATCAAATTTATATAAAGGCGGAAAATCATTGTGGGAATATGCTATTAAACGAAAAAGGAAATAAATATAATCGAATTTAATAGTTGTCGGAATTGGATTTGCAACCGAATAATATATAATATATATTATCGGTTTTATGTTCAAAGTAGAATTCATGTAGATTTTAGCTGTCACAGAAACCAATGTTATCGGTTTTAGAAAACAAACCAACCAGCTGATAGTTGTTTGTTTACGTTTTGCGCGCTTTTGTGTTTATTTTTTGCAGTCGGATATTTTTTACGGTTTTAACGGTTATAACTGGGGCGAACAGTTGTTAGCACGAAAAATTCTGTACTAAGGACTTAAATAAGCATGAAACCCCCTTTAAAATAAGAAGACAGAAATCACAGAATGTCTTAGACATCAGTACAGTCTACTCTTGATAATTTGAAACTCTTGAATTTGAATCTCGCGATAATTTGAATTGTTTTCAATGTCCCTTGAAAAACATTTAATTAATTGAAAAGAAGCCCTGTCCCCTCTCTATTTTTTTTTTTATTTCACCTTGATGGCTGACGTGTTACAATTTGAATTTTTCTGGCTATACGCTATATAATTTGAATTTTTTTTTATTATCGTGGACCAGCACTCAGGAGATGATCCCTACACAAGCGGTGCATTGTGCTGGAACTAGAGGAAAGGGATAGTAGGAGAAATGATAGGAGAGGAAGCTTCAATATCTACAATACTGCTTTTTGCACGTTATTTGTTTTTTACAGCAGTGTTGTAGCGTCTCTGATGTCAATGAAACACAATACCGACGAAGGAGGGTGTTCTGTAGTGCCTGTGGATTGAATACAGTTGAAGAATTATTTTAATGTGATGTGTTTTATGTAAAATATAAAATAAGCAAAATAATCATTTATTTTATGCATTGCTCTATACCTCTTAACCTGCGGTCTTCATATGTTTTCTTAGTGGCCCTCCTCTCATAGTAATCAAACTGTGAACTACTTTCAATTTCGGACAGATCAAGAGAAATAGTGGGAACAGTTAGTTAAATACCAACATTAAAATATATTTTCTATTTCGAAAAAAGTTAAACTAAAAAAAATATTTGTTTTAGCGATTTTGACATTGAGTTTGACGATGTCTAAGTTTAAGTTTTGCGGATAATTTAACATAAAAATGTTTTAAATATATCGCACCCTAAATACAAAAGCGGCACAACTCAAAATTCTCAAATTTTCAGGAGAGGCAAAAAACTGTTTATGCAAAAATGATTGTAATATTTAAAATAAAATTGGTTCCATTATGAAAGAAGTCTATTTCGAAGAAGGTTTTGCTAAAATTTTTTTAATTTTATATTATAATATAATATTATGTGTAACAAAAGTAATCAGCACTTCTTGAGAACATTGACGCAACTAAAAATAGGTCTTTTTAGTCGATCGTGCGTAAGCAATGCAATTAACATAAAAACAGACATAACGGTATTTTTCCAGTTAAAGAAAACATTGATGAGAAAGAAATTTTTGAAGTAGTTAGAGATATGTACTGTGAATTATTTTACGGAAAAAAGTACATTTTGGAAAATTTTGAGTTGTGTCACTTTTGTATTTAGGGTGCGATATGTGTTCATTTGACATTTAATAAAATTCGACGCTAAATTTCACTATAAAACGCAAATTCTACTAAAATTTTTCCTACTCAATCATCCTTAAGAAGTGAGAAATTTACTTCTTTAAAATTATCATTGCGACAACAACAAATTGTTACGTCCGTAGCCCTTTCACAAGACTCCACTGTAATTAAAGCATCTTATGAAATTTGTTACATTCTTTGTAAGCACATGAAACCGTGCGGCCCATAGCACCATAATAAAAAAAAATTTGTGACCCATATAAAGAAAAGGTTGAGTACGACTACTCTCTACAATATAGAAATGTAATTTTGGTCCCCGACATTCTATAATTTGAAGTTGGGCTTTTTTGCGGTCTATACCCGTTTGACCAGAGATTCGCTTTTAAACGAATGTTCTATATAAAAAATATTCTGTAAATTGTAGGAATTTTTTAGAAATATTAACTATTAGCGATGATTTTTCGGGAATAAACATTCCTTAAATTGTTGAGTAGTTTTAAAATGCGACGGGTACATAAAGAACAAATAAATATTAACGTATTTTTACTTCTATGAAAGTACCTCCGTGGTATAGTGCGTGCGCATTGCATTATCGATTTGTAGATTGCGTGTTCGATGCCCATCTGAGACCGTAGGTGTTTCAAAAAAAAAAAAAAAAACAAAATCAAAATGATATGAACAAAGAAGAAAACAAAAAATGAGTCTCCTTTTAACACTGTTCGTTTTCGATTTTGCTTAAGTTTAGTTATTTTTTTTTTTATCTAGGACCAGCACTCAGGAGATGACTCCTACACATGCCAAGCATTGTGCTGGGAACTATAGGAAAGGGATAGTAAGAGAAACGACAGGAGGTGAAGCTTAATTAATTATTTTGCAGCTCTCCTTTCGCACATTCTTTTGTTTGTTTTTATACTCGTAGCAGTGCTGAAGCTTCGGTTTAGTAGCCATTTTTATTATTATTTTACTTCGCCGGTGCTACACAATACCGACGAAGGAGAGCGTTCTGATGTGATTGTGGATTGCTCTCAGCTGAAGCCGGTATAACATATATAATATAACACAGCGATGAGGGTGAACTTTATGAGTTCTCTTTCGTTTCACTAGCAATAGTAGTTCTCCGAGAAACGTTTGCTAATTGTTTGATGGCGATATTACTTCGTCTACTGTGGTAATTTAAACTCTCAAACTGAAATTGTGTTTAATCTTTTTGAAGCAAAACAAAAAATTAAATCGGCAAAAAAACTCTTGTTAATTTGAAATCTCGATTAATTGAAATTTTTCTTTGGTCCCGTGAATTTAAAATTATCGAGAGTTGACTGTATTTACTTCATGTGACGCAGCTTCACACTTTTTTTTATAAAAGTGAAGTTACAAGATTTTTGCACTGCATTTTCAGTTCGGGAAGGCAAGTAATTTCTTAAAAATTATTGCAACTACTTAATTTTTACACTACTATTTCTATTACACTATGTTGCTGATACAATACCGGTATTTCGCATGAATAAAATAGAAAACTCTGTACAAATTTTCATTCATCCGGAAGTAAAATTCTTCTTAATTTTAATACCATATTCATAAATATTTTGTGTGACTTCACTGCACTTTTAATTAAATATAAACATTTATACGTACATAAGCGTACGTACGTACATATTTAATTGCCAAATACACTCAAGATATTCTTTGTGTAAAATTAACTTCAATTGCAATTCAAAATAAATGAGACTTTACTTTTTTCATTTCAATTTAACATTTAATTTTTAATGTTACAAAATCAACTGATTTCAATCAACCCTTTACTTTTACTTTTTCTTCTTTCATTTTATTTTTTATTTTTCCGTTAAAATAAAATCAACTCAAAAGGAATAAATAATAAACTCTATGTTATAGCAGAAACAATGGACAAATGCAACCGAAAATCCGTTTTAAAGATTACTTCGTTTTCTAAATGAATGTTAGAATCAGCTAGAAATAAAAGTACTTGAATGATCAGTGTAAAAAACTACAGTTCGTTAATGTAAAATTATTGTGAGTGTACTAACAATTCCGTTCGCTATTAACAAATCCTTGCAACGTAATCAATATCAGCACTACGCACAATTTTATAAAAGTAACATTAACCGGACATTTCATTTCGAGCGATACAATTCTACCGTGGAAACTTTTGCATGCGAGTTTAAAATCTTCACTAAATGTAAAATTTTAAATATATTTCGTTTCTTCTAAAATTAGTATTTTAAAACACAAAACAACATGTAAATTATGTAAATTTTAAGCTAGTAAAAAATTTCCAAGAACAGCGTCTTTCGTTCTTAAAGATAAAATTTACTGTGCATTAATTATTTGTGTATTTGTTTTGATTGACTATTTATTTGCCGATGGAATTCATTAATTAATGACATTTTATTAACAATTTATGACTGTAGGTATGCTAGAGTTTGCGTGTCGTGTGTTACACGATATTTTGTTGTGTTTTATATTTTGATTTCGAATTACGTATTTATTAAATATATTCTTCTCTATGTAACAGTGGCAATATGCATGAATAACTTAAGTCGATTTACGTTGGGAGATTATGTTAATATTAATGACGTACATATGTCTTTAATTTTCTAATAAATTATTAACGTATGTATTAAGCATTTTTTTTTTTTTTTGGCGTGTGAGGTAGGGTTGAAAATGCCTTCGCACTTACAGAGACCGTCGTCTTCTGCGTCGAGTGTTGCCACTAAAAAATTCCCTCCTCCTCCTCTGGGTAGATTCCTCCCCGGGACCGCTTTCCGCATTACTTCGGGAAGGCCCAGAGCCACGTCCCAATCAGGACCACTCTCACTCACCCACGTCTGGGTCCGCCAAGTGTATTAAGCATTAGACTAATATATTTCACTATTAACACGGACTCAATGGACAATGAGAGACTTCAGAATAACACAAATGTATAAAAAACGATAATTTTTTTAAGTTTAAAAGCGGACATCTCACAATCGATCAAATTGCCTTGTAAGACCAATTTTGGAATACGGCTCAATAATTTGGGACCCATCATACAATGTTCATTCAATACAGTTGAATCTGTACCGAAACAGTTCTTGTTGTTTTGTCTTCGTGGCTTGGATTGGAATATGTTAAAGCTGCCGTCTTATACTAGTCGGTCGACTGGCACTAATAAAGTACCAACAATTAAGAGTCTTAGAAAAATGTTGAATGTTACGTTTGTGCTTAATTTAATTAAAGGAAATGTATGTTCTGAATTTTTGATAAGTAACATATCTTTTAATGTTCCATCACTCCCTACACGTAATTTTTATACATTAGATTATTTAGAACTAACTACAGTCGAACTTCTCCTTAGCGAACTTCTCTATAACGAAATCTTCTCTATAACAAATAAAATTCGTGAACACAACATTTTTGTGAGTATTTTCATACATTTTGATCTCTCTATAACGAACTTCCCTATAGCGAAGTTCTCTGTGTAACGTAGAATTTTTTAAGACCTAAATAGAATTTTTCACATTAAATAATCTCTCTATTGCGAAGTTTTTAGCAATCGATTTTTTGCATCATTTTAGGCACATATGTATGTATTAATAAAAAAAAAATTAATGTGTTCATGTAAAAACAATGTTTTTTGTTTTAATAAATATATTTTCTACATAAAAAAATTTAGTCAAAATTTTCTGCAGTTTCTCTATAACGAATTTTCTCTATAACGTAGAAATTTGACGGTCCCCAACTGCTATGTTATAAACATACATAAACATACAATTCAATTGTATTTTAATCACATTATCACGAGAAGCAACTTTTCATTCAATCGTAGGAGTAATAAAAAATTAGTTCCATTGTACTGATTAAAATAATAGATTCACTTAGCATCACGAGCATTAATTACTTCGGATTCAGCATTACTTCCGATTCAATGAATCGGCATCAAAAACGAGAACTTTCTGTAAAAAGAAGTAGAACTAATTCGATTTTGCACTACTTCCGGATTACAAGTTCAGTATGTTATAGATTTTTTTGGAAGCAATTTTTTCACTGGGTTATTGACAGCACATGAAGCTGAGTACTCGTTTTTTTCCCCTCGTCTTTTATAAACGTAACACGAACTGTACACTTGAAAAACTTTGGTAAGCGAATTTAGAATATTTTTTTTTTTATTAGTATCACTTCTATTTTTATTTGACCTTTATTAAAATTTTTTAATTAAATTTATTTTTGAGCGATGGTCTTTTTTATGAAAAGTTTTTTAATTATTATTTATTTCTCAATACTTCGCTACCATTATTATTTAATAATTATTTCCTGACGATGCTACCTATTTGGTAGCGAAATATTGAGAAATAAATAATAATTAAAAAACTTTTCATAAAAAGTCCATCGCTCAAAAATAAATATAATTAAAATATTTTTTTTTTTTTTAAATTTAATTTTTTCATATACAACTATATATATATATACATATATACATATAATATATCCTTGTTTTTATTAATTATTAATCCTTTCATAAACATAAAAGTTTACAGTTGGACATTTTAGATGAAATACACACATAACCATGCACTTGTTATATACAAACTTTTCTGTTGTCCATTAACAGCCGCCGATAATGTCATTAATAACATTACGCACAACTTTATAAAAGCAACACTGAGCACAGTATTCATTTTGAACATTAAATACATGACGAATTTTTTAATGTAGATCCTTAAAAGTCTTCCGTTGAATAGTTGGCGCACGAGTTTTAAATCGTTACTGAATTCTATGCAAAGATTTTACCTATATTTAACTAAAGTTAACAATTACATTTTTGTTTGTGCTGTAAATTAAAGAAGAATACGAAGCAATACGATAATCGCACTTATAGATTTAATTGTTTTAAAGAAAATTAAAAGCATTATGTTTGATTACAGTTAAATATTCTATAATATTTTGAGATTAATATTGAAACATATCGAGCCTTTGGTGCAATGCCGCAATTTTTTGAGCTGGGTATGCAGAAATGATCTTTGGGGAAAGAGTATGGTTCTATCTCTAACTGTTCAGATTCTACAGCTACAAATGTCTTTATTGCCTCCAGCTATTTCCAACAATATTTATTTGCAATAATGAAATATTTCCTTTATGACTAGAAATTTACAAACCGAAAACATTACAAAACATGCCTCTTTATTTCAATACTTGTAAAAAAAAGTAACTTTAGTAAACGAAAATACTATCAAAAAGATAGCTGAAAACTTCAAATGCGGTTTTTTCAGTTCACGATTTTTTGAATTACGACGGTATTGCACCAAAGGCTCGATATGTACATATACTGTTTCTGTAGTATTCATAATTTTTTTTTTCCATTTCTGAACCGTTTATTAATTGAAATTTGTATTGAAATTATGCCGGTAAGAGGCACGGCCATAAAAAATTAAACTGGAATATTTATTCATATGATATTATGGACACACATTGATATATCACATGCGGATAGAAAACATGGTACAATTGTACAGGGTGGCGCAGAATGAGCTATATGGTTTAAATTGTTTATAACTTTTTTATTTATGCGATTATTATAATTTTTGTTTTTTTTAAATACAGTATATTATTGGAGAATTTTTTGCCATTAGCTTTGAAAAATAATATCCTGTAAGTGATGTCATTTTCTGCTTCGCACATCCCCAAGTATTCTTCACAAAATGCTGAAAAAACAAAGAAAAAATAATAATTAAAAAAGTTATATAGAATTCAAACCATATAGCTCATTCTGCGCCACCCTGTACTTTTGTTGGTATATTTTCAACCTTGTTGGTACTGTGGTACTACCGCGACTTACTTGGTACGGTTTGTACTTATTATGGCGAAATACTTCATTTTACTTGCATAATAATTTCACCATTCAAATAAAAATGATTGGATTGGATTAAATTGTTTTGAAATATTGCTCCGGTAGTCTAGTGATTAGTACGCTAGATTATCAGTTTAAGGGTTCTAGGTTCGATTCCTAGCATAGACTTTAGTCTATTTCACTACAACTCGTGAAAGTTTTTTCACAACCGATATCAGAATGTAACCATAATAAATATGACTCAAATGGGCATGGACGTTTACCTTAACATTCAGCAACCAGCTGAACTAAGCTGAAGTAAGGAACTGAAGGCGTATGTGTTACCATTTCGCGAAAAGTAAATGACAAACAAAATGTGAGACAAACAAAGGGATTATTAAAGCCAACAAAAAAATAAATAAATAAATAAATAACAGAAAAATTATTATCAAAAACATTTTATAAATAAAATTTATTAAATAACTGATCTCTATTATTGACATGTCTGTTGTTAATAAATATATATTTTAAAATAGTACCGTCATGGATTAAAAAGTAAATTTTGATTTTAAAGTTGGTACAAAAGCATTAGATCCATTTTCCATCCCTGATATCACATCGCAATAAAAGGTGAGCGCTACCACACCTAAACAATTAATTAAATTATTATTAAATTATTGTGTGAGGGCTTGAACTTCTAAATGATCATGAGTCGAACAAGTAAAAAATTCAATTTAATATTTTATTTAACTAAAAATTAACTGCAAAACGATCCTCTGACCTCGCATTGATTGCAAAAATAAAATGTAACATGTATGCAAAAGGAAATGACAAATTCTTTGCTCACACCAGAACGTTTAGTCTACTCCATAACGTCAACTGTTTTAACTGTAAAAAACCGATTAATAAAACCTTTATAAATTTTGAAAAGAGTATAAAATTTAATAATAAAAACGGCAAACCTGTTTTAAAAAAAAATATTTTCCATTAAAATCAGTTACAATTACACGCACGCTGTAACAATACGTTAAATGGATTTCATGATATTTAACTTTATAACAAATTGCATATTATATATTCACCGTTATCATGAATAATATTTCCCTCGTAATTATTTCCCTTTTCACGTATCCCCCTATCGTGAACGATTTTTCTCACGCGAGTTTTTTTAGTTTTCACTTTAATTTATTCACTTGATTTTTCTGGGGAATTATATGCAAAATGTAAGTAAATTCTTCTTTCATTTATATATTTTGATAAATATTTTTTTCTTATATCAATGTCAGCTATTATAGTAGAAACATACATAAGAAAACAAATAAAATGCAAACCAACAGACCAATTGAGTGTGTTTTGTTAAGAGTATACAAAGATATTGCGTTCCAATTTTGGAGTTCTTTTACGGATTAACGTAAACTGCATTATAGTTCCAAGCCTAAACATTTTATTTAATTTGTTGGAGTACGCTATTTGTATTTATTTTAATTTTAAACTCCATAATTTTCACGCTTTCGTTTAATTCTTGAATTCAGTTACTTTTATTTTTCAAACGCAATACCAATAATGCGGGTGACTGTTTAACTTAAAAACACAACTTAAGACTTAAACGCACGAATTTTTATTTCCGCATTAAATTTAAATAGGTTGTCTTTTTAATTAATTTGTATGTTTTTGAAATCTTCTTCACTTTTCTGCATTCACAGAGAATGAGAACGTGGAAAAAATTCCACCTGAATTTCATGATACCAATTTTCACCTCGAGGGGAATGAAAATTTTACGTGAATAAAAATTTCACATTTATTCGTGATAGGGGTGATTATTTTTTTTTATTAGATATTATAAAAATATTTACACAAATTTAATTTAGAAATAAATATTATCTAAAAATGGCTGAACTCAATAGTAGTAGCCAGAATGGCAAAATAAGAATAAATTCAGTTATGTATGTATATAAGATAATAAGGGTCCTCTTGAAAAAGTGTAAAAGTCTCGTAAACTGCGCAAAGTGTGCAAGTTTACGCTCTCGTAAATGAACTGTCAAAATTTGTTTGAAAATTCATTTACACAAACCTCGTAAATTTGCCCAACAATTTATTCTCGTAAACTTGCACAGCTTAATTGTGCATTTAATAAGTCAGCTGCTTTTGTTTACTTTGAGATTAATGGTGATTTCCTTTCTGAACAAAAATGTTGCCCTTTCGAAGGATAACATTTTCTACAGTTTGCCCATACCTTTAACAAGTGATACATTTTTTACTGCCACAATGGTACAAAATATTTGAGATTTAACATTAATGTATACTTAGCGTTTCACTGTTTCTACGGTTTTTAGCACCATTTTTTCAATAAAAATCGTCAGCAACATTGTTTTCTAATCACCTGCTATTACTTGGAACAAACTGTAAAAACTTTAAACCAAAAGTTTATCAGAAAAGTTAACATTAAAATAAATAATAAATTAAACAGAATCTACCTCTAACAAAAGTCTGATGGACTCTAGTCAAAGTGAAGGGTATATTGATTTTTATAATTCTTATTTGTATAAAAAAGTACTTAACAAAGATGTAAAAAAGGTTAGTATGTCACCCCCACTTGATAGTAGAGGGTCAAATATGTTGCATATTTTGCCAGTTATTTGTGCAACATATTTCGAAAGGAACGAAGTAGCTTTTTTTAATGTTACATATTTTTTAGAATGGAACATAAATAGTAACGAAATGTAGCATATATGTAACATTTTTGTCAGAAAAGAAAACATCATTACTGTTTAAAATTGCACAACAATTGAAAAAGGGGCTTCATGAAATAGGTCTCGCAAACTTGCCCAATTGCACAAATGGCAATTTTAAGCGTTTTCATGAGTCCCCTAATGTTTTACATAGAACCCTTGACAACATATAAATCTTACTAAAATTCATTTATTAACAGTATTCTGTATCTTCAACACGACTCTAAATAGTTAACAAGTGTGTCATAAGCGAATGATACACCGTTGAGAATATTCAACATCTCAACCAGATCCAGTTGGCATAGCTATTAAAAATAGCAGGACAAACAATATAATGTACAGCGTTCTCCGTTGCATTAAGATTGCAAATAGTGCAAAGATCTAACGATTTATTTCTGAACTGTCTCGAATTAATGTCTAAAAGGCATCCTCTAGCTCTTAGAAGTAGATTTGTAGCACCAGAAGATAGGTTTGCAGAAGTATATATACATATATTTATGTAAATGCCTACTAATTTGTATTTAAAGCAAAATTTTAAAAACATTAAATGCTAATAAAATGAGTCAGTGTGGCTTATACAATATTCAAAAAATATAAACTTATTAGAAAATCAATTGATCGTAACTAATAGATCAGAGTACTAACAAAAAGACACCATACAATTTCAACGATAAATGCCTCTTAAATGACGAGTTTAGTGGGTGTCTTATTAAAAGAATTGCCAGATCTTAGTCAAAACATAACCGCAAATAAGCATTTTAGAAATTGGAATGCCTTTAAAAAATGTATGTCTATAGAGAAATTAATTGTAGTGAACGCTGAAGATCATTCCACCAGGAGGGATGGAATGAAAATTATGTATATTTTTGCCAAAAACAATCTTCCATTTTCTGTCGCCGATTCTATTACAGCATGTTCAGCAAATATCTATGTACATTTCCGGACTTAAAGGTCGCAGAAAAAATAACTCTATTTCGCTCAAAGACAACAAATAAATGAAATAAATGAATTAATTAATTCCCCTGAAATATGGAAGAAAGATATTTATTTTATATAAATTAACTATTTCTTCAAGGAATATTTCAAAATGTAACTTCTAAAGAGAAACGAAACTTTTTGCAAAGAATACGTTAACTTTTTTCAGTCCTTCCCTGGCAACACTGTTTTCGATGCCAAATACTTCCGTTTTGTTGTTCTCTTAACTTCTGTAATAACTTTGCCTTTGATCACAAATTCTACTTAAACTATCCTAAAAAAAATACAAAGAAACAGGAATACTATTTTTTCGTTCTGTATGTAGCATGTGTAAGGCTCGCAGTATTATACTGTTTTTCGACATCAAAAACTGCGTACTGCTTTCCTCCCTCAAAATACTGTTTTTCGGCAATGTTTCGATTGTGGATCTGTGGGTGGAGATATTTATTCATCTCAATAACGCCGATTGCGAATTCAAAGAAATGGCCACGATCGTTGAATATATTTTATGTTTGCCAGGAACTTCAGCATCAGTGGAACGAATCTTCTCTGCAGTGAACAAAACTTGGACCAAACCCGATTAGATGTGCAAACATTGAAGGCGATTCTGACCGTCAAATGTAATTTGAAGTACAAATGCGTTGATTTCTACAATTACCTCAAAACGAAGCCGGCATTGCTTATTCAAATTGCTTCAAACGACAAATACAAAACAACCACAAAAGCTGATTTTGATGGAAATGATTCAGATGATGGAAATGATTGTTCATTTTTTTTTATATATTGAATAAAATATATACTGCGAAAAGTACTGTTTTTCCAAATCGATTTACTGCATTTTTTTTTTTTTTTTTTTTTTTTTTTTTTTATCTAGGACCAGCACTCAGGAGATGACTCCTACACATGCGAAGCATTGTGCTGGGAACTATAGGAAAGGGATAGTAGGAGAAACGACAGGAGGTGAAGCTTAATTAATTATTTTACAGCTCTGCTTTCGCACATTCTTTGTTTATACTCGTAGCAGTGCTGAAGCTTCGGTTTAGTAGCCACTTTTTATTATTAATTTACTTCGCCGGTGCTACACAATACCGACGAAGGAGGGCGTTCTGATGTGCTTGTGGATTGGATACAGCTGAAGCCGTTGCTATTCAGTGACCGGTGACTATGCCTTCGCCACTGAAACTTTCCGATAACAACCGACACAATGTCACACAAATGCACATCAGAAAACATGCGAGATGTTTTTATGAGTCCGAAACTGGGGTTGAAGCCAGGAAAGTTTTTCGTTTTGTACTCAACATGCAGACTGCTTCGACCATCTAATTCTTTTTTTATGTTGCTAAATATACCATTTAAAGAAAATTTTATTGGAAACTTCACACACAACAACTTTTTGAAAGATTTGTTTTTGCAAAATTAATATTTATCAAATTATGATGTATCAGATTTAGAAAGAAACTATTTTCTCGAACTTTGATGAGAAACGCTGATTGAGCAGACATTTTTTTGGGCTCATTTCTTACCCCCCCCCTTGTTATCCAACTTCTAATTTTAATAAACACCCTAATGTGCATATAACAATTCAAATATGCTGGTTATACTTATTTGTATGTGTTCCACAAATATGCAATCCATGTATTTGTGTACAAATATCGTTATAATATACAGGGTTATATATTTAGTGGCTTCAAAACAGTCAGTCTTACTATACAAATGTGGTGGTTAAAACGTGGCCACTTTTCGAACATTACGGTGTGATTATGGTCATCATAATCAACCTGCAGGGAATTGGCAGGATTATATAGCAATTTGAAGAAAGTGAAGCGTTACAGATGTGGTCAGGCCTGTGCAACTTCTCCACGTGCGCACTGTCCAAAATATCGCTTCTGTTAGCGAAAGTGTGGCGAATAATTTTAACTTGTGTATCCCATCAATTGAGAGTGCTTGGCCTGCAAGTGAAGATTATGAATTGGACGATATGTGGTTTTAACAAGACGGTATCACGATCGATGTTGGCATTATTGCATTAGATGTTTCCAGAACGCGTAATTTCACGCCGTCACTGTGCTACCAAAATCATGCAATTTGACGCCGTTGGACTTTTTTGTGGGGCTACGTCAAAGACCGTATCTACGTGCATAATACCTTATGTTGGAGCAATTGAAAACCAACTTTCGTCAAGTTAGTGCCGGGATAACGTCCGAAATGTACGAAAAATTGCTCGAAAACACCTCAAAAAGATAAAGGTGGTCATTTCAATGACATTGTATTTCGCACATAATGTCAACGTCCAAGCATTATCTAATATATAAAAATAATGTTTGTTTGTTCGCATTTTATGCGCGGCCAAACCGCTTACCCGATAACGATGAAATTTGCTGCACATGTTCTGTGAAACGCCAGGAAGATTATTAAAGGGTATGACTTTTTTAATACAAAGACCATGAGTGCAAAATATATATAAAATATATGCCTATCTGAAAGTATCTAACTGATGGAGTTAACAAGGTGAGCTAGGGCGCGGGTAAAACCTGGTAAAGCTTAAAAATTTCTTCGAAACTTATAAGCTTTATAAGTGTTTTATTTAATATTACTTTTGAAACCCTGTATGTATGTAAGTATGTATATTTGCATAGTTTTTTAATTGCTGTAACTCAATTTTTATCGTAATGGAAAAATGCAACGTAACAATAATCTATGAAAATATAAGTATGTATGCATGTTGAATCATTTTCTGTAAATCATTCAAGTATTTGTAAATAAAACAACAGTTAGTTTCCACAGTTCTACTTACACCGATCTCAAATGTTCGGTGTACTTCCCGCTATTGATTGCTTGCTTACAGATCTTTAACACACCTTTGTTGTTTTTGTCAATTTTAATGATTTCATTATGAATGCACTTGTGGTTAAGGAAGTGTCAACCTGTGGTAGTTTTTATTTGCTGTGCTGCTGTCAATACCGGCTCAGTAAAGGTCATGGAATAATTTTATAATTTTTTTAAACGAAACCACATTTATTTATTATTTTCGAAAACAAGTCTACTTTTTGGTGTTTTTCCGTTTGCTTTTGCTCTCTCATATTTAATACTTTATTTTTAAGAAGACTAGATATACAAGTTAATTTTTTGTTTTTCAAAATACTATTTGTAACATGAAACTCTTTTTGTTTGGCACTTTTTGTTATGTGTAATAAATCAAGTGGAGTACTGAAAACTTCACCAGAAATTTCATATTTTGTCATTCGTTTTGGATACGTTGTTTTCTGCAGTAAATGTCTAAATGTCTAAATCTATTCTTATTAATCAATTCATTTATTGCCGTTGCAGATTTCGTTTCTGTTATTATTATTTATTTATTAGCATTTTATTTTACTATATAACATTTTAAAATATAAAGCTACGTTTATGCATTAAAAACTTAATAATAAAGTTCAACTATGAGCGGACTCCAAATTAAATTTTTTAGTTGTATTCTTTGGCATTGGCGCGAGGTTTATATATTTTAGAATTTTCCCTAGAACTTTCTAATAACAGCAGTGAACATAACGAGTTCTGAATGAAATATGTGCAATATATTAAATACAGTATAAAGTGGGTAATTTAAATACAGTAGAATCTCGAAAAAGTGAAGTAGTTTGTTTTTGTGGCTGCTTAACTTTTTCGCTTTATAAACTTTTCGGTGATGTGAAAAATGCAGGAAAAACACATTGTATATATATTTTTATTTGTGATGATCCATATCCGTCTGTCCGTCTGTCTATTGAAATCAACTTTCCATCGCACCAAATTCGTTTTGGTGTCAAGCGGTCAGTAGTAGACCCGAATCAGTTGCTATATAAATTCAGACGAATCATTTCAATAGTTTAGTATTTTCTAAATAAGGACAACTAATTTGATCTTAAAAACGTGTCCGTAGAAGCTGATTTAAAAAATGGTTTGAAATACGGTCGCTTAAACGGCTGAACCCATTTCTTAATTAACTCAAGTTTTAATTAGCTTAACTTTTCAGTATTCATAATTTTTTCGCGTCTTAACTTTTCGAGCTTCTAATGTGCTACTTCTGACTATTCGGATTGCTGGTGCAGCTAGCTGATATCGCGTGTAGTATAGAAAATTTCAGTGGCTTCATGGTAGGGATAGGTTGGCTGTAGAACAGGCGATATTGTCTGAAGGCGGGATCTGGCTTCCTCTTCATATTGTTCTTCCCTACTCTATTCTATTCTTTCTCATAACTTTTCTTTCTTCTTTCCTTGAGGGGATTCGCAATGCTCTCTATGGGTTTTCGAGTAGATGCCATCTTTCTAACCTAATGTTTCGGATAGTTTTGAAGTTTTATACCTCTATTCTGTACTCTAATATTATAAAGAGGTATAGTTGCGAATAGAGGTATTTTCTGAAAGCATCCATCCAAATTTTAAAATTGAAATTTGTTTGTTTGACATGGTGGACACATAAATAGATTCTTTGCCAAAACGAGGATTAATGGGGTAGTTGGGAGCGCTTTCTGCCTTGCAAAGTTTTTTCAACTGATATTTTCCTTGTAGCAATGCTCAGGGGAGAAAAGTGACAGAACTTAATTCTGTACAACTTTTTAGGTGCGTGTTTTTTTTGAAGAGTACAGTTGCTGCGTCTCTGGTGTTATGTTGACGGATTAATTTCTATACTAACGGAGATACATTTTAGTTATTATTTTACTTGACCAAATTTTCATTGCTCAAATACCGATGAGAAAGGGCGCTGTTAGTAAAGACACAATAGAACAATTTTTGGTCTGACCAGGTCTTGAACCGAGGATCTTCTGGTAGCAAAGTCAACGCGCTAACTACTCAGCACACATATCTTCTACATTGATGAAATTAAATAATATATAAAAACTAACGTTTACCCGCTACTTCGCTCACGCTCAATTCTCAACTTTCCTACTCTCAAAATATTTCATTATCGAGGAAAAATTATGGAAATCGATCCAGCAGTTCTGCCGTCATGCGCTTAGCAACGAACATCATTAAAGTTTCAATTATATACTCGTAGATAGTTGTATAGTTTCGGTGAGTAATATATTTCCCCCGAAGTCTTCTTCTGGTCCTATATTTTTATGTATTTCCTAAGAAACATTGAGCTTTCGCAAACTGAAGCCGCTTTTGCAAAAGTTAGTGCTTGCCTGGAAGCAATATTGTAAGGGAGTTATCAAAATCGAATTACTGGCATTTACGCTTTTATAATACTTATTTTTGTTCGCGATGAGCAGCTTAGAAGCATTACTTTATGTATTCAACAGACAAAGCATAAGAATGCAAGAATCCATGCTATAAACAGGATATTCACTTACTTTAGTGCAGTTTTGCTTATTTATATTTGCGATCATCATTAAGAGCGCATCCATTTGTGATCAATTTGGCGGCGACTCGCACTACGCATTACAGGGAGAACTCATTTCTCACCCGAACATCGCGTATGTGGAACAATTTCCCTGCCGAGGCCTTTCCTGTCACTTTTGACATGGGAAAATTCAAATCAAATGTCCATAGACATTACTCCCTCTATCCTCCTTCCCAGAACCTAATTTCCTAGTTTCAGCATCAGGGTCATCCCCTGAGTGACAAGAGTGTACAAGAAAAAAAAATGTAATGTAATACTTTCGGCAGTTTTAGTGCTTTTAAATTTCGATTCGTCTTTACTGGTTTACTGCAGTACACCGTTTCGAAAAGTATTAATATCATTAATGAGAATTTGCATTTTCAGTAACATTATCGGATGCCTTATTAAAATAGTTTATGATTAAATTGAATACTTCGATTATAATTAATCAAAATTTTTACATAAAACAGGAAAAGTTAAATTATAAAGCTATAAAGAATTAACATTTTCATTAACATTACCTTATTTATACCTTATTAAGCGATAATTGCTTTAGAATATTTTAATTCTTACTAAATATAATACAAAATATTTTTAAATTTCAATACAGTTTTCGACTACTTTTCACAAGCTTCTCATGGTCCGGAATTTATAAAAGAAAACTGTTCGGGGCAAAAAAAAAATGAAGGAAATTTATTTTTACTATAAAAAAGTGTTCGATTTACTATCTCAAAATATAAAGTTATCAGATTTCACAACAAGCTAATAAGGACCATATATTTGGACCTTAAGAAAATCGAAAACAAAATTTTTAACAAACGAAAAAATTTAAAAAGAGTATAAATATCGGAAAATACTATAGTGAAGTTTGAGCTAAAAATCACCAATATTTAATTATATGCTACAAGAATTTTTTTTTAAAACGAATCTGTAGCAACAGTATAAAAAATATTCTGAAAGGTAAAAATCTTCCATAAGTTATAACTTGAATAAATTGCTAATTTTGAAACAACGCCCGCAATAAGTGTGAGAGAGATATTAAAATTTTGGAATATTAATCCGCCACGGATAATTAAAAGAAACATGGTTGGAGGAAAGTTAGTGTGGATTTTCAAAATTTTTCTGATTTATTTAACCCTGTGTGAAGGTGAAATAAATAGTGAGTAGGACACATTTGAGACCACTACCAAATATAAAATAATTCTATTAATAATTTCTAATGCAACTAGTAACCGAATATAAACGCATGCCCGCCTTATACCAATTCGATAACTATGATGACTGTATAAATCGTAAGGAATTCGAAGCAGGTTACCCAGCCAAATATTGCATGGTGTTTGTGCAAATAAAACCGGATATTAAGTCTTCAGTTTGGCAACAAATAGTAACGATGAGGCCAGATAAATTTAAGTTTCGTCACGATTATATATTTCGAGGGTTATGCATGGAAAGTTGTAAAGATTTATTAAATGAGAATAAAACTGGTTTACATAATGAGTTAATAATAAATGAGGTAGGTAAATGTTTAAAGTGAGAGAAGTTTTTATTTTGGAATGTAATTTGGAATTTTCTTTTAGCAAACACAAATGTTTCAAAGATTTTACAATACGAAGTTAGACCATCTTATGCGCCACCATTATCAAAAGGAAATTCATCAATGTGTTAATCGTGAATACGAGGAAAAGTATAATTTAAGTGCAAAAACGTTTGTTAATTTTTGTATAGATCCGCAACAAAGCAGAGAAAAAGGTTAGTCTCACATATCAGAACAGATAATAAGCCGTTCAAATCCAAAGACATTCAAACAATGATATTGCGGCAACCTATCAAATATAAAAAGATAGATTTCGCTGAAATTGTATCTTGTGTTGAAAATTGTCTGCACATGATACGGTTAAAATTAAAATACGACTTAATAGTCTTTTATATATGAAGTTTATATTTTGTCTATTTATATCTTTCTGTTACAGATATATATTACAGTTTGGTTATTTTTCTCATCATCCTATTCATCCTAATTAATACATTATCCACCATTTATGATGCAAAATTGAAATCACAACAATTAAAACCAGACGATATACATAATTATTATGATGGTAGACATCGAGAAAAAGGTATTTAATAAAGACAGCTTCGTGAAGGATTATCTGTTATTCATGATCAGGCATGTTTTTGCATGCGCATGCACTGCGCTTTTTTCATTGCTCATTCTTACGTATGGAAAAAAACTAATATTATACAAAGAATTTTTTTTTTCATAAATTCTTTTTATTTTGTATTCTATCCTTACAAATTGCAGACCTATGAATGTCATCTTATTATGGTAAACATTTGCATATTGGCAATAAAAACATTTTAACACTACTTTTATTCAAATTTGAAAACATACATATGTACATATACTCGAGACATCCATTCCAGCAAAAAAAATACATCAAATGATATGCATACATACATATTTCACGCATGATAATATTAGTGATATTAGCAATCTTTATCTGGCTGGTGTTGGGTGAGTAGTTAGTGCATTGGCTCTACTTCGAAAAGATTGTGGTTTCAAGCCTTTGTTCCAGCCAAAAATCATGCTGATGTCCATTAGTTTTTATACTAATACTAGTTTTTACCCGCGGCTTCGCTCCCATTATTATCTCCATCGCTTTCGGAAAGACATATCTTACCGCTACGTCGCCCCCTGATTCTATACAAAAAATATATATGTATGTAGCACATGTGTCCTTCTAGACGCAAAACGTATGGTCCTACTTTTGTCTATGTGCTAAATTTCATTAAAATCGGTTTGAACGTTTCGGAGGGGCAGAAATTTCCGCCCTATCGCCCTCCTGGTCATATTTTGAACATTAGTAGCTATTATGCTATCCTGAGCAAAGACAAATCGACGTTCAAATCGGCCCATCCGTTCTCGAGTTATAAATGGTGTAACTAACAGGTTTGTCTTTTATATATATATATATATATATATATATATATATATATATATATATATATGTAGATATATCACAGAGTCATTCTTTATCGCTGTGTATTGGACCGTTGGCGAAGTAAAATAATAAATAAAATGGCTCTCCTTTAGCTTTAAAACGAATGTGCAAATGCTAGTTATAAGAAGCTGTAAAGAACTAAGCTCAATTCCTATAACTTCACCTCCTTTCTAAAAAGAAGCTAAGGAAGAACATCACCATTGTTAATAAACATCTTAATTGTCTGAGTGTTTAATGTCTTAGAAAAATAAAATTGTAAATATTTCACATATTTTTTTTTTTTTTTGGAATTCTACTACCCCCAGTCCACAGATATCTGACAGCGTTTTCTCTCCAACGCACCTACAAACATCTGGTTGCGCCCAATAAAGGTGACATTGGTTGTGATTTAAGCTTCTTAGATGGATTTCGTTCAATTCTCTGCCTTCTTATTGTCTACGAACATGGACATCTCTTGGGATTCTTTCATATTGAAAATACGGAACTCGTCGAATCCTGGTGGCAACAATTGGCCTCAAGATTATTGATACATGCTTTGATATGGTTGGAACTCTTTTTTGTTTTAAGTGGCCTTTTGTTGTATGTTAAATTTGAAAAATCCCAATACATAAATCCCTCATCTTCCTTTAAGGATTGTGTACATGTGTTTATCCGCTTAATATTATCACGATACTTAAGGTAAGTTTAGGTTTGAGTAATTGCTTAACTGATTTTTTTTAAAGATAATTATGTAGCAGATTTGAAAATAAGACTTTTGTTTTTAGATTTTTACCTTCCCTGGTATTTATTATAATAATTACGATTAATACGAATTGTTATCATGGAAATAATTCACTTGCCAGAAGTGTTATCGATACGAACTGCTACGATTGTCGAGAGTTTTGGTGGCAGATCATTTTCATGATAAGAAATTATTATATGGGAGATGCGGTATGTATCTGGATTCAAGGATATATTAAAAAAACCAATTAACGTTGTTGTTATTGCCGTTGTACTGCTACTTTGAGCGTGCTGTTGTCTGAAAGCAGAGGAATCGCGGTTAAAATCCTCGTCAGACCAAAAATATGTCGGATGTGTCTATGCCAACAGCGCTCTACTTAGATGGCATTTGAGCAATAATACGTCGTCAAGGTATCATAACACCTGAGACACAAGAACTCAAAAATACACAATTGCAGAGTTGTGTACGAATTAAGCTCTAGCTATTCTTCTTATCACTTCAGCTCCCGTCTCTTCAATATATTTTTTCCGCTGCATGTTATGCATACGTAGAGTGTATCTGCTGAGCACTGTTAAAAGAAAAAATTATAAAATAAATTTAAATTGATTACCAGATGACGGCATTAGGTTAAATCGGCATCAGCTCACACTTCTTCCTAAAACATTTACTGCAGTAGTCATAAGAATATTTTTGGTTCACAAAAGCTTTAAGGCACTTTGTTTTATAAAGCTTTTGTATAACATTTTTTATGAACACAGTAAGAACTTTTTATTTACATATTTATTTTACTAATATTTTACTTTTATTGTAATTTTAAGTGTTTAATGCACACGTGGTATATATCAGCAGAATTTCAACTGTACGGTTTATTTCTAATAATTTTAATTATTATGGCAAAGTAAGTTCATAACTGAAGAAAATATTCAGTAATTAAATATGACAAATATTTAATTAATATATTATAATTATTATAAATGTTGTTAAATCATGTTTCAGATATCCAAAGTCGAGAGTTGTTACATTGACAATAGTAGCAATTGTAGCAGCTATTATAAACTTTGGGGTGAACTATGTACTCAAATTGGAATCGATATCTGCGATTGTGCCAGAGTAAGTTAAGCTCAAATAGAAAAAATTAGAATGTCATTTAAAAAATCAATAACTAAACTAAGTCCCTGTCCAGATTTGCAATTATTGTTGCAGCAATTCCTGGTTTTTTTTTTGGTGAGTGTGGTAAGAAGCTGGAAGACGGGAGACGGGGTACATAGTTTCCTGTACTCAGCAATTACACAGGTCAACAAAATCAATTTTATAGTAAATTTGAATACATTTGGTACTCCGCTTCAATGCCTATAAAATAGTTTTTTTGGATTGACTCTGCTTCTCGAGATTTACCGTTATATAAAAATAAGCGGAGGTTGCAATAATTCGAGAACTAGCTCTTTCATAAAACTAAGAAAAACAAGAAAAGATCTAGAGTAAAATAACCTTTAAATTAAACGTTATTATACATTTTTTGCAAATCCTTATATTTTAAGAGATATTCAGAATGTCTTGAGAAAAAAAAACGTTTTTTGAAGAAAATTTAAAAAGTTTATTAAAAATGTAAAGTAAACAAAATCTGAAATGTTATTATTAATTTTCTTACTTGCATATATTACAAATAATATAATATATTGTGTGTATGAATGTGTGAAACCAATATTTCACTTTTACGTGTTTGCGGTTGATGGTTTCGAAAAATTTAACCATTAATAATTGTCCTAATGAGAAGAAAAAAATTATATTTTAATAAGCTTTGTACATATTATATAAAAACTTCAATATTTTTTATAACATACATATTTTACATTACATATTTAGTACATATTCTTAAAAATACCCTTATTATTTGTCTTTTTCGATTCCAGAAAGTTCCGATATTTCTATTTCTATAATATCCGAACATCTAATCATATATACTTTTCAACTTACACAAACATTCACTCTTTCTTGCTGGGTATCATTTGTGGTTTCATTTATATGAAATATTTAAGAAAGAATCCTAAAAATAAAATGTATTTGGGTAAAATCCTGCAAAAATCGCCCTATATTGGCTGGGCGGCCATTCTCGCTATACTTTATTTAGGCACAACAATAATTGATCATAAAGAGACTACAATATGGACAGCAGCTTATGGTTTGTTGCATCGTCATGTGGGCCTTGCAATTGTGGCGGTTGTAGTTATACTGAGGGGCATGTGTAAGGGGGGAGGTACGTTTTCTTTTTTTTTAAATTAAAAATTGTATTGAAATTTTTAAAATTTTCCTTATTTTAAAGGATTCCTTAACTATGCTCCTTTACGTTTTCTATCTCGCATATCGTTTCAAGTATATTTGTGTCATGTGGTTGTGTACTACAATTTATTAGCCTATTTCAGTCAACCAATACATCTTACTTACACTTTCCAGGTATGGCTTAATAGTATTGGCTTATTATTTTAGCCTAATGAGATCTTTCATTTGCAGAGTACGTTCAGTATTCTTATGTATGTCATTGCGAGTTTGATTGCATTCGTGGTTGCTTTGTGTGTGGAATATCCAGTTGCAGAAGTAATAAATATAATTGATATTGAAAGTAAGTATGTATTTTGTTTAAATAGTGGTCCTATAAAAAGAATGATATTTAATTTAAAATAAGAATCATAAAAAGTAGAAGTAAGATCAATAAGTACCATTTAGGATGCCAATGAGATGTGTGTAAAATTTTAATATATAATATTTTCACTATGTTCCATAGGAGCATACACAGTTCAGTGGAGTAAAGCCTCCAACAAAGAAATAACGTTTTAAGTATCGCATTTGCTTACTGAAGTAAAGGTTTCCTTCGTAGATGTTATGGCCTCTATATACTATATATATAATATATATATATATATATACACGGAGAAAACTGTTGTGCATTATTTATGCACAAACTGTTCATAACTATAAAATGTTTAGGTACATTTTTGAATATGCAACTTTGCGCATTAATTATGCCTAATAATCATAAACTCTGCACAATCTATTAAAATTGTGCATAAGTTATGCACAAAAAATGTGCACAGTTTGTGAACATTGTTCATAGCTTAATTATTTTAAAATTAAACACAATTGATCATAATATATGAACATTGTCCTTGAACGACTATTAACACTTAGAAAGAAAGAAATGTATCCCTGATTCTAGACAATGCAAAGATACACAAACCGAAATTGGTGAGAGTTAAATTGCTGAGTCGGGATATACATGCATATATTAATTTTTCGTTCTTCGGAATCCCTTGTGCTAAACCCAGTAGAAAACTTTTTCTCAAAAACTAAACTATGTACTCGTAATTTGCTAGCTGCTTTAGGGACTTATATGGACCTGGTAACCATAATTCATTAGAAGTTTAAAAAACTAGTTTAAAATTTAATATAACCTGCGCACTACCAAAACCCACTCGGGTGGCATTTTCGATTTTCAAATAGTGAGAACTTTTTGAGTTGGAATTTAAACTGAAAATGATTTCGACTCAGTGACTAATTCCCTTAGTTTTAATGGAAAATGTTAAAACATTTAAATGTAAAAAACATGATATGTTAGTGTTTCGGATCAATATTGTAAACCTAACAATTTTATGTATTTATATATTTATTTAACTCATGAATTCTTATTATTTAGCCTCTCTTTATTTTACTTTGCATTGTACAACTCAGTTTGCTTTCAACCCTTGAAGAGTCAACGTCTCAATAAATATATGTATGTTGAACAATATGTACATAAAGAGGTTTGGTATTGCAAAGGTTAAAATGAAAAAAAAAACAAAATGAATTTGAATTGCAAAAAACTAATTTGTATTGAAAATAATTTAATTTGTATTGAAAAATTCCGAATAACATTTAATTTTATTTCCTTTGGAAAGAATTCAATTTGAATTGGAAGTGAAAAGCTAAGCATGAAAGACTTGGCGATTAGATCGAACCGATCGTAACCACTGTTTTCTTCTATTTTGCTTTCTTTTTTTTCTTTGTAGGCTCAGAGTATGAACTTTTTCAGTTTATTATTAGGTGTGTCTTTGAAATCAAATTCGTACGAAAGTGGAAATAATTACGTTTTTACCTTTACCAGAAAACGTATAACGTAAACATTTTTCGTTTTTATTTCCTTTCTAAATCGTAAGTTGGAATTGTTAATTTGAGAGCACTCTCAATAAAGAAACGTTGAAAAAATATTTCAAATGATAAAGAATTCTGTTGTTTCTTAAAAATTATGCAGAGCTAGTTTTTTATCGATATCAGTTTTATTAAATAAAGTAACGCAATTAATCTTTATTTCTTTATCGTTATTTTCAGAGAAAATTAAACAAATCAAAACTTCATAGAGCTGCCAATAAATGATAATAATACGCCGTTTTGTTCTTTAACAAAATTAAATTATAGAATATTCAATAAATCTCTAGCCGCAATTAATACAATTTTATTAAAAAATTTATTTAAATTTTGTTCCATTAAAGAGAATTCTCGCATTATTATTTCACAATCATTTGACAACATTTCAGGTAGCATTTTGAATAGAGTTGAATTAAATAACATACGTCGGTATTGTGTAGCTCCGGCGAAGTAAAATAATTACTAAAAATGAAATTTATTGCGTCTCCGTTTCAACACTGCTATAAAATAAAGAACGTTCAAAAGCAGAGTTGTCAGATGATGAAGCTTCACCTGCTGTCATTTCTGCTACTATCCCTTTCCACTAGTTCCAGCGCAATGCATCGCATGTGTAGGGGTCATCTCCTGTGTGATGGTCCAAGATAAAAAAAACATATGTACATATTTATAGTAATTTAGACGATTAAAAAGAAACTAACAGTATTGTAACGTCTTTGATGTTTCTTTTTTCTGTAGCATTCGTTAAACAGGGGGTAACGATGGCTTAATAATTAGCGTGTTGACTTTGCAATCAGAAGGACCCGGGAACCAGGCAAGGGGAAGAAACGCTTTTTTTAGAAGTTTCTGTGCTACAGCACCCTCATTCGTCCATTTTTGAGCAATAAAAATGAAATGGTGCCCGTTACCTTAAAAATAATGCGTTAAATTAACTACAGAGTTGTGCAAAAATTTAGCTCTATTTTCCTACCATTTTCACCACCTCTCTATTCTCTACACTATCCTTCTCTCTATTTAGTTCCAATTCTCTCAGGATTTCTCCTGAGATCTGGTCTTATTTGATTTCTATATTGATAACATTTCTTCTACAGTGATAACTACTTTACGAAGATTGTATCGTTTGAATTTGTCGTTGCGTACATGAGTATGTGTAGAGGACTCTCGCTCATGTACTGGTAATGACGTAAAAGAATTATCGTGTAGAGGTCTACTCAGGATGTAATAGGGATAATCAAAATAGTATTAAATACTTGGTTCATGCGGCCGTGATATTTCTTTACGGACTCAGAATCAGATCACATGTGTCTAAATATGTACACCAATATTTCACGGCTTTTTTTGAGGATTATCTTAAATTTCAGTCGTTAATTTATCTTTACAGAATCATGAAATTTCGATATCCGTAAAATCTGGTGCAAAACATACATAACATTGTCGTGAAACTCTCAAATGTTTATACCTCGCATTTACAACACCGTTTTTGAACTAAAAACAAATCGAAAATATGTTTTTTACACAGTTCCGTAAAATCGGTGAATAAATAAATTCGATTTGATGAAGACTTTTGGAGTTATTGAAAAAAACGATCTTTTATAAAGTTTTCGTCAACGATATCTCTCGAACGAATCACCAAATTTTAGTCAAATTGATAGCAATCGACGCCTCTTTTTGAGCAATATCTTCGGTACTATTCTATACCCACACTTATTTCCATGTATTTAAAATTTCATTAATATCGCCTACCTCCCCACATAGGCACCTTTTAAATATTTTTTTTTCATGAGAAATAGTTGAAAAAATAAATTGGTCGAATTGGTCCAGCCGTTCTCGAGTTTATCGATTAATTTTAATTTATATATAAGATATATAATACATTCATATGTACATACATATATATAGCACTTTATACTTGTATATCCTCGATTTTATTAATTATTAATCCTTTCATAAACATTTACAGTTGTAATTTATAGGAAATACACACAAAACCATGTACTTGGTACATACTAACATATCTGTGGGACATTAAGAGCCGCCGATAATGGCATTAATAACACTACACACACTTTCATGAAAGAAACACTGAGAACAGTTTTCATTTTGAATTTTTTTCTGTAGATCCTTAAATGTCTTCCGTTGAATGGTTAACGCACGAGTTTTAAATCGTTACTGAATTCTATGTAAACATTTCAACTATTTATATACATATATTTAATTAAAGTTAATAATTAGATTTTTGTTTGTGGTATAAATTAAAGAAGAACAAACAATACGATAATGTCACGAATTGATTTAATTGTAGTAAAAAAAATTAAAGCTGAAAGTCCACACCACGTGTTGTACGAGTTGACCCTTTTTATACCTGTCATACTTTTCACCAGTTCTATTCTTTTCTATATTCAAATTACAACGCAACGCTTCTAATGCGTCTAATGAGGGTGGAGATGGCACGATGGACTACGTTCACTACAAATCCAAAAACAGACCTGGGTCAACCCCAGTTTCAGACTAAAATTTTAAAATAAAAATAAACATCTCGCATTTATCTGATGTGCATTAGTGTGTCTTTGTGTGTCAGTTGTTGTCGGAAGGTTTCAGTGGCGAAGGCATAGTCACTGGTCACTGAACAATACCGGCTTCAGCTCATAGCAATCCACAATCGCATCAGAACGCCCTCCTTCGTCGGTATTGTGTAGCACCGGCGAAGTAATATAATAATAAAAATGGCTACTAAACCGAAGCTTCAACACTGCTATAAACAGAGAACGTGCAAAAGCAGAGCTGTAAAATAATTAATTAAGCTTCACCTCCTGTCGTTTCTCTAACTATCCCTTTCCTATAGTTCCAGCATAACGCTTCACATGTGTAGGGGTCATCTCCTAAGTGCTAGTCCCAGATAAAAAAAATTAAAGATAATAGGCCGGTATCGCGGAGTTCGTTATAACCGAACTCCACTGTAATATTATTATTTTTTTTATATTTTTAGTATATCATATCAATAAGAACTTACGATTGTTGCCTACCAATAATATATGTCCTCAAGGTCTCGCTAATTTGGTTTATTTAATGAATGAATAAATAAATAAAAGAAATACAAACATCTAGTCCAGACGTGAATCAAATCGAGTCGATTTGTTGTATTCTGAAAAGGCGATTTGAGATGGTCCCGAAGCACCAAGACAGGTTTCAAAAGAGAAATACTAGAAAAATGGGATTCAATTACCCTTCCTGTATAACAAAATAATAATTTAAGCTTCGGACATGGTACGATACTATAGTGGTCATGATTTCATAATAGATACATCAAGTACATTATGATTTTATAAATTAAATAATGGTTTCAGTAAACTTTTACGCATAATTCCATCTTATATAATAATTTCCATCTTATGAAGTATCTGGAGTCCAATAACTTACTTAACAACCGGCAATATGGCTTCCGTTCAATATGGAGGACGTTCTACGGGAGATTTATTAGCCTTCTTCTCGGAAAAATGGTGTCGATCCTTCCACCATTTTGGCGAAAGTAAGGTAGTGGCTCTAAGTATTTCGAAAGCATTTCACAGAGTGTGGCATGGAGCACTTTTGACCAAACTTATTGCTTTTGGTGTCGGTGATATCTTCTCTCGATTTATATCGAGCTTTCTCAGGGATCGCGCTATAAGAGTTGTTATAGACGGGATCTCATCTAACGAGTTCAAGATCAATTCAGGGGTACCACAAGGCTCCATTCTTTCTCCTACCCTATTTCTTATTTTTCTTAATGATCTCCTATGTCAAACTCCAACCCTATCCACTCTTTCGCAGATGACAGCCGTATCTGCCATTCATATTCATTTGATCGTAGGCCGACATCAACTATGATCGCGGTGACGCGGCAAAATATGAATGATTCGCTAACAGGTGACCTCACGAGAATATCGAAATGGGGTAACGCGAACAGGGTCGATTTCAATGCCCAAAAGACCCAATGCTGCATGCTTAGCCATCGCCGTATGCACGATTACGCTGCCTCATCTGTAATTATGGGCGGCATAAACATTGAGGAATCAGAAGCTCTTGATGTTCTTGGCATGACAATCCAGTGTGATGTCCGATGGACTGAGAACATTTTTCAGGTCTCAAAAGAACCATTCAAGTGCCTCGGAATTTTAAGACGGTGTAAGACATACTTCTCCTTACTATTTATACTGCCTACACCCGATCGAAAATAGAATACAACTCTCATGTATGGACCGGTGCTTTAAAGACTATTTTGAAGTTACTCGACCGTGTACAAGAAAGGGCGAAGAAACTCATAGGAGACAGTAGGGTAGCCAACTCTATTGACTCTCTTGAGCATCATCGCAACGTGGGGTGCGTTTCGTTGTTCTATCGTTACTATAATGGGATGTGTTCTAATGAAATTAGGGAACTTGTTCCCGAAACCCGGTCTTTCGCGCACACGACGCGATCATCATTAAGAGCGCATCCATTTGTGGTCGATTTGGCGGCAACTCGCACTACGCATTACAGAGAAAATTCGTTTTTTGGCCGAACGGCACGAATGTGGAATGGACTACCCGCAAAGGTGTTTCCTGTCACTTTTAACTTGGGAAAATTTAAATCAAATCTCAATAAACACTACTCCTTCTATCTTCCTTCCCATAAAATAATTTCCTAGTTCCAGCACAATGCATCGCATGTGTAGGGGTCATCCCCTGAGTGCCGGTCCAAGAAAAAAAATAAAATAAAGAATTAATTTATGTTTAAGAAATGTTAACTTTTATTTCACTCGACCCCATAGGAAATTAACATGTAAATATTAAATCAAATTGACATGGGCTACCAAACTCAAGTTGTCAGCATAGTATATGTATACATTCATATATATAGACTTTGCTTATTTAAAGATATTAGACAACAAAGTCTATTTCGATCTACTTTGGACTTTACAGGATTGCAGGTAGCAGAAGTACTATTGAACTGCTGGCATATAATTTGCATCACTTAAATATTTTTATTTTTTCATTTTACTAATATTTTGCTTTTATTGTAATTCGAATTGTTTAATTGTTTCGTAGTATATGTCAGCAAACTTTCAATTGCACGGCTTATTTCTAATAATTTTAATTATAATGGCAAAGTAAGTTCATAATTAAATAAAATATTAATGGCCATAACATAAATATTTAAGGCAGCGTTACTTTCATTTGCTAAGCAAAATTTCTTAAAATGTATTTGTACATAAACGATTGCTAGTTTAACATGCCGTTAGTAAAACATTATTAAATTGATGAAATTTGACATTGGTTCGACCCTACTTTAAAGCTTTATTAAGAAAACATTTTTATTTATTTCGATTTGAATGTTTGCATTTTGTGCTTGCGAAACATTTTCTTTACGAAAGAATATATTAAGTAAAAGTTTATTTGTGAAGAATTAACGATTAAGAATGCCTTAAATTTAATAAGAAGATTACTTTTGGCCCACCCTGTATAAATAATCAATAAACCGTCGTTTTAATTTCTAAATGGAGATAAAATCACCGATGAAAGAATTTAAGTTACTTTCTGGTGTATCTGCATCGTATTTAATATTTTTGCATTATTTACAATTTATATAGATAATACTTTTTGTAAAATAAAAAAAATAAAATTGAATACCGAGTTTTATTTAAAAAAAAGAAATGTAAATAATTTTTAAATTTGCTAATAATTTTGAAAGTACTTTCAGAATTTAGTTTAGTTTAGATTTTAAATAATTATTCAAACAACTAATTAAAGATACATCTATTTAATATAATGCAAATTTTAAACCCCAAATTACAAAAATTTTTACGTGTTTTTATTAATACTTAATACAATATTGCAATATTAATTTTACTTTTTAATTATACTCCATTTAAAATTATTCTACATTCAGGATTTCAAGTGAAGGGGTTTCGATGAAAATTCCTGGAAAAATTAAAAAAAAAATATTTCAACACAAAAAATTTTAAAACAGGCTTCATCTAAAATTTTTGATGAATCAGTTGAGAAATTTGAAAGAAAATCAATTATGTCCGTATTTACACCTTGCAATAAAAGCTGCGTTTTTTCTCTATTTTCTTTTAAAGTTGCTTCGAAAATTTTGCCCTTTTTATACTTGAATGTTTTCAAAACATTTATTTTCGTTCAACTTTTAAACGTGTTAAAAGAAAAATGTAATAATAAAATGGAATATGTATACAATAAGGCTGTGTTAGTTACTAAGCGTGTTCTATCGTTATTAAGCGATTAAAAATTCATTGAAATACAAGAACGCAATACAAACATTATATTTTTTTTTCAATGTTTTCTTCTATAATACGAGTGTATAGCTTTTGCATAAAAAATTAAATATAAAGATTAGTTTTCTGTTTTCACAACAGTTTTAAAACTATTAAAAAGTTATTTAATTTTTACTTTCATCTTTACTTTATTAATAGGTTCTCTAGGTTAACAGATGTGGCAACGTACCTAGTTTAAACTTTTTAGGTTCTGTCGTTTGGACTAGGCGTTGATATGTGATATGTTGATTGTTGGTACATACTATACATTTTAACAAATCTTTAATTCAATTCGTATTTAATTATAATTGAAAAAATTTCCATAAAAAAGTTTTCCTAAAAATGAAACATTTTCTTCCTGAGTAAAAAAGATGGCAACACTTTTTGAATTTAAAAATGAAAATAAAACAAAACAAAAACGAAAACGGAAAAAAATAAAAAATTGCTTCGTCAGGCGTCGTTCTGCAACTTTTCCACCCCGTTTTCTTCTCTACACCGCTCATTATCGAACAAAAAGTTGCATGCAACTTATTGCAAGGTGTAAATTATGGTGTAAGTTAAAAATTCCAAGAAATGATTAATAGAAATAGTAATAGAATTGCAAAATTCGAGTAAAGAAGTTTACGAATTTTGTTTTATTCGATTTAATTAAGGAATTTAATGTTTTTGCTGAACAGAGAATAATTGTATAAATAAGTTTCAAAAATCAAATATTACAAAATTCTAACTTACCTTTTTATAGCAGTAGTTTGCAATTTTATGAAAAGGATATTCGAAAAATATTGTTACTACAAAAGCCAGTGCCATTGAAAAGAAATACATGGAAATTTGAACGGATAACTAAAAATTAAATAAATTATTTTAATAATACTCTTTCTTTTTTTATAAATTTTCATTTAACTTAAACATACAATACGCAAATGATTTGTATAAACGGGCTGACGTTTGTGACCATTTATTAAATACAAAATAGAAAAATGCCATATATAGGCTTGAAATGATAATCTAGCGAGAACTCGAAAAATAGAATTGCGGAAAGTATCCATAATCCATACTAAAATGAAAGGATATTATTATTAAATAACAAAAATAAAATAAATATCAATTAATCTCACATGATTGACAAAACATTCCCAAGACAACAGTTGCACCGCCAACTATCATCAGCCATAAATTGCGATTTAAACCCGCATAAAGTGCTGTCCACACCGATGGCTGCTTGAATACAACGACAGCTCCTTGCCAACAACCCCATATACCTACTGCAATACACAACCAAAAAACAAATTCAAACACCTTTGCGGGTATACGAGATATTTTTCGGCAAAAGTCTTCATTGTGGAAATAATTCTCATAAATTTCACCACAAACTATACCAAATAAATAGCCGCCTAAATTTGTATAGAATGGAGTGTATAACTTGAGAAAGGATTCCTCTTCAAAGACATGCGTGAAGCGAAAACTCCTAAGAATATATCTTATTAAATTATGTACTTATATAATATGCAGTTAAAAATTTTACAAACTTACTCGGCTGATGTAAGAAAACATGCTTCCAAACCATGAATAAAAGAAACCGTGAATGGTATAACTACCGCGAAAATTGCCAATGCGGCAAGAATTCTACTTTTATATTGGGGGTATCTGAAATACAAATTGAAGTCGTTTAAATTCCCCATAAAATACTATAGTTTAATCGCAATCTTAAATATATTTTGCTGATAGCAATCCACAATCACATCAGAACGCCCTCCTTCGTCGGTATTGTGTAGCACCGGCGAAGAAAAATAATAATAAAAATGGCTACTAAAGAAGCTTCAGCACTGCTGCGAGTATAAACAAAGAACGTGCATAAGCAGAGCTGTAAAATTATTAATTAAGATCCACCTCCTCTCGTTTCATCTCCTGAGTGCTGGTCCCAGATAAAAAAAAAATACTCGTATATTGGTGCGCATTTGCTTTAAAATTTACTTAAAAATTGTGTGTTAGAAATTACGGGCAACAAAACAGCCGACTGCTATTCTATGGACAGTTTTGTTATTGTTTTCTCGACGATGACTTTTGAGAAATAAAATTACTCTTGCGTGCAGCCGTCGATTTAAAGGATTTTAAAAATTTGAAGGGCAAACGTGATCATGAAACTCCAGTATAACTGAAGCTAGAGATTTGTAATTTTTTAGGCAGTTTATTGTCTCGATGTGTAGAACCGATAGAAGGAATTGTTCAAAATGATACCAGCGGGTAAAATTCGTAATCTAGTATATTCTGAACTAATATAGCTTCCGAATTACGATTCGAAATGTATCTTAATTTACACAAAAATCGAATTGTTTTTATATGTTTATATAAATATAATTCAAACTACTCTCCTTAAGAAAATCTTAAATATGTTTTTGAACGTTTTGGAAATTCAAACATACACGTATTAGGGGTAAGTTTGGCCCTCTTTTTAGGCACTTTGCTGTATAAATATTTTTAATAATTTTTTTTATGTTATTAAAACATAAAAAAATATATTTAAGCTCGAAGGTTTTAATTTTTTATTTTTCTATATACAATGTCGATATTTCGTTAATATCTTCAGGAAATTTTTTATTTAATATTATTAAATTTATCTCACTTATATTTTTATTTTGACCTTTATTAAAATTTTTTCATTATATTTATTTTTGAGCGATTGTCTTTTTTATGAAAAGTTTTTCAATAATTATTTATTTCTCAATAAATAAAAAAAAAACAATATTTTCTTTTCCTTATTTAAAAAAAAAAAAATATTTTTGTTAATACAAATTATTATTTCCTGACGACGCTACCTATTTGGTTAAATTAAATTAATTTTTATTTATTATTAATTTTTATTATTAATTATTAATAATTAAATTAAAATTAATATTATTAAATTAAATTGAATTAAATAATATTAAATTAAATATTTACAAGAAAAAATAAGTAAAAATACTTACTTGTTTAGAAGTATAACAATGCCAAAGTAAAAAGCAAATAATTGCAAATCGGTAGTCATGTACCAAGTGTGAGGAAAACCCTTTCATTAAAAAAGTTTGCAAATATTAAAAGAAAATTTCATATAGAAATACGTAAAATACTCAACTTACGCTTTCCGAAATGTTATCCACGGTCAGTAAGTTCTTCAACCATTTGTCACGACCAAACGTTCGTGCCGGTTCAGTTAAATGGCGCCAAAATGGGCCATCCTGGAAACGAGTAAAAATTGTGGCATGGACGAATACGAATAACACCAAAGAAGGTAAAAATCTATAAAATTAAATTTATTTTAATATTGTATTGCCTCTATAGGATTCATTGAAATAAAATACTTTATTTTACGTTGATCTATATATTTCGAACCATAAGGTTCATCTTCAGGATCTATATAATAATTTTTATTTAATAATAATTATAATAAAATTTTTAACAATTTATGTTATCAAAATTGACTGAATTATTTGAAAAATATGTATATATTTTTTTTTATAATATACATACACATGTATATATATGTATATATGTATATAAATAATGTATGTATGTATGTGTGTATGTGTATAACTGGTGTCCCAAAATGACCGAAGGGGTTTGAGTTTAAAGAGCTATTGTGTCCCCCGCAGTGTGCGCTGTAGCTTCATCCTATTGGAACAATACTTGCAGATGGTTTTCAACGGCTGACCTTAAAAAAATTGTCCAACATTGTTCGATATCTAACACCAGTGATGGGAAGGGTGGCACTGTGTTCAGTGTTAAAAAATATGGTTCAATTAACCTTTCAGACGAAACACCGCAGCAAACGGTACACTTAAGTGGGTGTAATTCTCGCTGTTGAACAACTCTTTTGATTTTCCGTAGCCCTTTTTCCCTATTAACGAACCCATTCAATTGGAAATGGGCTTTGTTGCTCTTAATTAAATTATGAATAAAATCATGATTTTCTTCTGAAATAAAGTTCAACGATTTTGGCACGTTCTTCAATTGTGTACTGTTCCATTTTAAATTCCCCAAATCTCTAATAAAGAACTAATGAAAGAAATTGGAAAGTTACCACTGACTAGGCAATGAGGGAGAATATAGTATAAAAAGAACCCTGAAAACAACAAAATTGAAAGTTTTTCTTTTCCTGTATAGCGAAAAAAACATTTGTTAGGGCCAGAGCTTCGAACCTGAACCGAACCAAAGACCGGAAAAACCGGAATTTATAACCATATCGAAACCGTAACCGAACCCATATATTTTAAATACAAAAACCTGTAACCTTAAACGGAACGAAATTTAATTTCGATTTTTTTGCTGTTCCTTAAACAAGACAAAAATTAAAAAAATTATAATTTTTATATGATTTAGCTGGTGTATGTGTACATTTCATTTGGTGGTAACAACAAAATCGTCAAATTCTTAAAAAAACCTATAAAATTCCATACATTCCAATTCCTATACAGGAACTCCAGAAAAGAAGGAAACCTAAAACAGGAACAAATTAAAGTGCGGTTCAAAGCTCTGGTTAGGGCCTTTCAAGATTAAAGTATACATACACAATAATTTTTTTTTCTATGATCTTACCTTATGTAGCGCATCAGCATTCCTTTACAAAATGTTTTAACACAATCTTTAGCACTCGATTGTGCAGTTATTTTAAAGGTTTCTTTAAATTTAATTAACAAGAGCATACCACTTAAAACATGAAATATTTCCAATATAATCGTACCATTTGTTAATCCCAAATGCAATAAACTTTTGGCGAAATTTTCAAAGTCATCAGGATTTTTAACGTGATGATATTGCACGAAAAATGCGTGCCCATATACGACAAAAGTAACGCAAAATGACCGTATGCCATCTAGATAAGTAAAGTTTTTACCGAGTTCGCTGGTGGACGGTTGGACTAGACGATAATAGTTGCGTCGCACAGAGAATGCCGTTAAAAGTCTGGAAACTGAAAGAACAAAATTCGGAAAATTAAATGTTATTTTGTCATCATCCTCCAAAAGTTATATCGAACTAAATGCTCGTATACTAGTGGGACTCATTAATACAAAATTTTCATAATGTTTCTCATTTCTAGAAAGCGCGAAACATTTTTCAATGCATAGGCGGTAATTCCAAGAAATGTGTTATGCTAATTTTCTAAAATATAAATATTTTCAGAAGTTGCGAATTTTTAAATGGTGCCATTATTGATCTTCTGAATAAGATTGGAGAATCAGTAAATAAATTGTTCATCTTTATACATGATATTCTTTTTTATATCATTTTTACCAGATAAGTAAAATGTATAGTACAAGGTACGGTCTACTCTGATGCGGTAAAAAAAAACCTTTTGTGTCAGATATTAATTTTTTAATGGGGGAATGCCACTATGTGTGGCATTTGGCGTTCTTCTAATGTCTGCTGTATCTTCAATTCGCTTTCGTTATTGGCAAAGATCGGCGAGTTGCGAGAACTTGGTGGCCTATCCAAAACGCATTTGCGGCGTGAGTTCAATATAAACCTCTGTCATCATTTGCATATTGAACATATTTACAATCTGGATTTAGTTCTTTGTTTATTTAGGATTTGTGTTTATTTTAGTTTATAAGTTCTTATTAAGAAGGATTTCAACATAAGTTGTTAGACATAAGTAAATAAGATACAGACTTATGTCTACACACATATATCCTGACAATGGAAATAGTAAAGATAGGAATACTCAAACCAGATGTGGGTATTTCTTAATAGTTAAGTCTAGTCTACTGTCTCTAATATTAGCGAGTAGTTTCAATTTTGCTATTCAGGGTATACCTTTTAGAAAATAAGAGTTAGTCTTAAGATTCATTTTAATAAATAAACAACATAAGTGAAACTTTGTGTTTCACTAATATAAATCGTGTGACAGTCCCGTAGTATATCAGGAATTTGGAGACATCACTCTATACTGATACCCGCAAAACTCATATGACTAAACTAAGCTCTGGAAACAGAACAACTGGGTTTTTGTACATAGACAAATTGCTAATTATTAAGATTTTCTCTGAAATAACAGAGTAGCGGTTTTCATTTGATTTGATGAAGTTAAAAGAAGTGTTTTCTACACATGTCTGAATACAGGTAAAGTATCGTACCTTGGCCCTTGTGGCGGAATTCCTAGTTCCGAATAATCCACTATCTTAATCCAAAATGTACCTAGTCATGTATTCAGTCTCTGTCAGTAATGTTGCAATTCTTTAGAGCTAATTGGCACACTTCGTAATCAAATGATATAACCAGCATTATGTTTTTTAATAATTCATGTCATTTAAGTCTAAAATAGAAAACAATTTTCTAAATTTAGCAAAATAAGATTTTCCTCATAATTGTGAGTATTTGGAATCAGCTAGCAAATTGCGGCATTCGATTACATTCGAAACTTCAAACAAAATCGTATTGAAAATTCATTCGATATCGGAAGCGATAATTTGCTGCACAAATACCTAATTTAAATTTAATTGAAGTAAAAGTTTTCCTTCAGTATTATAATCTACGTTCTATAATAATCAGATTTCGGTAAAGTTTTCGTTTTTCATCACCAAACGGAAGTCTTTCATAGTCTGAACGAGGTATAAATAATGGAAATTGGATCCTCTGTTATTTAAGTTATTTACCTGGTTGCTGGGGATCCATTTTATAAAAATCGGCATTTTGAAGATCTATGGGCTGTTTTCTTTTCAAACAAAAGTCATAAACTGTTGACATGATATTCAGTATTAATATTATTTGTAAAAATTTTAAAACATATTTGTCGAGTCCATCTGTTAAAAAAAAAGTTGAAGAAAACTTTAAAATTACTGTAATTGGTAAGAAAAGCAAATTACCTTGTTGAGTAGTTTCTTCGGGACTCTCACAGTATTCAATAAAGGTCTTCACGCTCAACCCGTATTTATCATGAAATGCCGAATTTATGCAATTATGAACTAATTCCTGGTAATTAGAACGCATTTGCAGATCTAAAGGACGTTTGTGGACTTTTTCGAAAAATTTCGTAATCTTTTGGAATATAAGTTTTAATTGTTTATATTTGTTTTAATTGATGTCAATATTCATTTAATTTTATTTCATTATATGTACACAATCGGTGCAATTTCTATCTAAATGATTTTCGAAATTTACCTGATTTGCTACTTTGCTATCGTTGTACTGAAAATTATCCAATGTGTTTGGAAAATTCTTACAACGTTCCATACAAACGCCGAAGAACAAACGATCACGTCTATAATGAAACTTGTATTCTTTAATGTGGTGAGAAATTTCTCTCCATAATTTAGAAGAATTTTGCGGTATTATTTCGGCATAAACCATACAATAAGTTGATTCAAATTTCGAAGTTTCACTGCGGAGACAGACATCGTAATCATCAAAATCATACATGGGAGGAAATCTACCAAGTGTTTTCGCTAGAAATACATAAATTTTTGTTAAAAATTCACATTATTTTCTATTTTTTTTTAGTGGTGATGCGTCAAAATAACATGAGAGTCGCAGTGAAACCGTTTTACAAATTCAAAAAAATCCCAGTCGCTGAGTTGTGCAAAAGTTAAGCCTTCTCCTCTACACTATCACTTTCCAACTAGTTCCGGTGCAATGCACTGCATACCTAAAAAATATCCCTGGAATAGCATGGGTGCAAAAAAAGACTTCATTCAACCTCCAGAAATTGTGTTCTAGATGTTCTGGATGGCGTACATCACACTATATAATTTTTTACTATTTTATATTTTTATATATTAAAAATTATTATAAACAAGAGTTTCTATTGGTATTGCTTCTAAAGCGGCCCATCCATTACACAATATTATTGTATAAGTATATGTTATTCGACATATTATTTAAATTTTTGCCAATATTATGCAATAAATGGCACAATATTTTAAAATATAATATGGCGCAAAATTTTACAATAAAAAGTAAACATAACCTATAAGCAAAACAAAAGGATACTGACGGGCAACTTCAGAAAAAGGTCAACCACGAGTGAAAAATGGAAAGTGGTATAGTAGAGTACGAAAAATTGCACTATTATGTTGCAACGACTTCAGCAGTAACCAATTCACAGTCACATCAGAGCGCCCCCCTTCAGCGATATTCTGCAGCACCAGCGAAGTAAAATAATAACGAAAGATGGCTACTAAAACAAAGCTTCAAAATTGAATAGGTCGCCTGTACATCAGCGGCGCTGCAGTACTTTTATAAACAAAAAACGTGCAAAGGCAGAGTTGTATGACAGTGACACTTCACCACCTATAATCTCTCTCAGTATCCCTTTCCTCTAGTTTAAGAACAATGCATCGCATTTGTATGGGCAGTGCTGGTCCAAGGAAAAAAATGTGTGGCCCTTTTAAGAATTAAATTTTTAGCAACATGTGCAGTACAAATGTTTGAGAAATATTAAAGAAGTCCTTCTGTATTACTACGAACCTGCGTGTTTATTTGGCGACGCCTAAATTTTCACAACGCAGCATGAGACTTGGTAAAACTGGAAATTTAATTTTTTCAAATTTAAGAATTTTGTTAACTTTGGCCATAAATTATTCAAGTAAACATTTGTCAGCGATTTTTTTGGTGTGTTTAATGTCCAATAATTGCCCGTCTTTAACTCTATTGATTCTCAACTTCCAACCTTATCACTGAGTCCTTTATTAGTAATAGCAGTAGCCGCAATTAATACAATTTTATTAAAAAATTTATTTAAATTTTGTTCCATTAAAGAGAATTCTCGCATTATTATTTCACAATCATTTGACAACATTTCAGGTAGCATTTTGAATAGAGTTGCATCTTTTACTTGGGAAGAATTGTCACGGGGTGCATGCACAGGATGCTCAAACTTATTATATACATATTTATATGTATGTATAAGAGTACGTCTGTATATGCATATATTTTTTGAATTTAAACTTCGTGGTCATACACGTAAACTTATTAATACTTTGAAATTGATTCCGTTATTTTAAAGTTGTCACCACTAAAGTTCCTTCTTTGAATAAATGTAGTAGAGATTTTAATATATATTTTTAATTATTATTGTGATACTAACAATATTTATGTCCAGTTGCATTGCATATATGTATTGTTATCACAATTGTTAAATAAAACACACGATAGGGACAATAAATATTCATTATTTTAAAGAAAACTATTTTTTAAATATGTTTGATTATCCTTATTGTTTTCGGTTTTTCAGAATAAATTTAATCTTTTTCGTATGAGTTTAAAATTGCTACTAATTTCTAATACTGTTCTAATAATTCAACTAATGTGCAGTTGAAGCAATAGTTTTTTTTTTTTTTGTTTGTTTCATTGTGGAAGGTAAAACATAAATATAATAATTACAATATACAAAACAATTACATACATTAGAGCGGAGATATTTTTTTTTAGTAAACGCTGCAAAAAAATTGCACTTTTAACTCCCAACTAATCACATAAAATATGATTCGGCTATAGGCGTAGATAGGGTCGGGCAGGGGTGGGCAAAACCCACCGAGACACACTCCTGCTCACCCAGTTTTTTTTAATTGCTCTTTTCGTTTGACATATTTTGTAAGTGTAGCGATATTTTCATATACATACATAAGGGTTTATTTTTGGTGATTGGATTTTTTATAAAAAAAAGGTGAAGAGTAAAACAAAGTAAACAAAACGCAAATCAATTCAACCAACTTTAATTAAATGTGCAATTTATTTTAGTCTCACTTCTATTTTTATTTTGACCTTTATTAAAATTTTTTAATTATATTTATTTTTGAGCGATATTTATTTTTCAATATTTCGCTACCAAATAGGTAGCATCGTCAGGAAACAATAATTTAAAATTATTATTATTATTAATTTAAAATTATTATTTCCTGACGTGCTACCTATTTGGTAACGAAATATTGAAAAATAAATAATTGTTAAAAAACTTTTCATAAAAAAGACCATCAGCTCAAAAATAAATATAATTAAAAAATTGCAATTTATTATTTGCAAATAACATTCTTCATTAAGTTTGAAATTGTCAAGTACAAAATAATTTCAGAAGAGGTATTAAACATATAAAAAAATTGGAAAAATAACATTGGCATAACTTTTATTTTTTTTTTAATTTATTTTATTAGTTTAATATAAATATTATTTACATATCTGTGGACTTTCGACAATATTGATCATAATTTGGAATAGAAAATTTCTTAGTATTTTAATCGTAAAGGAAACTTCACGCGACGCTTCTTTCTTCAGCGTCTTGCTATGAACTGTAGTTTTTCAGATATCGCACATTAAGTAATCAACAGAGTTTGGATTTATTTTTAATTTAATTTGTTATTTTGATTTTAATAGAGATTTTAGTAAAAACTAAAATTACAGAAAACTTAACGGCAAAGAATAACGTAAAAAATGCGGAACAGAAGCGACTAATTAAATTTTAAATTGTCACTTCACTAGTTACCTTTAATTTTCAAAACACAGTTACCTTTAATTTTTTTAATATGTACTTTGTTTTTTTTTGTTACGTTCATTGCAAAATTAATTTCTGTAATGTGTTTTTTTTAGTTTTATTTCAATAAAAAATTATTTTGTTTTAATAAAAGAAAAGTATTTATTTTTTTTTTATTGAGCCAATTGACATTTCTTGAGAACGTTTGGATCAATAAAGTTATGTTCTCATGTGCTGTATGGAATGTTGAGCAGCCTTGTTGGAACCACTTTTCCTCCAAATGATTTGCAATGGCAAAAAGAATAAAAAAAAATCACGAAGAAAGACTGTCTCCGGCACACTCACTTCTACAGCGGCGATGGCTTCTTCTGCACGCACAGTGGGGCCTCGATTTTGATACATATTGTCCAAAAAAGTAAATGTGTCATGAATCGATCCATAGCACTGCGTGTTAGCTGCTCAGCTGGACGATGATACGCACCGTAAACTTAACGAAGTGCTTTATAAGTTTGGCGAACAGACTGTAAATTTTGCTAATACGATTTGCTACGATTTCTTCACATTGTTCTGGTGTAATTCATTACATGGTGATTTGCCAAACTAATCTGAAAAAAAGTCAAACACAGTTCACAGTATGACAGTTATTATTGTAGGTTCTACAAAGAAAAAATAATAATTAAAAAAGTTATAAGGAATTCAAACCATATAGTTCATTCTGCGCCACACTGTACATCTTTAAAAAAAAACACCCTGGTTTATCTCCCAGTTGCATTCAAATGCATTACCATATCATTCCAAATATATGTGAATCCACATAGTTCACCGTCACTTCTACAACCGTTCGAGTTTGTTTACAACAGAAAATCGAATTCTGAGATTATATGCTACTAAAGCTAAGCACCTGTGAGAAACAATTAGTCTGAGTCACTATTTGAACACTAATTTAAGGAGATCTTTGACAAGGCAATCAATCTAACGGAAACGATATTTTGGGTACCCAGAAAATATTATTGCTATGCGGAAGATAGAAAAATTCAGCATTTCGAACGTTTAAAATGCCACAACAAAACAAAATTTTAATTAAAGATATTGTGATATCAATTAAAAAATTAATTAGATTTTCACCAGTAAAGAAATTAATAGTAACAATTAAATTATTATGGAGACTTAATTGAATTAATTTTCAGCCAAAGTTTTAATAATAATTAAAAATTCAAATAATTATTTTTTTTTTAATTGTAAACAAAATAACAATTTATATATTATGTTTTAAGCTTAAAGGTTTGTTTTTATTTTTATATTTCGATATTTCGTTAACCATCGGTTAACATCTTCAGGAAATTTTTATTATTTTTTTATCAAAAAATAATAAAAATTTTATCAAAAAATAATAAAAATTTTCTGAAGATGTTAACCGATGGTTAACGAAATATCGAAATATAAAAATAAAAACAAACCTTTAAGATTAAGGATTAAAAAATTACAAACAAAATTTTAATAGCAAAAAAAATGTAATATCTATTCGAATGTTTCTTAAAATTTAAAGGACAAAAATTTAAATTTTTAAAAGAAGTAAAAAAAAGTAAAAAGAATTAAAAACACGCTCTTTGTTCTTGGATTCCTAAGTTATTATTACGTACAGATGTGATCAAGATTATCGTGGGTACCTGCGCATAGCGTCTAACTCCACCGTGCTCTCAACAGTGGGTGATATTTGGAGCGTTCACCTCCACCCTCATCGGCACATGGAAAGACAACTTGTGAGTGACTAGGTACACATAGGTTGCAATCCGTAATCATAGCTTTTATCAGCCTATGATATACACCTTTCTGAGGTGTTTCGGTCTGTCTAAACCCTGTGTCACATCAGAGAGTAAACTCTCCGGTGATTACTGTTGAGTGGCAACACCACCTAGATTAGTAAAAGTTGTATCAGGCCACATGTCATAAAAATGACGTCACTTGGAGTATTAACCACAGCCACCACGAACCCAAGCGTAATTAAACCGGAACACAACTACAACCTTTTCGGGTGGGACACGAAATACCTTACGACAAAGTCTTCAAATAGAAGACCCAGCCATATTAACATGAGGTTTTAAAGACCGTGGGGTAGCCATGAAGACTTGGTCCACAAAGCTCAAGCGAGCTAAATGCTGGTATATCAGTCATTAAACCCGTCCTTTGCAGTAGCTCTGTGGGCAACCGCTTTCCCGTGGAACCAGACAAGACAAAGGCTGAGGTTAATCATCCAAAGACCGTAAAACAATTCAAATCTCTTTTAGGATCTCGAAGAGTTGCCTCGTCTGCCATCTTCGAGTTCTGGAAAAACTCAAGGCGATGCATCACCTTCCCTATTATAATACTTCACCGAACCAAAGGCCATGCATATACGAGTACGAAACTATCTTAAGACCGTAACATACATCTCCATTAAAAGAGTTAAAGAACAGTAGGGAAATTTCTTTAACTAGTTAGCTAAGTACTATGGGAGTGCTAAATTTCTAATAGGTTGTGAACAAGTCTACAACGCCCTTGCGGAGATTATTGCCCGTATTCGAAGGCCAGTAGAACGAATGATATAATGTCAGACGCTTTATTAAACTGGGAAATTCGTAATACCGAAGAAATTAGTTTTGACCGGGAACTACTGTCATTTAGCATTAAATTTAAATGTTTTTGTTAATTTTTCATCTCAATACAACAAACCTCTTACAACGCGATAGTTACATACGTGCCAAAAGAGCCACGTGTTGTGTGAAAACTCGTTTCAAGAATCAAAAAATTATATGGAAAAAGAGAAATACTTTTTCAATGTTTCTTTCATAATATGAAATCAATATTTATGCCTGCCAGATAACACGATTTACTGCCATTGCGAAGTTTAGACAATTAACTGTATTCGGGTTTGCTTTTTCCTGTACCATTCGTTAAACAGGTGATAATATAAGTTCACCGTTCGTAATATAAGATAAGTAGGTAATAGAAATTATATAACTATTCGTTATACCGGATTTTCGCTAAAGTGCGTATTTATTATACCGGACTTCGACTATATTTCACTATATATAGTACGCTAAACTAAAGTTTTTAACGTATCAGGTAGATTGATGGCAATATGAAAAATAAGCAATTTTTTCTGATTTTCAAAACATCAAGCCAAGTTAGTAATCTTCCGTACGTATACATAATTTACATTGAAAGGCAGTTAATGCGATAAGAAAAGTAATTTTTTTATTAATAGATTACACTGTGCGACAAATTTTATTTTTTTTTATTTTCGGCAGCAATGTATCGCCGATACGCAAATTAATCTAGGCACAAAATCAAATCAAACTGCATACTTGGATTTTTATTTTCTCATCGTTTGCCCTTTTTAAAGGACTTGACATTTTTTAAAGATGCTGATTTTAAATATTTTTTTTTCATATTAAGATTAAATAGTTGTTAAACATTCAAAGGTATCAAAATAAAACAAAGAAGACTAAGAATTTTATAAAAATATGTATTTACTTTGCGACCGCTGAACAAAAATATGAAAAAAATGTCCCTTGAAAAATATCCTACCATACCCTTAAGTTTCCACAACAAACAATAATGTTGTAGTTTTAAGTCAACTATATAAGACTGAAATTTTATGATTCTACATCTTCTGCTAGTTCGAAAGCCTTGACAGTTTTCGCGCGTTACAAAATCAATTTCTATAGAAATTGAATGTAGAAAATTAACTTATGAAAAAACAAGCATTTATTTTTTTAGTTCATAATAATTAGTCCAAAAATAACTTCTAGATAAAATGAATTCGTTTCCTTTTTGGCTTATGTTTAGTATTATAATCGTGACAAAGTGACCAGCAATATTCTGGCGGCGTGTGATAAAGTTTTTCCTCTTAAAACGAAGTGAGGGTGGCGATGGCTGAAGTAGTCAGCAGGTTGACTAAAAAACCAAAGTTCCTGGGTTCGACTAGGTCATAAAAATACTTCGCATTTTTTCTGCTGAAGATTATTGTGCCTTTGTGTCAATTATTGTCGGAAGGTTTCATTGGCGAACAGAGCCGGCTTCAGTGAAGTAAAATAATTAATAAACTGACTACCAAATGCAGCTTCAATAATTGAATACGTTTCTTTGATATCAGAGGCGCTGCGACAGTGCTATAAAAGCGAAAACGTGCCAAAGCTGTCTTGTAAAAATAACGAAGTTTTCCTCTGTGAGATACAGACCTGTCATCACTATACGTTTTCTATTGAAAATAAAACCTTGTAGTAGGTAATCAATGCCTGAGTGTTACTTCTCTTTATATAAGAAAAATTACTAAAATATCCTGGTGCTTTCTTTCTCCGTGCTTATCACTGAAATTTTATAGATTTCCCGGAAAAAAATTTAGATAGCTGTAAAAAAAATGTATTTCTACATTAAATTTCTATAGAAATTCATGTTGTACCGCATGAAAAAACGTCCCAGCTTTCAAACTAGCAGAGATAGAATCATAAAAATTTTAAGTCTTATATAAATAACTGAAGGCTACAACATATATTTAAAAAAAAATTATTTTTGTAGGAACTTTCGGGGGACATTTTTTCATATCTTTGTTCAGGGGACGTAAAGTAAATATTTTTTTATAAAATTCTATAGTCTCTTCTCTTTATTTTGATACCAATATTGCTTCACAAGCCAGTAAAAAAAATTAATGCGTACACTACGAATTGGTATTTTCATTACTTTTAAAGTACTTCTTTATCTGAATTTTATTCTAGTGCCATCTTAAAAGTTACCACAATTATCAATTTTGAACTCATGGAAAGCGCATGCAATTCTGCCGATTAATTCATATGAAAAACTGTGCAGTTGCAATTTAGTTTTTGTACTTTGCGTTGTATTCATCATGAACTTTTTTGTTAAATGTTGACACATGCCGAAACGTAACCAAATCATGGAACAATCATGGGTTCTAAGCACTCATTCAAATGACGAGTTGTTTTGTCAAATGTGAACACATGCTCGCCAATGACACTCCTATGTTGAAATCATGGGTTCTACAGCTAAGTTGAACCAGTTCATTTGCCATAGAACCCGTGCATTAACTATTTCTCTTGTAAGTCTTGTTTTGCGGTACTATTTTAATTTAATATTAAAAATAATATTTAAAATAAGCATACTTAGGAAATGTCACATCCTTTAAAAATTATAAAAATTAAGAACTAACGTTTTGCGCCCAGATAAATTGGCGTATAGAGGCATTCGTTCCAAAAAATTGCTGTCACAGTGTTATTTATCCACACTAATTTACATATGTACATGCTCGTACATACGTCAATAACTTGTTTATTGAAACATACTCCATAGAAATATTTTAATTTTTTGTAATAAAAACAAAAACGGTTTGAACAAATTAATTGTTTTATGATACATACATATGTATGTATGTGTATTAAATAACATGTATTAAATAACAAATGATGTTGTTTTATTATAAACAGTTCATAATTTGTTTTCCTTTTTATTTTATTGGGCGGCTTTAGCTGCTCAAGTCCCCGTCCATACTGTTGAGTTTTTGCTGCAAAAGTTTTTTGAATTCTCTTTTGAAACTGCAGCAGTGTCCATACATGAATCTTTTGCTTCATGTTTAGTATTTTTTATTCCTCTCTTCTATCTTCTTTTTTTAATTTTTTTTTGCCATTTCTCAATACCGAATGTAAATATAAAATAACTACCCAGTGATAGAAGGTGTGAATATTTTTTTTTGGATAGACATTTGAAGCACAAGGTATAATGAAGCAAAATGGACGCTAAGAAGAAAAATTATATAATAATTTTTATATAATTTTATATTTTTTTTTTTAAATTTTTGATTATATTTCACAAAAAATTAACAATAAAATAGGGTAGCTATTATTATGATAGATGTTAACAGTATACCAAACGAAAAGAAATAAAATGAAACGTCAAATACACCTCATGTCAAAAGATGCAAATAAGTCCCCGTCCATACTGTTGAGTTTTTGCTGCAAAAGTTTTTTGAATTCTCTTTTGAAACTGCAGCAGTGTTCATACATGAATCTTTTGCTTCATGTTTAGTATTTTTTATTCCTCCCTTCTGTCTTCTTTTTTTAATTTTTTTTGACATTTCTCAATACCGAATGTAAATATAAAATAACTACCCTGTGATAGAAGGTGTGAATATTTTTTTTTGGATAGACATTTGAAGCACAAGGTATAATTTGAAGCAAAATGGACGCTAGGAAGGAAAGTATATAATAATTTTATATTTTTTTTTAAATTTTTGATTATATTTCACAAAAAATTAACAATAAAACAGGGTAGCTATTATTATGATAGATGTTAACAGTATACCAAACGAAAAGAAATAAAATGAAACGTCAAATACACTTCATGTCAAAAGATGCAAATAAGAAATTCAACAAAAACTGCATGTACATGAAACAGCGTACATACTTCCACCTCTCTTCCCCTTCTCATCAACAAACTCAAAAGTTTTGCAGCATATGCTTCACAGTATGGACGGGGACTAAGAAACACATGGTGTGAATTTCCAAACAACATTACACAAACGTGTTATTTTTAATAATAAAATTGCTGGGCATGCACTTACCTGCACATTTAGGCATAACATTTTTCCCTCACCCGTTACATATTATCTCATGATATGCTTTTGTAGGCTTAATAAAATTTTTTTTGGAGTTTTGGGACTGAATGAACTTTAATCTTATTTAAAATTGCATTGAATGCTAATTAAAAAAAAACATTTAAACGTTTAGTTAAGAAAAATACAACGATTTCTACAGGTAACACCCGTATAACATGTTCCAGTAAAATGTAGTGTTATGCGAATTCATATGATCTGCTACAAAAAAGAGGCTTGTCTTTAAAAACGTGATTGCGCTGGTCCAAAAAAGGGGTTTAGTTAAAAAAACAAAGAATTAGTGTTAAAAATACTTTTAGGTTAAATCAAGTAATAGTACAACTCACAATCTTGTGCAGCTGGTCTTGCATCATTACATTTTTTGTTTCAGCACTCAAGGGATGACCCATACACATGCGATGCATTTTGCTGGAACTACGAAATTAGGTTATAGGAAGGAGGATAGAGGGAGTAGTGTTTATGGACATTTGATTTAAATTTCCCCCCGTTAAAAGTGACAGGAAACACTTTTGCGGGTAGTCCATTCCACATACGTGCCGTGCCGTTCGGCCAAAAAACGAATTTTCTCTGTAATGCGTAGTGCGAGTCGCCGCCAAATCGACCACAAATGGATGCGCTCTTAATGATGATCGCGTCGTGCGCGCGAATGACCGGGTTTCGGGAACAAGTTCCCTGATTTCATAAGAACACATCCCATTATAGTAACGATAGAACAACGAAACGTACTCCACGATGCTCAAGAGAGACAAAAGTTAAGAGAGTTAAAAGTGAGAGGAAAGACCTCTGCAGGGAGTTTGTTCCACATACGCCATGTTCGGCCGAAAAATGAGTTCTCTCTGTAATGCGTGGTGCGATTTGCCGCCAAATCGACCACAAATGGATGCGCCCTTAAGGATGAACGCGTTATGCGCAGGAATGAACGGGTTTCGGGAACTAGTTCTCAGATTTCACTAGAGCACATTCCCTTGCAGTAGCGATAGAACAACGAAACACACCCCACATTGCGACGATGCTCAAGGGAGTCAATGGAGTTTTCTATACCATCGTCACCAATGGGTTTCTTCGCTCTCTCCTGTACGCGATCGAATAACTTCAAAATAGTCTTTGAAGCACCGGCGCATACATGAGAGTTGTATTCAATTTTCGGTCGATTGTAAAGTTATGTAGTAGTGCCGTCTTATACGGGGGTTACTTGTAGATAATTAATGGAATTTATACACAATATCGAACTATTAACCGATTAAGTAAAAACTGTTCAACTAATTACCCCATATATACTGTAAAATCAAGTAGTTTATAATATTTTAATTACACGAAACTGCATTGAATAAATAATTAAAATATTAAATAATTTAAAATAGGTCATGTACATATTTTTATTACAACTTTCAGTGTGTGATGCATACCTGGTGTATAGCAGCCGATTTTTTAATAAATTTAATTATTAATTAATGAAATACATATTCCTGAAGTAAATAAATAATATCGAAAAAAATTACTATGTGTACGTACGACAAAAAGGTGTACTATTTGAAGAGTTCAAAATGGTACACATACATATATATTTAAAATCTATAAATGTTAAAAAAAATCTATCGGGTATGTTCAGTAAACCGAATCCGCAAAAATTTTTCGTTTTTAAAACGAATACACATGCTTAGGTGTTGAGAAATCACTCGTTTTTAAATCGACCCGGTTTACAGAACAGGGGGTATAAAAGTAAAACATTGAGGAAAATTAACATTATTACTAATATGCAGATGTGTCTATATCACCAAAATTTTCGAAAAAAAATCATTTTTTCTCTACTCCGAAAATTTTGGCCAAATCGATTTTAGACCAAAATCTGTAAAACGGTTTAAATAATATCATTGTCGAAAATTTTCGAAAAATAGTTTATTTTAAATTACTCCGTAATTTATAATTCAATCGATTTTCGTATTTAATTTTCGGAAAAGTCACTATTCCAACAGACATGTTGTAGGTCTTTGCGTCCTCATAGAAGTCTTTTTTATAACGCGACAAGGCAACGGCATCAATTATTCCGATATGGTTTTTATACAGCATGTGGGCAGGCTCAAATGACAACAAATCAGTGTACTGACAATAAATAAATAAAAAAAATAGGACTCAAAGTCAAATTACACACAGATTACACATGGGCTATATATTTAAGTAGAAATTAAATACAATATGTGTAACTACACATAAAGTGGCAACACTGGTGTACACAAATTATGGCACACGTGCAAATGCGTACTCTGAGTACGGGTATACAAATTTTGGTACATTTGTTGCACACTCATGTGCCAATCCATTCCCTCAAGACAGATATTACCCTACACTGGCACTTAATAAATAAGAAATCGTGTTTAATTGAATGATATAATTCTTACTTGAAAACAACCCAAAATATGATTATCATTATAAAAGTAATGGACTCATTGAATTGATCATTCTTTTTCACAATCGGTTCTAAGTTGCAATATTAAAAGCTAATAAAATTTAAATAAAATAAAAATTAACTTTTCTTTGCAACTAAAATACATTTTCTATTTTAGGTTTGAAATTTATAAACGCTCTTTTCTTATTTATTTCTTCAGAAAACAATGCCATTAATTAATTTACCAAACATGTACAGTCGAACTTCTCTATAACGTAGCAGTTGGGGACCGTCAAATTTCTACGCTATAGAGAAAATTCGTTATAGAGAAACTGCAGAAAATTTTGACTACATTTTTTTTATGTAGAAAATATATTTATTAAGACAAAAAAAATTGTTTTTACATGAACACATTAATTTTTTTTTTATTAATACATACATATGTGACTGAATTGATGCAAAAAATCGATTGCTAAAAACTTCGCAATAGAGAGATTATTTAGTGTGAAAAATTCTATTTAGGTCTTCAAAAATTGTACGTTCCAGAGAGAACTTCGCTATAGGGAAGTTCGTTATAGGGAGATCAAAATGTATGAAAATACTCATAAAAATGTTGTGTTCACGAATTTTATTTGTTATAGAGAAGATTTCGTTATAGAGAAGTTCGCTATAGAGAACTTCGACTGTATTTGATTATGTAAGATGATAATTAAGTTTCTGATACATTTGTACATACATACTTACATATTGTAAATTATAAAGTCTTTCATTGAAATTATTAAACCTTTTTTTATTTTTATTATTTGCATTGCATTGTATAGACTACAAAGTGCATTGACCCCGTCAAAGTCTCAGTAATAGGACTGTAATATTTATTATTAAATCAAGATTTGTACAACAAGAGGCGTACATAATTTAGTTTAAATTTTTATAACGATATTGAAAACTTCAGTCACAGGACTGAAGGACTTTGCTACAGGAAATCTTATTGCAGGCTTAACTATTTGCTGCTAAACAAGTGACAGAAAGTACCAAAAAATATAAAAAAGTATTTAATAAGTCAAACAAATATGTACATGTATTTTTTAATAATAACATAATAATAACATAATAATAATAATAACAAATATAAACAATACGTTACATTACTAAGAGGGTTAAAATTATTTACAATAATTAACAAAATCTTAAAGATGTAAGGAATACAGTAACAGCCGAACCTAAATAAGTGCATCAAACGTATCATTTTCTAGGGCTTAGCTTTTACTAGATTTGTCAAAATATCGATAGTACTATCGATTGTTATTTTATTTGTGACTATTCGCTTTACCCAAAGTACGTACACACAGCAAGAATGACAGAGAAAAATCCTCTCTTGTGGAGTCTTCAATGAGTAATTCCGCCTTTACAGAATTTTGTACTATGCAAAATGTTAATTAAGGCCCTTCACACAATAATACAAGTCTTACGACTTTCATAATACTTTGCGAGAGAGAAATGTAATGAGATTTCTTGCGACTGCCAAAAAATCTAAAGTGAAATTACTTTTTGCTTTCACACTATCTCACTTGAAATAAAATGAAAAGTATAAATAGTAAGAACAAAACCGGTTTAAAAGCAAATGACTTTTTTGTTGTTTTGCTATTTTCTATGGTTGCTTACACAAAAACACATCCCTGATAAAATAAAAATTATAATTTTATTGAAAATGTTAAAAAAATGTTGAGAGGCATAACCTGTCAAATTCACATCCGTATTTTGATCAGATTCATAAAATTTTGTTTTTACACTATTATATTTACTTTCCCATTTAATTTAAGTTTTTGACATATCGTATTACTCATTATTACAATGTAAAAGGGCTTTTAGTTAATTTTCTGCGCACGCTGATCAAGTGGCGTCACGAAACAGTTCGACATATTAAATTTGTGTAAACATTACAGTGGGGCAATTTCTTATCTTTTCCGTAAATAATTTCATGGGATTTTTTATTTTGTCAAATATTCAATTAAAAAAAATTTAATAATATTTAAAATACGTATTTATATCATTTAAAATATCACTGAACGGGAATATTTTTGTGTCGTCTTACAAAAACCTGTAAGCATAAAAACACAACAATCAATTAATAATATATTTGTCATTTGACAATCATAACCATAAAATATTGGTTGCTTCCATTATGCTACTAAACATGTTAACGAAATATCGGAAATAAATTTTAAGAAAAATCATCTCGAGCTTAATAATATAAATAATAAAATAAATTAGAAGATCAAATAAAATAGAAGATATTTACGTATTGCTTTTTATTTATTTAATGCGATAAAAAAACATATGGACAGTCATACAGCATGTACATATCTTGAACGTCTATAGAGCGATCTATAATCAAATATCGTGGTAAATTGGATTAAAATTTTAACATTTACTTCAGCAGAAAAACATTTTGAAAAAATAAAATCCTATTTATTTCATATGCATAGACTAATCGAAAAAAAAACGCTAGAATGTATTATTTTTATTACTTCAATTAGTGTAAATCCGATCCCTGACAATGAACTATTATTTTATATGAGTGCCTCTAATCATCTGTAGGAAAGAAGAAGCATTCGAATAAATTTTTTTTTAAATTTTGTAGAAAACATAAAAAATTTTGTGTAAGATATAAATTATAACATATTAATTCAATTAACTCAACAATATAAAAAATGTGAAAAGATTTGCGATAGAAAGTAGTGACTAATCGCGAAAATTAAGTAGGCAAGAAAGAGTGCTTGACAGTTCAAACAAAAAAAAAGGGCGTCTTCCCAATAAGAAAAGATAAAATAGGAAAAAATCAATTTTGAGAAAAGCATAACACAATATTTAAAGCAAGTGCGAGAAAAGAAACTTGCACATTTGCGAAGGAATTTGCATAGCAAATCGTCAAAATTGCTACTCCAGCACCTTTAGCGAGCACACGCAACGCCCAAGACAGCGTTTGCAAGGGCTCCAATACGTCAAAACCCAAACTAGAAGGTGCCAACTGCAACAATCCTTCAAAAATTAAAACAGAACAAGCAACGCCGATAAGTTCATATCCAACTGGTAGTACGAGTAACAGTACTTGCCTGGTGGCGGTTACCCGAGCCATCGAGGGAACATTACAATTAACTGCCAGTCCTTGTGACGATTTGGTTTTGGTGACCACTTCTAAAATGTCTGGAGATCAAAAGACTTTAATTAAGGGCCATAGCTCTCAGTATGTTAAATTAAATGTTGGAGGCCGTTTATATTACACCACGATTGGAACGTTGACCAAACATAACGATACAATGCTAAGTGCCATGTTTAGTGGTCGTATGGAAGTATTAACGGATTCTGAAGGTGTTGTTTTTTTAAGAAAATGGTTTATTTAAATAAAAATGTTTATGTATATATAATTCTTAGGTTGGATTCTAATTGATCGTTGTGGCCAACACTTTGGGACTATTCTTAATTATCTACGTGATGGTACAGTTCCTCTACCCGAATCGCATCGAGAAATTGCTGAGCTATTGGCCGAAGCCAAATACTATTGCATCACTGAGCTGGCCATGTCATGTGAACGTGCTCTATTGGCTCATCAGGAACCCAAACCTATTTGTCGCATTCCTCTTATAACATCACAGAAAGAAGAGCAAATGCTAATAAGTTCGTCATCAAAACCAGCAGTTATTTTAGTGGTACAACGACAAAATAATAAATATTCATACACCAGTAACTCGGATGACAATCTGTTGAAAAATATTGAATTATTTGATAAGCTTTCGTTACGTTTTAATGAGCGCATATTGTTTATTAAAGATGTCATTGGGCCTAGTGAAATATGCTGTTGGTCTTTTTATGGACATGGCAAAAAAGTAGCTGAAGTTTGCTGCACTTCCATAGTATATGCCACGGATCGTAAACATACTAAAGTAGAGTTTCCTGAAGCTCGTATATACGAGGAGACATTGCAAGTGTTGCTGTATGAAAATCGTAATGCACCCGACCAAGAGCTGTTGCAGGCCACCTCTTCAGTACGAAATCCTTCAGGTGGCGGTTCGTCATCTGGAGCATCGGGTGCCGGTTCCAGCGGCATGCATCAGTATACAAGCGATGAAGAAGAAGAACGAACAGGTTTGGCTCGTTTGCGTTCCAATAAACGGAACAATCCTACATGATTTGTATCCCATTATGTGGTACGACCAAGACCTATACTTCCCTAACTATGGCGTACCAGCGGTAGTGATAGTGCTTAAATAGGGGATTAACTTCAGCAGAGGTTATTAACAAAAAGGGGTTGAGTTTCGAAAAAAATTATAAGCAAAATATTCGTGTATCAGTAGACAGTAATTGTTAAATATTTTTTATATTTCAAATAAAAATATGTGCCAATTGATTGGGGCAACCCCATGAAAATGAAGTACGCACTTATAAATTGTGCAATGTACAAAAAATTCTTAATAAAAATGTTATTAGATGAAAAGAACAAAGTAATTCCATTTTCAAGTATCGGAACAATTTTAGTATACATTATGTATTTGTGCATATAGGAAATTATTGTCTCATAAAATAAGGCTAAAACATACCTCGTACAAAACCGTTGAAAGATCATCGATCAGCTGCAGCAGAAACGAACGAAAAGGCCATAACAACAGAATTAAAGACGGTAGTTCCTTTAATAGACTTGCGCTTATTATAACTACCCGTTCTTTCTCAATCACTCAGCCATTGAAGTAACAGAAACTTATAGAATTTATTTACACATATAATTTTAATATCGGCATTTATATACATGCGAAGACAACCACTTCCTAAGTACCAAGAGAATTCTCTTATAACCAAAAGAATTTTATGAAAACCACTGTCACTTCACTATTTTCATGTACAATTACGATTAAATTTACATCGTATTTACTTTATAATGCGCTAAATTATTAATAATGAACTTTTTTTGTAATTGAAAATATATTGGGAGAACTTTTGATGACACTAAAAAAGCGCGGAAAGTAAAGACATCAACTCTACAATATTTTACAAGGAAACAAAATCCATGGTATTGCCAAATAGATTCATAAAAGATAAAAAATGCGAAATTGTGAAAATCAAAATCAAGTGCTGGCTTTACTTTTGCAAGTTCATTTATCATATACAACGATACTGTTAAGGACGCAAGACCTACCTTAAACGGAACGTTCCCGTTATGCCATTTTTATTCACAGAAGTTGTGGTCAGTTCCAAACAAACTTACAACTGGCAATACTTAGAAATGAGGTATCGTGAACGCGAATTCATGCCAGGTAAACTAAAGGGTGCTTTAGACCATAAGATCTGTCGTACGACATGTCAAGTTTTTGTGTAGAAGAGCACAAGTCGGATCGTCCAAACGTAATATGTAATGAAACTATAAGATTTTGAGAGAAAATACGGATGAAAATTTGACAGTCGTATGGCTCTCTTGATTTTTTAAAATTTTTCAAAAACCAACACACACCATTAGATCAGGGATGCATTTTTATGTAAACAAATGTGAGAAAGCCAGGGAGGGAAAACTGGTTTCATTAATTTATACCAATTATAAAACCGAAATGTACATTTTAGACCACGACAGCACAATTTTATAAAAATATACGTATATTTTCTAAAAGTACACTAAAAATTTTGACCACGAAAATAACATATTCCAAAGTTATAAAAATATTTTTCAAGGTTATTAAAAAAAATTCATTTGCACAAGAACTCCATCCCTGGGAAAACAAGCAAACAGATGTAGTTAAATTAAATGAGAATGTTTTCATCTTACTTGATTTTATCCATACCAATGGTGTAAAAGCCAGAAAACAACCATTCGATTTTTACTCTCTTTTTTTTTTGAAATACGGATGCAATTTCATTTTATTTTCTCGCTCATTTTACGTACGACAAATCTTATGGTCTAAAGAACCCTTTACTAGTACAACAAAACCGAAAATCATTGTTCGTTGTCAAAATAATTCATACAATTTGCCATCAAACTGATAAAAAGGCGGCCAACTTGGCTAGTAATTAGTTAAATTCTGATGCTACGAATTCGCCTTGGGTACCATCTTTCTTAATACTGTGAATTGGACATAAACTATCCATTAAAAGTGAGTATCATTAACAGCTGTGAATTTTTTTTATTTTTTATTGAAATACCTGTGTAAATAAAAATTAGAAATGGCTAAAACGGACAAAGATGGTATTATTATATTTAACAGAATTTTCCTTAAACTAATTAAATATTTTCCAGATCTTTGCAAAGATAAACTCAAGAAGAAGCATAATCATCATAAGAGCAACAGAAATAAATCGTTGGAAAAGACCAAAGAAATGTCTTTAAATTTGCAACACGACAGTGAAGATATCGATGTTGAGGACGATAGAAATGACACATCGTCGAGCATTAATCAAAGTAAAGAATCATTTACAAATGATGAAGACAATATTGATGTTGAAGGTGAGGAGGATGTCATAGATGATTCTTGCAAGGAAAGTCCAACAACAAGAGATCAAACTAATGAAAATAGCATAATAAAAGTTGGCAAATCTTTAAGTTCAAAGAAACCTGCAAAAAAGTTGGAAAATGTGGAACAGGCACATTCAACTCCAACTATTTCAAAGAAGAACAAACGGCGACGAGAAAGCGGCACCTCCAGTGAAGAGGAGCGTTGGTTGACAGCTGTAGAGTCTGGCAAATTAGAAGAAATTGAAGATGTAGAATTACGCAAAATAAAAGACCCTAAATTAATGACTGCACGCCAGCGTGCCATGTATGATCGAAATAATGATACCGAATCCGCACCTGGATTTTCAGAAACTTTGGTGGCCTTACCAACTGGTTACAAAGAAAAAGAAAAACCACAAACAGCTGAAGAATTACAAAAAGCTGCATTGAAAATTCTCAGACGTCGGCAACAAGCAGATGAAAAACGTGAAAAAGATAAAAAGAAAACCATGGACCGCTTATTGAAAAAACAGGAAAGCAAACAAAGAACCGGTAATAAGCCAAAAACCACAAAGGAATCAATAACTATGATTAGTTATAAAAATACTTTAGAAGGAGCCGTTATACAAATGCCTATGGGTGTGGATTTTCCTTTAGTACCTCAAATTGGCAAAGAACCACCAAAACAGCAATTGTGTGGCATTGCTGGTTGTAAGAACTCCAAAGTGTATAATTGTTCTAAAACTAATAAGCCTCTATGCAGTTTTGCTTGTTATCGGAAAAATGTACAGTCGCTTAAAGAAATTATTTTCTAAGTGAAAATTGAAATTTATTTTGTAAGTATATACTAAGTAGTTCGTAAGACGTACGTAGTATTAAAAAAATCATTTAAAATATTTTAAATAATTGATTTGATCATTTTTAGTAGTCTATTGATTCATCAAGAAATTGTTTATAAGCTCCTGTTGTTCTGATTCAATACGCTGCAAATATTGATATTCGCTTTTCAAACGTTCCAATTCTAAATTCTTTTCATGTATTTTACTCTAGTAAGAGACATTAAAATATAACTTTATTATAATTATAAGTTTTGTTGAAAATAATTCATTCACCTGATATAACTGCTGCTCCGCTTGCCTTTGTTTAGCCACAGTTTTCAACTTATTTTGTGTGCCTATGGCTCTTAACTTTTCCTTTTCCACATCTTTGCCGTAATTATTAATAATTTTGTGAAACTCTATAGCCAACTTTTTGAATTCATCTAATTTATTGGCATATTCTAAACATTCTTCCCTCAAATCGTTGGTCTCGCTGGCTATGCGGGGATCTTGCACCCGTAGTCTATATATATCGTCTATAAAGAGACCAGTTTTTTGTAATTCATCAGCCATAGTAAAAGTGCTTATAACTTAATTAACATTTCATATATAAAAAGCCAATAAAAACTAATGTTTGCTTTCGGTAGTTGCTATGGCCACAGTTTAACTACGAATATTGCTTTGACACTTATATTTAACAATTTTATTCTGGCAATACCATTCGCACTATTCTATTTACATACATATATTTAATGTCGGCCGGAAACGTTGTTAACATTTCAAAACCTTCTCCAAAGGCTAACGGAAATTTTTGCAATAACCTTTGGTTACATCTGGCAATACCATTACTTAGAAATATATTTTGTTTATTTTGTTTTATTTTTCAATGCTGGCAGTTTGTTCATCGTCAGATGAAAAGTTTTTCCGTAGCTATTTTTGATTGCAAATTAATGTTATTAAAAATCGATTTAGTGCAGTAAAAATGCAATTAAGTGAAAATCTGATCGATTATGATCATGGAAATAGTGAAGTGCAGTGCTTTTTTATGTAGTTTCCATAAGGAAAGTCATATGCGGACCATAGTGTGTGCGAATGAATGTATGTGTCTGCTTTTGCTTACGAAAATTACATGCAATTTGCAAGCCCGTTTTGAAAATTAATGATAAAGATAGAAAAAATAAAGTAAAATCAAAGCTAAAGAAGTAAATCCGAAATTATTTGTGAAATTAGTGTAAAAAAAGTGTATTAACAAGGAACTACTGCGACTGATGACCGACAAACATTTATAGAATTATGCCAGGGGCACCTGCAACTTGATATACTACATGACCATTTTGGAAGTGGAGTGTTGGGGATGGAGGATAGGCTTTTAGAGCAATAATCATTCTTTGACTACGACAAGCTTTTTTACTGTTGTTGTTGTTGTTGTTGTTGCAGCATACGATTTTAAACATTCCAATTGGCACATTGGTATTGTCCTGTGTCTTCGAGAATAATTTGTTATGCCATTTTATTAGGAGAACTGAAGTAGGATTATCTGAGCAGCTAAAATTGAGTTAATAGAGTAATGCTTGTGTATGTTGCGGCAATAAAGCCTTTCATAGTTGTTGATCTACTGTAGTTTTTAGCCATTCAAATCGACCTGTTTTCTTCTGCAGTGCTCCCATTAGATTTGACGTTTATAGGGAATTTAAGATGTGAAATCAATTGAAATAAGTAGATGCAACGAAATAGTAGTATGTTTGTTATTTAAGCGGAAGTTTAGCACGTAAAGGCTTTTATTATTGTTGTTATTAGCAAGTCGTACAAGTCGACTTGGGAGGGTTCAGCAACGTTTTATATATCAATTATATTTGTCATTGGAATTAGTGATGTAAAATGAATAGAGTTACTTGACCTTTACGAAGATTATCATGTTTAACATACTAGCGGACGTTCAAAACAAGACAGAGGTCCTTCCGTAGTTTATGTGAAATTCAAAATGCAGTTTATATACTCGTATGTGACATCCAGCGATCGATGAGAGCTCTCTCTCTCTCTTGTAACAGGTATGCCTTAATGAATCATTTTATCCTATTGTTGATTTTTATGTTTATTTTAATACACATATACAATTTTTACATGTGTATATTTTTACTGGAACAATGTAAAGTTTTGTGTGCGGCAATAGAAATTTTCAAATATTATATTCTGCTGGCGGTGGTTGATTGCAGTTCGTACCTAATTTCTTTTGATACATTCAATATGCTTGCTGGCTTTGAATATACATACATATGTATATGTGTATGTATGTTTAGTATGTAGTACATATCTAGACTCTAGTCTCCCGGTAATCTAGTGAGTAGTGTGGTAGTTTAGCAGTTTGGTGTTCTGTATCACTGCAATACGTGAAAGTATTTTTCACAAGGGGTATCACAATGGGACCCAAGCGGGCAGACACCTTTCTTTACCTCTAGAACATATGTAGTACGTCGGATATGCTGGCAGCAGGTGGTACACACTGTTAAAAAAATTAGTTGGTATATCGAATAATTTGAATTAATTCCTTCAAAATGATAATATTTTAGAAATTATGGAATGGGAAAAGATGGAAGGGGGATGCTGTTAGTTGCGTGCCTTACAACAAGTGCATCGTCGTTGTTGCCAGGCATGTTATTACAGAATTGCCTGAATGTTACTTGTCTTAATAAACAATAAAATATCTGAAATTCTTCTACTGAGACACTGCCGTTCCAAGCTGCGTGCATTTTTGGGCGCGGTTAACAATTTAAAAAAAGCACGACAATATTCTTGCTTCCGAACCGAATATATAGTGCGATATTGCGATGATATGTGATGAAAAGCGCTTAGTAGTATCTAATTATTTTAAAACGCTCTAACTTGTTAATGGCTAAAGAGATTTCAATGTTTATTTCACTATTAGATATATTGTGAAGTTGGCTATACGATGGTTGCACCTATGGACGCTTAGGTGCCAGAACTGTTGCAGACATAAAAGTAATTATTACCTTGCAAAAAAAATTACAAGTGCGCAGTTCATATGAATGAATCGGCAAAGTTGAATGCGTGGTTTTATTTCGTCTGTATGGGTGTACGTCAGCTAGTGCCCTACAGTAGGTCTGTTTACGTTTTACAGATTTAACTTTTCTTTTCGAAATATTTTTATATTCTAAATTCGTATAAAGTATACTGAGTTGCCGTTGGAATGAACAATTAATATAAACGGCGAAATATTGATAAAAGCAAAATAATAAAAAATTTGGAAAATATATCTGAGAATATCGAAGAAAAATTTTTCGTATAAAATTCTATTGAAATTTCTAGAAATATCGTTCAATATCGAATGCCGTAATTTCTGCTCATCTATGGGGTAGCGTTGACCGATTTTAACAAATCCTTCAAATAATAATAATCATAACAAGAAACAATTGTTTTAAACTAATATAAGTATTTATTTATTAAAAATAATATCAGAACACATTAACTTAATTAAAGAAATTTTTTAACAAAAACTTGAGTATTGATTTTACTATACTTAAAATAAAACATACACTGAGAGAATAATTCATTTAAATTTAAGACTTTCGCTTACGACTTGCTCCCTTTTAAATTTGTTTATTAAATTTTATTACATTTTCTTTTATTAATTTTACTAATTTAAGAGAAAAGCGCAACAAAATATTTAACTAAATAATAAACAATTTTCCAGATATCTCTACAATAAAATAGAATATGTAAATAATCCTTCAAACTATGCAACAAATATTTATTATCATAAGAGGGAATTTTATCAATGTAACGTTATGGGCGGTACGAAATTGCCGCATTTTGGAAAATTAGCTGGTACAGGTGGCCAATCGTTTTTTGTGCCCACTTGAAACAGTAAGTTCATGCCGATGATTATGTGATATTGAAAATGACAATGGAACATCCAAACACCAGGATTATCAGCTCGAAATCTTATAACCGTATAGCCGTTGTTGGGCACGGCCACAGTGTCTCGCAGCGATGGCATGAGAAATTTTCTATCTAAAATGCCGCGTCTGTCTAAATCGAGTGCCAGTTTTAAGCTCATGCGTTGTGTATCCTCATCCGGTGATCGACCCATGCCTATAACATAAAATGGTATGCCATGTAAATGGAATGGATGGCTGATGTTGATCTGCTGTACTTCATCGATTAGAACCACTTCTACAACAGCATTAAGCGGTAAATCTATTTTGTGAACACATTCACAATTCTCTCCACAGTTGGCAGGACGATTGTCGCCGTTACAAAAATAATTTTTCGGTATATCGTCGAATTGCGAGAGCACCGGCGAGGGTGGGGGAATGTAAGAAACCTCATCGATTAACGAAGTCAAATGATCTGTATCGGAGGCAACTGTTAAGAATGAGAGTTTCAAGAAAATTATTAGAATTATTTGAGTTGAGGTGTTATGTTATGTTAGGAGCGTCTAAAGTCTTTAGAAGTTTTGTCAGTTGAAAAAGGAATCGGATGTCGGCGTTGTTGTAAGCAGAGCACCATTTGCAAAAGAAAAATCTTTTCAAAAACATTAAATTTTTAATGGAATTTTTCGATAAACGGGGGAGCTCAAAGGAAAGAAATTACTTGTTGTTCCCTTTTGATAAAAAAAAACACCTTTTTGATAAAATGTACATTTTTGATGAAAAGTTAATTTTTGATAAAATGTAAATATTCCATAAAAAGTAACTTTAAGATAAAAAGTGTTTTAATAAAAAATCCTTTTTTTTATCTAATGTAGCATTTTGATCAAAACTACCCTTTTGACAAAAATATATTCTTTATAAAAAAAGTTTTTCCACAGAAAGTGCTTTCTTGATAAAAAGTACATCTGTGACAATAAATTATATTTTGGGCGGATGTGAATTTTTTGATAAAAACTATTGATAATAACTAATCGATAAAGAGTATTTTGTGGATAAAAAGTATCTTTTTGAAAAAAAATATATTTTCCATAAAAAGTACCTTTTTTTGATAGAAATGGGTTTGTTCATACAAAGTACCATTTTGATAAAAAGAAACTTTTTGATAAAGAGTAACTTTTTGAGAAAAAGTAAATTTTTGATAAAAAGTAACTTTTTAATAATAAGCAGGTATTTTATAAAAAGTGAATTTTCGATAAAAAGTACCTTTTGGTTAAAAAGTATAGTTCTTTTTATAAAAAGTACCTGTTGTACCAAATGTGCCTTTTCGATAAAAAGTACCTTTTTGATAAAATGTAATTTTTGTATAAAAAGTAGCTTTTAAAAAAAGTAAATTTTTTATAAAAACTACCTTTTGATAGAAAGTAAATTTTTGATAAAAAATTAACTTTTTGATAAGAAATAAATTTTTGATAAAAAGTATAATTTTTTATAAAAAGTACCTGTTGTATAAAATGTGCCTTTTCGATAAAAAAGTACCTTTTAAAAAAAGCAAATTTTTTATAAAAACTACCTTTTGATAGAAAGTAAATTTTTGATAAAAAGTATCCTTTTGATAAAAAGTTCATTTTTGATAAAAAGTTCATTTTTCATAAAAAGTACCTTTATGATAATCAGTGTCTTAATAAAAAATCATTTTAGATCAAACGTAGCTTTTTGATCAAAACTATCTTTTTGAACAAAAATATATTCTTCATAAAAAACTTTTTCGCCACAAAAAGGGCTTTCTTGATAAAAAAAAGTAAATTTTTGACAAAAAAATTATATTTTTGCTAGGAAGTGAATTTTTGATAAAAAGTACCTTTTGGTTGAGAAGTATAATTTTCCATAAAAAGTATCTTTTTTATAAAAAGTGCCTTTTCGATAAAATGCAGCTTTCGTATAAAAATTACCTTTTAACAAAAAGTATATTTTGATAGAACGTATATTTTTGTTAAAACAAAAAGTACCTTTTGGGATAAAAAATCTTTCTTTTCGTAGATTTCTGACAACTGACTGTTTCAAAAGTTATAATTTTTATATTAAGTGATAATGATGTCACGTCTTGATTATATGTATGTATGTATGTATGTTTGTATATGTTGCAGTAGTTCTGTGGATCAGTCATGCAATATGAGCTTAATGCGTTCGAGTTTTCATCGGCGGATAGTAAAGAATATATGAAAGTGGTTATGCTTGTGTGTATTTTGGGTACCTTTAGCTCCTCTGGTACTGCGGATTAGTATGACTTGTATGACAGTTTATAGCACTGCTGTGTAATTTTGTTAGATTACAAGAAAATATCATATTAAACTTACCCTTAGATGAGTACAGGGTTTGACAGTTTTGTTTCGTAATGAATAAAGTTTTTTTTTACATAAAGCGGTATACATTTGTTTTTTTTATATATAAACAATTTATTATAAATTTAGTTAAATAATAAAAATATTAATAAATGTAACAAACAGAAAAACAAAAATAATTAAAATAAACAAATATTATTGACTTAAATGTTATTGACAATAGAAATATCACTACAAAATTATAGATGAAGTGAAAATGAAATGAGAAACATTCATTAGGTAATTTATTTTATATAAAAGCATATTAATTTAAATTTAATGAATTTTTTATTGACTAAGAAAAATGTTAGTTATATAAATTTTTGATTTTGGAGAACATTGATTTTAGGGAGAGATGAATATGGATGATGCATGATTAGTACTCGTATGTAGATAAATAGAAGCCTGCTAAATACCTTCCGAATAATGAGGCATTAAGTATTAGCAAAGTTTTTCTTTTAATATATACACAACATGGCCCGTGCTTAATCTTTCTGACTGACACTTCTTTCTTTTTTTTTTTTTTTTTTTTTCTTCTTCTTCTTTAATATACAGTAATTTTTGAAAGGCTTCAGTTCTTCTATTGCTGCTTTTTTCTCTACTGCTACTAGAGTTTTCTTTACTTTAAAACTAAATAAAAAAAATAGATTTATAATTTAAGTTAAGACACCAACCTCTCTCTCGCGGAGTGTCTTCAGAGAGAGGTTTAAAATATGGAAACCGGCGGCCTATGATCACCACATGTAGGAAACTTTTCGGGAACAGGCGGTAAATCGGCATGGGTACCGATATGAAACACCAGATTCATGCCTATAACTATATGAAATAGAAAATGACAGTGGAACATCCAGTAGCCAGGATTATCAGCGCGAAATCTCAATACAGCATAACCATTGTTCGGCACAGCGATGGTATCCTTTAGTGGCGGATGGTTAAAGTCACGCTCAATCATGCCCATGCGGTCCAATTCTAGAGCATGTTTCAAATTGATTTTCTTTATAGTCTTGTCGGGAGAGCGACCCAAACCGATCAAATGGAAAGCCGTACCATGTAAATGAAATGGATGACTTAGGTTTGGCTGCTGCGCCTCATCGACCATTACGACCTCGACAACCGCTCCTAACGGTATATCGATTTTGTGGACACACTCACAAACGGCACCACAAACTGGTGGCCGATTGTCACCATTACAAAACAGCTCTGGCGGTATGTCATGTATTTGCGAGAGCATTGGTGCCGGCGGTGATATGTATGAAATTTCATCGACTAATGATGTCAAATGATCACCGCTAGGAACCACTAAAAGTGATCATCGATAAAATGCAAACAAAATAAAAGAAACGAAAAATGTAACATTAACTTATGAACTAAAAGCGTAAAGGAACCGCAATAAACGTTTATTGGATTAGTCAATTAAGCTTTAAACGTTTAGACCCCTTTTCGAGGGCATTTTAAGTTCCTTTACAATAGAAATTTTTGCTTTTGCTTTGTTTTTTTTTACAAAATGAACATCAAATGTACAAGTTAATTAGCAACAAACATAAAGGAATCACTCAAATAGGTGTTGTTGCCAAGGCAATCTACTTACCCAAATATCTATTATATGTATTGGGTATAAATAGATTTTTCGGTTCATATACATAAAAACGGAATGGTAGGAAGATCTTCACATCGGGTCTCTCAACCAAAACACTTTTGTCCACAGCTTTAGCATTTTTCAAATTCGATACGCATATCGCATCGGCTCGCTTGCGATCACAAACTGCATCGAGAGGATTAAGTACCTGCGGCAAATTAGATGCAAATGAAATTATTTATTTATTTATAATTAAATCAAATAAATTATTTAATTTAAATACAAATGTATGGGATATATTTCATTTGGATACTGTAACATTTAATTTATTTTACATACACATACATACCGTCGAATTGCATAAATACTTGAGCTTTCTTTGCGTTCAGGTGCTGTTTTATTTACATTGGAATTGGTGGAGTAGTGGGTTTCCTCTAAGTTTACCTAATGCATGTTAAATATTTAAACTTAATTCATATATAATTTTTAATAACATGAAGGAGTAAAATTTACATGTTATACCACACAAAAATTATTTACAAGACCGTCCCGTCCCGTCCCTCCAGTTGTTGTTTGTTCTCTTGTGCCCAGTTTAAATTCATAACAAAAATAGTTCCCAAAAATTATTGCAGAACAAGACGAATTCACTTTACTGCTGGGGTTAATTCTACAACAATTACAACTGTATGTACTTTCAACTTAATCTGAGATCTACAACAAATTCCCAACCACTAACTTTCTGTTCTAAAAAAAACTTACAGAGTCTGTGAGTAAAAATAGTTCATACGAACGGAAACTGCTGGCAATTTATCTTAACATTAAATATTTCATATACTTATTGGAAGGGTCCTCGCGAAATGTTGTTTTATATAATGACCATACTCGTACACCTTTGGTAGATGGTTTGCAATCCGAAAAACCCGAAAAGAGTCCGAGACAGATGGGACATTTAGAGTATATTTCTTCATTTACAAATGCCATTCCATATATTCATGGTGACTGTACATGGTGGGTGCTACATTATCTGGCACATTTCATATGGAATCATATATGAATGGATTCATGACTTGATACTAACTTTTTATGTCATGAACAACAGAAAGATGAGATTCGTTGTTCTATCGTTACTATAATGGGATGTGTTCTAATGAAATCAGGGAACTTGTTCCCGAAACCCTTTCATTCCCGAGCACATTCTGCGTTCATCATTAAGGGCGCATTCATTTGTGGTCGATTTGGCAGCGAATCGCACTAAGCGTATGTGAAACGAACTTCCTGCAGAGGTCTTTCCTGTCACTTTTGACGTGGGAAGATTCAAATCAAATGTCCATAAACACTACTCGTTCTCGCCTGCTTCCCATCACCTAATTTCCTAGTTCTAGCATGGGGATGACCGCTGGTCCAAAATCAAAAAAACTGTGTGAATGTTTCTTAGGATCACCAAGAACTTTCGTTCTCCTAAGTTTGCGAATGCATTGTGCTGGAATTTGAGAAAAGCGATAGTTAGATCAACCGACTTGAATGACGCGGAAATAAGATTGATTGAAATTTCTAATATTTTATATTAAATTTTCTTAATACTTTTTTTTTTTGACCTTTTTTATTATTCGAACAATCTATTTAATTCAGCTTTAAGGTTTTTTTATTTCTTATTTTTATATAATCTTGATATTTCGTTAACCTTGGCTTAACATCTTCAGGAAATTTTTATTTTTAAAGAAGGATTTCCATTGAGACCAATTTGTTCATTTACAAATTCTCCGTCTTACGGACTTAGAGCCTATTTCACCAATTATATTTAAATATCAATTCATATTTAAATGTCGATTTTAATTTTCATCTAGATATACTCATTGAATATTTAATTACTGTTTAAGTAGCCAGCACTCTGCATTTAAATATTGATTTTCAACAGTATGACACAGCTTTAAAACAGCTTTTAAACAGCTTTTTAAAAATCTGTAAGTTGCCGCTATCATATTAAATATCAGAGCGTTACCATATTTTCTTGTGTTTCATTATTTCAGTTGGTGAAAATAAAATTTTTTTAAACATACTTTAAATAAAGATCATTAATTAAATTAAAATGTGTTTAAATATGTTTGGTGAAAGAGACCCTTAGTGCAATATATTACTAGTGTCTTGGAAAAATTTATGCAGGATCAAAATATAACATCAGTAACTCGTTAGATTTTAAGGAAAAAATTAATTTGAATATTGATGATAGATTTATTTCTTTTGATGTGGTATCTCTGTTTCCGAGTATACCGATAGATTTAGCAATGAATATAATAGAGGGAAAATGGAATTTATTGAAGGAATTTACTATTATGAATAAGAATATGTTCATAGAAGATAATGGCTATTTTGAATATGATAAAAGAAAAAAATTTTAAAAATAAAAATTTCCTGAAGATGTTAACCGAAGGTGTTAACGAAATATCGAGATTATATCGACCCATGTGCGCGAAATTATTGTATGTTACACTTTTTATGCAAATTGGTTCTAAATCCATTAATTCATCTGCTGCTAAAGTATTATAGCCATAATTATTATAGTTCTGGAGATAAAACTATAAACATTTTATCGTATGTGACAGCTATTGCTGTCAGGCAAATCAAAAACAAAAATAAATTAAACGCTCTCCTATAAAATTTAGTTTTTGTGACATACGATAATTTCGCGCAAAGCGGGCGATATAAAAATAAGAAATAAAAAAACCTTAAAGCTTATTTATATATATTGTTCGTATTTTATATTTTAATTTAGTTTTTTTAATTCTTTTAGTGTAATTAATTTTAAAATATTTCTGCAGGAATTATCCAATTACTTTCTTAGCAAAATTGCATTGATTTTTTGTGAGCTTTAATTTTCTAATACAAGTTTTATGCATTAGGGTGGTACAAACAGACATCTAGTGCATAAATACTATGACGCGATACTTAAAATGAATGCCCATACGTGCAGAATATTGGTCTTCTCGAGACATAAACACTGATATATCAATCAAATGCCAAAGATCTAAAGAAAAGTTTAAAAAGGCTACCCCCACGTTCGGCGAAAAAAAAAATTTTTCTTTTTTGCAAATTGCCTTGCAAAAATCCTTTATATTAGAGGCTGTACGGGTATTTTTTTATGTCTAATGGATATGCTATATATGTATGTATGTCAAAAATTTCTTGGCTTTTTTTTTTACAATTTATTTTCGTTTTATTATTTTATTTTAATATTAATTATATTTAATATTAACGGCAGTAATATTCGTATAAAAATATAATATTTAATATTTTACATGTCTCTATACAATTATTTCATTATATATTTTTTTTTCTAGATTTTGCAAAAATTCTTTACAGAAAAATTAAAAAAAAACTAACATTTAAATAAACTGTGCAAATTAAAAAATACAAATTATAATAAAAATAATTAATAAAAAATTTGGGAAATAAGGCAAGGAATAAGTTATTTAACCAGTAAGTAACAGTTTTAAAAACTTTTTACAAAAAGTAAAAAACATAAAAACAATAATAAAACAAAAAAAAAAAAAATAATAAACTATTGCAGTTCTGTATTTAAAAATTAATATAATAAAATATACACTAAGAGAAAAATACAAGTACGAATTACTTAACATTTTATACATTAAAAAAAAAAAAAGTACAAATAGCGGATGAAGAGAAAGGAGAGGGTGTATAAAAAAAGGCGGCAAGCAAGGAAAGTTGAAATTTTCTTAATTTACAAACAAAATGAAGAATATTATTAATGAAAGGAGCTAAAGGAATAGTATGTGCTTAAAGAAAGTTTATAAAGTTAAAGAGAAAAAAAAAAATTAACTACATTGCTGGTAAAGTGTACTCGAGTTATAAAGTTTTATGACTATTTAGCCGGAAAAAAATGTATAAAACTTTTCCCCACAACCCAATAACTGGTTTCAAGTTAGTTGTGTTGTGTGCGGGTGATGGCATAAAGCTTAAATAGCAAACGGATTTTGTAGTTACAAGTTTACTATATTGTATGGCTTTTTTACAAGTGTAAAAGTTGTTTGCATTTAAGCTTTAAAGTTTATAAAAAGGTTTCCCAAAAATATTCAAGAGCAAATAATAATAAAAGTAATGAAATCATTTCAAATACGTAAATATTTAGCAATTAGATGGTAGTTGTTTTTGTTGTTTTATAGCTTACACTACAATAGTGCTGCCGTTGTACATAAAAATAGAGCAAGCTTAAAGCTTAATGCAAGCTTTAAGCTTATTTATTTAAGTGCTGTTTGACATACAAAATTATTTTGTATTTATTTAGTTCTTGGTTTGTTTGTTTGTTTGTTTGTTAATTTTTCCTTTGTTCTATCTGTCTTGTAGAAGTTTGTACATGTGTTTCGTGGAAAATGTTAAAATTTTCGTTTTAGGGAAAATGTGTTCTCTCTTCTTAAGCATTTTCTTCTTAACACCTTTGTTATGTTGTTATTTTGTCTTTCAGTTTCAGTTTCAGTTTTAGTTTCATGTTTTGTGCTGTGCTTCTGTTGCTGTTTTGTTTAATTGGTAGTGTTAATTAATTAATTAATTAGATTAATAATAAAATTAATTAATTGGTATAGGGGGCGTGTGATCACCACATGTGGGGAAGCCTGGTGGCACTGGTGGCAAATCGGCATTTGTACCCACTTGCAATATCAAATTCATACCAATCACAATATGGAATAAGAAATGACAATGGAATAGCCAGAAACCTGTGAAGCAAAATAAAATTTTATTTAAATATTGGTCACATTTTTTTTGCTCTTCATTCTCATTTCAACTTACCGGGATTATCAGCTCTAAATCTTAGTACCACATAGCCGTTGTTGGGTACCGCTATAGTGTCTTTCGTTGGTGGCAAATTGTATTGCCTGTGCAAGAGACCACGTCTATCCAAATCTAAAGCATGTTTCAAGTTGATCTTTTTGACATTCGTATCAGGTGACCGGCCAATGCCCACTACACTGAAGCCATAACCGTGCAAATGGAAGGGATGCGACAAATTGGGCTGTTGGACTGAAAGGAAAATAGTTTGGCATACATTAAGATACTTATATGCAATACTTTAAAGTTTTGCTTTTCTTCAATCTAAAGTTACTGCATCTCTGTTATCTCTATTGCGGCAAATTATAATTTTTTTTCTTCTTGGATCGCCACTCAGTGGATGAGCCCTACACATGCAAATGGAGTACGCTGGAACTAGGAAATTCGATTTAGGGCGGCGGAGTAGCGTTTAGGGACACTCGATTTGAATCTTCCCATGTTAAAAATTACAGAAAAACCTATGCGGGGAATTTATTCCACATACTCCCTAGCTCTACGGCTAAAAAATTAATTCTGTGATATGCGTAGTGCAATTCGTTGACAAATCGACCATAAGTGGGTGCGCTCTTGATGAGGAAGGCGTTGTACGTAGAAATAAGCCAGTGTATTGTGGGGTGTGATTTTCAACAGCAACACATACAAAATTAAAATTTTTTTTTTTTTCCTTTTTAGTTCCTTTTTTAAGTCGGTTAATTTTTTTTTTAAAAAATTTATTTTTTACTAGGGGAGTGCATTGCGTAAAGGGCGGGGGAGGGGACTGTATTGCTAATGGGACCATACGGTTAACACGAGATGAAGTGATTGAAAGATAGAGAGCAACTCTGCAGTTGCGCGTTTTTTGAGAATATGTAAAGCGGAGTTATGTTGACGCATTCATTTTTAAGCTATAGCAAAGCTTTTTTATTTATTATTTAACTTCGCCGATGTTTTATGGCCCAAATACCAGGGAAGAATAACACTTTTAACACATACACAAAAGAAAATTTAGTGCTGTAACCAGGATTTGAACCGTGGATTTTCCGGTTCAATACTTAACTACTCAGCTCTGCTGGGGATTATATTTTAATTATATTGGACTTGATTATTTTTATGTTTTTAGTGCCTCTGTTTGATTTGTTTTTATTAAAATTTATTATTTATTTTCTTCAACGCGAGTGGCAAACCAATCACGATTATAAATTAATGATTGTTGTTGTTGGGTTAATAATGTTTTGCTTGTCTCCTCGAAAATTTGACTTTTCTATTCTTCCATCCTTAAAATTCTCGTTCCCGTTTTTCAACATCTTTTAACATTTTTTTTAACAACAGCAAGTTGAAATGAAATTCTCACCCCACCCAGCCATAAATGTTTGAAAAAATAAAAATAGGTGTGGTCTTGTGCCAACATACTGTAACAAGAGCATGTAAACTGAAGTTTGAATTCTAAATTTAATATAAATTGGAGTATTTTATTCACATACAATTTCAGTAAGATTCTATTTTATTTTATTCATTCAAATTACAATATTTTAGTTATTTTCCATTCCTACTCGCCGTATCAAATGACCGGTAATAGTATAATAATAAATAGACGCAAAGTAATTCTACAAATAAGTTACAAAAATTACAAAAATTGTTTGTTTGCTTTTGTTTACCGCAGAGTACTGTATAAATACTCCGTGATTATTTCTTTAAGTGTTTGAGTATTGTAATTATTTTCCGTGAAAAGTTATTTTATTGTTACAAATTCATTGTATTAATAAAAATCAGCAGCAATACAATGCGTTGGAGTATAAAATTTGTTTTTATTGGGGCTTTAATGTTCTTTTTGTCTTTTTTTTTTGTTGTGGTAACGGAAATGTTAAATGTTTAATCGTTTTATTTCAAATCAGTGATGGAAAATGTGGCACAATTGTGCCATTTTGTGGCAACATTAGGCATCCCCTACCATTTGTTGGCACTTTTTTAGTATTTTAAATTCCCTTTACGAAAATTTTCATCTTTTCATATTTGTTTGATATACAGTGTTGGAAAATATAATAGAAACGACATGGCAACATTTTTCTTAAGAGTAACGGTATATTTTTTTCTACTACAATTTGGGTAAGTAAGAAATGAAATGCAAAGAATGATAACGGGAATTTGTTTTTGTGTAAAATTTGCACATTTTTATCCAAAAATATCACTTTTATATATCGTTGATCACGTAAACAAATAGAAACGCAATACATATTGCTAGAAAATTTTTAATTTAATATTATTTTAAAAAAGGTAATTTAGCTTAGTTTCAATAAATAGAATATATTCTATAAGGAATTATCGGAATATGTGAATTTGCATACTATTTTAGTGCGATTTGGAACAAAATGGGTCGTGGCTCACATTCTACTAGTCCAGAAAGAAAAACGATTAAAAAGTTTAGGGCAGAAGGAAAGAGCTTGTCCGAAATTGCTACAATAATGGAGTGCTCTAAAAAAAAATATTTTCTGCTTTGAATTTTGTTCCTAAAAAGGAAACCAGAGCCAGAAACCGTGTAACGAGCGATAGGTGGGACAAAAGTCTGATACGATTGGCTAAAAAAGAACCATTTTTCTCATCGACGAAACTTAAAAATGAGATGGAAGCACCAGTATACATACGAGTATATATGAAACGGTAAGAATGCTAAAAAAATTAATAAAGACTAGATTAACCCGGTGCGGTTCGCTACCAATTTTTATTTTATACAGGGTGGCGCCGAATGAGCTATATGGTTTGAATGCTTTATAACTTTTTTAATTATTATTTTTTCTTTATTTTTTATTCAGCATTTTATGAAGAAGACTTGGGGAATTAATTATGAATCATTACCCGATTGAACACAGCACATACTGCAGGTGCCTCAATGGCTTTGTTAAGGGAGATATTCGGCGAACGATTTATTTCGCGCACAAGCGATTTTAACAGGCCTCTACGTTCACCAGATTTAACAGCTCCTGACAGTTTTCTTTGGGGATATTTGAAAGAAAGAGTGCACATTAACAAACCAAGAACCACACTCCAACTGAAAACCAACATTCGAAATGAAATCATGGCCAATATACCCGAAATTTAGCGAAAAGTTATGGAAAATATGCTAAAAAGAGCACGTATGTGCAAAGCAGAAAATGGGCATCACTTACAGCATATCATTTTTCAAAGCTAATTGCAAAAAATTCACCAATAATATACTGTATTTACAAAAAAAAATTATAATAATCGCATAAATAAAAAAGTTATAAACCATATGCTCATTCTGCGCCACCCTGTGGAAACAGATTTTTATAAAAATTACCTTTCAACAAAATACCTTTTTCAGAAAATACCTTTTTCAGATAGCATCTTTTCCTCAAAGTAACTTTCCAAAGAGATTTTCTTTTTTAAAATTGCGTTTTAGAGAACAACCATTTCCTTAGAGTTGTATGTGTCAAAAAAAGGTACTTTTTCAAAAGACAGTTTTTCTGAAAAATACTAATTCCTCTTTACTTTTAGTTTTTTTTCTCTAAAATCCCCTTCATTTAATATTCATATCTAGAAAGTGCGTAAAAAATATTAGTCCGCCATTTTGGGGCGTGTGCCATATTATGTTTGCAGAGATTTCTTTATATTTTAAGCTCCCTTCTGAAAAATACCTTCAATTTGATATCCATATCGAGAGGGTGGATAACAAATTTACTTTTAAATGGCATTGAAATACAAAGGTACAATTTGAGCTCATATACATACTGTGTTCTAATTTCGAAAAAGTAAGAAAATACATTCGAGATTTTTTCTAGACTAAAAGACTGAGCAGAAAACCTTTGCTGTACGAGTTGCAATAGATGTACCAAAATTCGGTTTTGGCCGGTTTTACACACTAAAAGTATACACATGGAAACAGTACCAAACACATGTCGTCTTATTTTTCAGCAGCAATTATATGCTTTTGCAATTTTTATTCATCTGGCTTAGTTTCTGAGATATTATACTTATATTATATTATTTATTATCGCGATTATCCGCTTTTACCCATTTCTATATCTTTAGCTTTAGAATATAAGTTCTTAGTGGATCAAGTAGAAAGAGGAGTCTACATACCGAATTTTAACCCTCTAGTTTTAGCCGTTTGGGCTGACGCGATGATAGTTCAGTCAGTCACTTTACTCTTTTATATACTCGTATGTATGTATATAGATTGTACTGATGTTTCAAAGACATATATTGATTCCATTCTCATTGATGAAAGTACGCCTTGTACAATATCGAAAAATTTAGCACTAATTTTGTTTTGATGTATCGTTTTTTAACTTTGTGTATAAAAAAATTGTGCCATGTTGGAACGTTTTCGATGCAAACTCGGCACGAAATCAGAATTTAAAAATCCCATCACTGTTGCAAATTTAAATTTTCAATAGTGAAGTGATGGAGAGAGGGAAGGATAGAGAGACGAAATTCACTTGGTTGTATAAATAATTATAGTATGTATGTACAATTGTTTTATAATTTCTGTTTGATTGTTCTTTTTTTTTACTTTTAAAAGGCAAGAACATGTGGGTCATAGCGCACTAGGTGATGAAGTGTTTGAAAATTGTTTCACAAAAAAACCATAAAAAAAAAAATTACAAAAAATTATGCAACATTTTTTAAAATTAAATACTACCAACAGGTATTTTAGGTTTGTGTGGCTGTTCGTAACCTTCATTCGGTCTGAGAATGCGAAAGAAATGCATATCGTCGCATTAAGAATCAATTACATATACAGGGTGTCTGGTGGCAAATTTATTTTTTTAAATACGATTATTTCAAAAAGTAATAAACGGTGTTTTCCATTTTTCCCAATTTATCTATTTCGGCAAAAATTTCGTTCAACTAACCTTCATCGACCAGAACAACTTCAACAACAGCATTCAATGGAATATCGATTTTGTGCGTGCACATGCAATTGGGCCCACAATCAGCTGGTCTATTATCACCATTACAAAATTGTTCGGGATTAATTTCATTAAACTGTGACGTCAGAGGAGCGGGTGCCGAAAGGTAAGAGATTTCATCAATCAACGAAATGACATGATCACCAGTAGGAGCAACTGAAATAGTTTATAAATTATAAATAGTTCTGATTAAAAATGATGACGACGAACTAAAAAACTTACCTAAAAATCTGTTGTAGGTGTTGGGCTGGAATAACTCTTCGGGTCTGTACAAATAGAAACGGAAGGGTAAAAAGATCTTGACATCGGGTTTCTCAGCCAAAATGCCACGATCTATTTCCAAAGCGCTCTTCATTTGACTGACACAAATGGCATCGTTACGCTGGCGATTACATTGAGCATCCAAAGGATTCATAACCTTTTTTTGGTTTTCATTTTTGTGTTCATGATTGCACAGTGGTACAATATATGTGTGTGCAATTTGCCAGTTATTTTTTTTTACATTTTCATTGAGGACATTAAGAAAAGCATATTGTGCATATTTACATTTTTTTTTTTAAATTAAATTTAAACAATCACCGTTTTGCAGGTGTTGTAGTTTAGTTTAATTTATTATTATTATTATTATATTATTTTTTTATTTTAATGTGATAATTAAAGGTGGGATTTGTTTGGTATTTATTTTACAAAAAGGATTTGGGATATTTTTTTTATGGTGGTGGTGGTTTTATTTTACATGGAATTAAAAAGAAAAATAAATAAATTTTTAAATATAAAATGTAGTAAAATTTTGTTTTGCTTTACATATTTATTTACATATTTTACATATTTTGGAAAAATAAAATAACGAAAAAAACAAATTAATTTTGTGTATAAAAAAATAATGCAAATTTTCGTGAAGAAAAAGAAACGTAAAAATTATGAGATGTACGGCAAGAAATGTAAAATTTAAAGTTCTGACTTCTCTGGCGTATTTTGTTTTTGTTGAAAGTTTAAAAATTTACCAAAAGTAAATTTTTACCTGCAATGAAATTTTACATGAAGCTTTAAGCTAAAAGCCTGCATTTAAGCAATTTAAAATTAAAAATTTGGTTTGGAAATTTCTTTTCGAAGTCTTTTTTTTTAATACAAAAATATATTTTATGACGGTCATAAGCATAATTTAAACGTAATTTTAACTTCTCGTTACATTTGTTGAATAAAATTTTCTTTTTCTAAATGTAAAATTTACATTATTTTGTGCTCTTTTTTGCGTGACTTACAGTGAATATGTAGTTAAGCCAAACAAGTACTTACCTGTAATTCTTTAAAGCGATTTCAATCGATTTGCAATTAAAAAAAAAAAAAACAATAAAATACTTAAAAGTAAATCTGCGTAGGTGTCTAATTTTATAGGCTCCATTATGTTAAACATCAACTGCAACAATCTGATCTGAACAATTTTATTGCCAATAAATGCTTTTTCATTCACGAAAATTATCTTAAGTTTATAGGTTTGTTTTACTGCCTGTTTTTATTTCGCTGCTGTCTAATACCAAATTGTTAAGGAATACAAAATTAAAAACAATTTAAGCCCACATTAGCCAAAGAAAAAAAAATTCTATTGTAAAATGGCATAGTAGACAGACAGACAGACAGACAGACCCCTTGGAAAATAAATATTTTTTACTTTCAAAAAATATTGCAAATAATGTTTCTACAAAAACTCTTTCACTGAACAAGAAGAAGAAAACAAAAAAGAAGCAATTAAGTTATTATCTACAATTTTTGTTGTTGCTACTGTAAACCTAAAAATTCTTTCTTAATCTGCACTACACACACACACACACACACACACTCAGTGTGCTAATTTAAATATTCCTACATACAGACATTAAAATTAATGTTGCTATGCCCGTTTCATTGGTAAATTTCTTAACGTAACTACATGTACATTTAGCTGTTGTACTTACCACACCCTGTGGTATGCCAACATCGTAAGTTGGTGGCGCTGAGGCTGGCTGATAGGGTCCGCGCGCATAACGCAATATGCCCAATTGTTGTGCACGTCTAATACCACATTCGCCAAGACCACGTAGTTGTATCCAATAAGCACCAACTGGCTGATCGGCTGTTATAATAAAATCATAACGTTCACCTGTAATTACCATAAAGGAAATAAACAAATCCATTAGCGACCTCATATTAAATTAAATTATAATGCAGAGACAATTAATAAATATTTATTTAACATTAAGCTTTAAGTGGCAGCGACAAATATTAATTTCAAACTTTATTTTAAGCACTGTCCAAATCATTCAATATGATATTGTTTTTAGTTTGTCGAAATACTTTGAATATATCAAGCCATAACCGCCAAAAAGACGTAAGCTGATGGCAGAATAGTCAGCGTGTTGACTCAGCATCCACAAAGACCCGCGTTCTATTCCCGGTCCGCTGAAATCGAAATTTGTTTTTGATTTCTCTCAGCCTCCTTCATCGGTATTTGAGCAATAAAACGTCCGCGAATCCATGAATCTATGAATCTATATTTTTGCATATTTTTGAGCATGTGCATATTTTTGCATATTTAGAAATTTAGTAACTGAAGCATATGCTTTGCAATGACAACACATTTAGCATCTTTATTTAGTTTTATATAATAATACATAATTCAACCAAAAGCAAACATATTTTTTTATATTTTGTATTACAGATATATTTTTGTTCATTAATAAATGTAAATTACAGCGCGTTGTCATCTGCGTTTCCACTACCAAAAAAAAATTTTTGTAACCAAAAATTAAAAAAAAAAAAACATCCAAATATGAAAAAAGTAACCAAAAGTTTTATGTAACGGCGCGATATATGCTTCAAGGACGCTTAGAAATTAAGAAAATTCACTACAAAATGATGAGAATTTCGTGGGCCCAGTTCGCAAAACTAAGCACCCCATAATGTTGAACAAAATCCTTAACTACGAGGGCGGATCAATAAGTCCGTGACAGTTTTTTTTGCAAAACAAAAATTTATTTTTCAACATAATCTCCTTTTAATTCAATACATTTAGTTTCTCCAGTTTTTGTATCCCTTCCAAAAAATAGGATTTTTCGAGGTCCTTAAAATAGGTATTTGTTTTCATCGTTGGACCTAAATCTCCAATTCGTAGCCCAATTCATAGAGTTTTGCCATTGAGACTGCACACGTGTGCACCCGTGCATTATCTTGATCAAAAATAACTTTTTTTTTGGCCATATGGCGTCGTTTTCTTTTTAAATCCTCATTAAATCGGTCTAAGAAGTTGGCATAATATTCGTCGTTTATTGTTTTCCCCTTTCGAATGTAATCGATGTGAATTATCCCGCGTACATCCCAAAAAACTGTTGCCGTCACCTTATTGGCCGACAAACTTACCTTGGCCTACTTCGGAGCAGGAGAAACCCATTGTTTAGACTGCTGCTTGGTCTCCGGAGTACAGTAATGGATCCACATTTTCAAAACGCCGCAAAAACTCATTCGGATTGCTGTTAAAGAACTCCAAACAATCCTTTGAAGTTGTCACACGTTTACGTTTATGCCCAATTGTGAGCAAACGCGGAACCCATCTTGCAGACAACTTTCATTTAAAATCGAAACCACAGTGCCATATGAAATGCGTATGGCATCAACAATTTCACGCACTTACGTTTTAACAAGATTACGAAACAAGTTGTTTAACGAACATGTCTTCATTCTATCTTTCTTTTTTTAAATAAATTTATATTAGCAGTGTTAAATGTTGCATGCAAAATCCTTGCAATATTGCAAATATACTATATTCCATCTTTTCTCAAAATTCTACAATAAATGTCTACTGGCTTTTATTGATAATGCTATAGCATATTTGCAAATTTTTAAATGGTTTTGGCCCAATATAGTTTTTTCTAAAAGCGCCTATATATGTTGCTGTTGCATTTTTGCAACATTGTTTTCAACACAACTGCTACCACTACTATTGTTTATTTTAATATGTTGGTTAGCATATTATGCTAAATGCTGGTGCAATTTTTAAATGCATTTTTAAATAATTTTCATGTCTAAAGTGAGTTTTAAGTATTTGATAAATAACTTTTAATCTCTACTGCACTTAAAAGTCATTCCAATACGCTGATTATATTATATATAATGTATTATAATGTATATATAATGTATTATTTTAACATAGAAAGGTTTGTCATTCCAATTGATGGTTGTTGGTTGGCTGATATTGATGGATTAAATTAAGCTGACAGTTGGAAATTATTTCTTTGTTTATATTTTTACTTTTCGTTTAAATCTTTATAGTCATCAAATGAAAAAGAGAGTGGGTGCTGTTGGCTGAGTAGTTAGAGTGTTGACTCTGCAGACAGAATGCACCGTTTTCAAAACCTGTCCAGAGCAATAATTTTCCTACTGAGACACAGGTCCAAAAAAAAAAAAATTAATGCTTTAGTCAAGGTTGGGTTATGTTAGGTTAGTTGGCGGACCTTCCCCGAAGGAAAACGCACCATTTAGACCAGAGCTTAGGCCCCTTGTGATACCACAAGTATAAACAGCCAGGGCCTAAGAGGGAATCGAACGCGCACCTCCATATCGATAGGACTAATGCTTTTGCACTAGGCTACGGACGCACCATGCTTTAGTCAAACCAAACTAAACTATAATTTTTCTTAAATTTCCAATAGGGCTGATTCATAAAACCCTTCAATTAATCAGAATTCCCTGTAACATTGTAAATCAATTGCAAATATTAAGTAATTAAAAAAAATTTAAAGCTTCAAAAGCTCGTTAAAAGGTCAAGTTTAAGTTCCTTCGCTTTAATGAAATTATAGCGCAACAAGAATTTTAATGGCTCTATACAGTCATATTCTGGCTAAAGACATGAAATATAAATTTATAATAAAAGTATTAGTAATTTTATGTTTCTTTTTTAATGAACAAACTTTTTTTTTTTTAATAAATAAATAACACGAATTGTGTCGAGTATTAATACGTTTCCTTCAATCATTTAAATTTATTTGTGTTTTGTTTTTTGTTTTTGCACTAAATTCAAACAAATGTTGTTCAATTTATTGTAACAAACAATTTAAAAGATAATTATCATTTTTACTTGGTAGTTATAGGGCGTTGAATAAAAATAAAAACAAAAATAAAAATTTTAACTTTGCTTTCCATTTTTAAATAAATTAACAACTTGACTCAGCTACTGTGTCATTATTATGACAAATAATATTATTTTTTGTTATTGTTACAACGATTCATTATTTCAGCGCTTTTTTAAGGCAGCTGCACCACATAGCGGGTAGAGGTGGGCTGCTGCTATTTGAAAAGGTACCATTAATTATTATTGAGTGCCTATAAAAAATTTAAAGTCATGGTCAAGTACTTATTTCTTGCTCTGATTTTTTAAATTGAGTGTAAAAAGAGACTTGAAAATTTAATTTGAAAATGAAATGTCAAGGCTTCATAGAGTGTTGGGAAAGGGCTGGAAATTATTAAGGTAATCAAGTAATTTTCAAGAGTGTTACTTATTAAATGATGTTATTTTGTTGATGGATGTGAGTGCTTTGTCGAAATTTAATTTTGTAAAGAGTAGAGTCTTGCAAAAAGTACCACAAACAGGAACTTTTTGTAAAAAGTACATTCTTTAAAAAACCATTTTATTTATTATTCTACTTCGCTGACATTTTATTGCTAAAATAGCGACGAAGCAGAGTGCTGCTGCACTGAAAATCAGAAAGAATTTTTGACACTTGACCGGGCCAGCAATCGAATCCGGGTCGTTCTGGCTGCAGAGTCAACACGCTAACTACTCACACAACAACTTGCATCCCTTAAGCCGAAAAACAACAGTTGCTAGTGCTTTTTATATTTAGTTTATTGTATTTAATTATAATAAACTTAACAAAAAAACGAAACAAAAAAATAAATAGAACTTATTTATTTTGTTAAAAATAACGTTTGTAAAAAGTACCTTTTATTGTAAAAAATGCATTCTTTGCTCTTTTGCAAAATGTACTTTCTTTTTAAAAAATTATCTGTTTGTAAAAAATATTTTTTGGTACATAGTTCCATTTTGAACAAAAATGGTGAAAAGTAAATATTTAATATTTAAATTTTTACAAAAAAAATGGTTTTAAGCAGCGTTTAAAAAACTGCAGTCAATGTAGCAGAAGTCGTAAGTTTTTTCTAATTTTTCGACTTCTGTTTTTGTCACTACACAAACACAACCTGTTGTTTAAGTTAATGCTTCTTAAAATACGAAGAATCGAAGTCAAAGAAAAATAAAAAAACGAAAAGTTCAAACAGTTGCAATTGAACTACAACCAAAAAAACGAAAAGTTCAAACAGTTGTAGTTGAAGTACAACCAAAAAAACGAAAAGTTCAAACAGTTGTAGTTGAAGTACAACCAAAAAAACGAAAAATTCAAGAAGTCGTAGTTGTTGCCGAATTTAAAATGTTGAAAGAAATACAATCTTCGGTTACCAGTCCAATATATTATTATTTTATTTATTATTATTATTATTTTAAAATTCATATGAATACATATTTATGTATGTGTTGTATGTATGGAAAAATAACAGAAAAAACACACAATGTCTTTAATGCTTTAACTTCGGAATTTATCAAAAGTTGTAGTCAGTCAAACATAAGAATGATCGAACATGTCAACTTCTGTAGTACCACGTTGTGTTTACTTTTAAATTTTTAAAGTCTACAAAAACTACGACTTCTTGCGACTTCTTCTTTTTGTATTATACTTCAACTACAACTGTTTGAACTTTTCGTTTTTTTAATTTTCTTTGACTTCGACTCCTTGTATTTTAAGTAGCAGAAGCAAAAGTAGTACACAAAGCAACTCCACATATCAGAAGTTTTTAAACGCTGGTTTTAAGAATACATTTTTGTAAACAAACTTTTTGTAAAAAGTATTTTTGTTGAAAAGTACATTTTTGCAAGAAAAAACTTTTATAAAGAGTAAATTTTTGTAAAGTACTTTTTTGTAAATGTATCTCTTTCAAAAGTACATTTTTCTAAAAATACGTTTTTGTAAAAAGTATATTTTTTTTTTTAGAAATTATCGTGCGGTAAAAATAAATTTTTTTTAAAAAGTCGTTTCGTAAAAAGTACCATTTGCCAAAAGTACTTTTTTTGGTACTTCCAAGTTCAAGCAATATGATAATGGAGAAGTTTTTATGTTGTGGCGCTATGTGACTCTGGGTCTATGAGTCACTGCGCTATATGCTGAAGCCAACATTCGCCAAAATATCACTGACATAAGATTTCCATCGCTCTAAAAACTGATGAAGAAAATTTTACTTCTGCGCCATATGCCAAAAATCATCTACAAATAATAGTGGCGAAAGCGCAGTTATCTCTCGGACAACTCCAAATTCTGACTCTTTAATATCATTCAATTATGTTTCTTTTTCCTTTTAATTTTCCATTCATCTAAAGAAAATACTCTTTATATAAAATACAACATAACACTACATTTCCTATTGCATTATCATTATAATTCCAAAATTAACTTGTAAAGATTTCATTTGAAATATTTTTGGCATTTTGTTTGGTTGCGTTTTATAAGTTTTCATTTTTTAATAAAATTTTTCCACTTTTTCATAAAAGAAATCATGCATTATTAAATGATTTTTATTTTCAAACAATTGGTGCATAATATCTAGTACAGTCGGTATGCAAGCAAGCAAACTAGAAAATATCAACAATAACAATAAGAAAAAAAAGAATAGTATAAATATAATAAAAATCTGGCATAAGCGAATGTGATCAAGAGCTACACAGAGAGCAAAAATATGAAAAAATCAGTGATGTAATAACAGATGCAGTTTTATTACTTTTTCTATTCAGTGTCTTGCTTGAAAATGTTTAAAAATATTTTAAATGTCTGTTTTAAACAGCCGTTGTAAGTTATTTCCTTTATAATCACAATCAATAGGTGTGCCTCCGCAGCCTAGTGCATGAGCATTAGTCTACCAATCAATTCCCGCCTAGAGCCTGGGTGTTTCTGCAGACAAGCTAATCGCTTCCTAGAATGTGCTTTGTTGTTTAAAAAGAATGTAAAAAAATAAAAAGCAAATATTTAAAAGATTGTTAAAAGATAGCAAAAAAAAATATTTTCGCCAATCGCGTTATGTCAACATCGTGTAAAAGTAAATCCAGGCAAAAACCTGATTATTATTAAAAATAACTATTTCAGCATGAAAGGTCCTTTTCGCCAAAAAGTATTTCTCTACCACAATAATTAGCAAAAAATTTTTATAAAAACTGTATTCACAAGTATCAAAAGTGATTTCCATACAAAATTTCTACAATTTGTTGTAGGGTGTATTACTAAAATGTGCATTTAAAATGTAAAGCCCACTTGAAACATGTGTTTGAAATACAAAATCAGCAAAAAGTTTCGCTTTTGTTAAAAGGAAATATAAATAATTGAAATAACAAACGTTTGTTTAAGCTGTTGAACATTTTACTCGCCGGATTAACTAAAATAATAAAATTACAAAAAAGTGTTTGAACGTTTGAAAATCTTGGCGTTTGACAACGTCGCGAAAGAAGGTGTAAAAAATTTTTTTTACGATTGTATGCAAATTGAAACAAAAGCATTTTAACGTGACCCAGGGCAACAGTTTAAAAAAATATTTAAAAAAAAAATGTAATAAAAAATAAAAAATTGTTTAGAACTTGCAAGGCACTTAAAATGCCTGGCTTTTTTTTAAAAAGCGACAGTGTAGTAAAGCAACTGATTTAGAGAGTAGAAGGAAGGGGTGGAAATTTATGCAACGCAACTGTTGCGAGTTTATTTCATTTCTGAAGCACAAATGCAGCGCCGTTGCTGTTACGCATGTCAATTAGTTTTCTAAGTTGTGGAAGTCATTTTATTAAGTATTTCACTTCGCTGATGATTCTCTGTTCAAATGCCGACAAAGGAGTGCGCAGCGATAGGAAATTTTTTTATGGCTGCCGCAGGATACGCAGCGATAGCTTTTGATCTAATTAATTATGCCACGTAGTTAGTAAAATAGTCTGCTGGACTCGTGTTCCAGTTTTCCGTGGGCAGCTGCCATGACGGCCTAATACCGCGGCGTAACAATTCTCGAGAAACTGTTCAAAAATCCATAGCTTTTGATTGTCTAGAATGGCAATCACTTTATACCACAATTGTATTAGCCCATTAGAAAAGATTTTGCTTCACTGTGCACTAATTTGTTTATGTAAATTTCCTTGTCAGCATGTCATTGTCTTGTGGCTGCTAAATGACACATGCGGATATAATTTTGTCTTTAACCTACAGACTTCATGTAATTTATTTATATCAAATAATTGTAATAGTTAAATATTGTTTAGAAACAAACAAAAAAAAACATAAAACAATAACGCAAAATGCAAAATGGTAATACAACTTACCAGAGAACGATATAATCGTATTCACATCAACCGGATGCACGGGCTCACCATCTGTAGCGATCACTGTCAAGCCATGACCTTCAATTGTTACTTGTGCCGGGCAGACCGAAGCAAATGCATTGATCATACGGAAACGATAACGGCGTCCCGGTGTTATGGTGAATATTTCCAGTGGGGTATTTGTCATGAAGCCAGTATTTGGATCACGGAATTGACCTTTGCCGTTGATCAACAGCGATTCGGGATCTTGACCGGTATTGACAGCCAAACGGCCCGGATAACGTTCGGCTGCATCTTCATGCAACCAATCACTAATCAACATAATATGTGTAGTTAAATCGAAATCATATAAATGCGAATTGGGATCACGAGAAGGTGGCTGTCTCACCACAATGCTGCCATAAAGGCCATCTAATTTTTGTAAACCGGTATGAGCATGCCAGAAATGAGTACCAGAATTACCCGTCCATTGATAGCTTAAAGAAAAGAAACGGGCATTTTGTAAACATAAAATAAACTAATTAACACAATTAAATTTGTATCAGTTTCGCCTTTCAACTTACCGGAATGTATTACCCTGCTGTATGGGACATTGTGTTACAAATGGTACACCATCATAATATTGTGAGCCACGTTGCCAGATACCGTGCCAATGTATGGTCACTTCCATACCCTCCATATGATTCTCTACATCGATAACAACTTTATCATTTTCACAGACTTGTATACTGGGGCCGGGTATCATACGATTGGCTGTTAAAATACCACGTTCAACACCATCGGCTAAAACACATTGACAATGAGACCAGACTGTGTTGGTGGCATTGGGTGTGCACACTTGACATGCTCTGTGAAAAATTATTACAACAAGAATAAAACAGCGTGAGAATAAAAATGTGTAATTGCTGGGAAGAAATGTGAAATAATTGCAGTAATAAAATATTATGTTTAATTGTTTTACAAACACTAAATTGAATTTGTAGAAAAAAAAAATTGTAAAAAATATCGTCCATAATATTATGTTTAATGTGTTAAATAGTATGCAGAGTAATAATATTAACTATTTTATTATACCCTACATGCCGTTTGATATTTGGCCACATACATTTGCTTTTAATTTGTATGAGTAAATTGGGTAGAAATATGATTGCGCTTCCACCACAAACGATTGAAAACAATGTGTTTTTCACCACAGAGGTGTTCTTTGGATAAAAAACTATTTTTTTTTTCATAAAAAAATACCATTTTACCAAATTCACCATTTTATAAATACTCGTCGTAGCTTTTTGATAGGAAGTTCATTTTGACTACAAAATACCTATATCGTACAAAGTACTTTTTGGTAAAAGTTTTTATTCTTGAACCAGTGCTCAAGAACTATGCCCCACTTATGCAAAGCATTGTTGCACTGGCGAGAAGAGTAGTGTTGAGACTAGACAGGTGGTGAAGAATTTTCTCCTACCACTTTCGGCTTAATTCGTTCACAACTCTGCAGTTGGTTGTTGCTGCAAAGTTGCTGCATCTTCGATGTTATTTTTGACGCATTCTTTTAAAGCCAAGGGGAGGCATTTTATTTAATCTTTTACTTCAGCGATGTGTTATTGGTCATATAAGAACGGTGCTGTAGCACTGGAAAATTTTTGACTTGAATCACACCGGGGTGCTGGTTGCAGAGTACCTTTTTACAACTTATAAAAATACTTTTTTGATAAAAGGAACCTGAGAAAAAACATTTTTTTGATAAAAAGTACCTTTTTAAAAAGTAGTAATTTGTTCTAGAAAAATACAAAGTACATTTGAATATAACAAAAAACTTTTTAAGAAAAACTAAATTTTTCATAAAAGGTACTTTTGTTATAAAAAAAACATTTTTCATTAAAAGTACTTTTTTGTAAAAAGTAAAATTATGGTAAATGTTGCATTTTTTTGATCCAAAGTATGTTTTTAGTCGAAAGTGCATTATTCGCAAAAACTAAATTTATGACAAAAAGTACGTTTGTGGCAAAATATACATTTGAGAGGAACTACATACCTTTTTTAAAGTATCTTTTTGGGAAAAAAATGCTTTCGTAAAAGTTTCTTTTTTGACGTAAAGTACTTTTTCCGTCCAAATGCCTTTTTTGTAAACAGTTATTTTTTTTGATAAAAAGTACTATTTTATGAAACTAACTTTTTTGAGAAAAAGTACTAAATAGGATAGGTCTTTTTGGGTGATATTGCCTTTTGGGTAGAACACACTTTTGTGAGAAAAAAAGTACTTTTTTATAAAAAGTACATTTTGAGTACACAGTACCTTTTTGGAAAAAAATGGTCAAAGTTTCTTTTTAGATGTAAAGTACCTTTTCAGTAAAAAGCATTTTTTTTTAAGAGCGAGAAAGTGCGTGATTGATAAAAATTATCTGTTTAAGAGAAAGTGCGGTTTTAAAAGAAAGAAACTTTTTTGATGAAAATCCTTTTACTGCGTAATATTTCCTAATTTCTTATTAGCAGTGTCTCTCATTTTTTTTTTTTTTTTATCTGGGACCAGCACTCAGGAGATGACTCCTACACATGCGAAGCATTGTGCTGGAACTATAGGAAAGGGATAGTAGGAGAAACGACAGGAGGTGATTTCATATATTATATTGTATATTGTGTTGTACACTTTTAAGCTCTTCCTTTTGGTAAGCATTTCTTCTATAGATGCTCCCTAATATATATTTTTGAATAATAATTTTTAATTTATTGACTATTATTTTTTATCATAAACAACGTATAATAAAAACCAAATGTGCATGTGGAAGAGGTATATAAAAAATATTTTAACAACAAGTTAATTTATTGCTTAACGCATAAAAGTAAAAAGCGGCTTCTATTTGCTATTACCCTACAATTCGGAAGCTTTATAAGCTCGTGGATCGTAAAATCGGCCTGTCCTTCCCAGAAGGTTGTATTTATGGAATTTTAAAATTTTTATTTCAAAACATTTTGTGAAGAACTATTTCTGAAACCTAAATGATATTAGTGACATAGAATGTTGCAAACACTTACTCACTTGAAAATATGGTCTTCATATCTAGATGAACTGTCGGGTATTTGCTCTTTCGGTAAACAGTGGAGACGCGCGTTAAACCGCAACAAAGAAAAAATAACCCAATAATGTCTGATAGTATTTGCCATATCTGGCGGTCTGGCTATTTGAATGCTTGTTTGTGGTCTGTTTGTGATTCATTGCATTTAATTCCAAGTACTAAATTTTTTTTTAAACTAAACTAGAAATGCCTGAAATTAAATCATCAATACTGTGTATGATGCTGATGGTAAATGTGTCTTTTTTTAAACTTATTTACTCTGCTGCTTTCCTCAAATTTGTCCAAATATAACTGGATATGAGGTTTAAACGAGATTTAATAATTGCAATAGTTATATTAAACTTTAAAGATTTCTGAGTACAGTTTTGCTAACAATATGACTATTTTAAAAAATTCTGATTTAATAGTTTTAAAAATTATACATTATTTTTAAACACAATTTTAATTAGCTGGATGGACAGGTTTTGTGGCGTTGAAAGTTCAAAGCAACTTTTTGTTCTAAATCTTTAGTTTTCTTCATAATAGAATTATGTGATCATAGTTTTCGTAAAAAAGTACCTTTTTAATAACAATTACCGTTTTTCACTAAAGTGCCTTTACAAAAAAGGAAATTTTCAAAAATTATCATTTTAATGCAACGTACTTTAGTTTTCCGGTTTAACGAGCATTAGATTTAATAGAGCATTAGTGTTTTACCGAACACCTCAGTATTACTCATTGAATGTCTTATAGAGGGAGTAGAAGAAATACTTTGTTTGTGCTCAGTTTAACGAAAAAATAAGATTCATAATTTTAGTTAAAATTAGAATCTTAAGGAATTGCTTACACGAATAACTAAAAACTAAACAAATTAATAAAAAATATCTTTTTAATAAAAAGTACCTCTTTAAAAAAAGTACCTTTTTAATTAAAAGTACCTTTTTAATAAAAAGTACCTTTTTCTTCAAACGTATCTCCTAAATAAAAAGTACCTAATTCTTAAAACGTATCTCCTAAATAAAAAGTACCTGTTAAATAAAAATTACCCTTTTCTTAAAACGTATCTCTTTAACAAAAACTACCGTTTTTAAAAAGCACCTTTTTAATAAAGCGTACCTTTTTAATAAAACGTACCTTTTTAATAAAAAGTGTATTCTCAATAACCAATCGCTTTTTAATAAACAGACGCTTTTTAACAAAAACTATCTTTTTAATAAAAATTATCTTTTTAATAAAAAGTACATTTTTAATAAGGCGTACCTTATTAATAAAACGTACCTTTTTAATAAAAATTGTATTTTTAATAACCAGCTGTTTTTTTTATTAAATAGTCGCTTTTTAAAAAAAAATTAATAAAGCAATTTCCTTAATTAACCCAGAGTTACCGATAATTTTTTTTGGTACTTAATAGCCGAGAGACCCTATTCTATAGGAATCTATTAACACTTTCGATTCTCTTAAAGTGCATTACCTTTTTCACTTTATTTTTTAAAAATATTTGCTCTATAGTCTTCTCTTTTAAAGTGCAGTTAAATGGGTTTCTAGCGAAACAATAAAGTGCAAATGTTTCAAATGATTGGAGCAAAATTGTGCAATAAATGCACTGCACTTTTGGTTGAAAAGAAAGCACCATATGTTAGAAATTTGCTAAAATTATATTTAACCTGAAAAAGCACTTCCCAGACAATGGTATCAAATCGCAAAAATAACAGAAATAATTAAAAAAAACTTTTAACATTTTTAAGAATGCAATTCAATTCAAAAGAGTTTGAAAAAAATTAATAAAAAAAGAAGAAGAATACATATTCTAATAAAGCTTTAATTCACAATACTGGCAGACTTTTTGAAATGTAATGTAATGTAAGATGTTAAATTTTAAAATAGTACCAGTAGTGCCGACTATACGTCACGGTGACAGCACGTGCGGGAAAAGCTGTGAACGCGGTGCATGTACACGACCCAGTAACGAAAGGTGAAGTAAAAAAGCAGCTACTGAAAAAGGCAGGTATATAAAGCGATTAGTTGTTCAAACATTTCAGTTTCAGGGTTAAATGAATTTTTAATATGAAGCGCTAGTTGACGTACTGTAATTTATATAAATTGTTAATGAGAAGTATTTTTTCAATAAAAATTTTTAATCAAAAGTAACCCTTATAAAAGAAGTTCATTGTTCATTGTTATAAAAAGTAATTTTTCTCTTGTTATATTAGATTAGTGTATGAAAAAACTCACAATAACCAGCATTTTTTTTCGTGTAGAGACGAGATTTAGCAGAAATTGCAATTTAATTCAGATATAACTTTTTATCGAAAACTATTTTTCACTGCTTGTCAGAATTGCTCCCTCTCTCTTTCTGCCATAAAAACTTACCTAATCTAAACAACGTCTGTCTACCAGTCCATTGTTGGTTTTATAATTTCATTTATTTTTATGACTCCTTTCAATAATAATAAAAATTAAATAAAACAAGCAACATACTTTCATTTGCACTTTATGTTTTCCTTCTCAGTATATATTAGAGTGAATGAATGCTTTCATGTTTGTATAAAATATTAATAATGCAAGAAAGCCTTCACTGCGGAAGCTTGTTCGCTGCATTTTATATTTTGTCAAATTATTTGCTGTCTTAAAAGAAAATTGTATGAATTATAATAATAATATTAACCAAGCTCACATTAACTTGTATGCTTTCAACAGAAAACAGAAAACGCAATAAATTTAGTTCATGAAATCGCATCATAACAAGTTGGCAGTAACATTATTTTCAGTGTCGTAAACATCGTAGACAAGATGTTGTCATAAACAATGCCATGGTTAAACGGCAAAGCAACGTGACGACCCTCTTGATTTTTATGTTTAATTTAAACAGCATCTTCCTGACATCTACAAATAATAACAGCTGCCGGGAAAGGCTTTGAAATGTGAGGACGTTTCTATTGCTTCATTAACTTTTGGAAAAAGTTGTTAAAACAACTGGTAACAATAAGAAATATCTTCACTTTAAATAATGAGAAATCGCTCAACGTGCCATCATCCATCATTTCAATTGGTGCATTTTAACGACAACGGCATTGTTAGAAAAAATTTTTAACTAAAACATTAAATCCTTTTCCGGAAAACATTTACCACTTGTTACCCGTTGTGCCAATTATGCTGTTTAGTTTCATTAATGAAATACTCCAGAAGTTTGAAATATGTTTTTTATAAAAAGTACTTTTTATTTTATTAAAAAGTGTTTGTTTTACATTTTACATTTTTGATAAGAAAATTACCCCTACAAATACGATGCTTTGTGCTAGAACTGGGAAATTAGGGGAATAGAGGTTATTTGATTTGAATTCTGTTCGAACGAAAAATTAGTTTTCTCTCTAATGCGTAGTGCGATTCGCTGCTAAATCGATAAGAAATGGATGCGCCCTTAATGATGAACGAGTAAATGTTTTTAAAATATATCTCTTTCATAAGAAAGTACTTTTTGGCAAAAATTTCTTTTTTGACAGAAAGTACTCTATATGTCAATAAAAAGTAACTTTTTAATAAAAAGGACATCTTTTATAATAAGTACCTTTCTGACACTATTTTGTAATAACTATATATATTTTCGATAAGAAATACCTCTTTCATAAAAAGGATCTTTTTGATAAAGAGTAACTTTTTTACAAAATGTACCTTTTGATAAAAAGTACCATTTTCATTGAAAGTACCTTTGTTTATAAAAAGTACCTTTTTTTTTATAAAAATTACCTTTTTTATAAAAACTAAATTTTTTATAAAAATTACCTTTCTTATAAAAAGTACTATTTTTGTAAAATGTGCCGTTTTGAGCAAACGTGCCTTTTTGATAAAAAGTTCTGTTTTGATGAAATATACCTTTTTGATAAAAAGTACCTTTTTTATAAAAATTACCTTTTTTATAAAAAGTACCGTTTTTATAAAAAATAGTTTTTTGATAAAAAGTACCGTTTTGATGAAATATACCTTTTTGATAAAAGTACCTTTTTCCTCAAAAATACTTTTTTGCCAATAAGTCCTCTTGTGATATAAAGTACTATACCACTTTTTTTTTTAATATTTGTTTTTTACTATACCATTTTGATAAAAAGTGCCTCTTTGGTATAAAGAACTATATTGATAAAACAGTTCTTTTTTTTCTATAATTACGAAGTGCTACGTCGAGCTCTGTGTTTTGATCACCTGAACAGTATAGCGGACGTAGTTCCCACCATGGTGGTGCAGTTCTTGAATGTGGCCGGCTGGATATAGCTGCGATCGATGTTAGTTACTTTTACCTTTCCATTCGGTTTTCGTGAGTTTTGTGGTATCAAATCGGCAGTAAATGGTGATTGAGTCCTTGCCTCCTTGACTCCTTGTTATCACCCGACCCAGCCAGCTTATTCGATAAAAATTTGCCTTTTGAAAGAAAGTGCTACTTTGATAAAAGTACCATTGTGATAAGATGTACGGTTTCGATTAAAAGTACCTGTGTGATAAAGCGTCTTTAGCATTGATTTACATTGATTTGAAACGCACAAATTTTCTATATTTTTCGTAGTAAAAATAACGTTGCACATCATTAAATACAGAAAATCCCGTTTTTTATTAAAATTTACGTTTTTTCACTTTAAATCAACGTTGCAATCTACTAAATCAATCGACACAATGGGATCCGGGAGGACCCAATTGGGCTAATTTCCTTGGGACTTGTCGGTCTGCTAACCTAACCTACTAAATCAATGTAGCAAACTTCAAGATTTTCGGATAAAGGTAGAGTAATGTAAAATTAACATTGAGCGAGGTAAATGGAACATTATGCAATGTTAAACAAATTTCAAATCAAACTTAAATCAGTTTGTACTCCTTCTCAAAAAGCTTTTTGGGAATTTTTATATACTTGTAAACATGTCAGATTTCCTAGCTTTTTCAAGAATTTAGTTGAATGTCTACTGATGAGCTGATAATTGCATCACCGAAATGAACATATAACGATACAATGAACATAAATAAATAATCGTAAATCTTTCTGATATGCGTTCAAATTAATATTAATATTAATTAAGTGTTAAATTAGCAATAAAATCGTATTGATTCAACATCAAAATCATTTTGTTTTAATTGTATACAAGTTTGAGTCAACAGTAGGTGTCACGTTGTTTCAAACGTGACTATGCTGATTTATTAAATCAACATGACTTAAAGATATTTTCAAGTGGAATGTTGTTGTTTATGTTTGTTTTAGTAAAAATCATGTTGATTTAACATGATTCATATATGAATCAAAATCGACACCGGAAAATGTTATATTTACATGACTGTCGATGGTTTTTACAATGAAATTTTCCTGTGTTTACTATTTACATGACAGGCACCTTTTTGAAGAAAAGTAACTTTTTGAAAGAGGGTACTTTTTTTTGCTATAAATTACGTTCTCAATGAAGAGCATTTATGCATATTTACAACTTGTTGATAAAAAGAAGCTGTTTGTAGGAAAAGTACTGTCTGAATATAGAAGTTAAGTATATTAACTGAATTCATTTTGGGAATATCTCTTTATATATGATTTTAATTTTAAAATTGTGCTTTTTCCCTTAAAAAATATATGTAAAAAAAAAAAAAATTTTACATATATATTTTTTAAGGGAAAAAAGCACAATTTTAAAATTAAAATCAAATATATAGAAGTTAAGTTTTCGATAAACGTTTTTGTAGAAACGAAAAGCAATTGTTTCAAACAAATACAGACTGTAAGCTTTAAATAAATCACAGTTATATTCAAGATGGTCAGATAATTCATTATTTAATTATCATTATCATTTCTTTACAGCTTCCTTCACACTATAAAAATAAGTCTGAAAAGGCTAGTGAAAATTTTCTGCGAATATTGCAGCTCAATGCAGTTGGTCGAAGCTTTACATATCCCCAAAAGTCTGAACATTTTTTCATACTTCATTTGTTACACTTTAAGTTGTCAGCAATAATTTGTTTTTTCTTTTTTTTTTGTTGTTGTCATAATTTATAATCTTTATTATAAATTTTTAAACTGGTTGTAAATACCCATACGAACACTATGCGGAGCTTTTTCATACAAATTGAAATAACGAAACAGTTTTCCTTCTTTCCTTTGGCTTTTGTTTTTTATTGCCACAGCAAAAGGTGTTACAATAATTTGCTAGCAATAAGAAAATGTTTTGAAAAGAATCATTAATTGTACAAAGAGAAAGATATTTCTATTGTTACGAGTTTGTTATATGGACAAACGTATTATACACCAGACCAGGCAAAGCAGTTGAACAGGTGGTGCTTACCGGCAGATATTTTAATAAAAGAAATATTCAAAAGCAAAGTTTTTTTTTTTTGGTTAATTGTAATAAACTTTATACAAATCATTGATTTTTTTTATTAACATTTTTAAGTTCATTGTTTCATCTGCTAATTAATTTAAATATACAATTTTGTAGCACATAAAATTTATTGGTAAATTTGAAAGGCTTTAGAGAGGATTTTGACAAATCTTTAAAGATGCAAAACTAAACAAAAGAGGGGTCATTAAAAAAGCAACCAAAATAAATCTAAAGATGTGACTGAATATAAATGTTGTAAAAATTTGGTTATTAATTTGGGTCAATGTACATGTTTTATAGGCACTAAACACAACTAATATACCAGTGACAAAAAACGCTTTATTTTTCCCCTGTAATCATAAGCAACGACACGAATTGGTGGAATTTCCAAAAAAGTTTTGCTCTATTTATTGAACATCATGTACTATTTACTTTGACACAAATAAGCAATAGAAGTTGGGTGAAGTTAAATTCCATGATGGCATTATAAGCAAGTTTATGGGAATGATTTTAGGACCTGGTTATCTCTTTTCTCATGGCTAGCTGTGTTGCAGTTGGTCGAAGTTCCAATAACTACATCTCACGCTTGTGCTTTTTTTTTATCTTGGACCAGCACTCGGGAGATGATCCCTACACATGCAGTAGATTGTGCTGGAACTAAAGGAAAGGGATAGTAGGAGAAACGACAGGAGCTGAAGCTTAATTAATTATTTTACTGCTCTGCTTTTGCAGGTTCTTTGTTTATACTCAAAGCAGTGCTAAAGCTTCGGTTTAGTAGCCATTTTTATTATTATTTTACTTCGCCGGTGCTACACAATACCGACGAAGGAGGGCGTTCTGATGTGATTGTGGATGGCTATCAGCTGAAGCCGGTATTGTTCAGTGACCAGTGACTATGCCTTCGACACTGAAACCTTCCGACAACAACTGACACACAAAGACACACTAATGCACATCAGCAAATTGCGAGATTTTTTTTTTTTTTTATAATTTTAGTCTGAAACTGGGGTTGAACCCAAGTCTGTTTTTGATTATGTAGCCAACTTGCAGACTACCATCCATCATGCCGTCGCCACCCTCGTTATTTGTTTTTACAGCAGTGTTGCAGCGTCTCTGTTGCCATTTTTAGTAATTATTTTACTTCGCCGCTGCTTCACAATACCGAAGAAAGAGGGCGTTCTGAAGTGCCTGTAGATTCTATACAGCTGAACCAGTTACTGTCACTGGTCACTGATAGTGACTATGCCTTCGCCACCGACAACAACTAACTCAAAGCCATACAAATGGACACTGCTCCTTTTCGTTTAATAATTTTTAGTAAAAGATACTTTTTTAAATTAAATTTTTTTTGATTTCTTCTTGTTGTTTTTGTGCCGGCACTTGTTTTAGTGTTAAGTACGTTGTTATGAAAAAAGTTATTTTTTTTTTTTTTGGGAAAAAGTAGTAAAAAGTACGTTTATGGTAAAATGGACTATTTTGGCAAAAAGTACATTTCATGTTAAAACTACGTTTTCTTAAGAAGTTTTTTTCTAGAAAATACTATTTCGGCAAACAAGTAACTTGTTTGTAATAAACAAGTTTTGTAATTCTTGTTAGAAAATATTTTCTTTTATAAAATAATCTTGTTTGGTAAAAAGTTTTTTTTTTGTAAAAATTATTTTTTTTACCATTTATAATTTGTTTCGGTTAAACGTAATTTTCATTATCGTAAAAAACAATTTTTTTTTGAAAAAAAGTTCGTGTTTGTTAAAACTACCTTTTTCGGTTAAATTCAGCTTTTTCGTTAAAAAGTATTTTGTGAAAAAGTACTCTTTTTAGGACAAGGTACTCTTTTTAGTAATGTGCCTTTTATTTCTGATAATAAGTATCTTTTAACTAAAAAGTACTTGTTTTGTGTAAAAAGTACCAGTTTTGGGTAAAAAGTAATTTTTTTGATAAAAAGTTACTTTTTGGTGAAAAGTGTGTTTTTAGACAAAAATACTGTTTTTGGTAAGAAGTGTATTTCTGCTAAAAAAAAAATTAGTTTTAGGCCAAGAGCACCTTTTTGACAAAAAGTTCCTTTTTAGTAAAAAGTAATTTTTTTGTTCAAAGTAGCATTTTCGTGAAAAGTGTCTTTGTAGGAAAAAGTACTGTTTTTAGTAATAACTGTGTTTTTGTTAAATAGTACTTTTTTGGTCAAAAGTAACTGTTTGTCAAAAAGCATTTTTTTTAGGGGAAGGTATTATTTTTAGTAATAAGTGGCTTTTTAATAAAAAGTAATTTTTTGGCCAAATGTATTTTGGTAAACAATTTTTTCGTCGTCGTCGAAAGTAATTATTTACAGTAGCATATCTTTTGTAAAAAGTTATTTTTTGGTAAAAAAAAGTGAATTTTTAGAAGATACAAAATGCTTTTTTTTAAATTTACAATAGGCTACCAAAATACTTCTGGTAGAAATACTATCCCTGCCCCATTTATTCTGTTTATTTGGCCACAATTATAATCGTAATTTTTTTATTTGACGTTTCAACATAAACCGAAATAAATATATTCAATAGTAACTCAATATAGACATATGTTACTTACGCTCCCAATACGGTGTAATATTCCAATGTGAAGTGATAATAACAAATTCTTGGTGGTTCGCCTTCACGGCAAGCTCTCGCACACTCATCTGGAGCCGAAAGTGCTGGATTTCGTCTCAGTTCCGCTGTGGCACTTGTTGAGAAATCTAAATGTCTGAAGGGTGATTTGGGATTTGGATTGACTACAGTACCCGCAATTGAAGGATAACGAGCCGACGATGGGAAATTGCCACGCGAATTTAAATAACCGCTACCAGCTGTTAAAGATGGTTTGCTGCCAACGCCCAAACTATTGCCATTTAGTGGTAAGGGACGTGGTATATTACCATTGAGGGAGGGATGCGTCTGTACAATGCCATGTGTGGCCGAGAAAAAAGGTGATTCAAAGGGTGTACTGGAAGAGGGTGTGACTACATGAGATTGCCAAAATGAACTGTCCGGCGTTTGATCTGTAAGTTTATCTGAAAGACAAAAAAAAAAAAAATTAATAAACAAAAGCAATTGAACAATTTATCTAAACAAATGCAAAGGTGTTAATTTAATTCTTATAAAGTTTCTAAAAGTATTTTAATTCTGTTTTTCTTTTAGATAAACGTAAAAACTAATTGCGCAATTTTATGATTTAGAGCAGAAAATTAAATGTCGAAAATTAACATTTATTACCTTGAATATTTTTCTGAAGCCTTTATTAATTTATATATATTTATTAATTTTTTTCTTTTGATAATATTTATTTTGGATTTGGATTTTCTCAAAGACTTTGTTTATTTATTCTATTCAATTAAACGTTAATTAAAGTATTGTTTGGTATTTTGTAGTATATTGTTTGCTTATTAGTTATTTATTATATTTAGGGTTGGGTTTTTATCAATGTTTTTCTTAATATGATTTATTTTATATTGTTTTTCTTTAGTATACAGACTTAACAGTCAGTGTATTGGCTATTGTGCTTTAAGTTAAAATTATTATGAAAACTATTAAAGTTTTTTTGTAAAAAGTTCAATTATGTAACTGAAGCGAATTGTAAAAATTGGGAATATTTTATTATTTCATTGTAAAAACATACCCACTGGATATGGTCTTTAATATGGGCAGTGGGTGCGATTTCCTGCAGAGACAGACCATTTGCCTCACTAGATGGAGTTAAGTTTTTTGTTACTGTGATCTTTTAAGAAATTGCTTTAGAGCTTTAATACCTCCAATAAGGAGAGATCAGTAAGTGCGCCACTTTTTGAATTTTCCTCTCTTAACGAAAACAACAACATACACTGAAAAAATAGCTTCATTAATATAATGAAACGGTTTCATTAAATGCTCTTCCTTATAATAATGAAAGTATTCATTAACATCAAGAACAACTACATTCGATACATGAAGTTTTGCAATCTCTGCTCTTCGTAAGTTTGTCATTAGCTCATTATATCAATGAATATCTTTTCATAGCCTAAATAATAAATAAGCTGCATAATATTGTTCTAACTTAAGGCTAAAATAGATTAAATTAGCAGTTGCTTCAAAAATGTTTTCTATTTGCGATTTTGTGAATTTTTATTAATATAAATTAAAGTGTCATAAATGCAATGAAAGTATTTCATCCATACAATGTATTAGACTAGCTTAACGATACATAAAGTATTGTTCACATAAAATCCGGTCGAATTAAAGCTTTAATATATATGTAGTGTTACGTTATTGAACTAATAAATGATACTCATATATTGATATTTAAGAAAATAAAAAAACAAATTAAAATGAATTTTCTCTCATAAAACACTGTGTTTTTGGCTTAATGCTTTTGCACAACATTGTAATCCACCTGCGCTGCATACTTATTCCAAATAGCCAACATTTTTTCTATTTTCAAGAACAGCAGTGCAGCTCTTTATTAACTTTCCTTTGACAATAGCCAAATATTGCTCAATTGGCCGAAGCTGGCGACAACTTGGTGGATTCACTGATTTCTTTTATACCAGTCCATGGCAGCTATTAAGTAGTGACAGGAAGCTAAATGAGGCCAACATTTAACGTTTAATAAAAGGCAGCAAACGTTTCTGAAGACATTCTTTTATATAAATATTCGAAGTCAGTGTTGAAGAGGTGAGAAACGGCGTCCTCTTTAAACCACAGCTGCAAATTGCTTGCCAAATTTATCCATTTTTATATATTTGTATTTTGTATCGGGCATCTCCTCGTTTTGCTGCAACATAAAATTTTTTTCCCTGGCAGCTGTTTTAAATCCATTTTAACATACGTATCATCATCAATAATAAAGCAACCGTTGAATTTTGTTAACACTTTGTCGTAAAGAATTCCTGCCCGTTTAGTTTAGCAATGCTATTCTGCTATTCAGTTCGGTTTGGATAGTTAATTGCGCGATAGGTGTTAAAACCAGCATCCACGCGAATTCTTCTTGCAGTACTTACGTTAGTGTTAAATTTTTGTTTTGCTCGATCATTGTCGGAAAGACCTGGGTTCGGTTTGACTGAACGTATAACTTTCTTCGTAAGCTCTGGGCATCTTTTAACAACTTTTTTTGCTTTCTTTTTGCTTACGATCTGTGCTCAAGGTTTGCTTATATCGTTTTATAACATCATTCATAGTACTTTTTGGGAGCTGTAGTTATTTTTGCAATCAATGAACCCGACCATGACGGATTTTCAAGGAATTTATGCACAATATTTTTTCTTTTTTCATTTTCAATTGCTAACCAAGCTTAAAAATGTATACCGGCTGATTAAATATTTATACAGAATAACGGTTGTCATTTTTAGAAAATATATGTTAAAAAAAATTTGAAGTGCTGCCAATAGGTTTTTCTAAAAAGCCTTTGTATTGTGAACGGATTTTATGTGAACAATACTTTACGTAAGTAAATTTATTTTTTTTATATGAAGAATATTTCATTGTATTGCTTAAATACTTTCATGGCATTTATGGCAGCAAAATTATTTCATATATGAACGTTTTCATCAAGTTTATGAATTAATTTCGTTTATGGTTTGTAAAAAAATCATTATATCAATGAAACGTTTACATTTTATATATAAAAATGTTTTATTAAATGAACGAGATGGTTTCATTACACTCACGAAACAAATAATATTCATGAATGTAATGCAACATTTTTCATTGATCCAATGAGAGGCATCTTTGGGGGAATTTTAATGACAAATTTTATTGTAAGAAAGATGAAAGAATTCATTGTATGAATGACGAAATTTTTTCAGTGTAGCTCCTCTCAACAGATAGCTGTCACTTGGCTCCGGGCGAAATTTGCACAAGCTGCGCCATTTGATCTGTGTTTGACTGTCATTGATAGCAGACTATCGCGAGATTTGAGTAGAAAAAGGGAAAAACTGAATTTCGTGGGCTCTTTAAGCATTATTTTTTTTGGAGAGGAAACCAACGCCCAAACCAGTTACTCTGCACAATTAATTTCAAAGTTAAAAATCTGATTTATTGAATCTCGCACGCAAAATGCCAAACATTCTGACTGTCCACTTGAGATTTCTACATCCAAAACAATTCAGGATCAGTGGTCTTAATTCTGATCGTTCACTTGGTCTCCGCAAGATGGGTGCATCGTTTGCTTAAAATCCAGCACGAACTCAATCGTATGACAACTTTGCAGGAGTGTTTGATGAGTTTTTGCACCGTGGAACGAACAGCAGACAAAACAGTGGATTTTATGGGGTGAATCGGCGCTAAAGAAGGCTGAGGGAAGCTAGTCGGCCGATAAAGTCATGGAAGAATTTTTTTTTTGGAATGTATGCGGTATAATCCACATTGACTACCTACAAAACGATCAGTGGCGAATATTATGCCTCGTTATTGGGTCGTTTTAATAAGAAAAGAAACGACCGCATTTGGCCAAGAAAAAGCATTTTTTTACACCAAGGCAATGCAAATATGTAGACATGTGCAGTTTCCAAAGAAACAATTAAGAAATTAATCCACGCTTCTACCCTATTCTCCGGATTTCCTATTTCAATTGACTATTTCATGTGCCCTAACCTGAGAAGTGTCTAGACGGAAAGAGATTTTTCCTCCAGCGATGAAATCATCTTACAAACAAATTCCTATTTTGAAGGCTTCGAAAAATCTTATTTTTAGAAAGGATAAAAAAAAAATAGGAGAAACATTGGACAACGTGCATAAAAACGTGACTACGTTCAAGAATAAAATGATTTCACAGAACCAATAAATCATTCAGTCATTGATTAACCCATCCTTATTATTGGCAACATTTCGTCAATAAAGAAAAAATTAATTAATTAATTTCTGCAAATAGTTTATTTTCTGAAAATCATCTGTTTTGCAAAAAGTACCATTTTCCAACTATACTCAAAGGAAAATCTTTATCAAGAAATAATAAAAAAAACAATACTTTGATAATACGTATTTGAATTGTAATAAACACTGTAAAATTTTTCACTCTCACTAAATCAAATTACAACGTCAGCACAGCAATTTGTAGATTTTTCTGTCAAAAACATTCAAACAAAAACAATAATAAAAACTTCAACTTGTCTTTTCACCTTTAAATTGCATTTATAGTGTTTCTAATTAAATATGCTAAATACTTTGGTGAGATAAATAGCAAAAATGACAGCGAAACACTCACTATCTTAAGTTGAAATTATAATTTTGCCATACAACTGGCCATACAAACAAACAAAAGACTTCAGAAACAAACTGGCTTGTTTTCAATTGTTTAAATATTTTGAACAGTGTTTCATTTCACTAAAAGTTTTATGGAGAGACTGACTGACAGTGACTAATAGCTTCTCAAGCAAAACTGATATTCAAAGAAATATTTTTTATATTTTAGCTTTTTCTGTAGCACCTGCTGTTGCTGCTGCTGGTGCTTGTGCTTGTGGTGTTCTGTGTGTGTTCGTTAAATCCCATTTAAATAACAAAAACGAAAGGCAATTTCATTTCAATTTGTAACAAACAAATCATTGCAATGCGTTATTGCAGGGTTTTCTATTTTTTTTTTCTGTTTGTCCGTCTGTGCAGATTTTGCACTCAAGTGCGAAATCATGTTACAAAGTCAAGTTTATGCAAATTGTTAAATTTTACATTTAACATTTTTGTTGCTGTTGTAAATAGTGGATGCAAGAAATTAGTAATGTTTTTGTTAGTAAAAGAAAGGAAAAATTAAATTAAAATCGCTTCTCGCTGCATTGTTATCAACAAACGGAAGTTAATATCCTTTTCATGAGATATTTTAATTATTTATGAAATGCAATGAAAATTGCATTGACTTTTTTCTCTGTTGCCGTTATTATTAACATTTTTGTTTAATTATGCGGGCTTTGATTGATGTTGACATAAGTGCTTTTGGATTTTGTTGGATTTTCTAATTGGACCAGTTCCAATAAGTGATTTGTAATTTCTAGTTTTTCCTCACACCGTTAACAGAGAAAGTGATTTATTATGGCGACGAAACAGGGATGTAAAGAAATACACCTTTTAAAAGCACTTTTTAAACAAAAGGCATCATCCATATAAAAATACTTTTTTTTTTTAATTAAAACATACTTTTTTATTACAAAGAACTTTTTTTACTAAAAAATACTTTCCTACTTTCTATATTTTAAACAAAAAGTACCCTTTAAACAAAATTTTAAATTTTTAATAAAAACTGCCTTTCAAATTTAGCTTTTAAACAATAAGCACTTTTTAAACCAATAGTACCTTTTAAACAAAAAGTACCTTTTGAACAAAAAATAATTTTTAATTAAAAACTACTTTTTTACTAAAAACTATTTTTTTTACTAAAAACTACTTTTTTACTAAAAATTACTTTTTTACTAAAAATTACTTTTTTACTAAAAATTACTTTTTTACTAAAAATTACTTTTTTACTAAAAGCTACTTTTTTACAAAAACTACTTTTTTTTACTAAAAACTACTTTTTTAATAAAAACTACTTTTTTTTTAATAAAATCTACTTTTTTTTTTTTTTATCTTGGACCAGTGCTCAGGGGCTATCCCCTACATATGCAATGCATTGCACTGGAACTAGAGAGAAGGAAAGGGAAGAAACAGACAGGTGGTGAAAGTGGTAGAAAGATAGAGCTTAATTCTTGCACAACTCTGCAGTTGCGTGTAAATTATAAAGCAAAGTTGCGGCGTCTCTTATGTTTTTTGACGCATTATTTTTAAGCTAATGATTTTATTTATTATTTTACTTCGCCGACGTTTTATTGCTCAAATACCGACGAAGGAGGGTGCTGAGTTACAAAAGTACCTGTTGATTTAGAAAGGATTTTTTTTTGCATAAATATTCCGAATTCATTTAAAATTCTTGGCTCTCCAATAAATGTTTATTGATGACTATGTATTTGCAAAATTTAATTACCACCAACTTACCAACTTGACAACTCTATAATTAAACTTTTTTGAATTTTTCTTTACTTTAACAAAGACGCAGAAGGAAAACTTGAAAATTTTTGGCAAACTCAAAAAGAAAAAAATAACTTGAACATTTCATTAACAATGACTAAATAAATTCATTACAAAGCCGTCATTTGTTATTTTTAGCGTTTGCTACCAGCATACAATTCATTAATAATTTTCAAATGAAAACAATTTTTCAAATTATTTTGCATTAAAAATGTAAACAAAGATTGTTGTTTATTTAGTTTTGCTTGTTGCTGTTGTTGTTGTTGTTGTGGTTGCTTACAGTAGTGCAAGTTAGTCTACTCTAAACAGACATGACAAAATAATAAAACAATTTATACATGCCAACTATCGTTTCTTGTGCTCGTATTACTATGATTATTATTAGTAATTTTATTGTGTTTTTTTTTTCTTTAAATTTTATCTTCGTAGTGGCCTCAGGCAAGGTTAACTGGACTTGCTGCTTATTTTCACTTTTTTTGTTTGTTTGAGTTTTGTTTCATTTCCAATTTTATTACAATTTTATTGCAAAGTGTTTTATAAAGCAGTTTTAAATTTTAAACTGATATAATGTTGTCTTTCGTATTTTATTTTATTTCATAAGTTTGTTAAATGTTTGTTGTTATTATGACGACGATTAAATAGTTGTAGTGTCATGTTGCACATTTGTTGATGTTGTTGTTGTGTATATTTAGTTTTTTTTTTTATAGCACCTCTTTGTTGTCTTTATTGCGGCATTGTCTTGAAATGCATTGAAATCTGGGCAAGTCCAGTTTGATGTAGTGTTTTAACGATCTTTGATTTTGAAGTGCTTTAAAATATATTTCCAAATATTTTATTATACACTTCGATTTCGAAGGTTTGTAATTTCTTGAAATCTATTCAATTCCATAAGACCTGAATTTAAAACAAAATTTTTTTTTTGTCTGTCAAAATTATATCAGCAATGTATCTGATACAAACGCAGACTAAAAATTATGGCTAAAATAATTTTTTATTGAAAAATATTCCTTTTGGCGGGAATGGATTTCTTATTAGTTTTTTATAAACTTCTATACAGAAATGTGTCGCAATCGTTCGAGTTTGGTTACATTTAGCGGTCTAGCAAAGTGACATACATGATGAGCAAAAAAAAGAAAGGCAAATGCGTTCACTATGAATTGGTATTTTCATGACTTCTTACGCACTTCTTTATCTGAATTCATTTTTAATGCCTTTAATATGGAAATGACATTCTAATCTGCCGATTAATTCATATGAACAACTTCGCGGTTGTAATTATAAATTAAATAAATTTTTAAATGTCTTACAGGCACTCATTAACCCATGCTAAGATGTAACCCAATCATGGAATATTCATTGGTGCTGAGCACTCATTCAAATGACGACTTGTTTGCTTAAATGTTCGACAATGACACCCCTATGTAAAATTCATACGCCCATCAGCTAATTTTGACCAGTTCATTTCCAATAGAACCCGTGCATTGACTATTTCTTTTGCATGTGTTTTTTTTTGCTGGCTAGTGATTAACAAGATGCTCTCCCAAGATTTTAAGTTTTTAAATAACATATTCGTGTCTGAAACACTTTTCTTAGCAACAGCAAGAGGATAGTAATTTTACTTTTCCCATACTACAGTAGTGTTTTTTGGTCAGTCATGCTAACCAGGCATGAAATGTAATTGAAGTCTTGCTGCTTTCGCAGGCCTCCTAAAATTACAAAAGAAAATAAAAAAAGAGGAAAAATAAACAACGAGAGTGAAAGTATAACAAATTATATTAAACAGAAATTAATGAAGAAATTCCCTCCAAAACAGACTTTGTATTTCAATAAAAAAAAATATTTTCCCATAATAATACGAATAGTTTCATTAAAACAAAATTACAATTTCTTTAACTTCCAACCCAGTTTGAAGCAATAATTATTATAAAATTTTAACAATTTTTATTTCTTTCCTTAAACATAAAAACAACTCGTATTCCATTATCTATAATTTATCATTTAAATGTGATAATAATCAAGGTTAAATTAAGTTAAACATTTTCTTCTCTTTCGTTTTTTTTTTCTTCTGTATGTGTTTCAGTGTTTTTCGTGTTGTACATTTCCCCATGAATTTTCTTTCGCTTTTCCGTTAAATGAAAGTGAAAATGTTTGGAGAGGTGTTCGTGTTTAAATGCATGTATTTCTTTAATAAAATGCTATTAAAGCTAATCAATGGTAATAAAATAAAAGGTTTGAAATTGTTCGTTGCATTTACGCCACAAGAGGAAATTATTTAAAAATTAATAACAGGATATAAAACGGCATTAAAAGAGACAAAAAGAAAAATAAATGAAAAGCAATAACGAAATAAATTAGAGTAATTTTCATGACCAGTGAAAACAAAGAATTAAGCCAATTAAAAAAAAAGTAGTTTCAAGGTTCAAGGCAATTGGTCTTTAATAGCGATAAAAGCGATAATAATACTTTTTCGATAAAAAAAAATGCCGGCATTAATGAAAGGTCAGTGATGTTTTAATTCAAAAATTAACCTCTCTTTAAATCACATTTTGCTCAAGGGAAAAGTCAATACACTTTTTGGGTAAAAACTTTTGCAATGCAAATTATCTCCCAAATCAATTATCAATACAGGGTGGCTTACAAAAAAAACAGTTTTTTTCTAAGTTATCAGTTAAAAAATTAACTTTTTATTTCATATAGTTATCTAAATTTAGTAGAAATGGAAAATTGGATTTATGTAACACATATTTGCATTGTAATGTACTCGAGTCAATAATTTTCAACGCACTTTCGTAGGAAGCTGGATAATAATGAATTTGTTAAATTCTTTCACAAATTCTTGGCACATTCACTTATAGGTCTTATCACACACATTTCACAGTTAAGCCAGTAGAAACAATTACTGCTGTAATAGCTCCCATACAGCCAGCCCAAGCGTTTCAAAACGAAATTTATCTCTTCAGATGGGTATCAGTCGTCAGTCGCTGCATACAATTCTTCACAAATATTTGCATTCGTTTCCTGATAAATTTAAAAAGGACAAGCAATTGACCTTCGCGTACTTCCCAGTCCAATTGGACAGAGAATTTTATAATTGGTGGAAAAAAGACAAAACAATGCTCAAGGATATCTTTATGTCAGACTAGACATTTTGATGTACTATGTATCATCGAGCCTATATGATTTAAAACAGTTGATTCAACCGATAATTAAAGCGATTCCAACATTAACTTTTAATCCCAGCGTGGATTCCATTTAAAATAAATTATGTTTTAAAACCATTAAAAATGATATAAAACTGCGTGTGTATCTATGAAATTAAATAAAAGTCAACAATTTACGTTTATACATCGTCTTAAGGTTTAGCTGCTGTATTAACAGATATTTCATTCGGTGCTAATACCAAAATCGTCAGTGGATCTTTAACTAAATTTAAAATGTACATATAGGCCAGCTAAATCATATAACGAACATAATTAAATAATAGTGATTAATTTTTTTTTTTTTTTTGATATATATTTATTAAGCCTGAGGTCTTTTTTTATCTTATTTTGTTTTTTATTATTCGATATTTCGTTAACAACTTGTTAACATCATCAGGAATAAAATTTAAAATTAAATTATAATTATAAAAAAATTTAAAATTAATTATTCCTGATGATGTTAACAAGCTGTTAACGAAATATCGAATAATAAAAAACAAAATAAGATAAAAAAAGACCTCAGGCTTAATAAATATATATCAAAAAATAGAATAAAAAATGTCAATTAATAATATAATTAAAATAGTGAATAATTTTGACTCGCGTTAAATAAATTACAAAAAGATGTAGTTTTTCGCCAGCCATCCTGCCTAATTGCTTTTGGGAAACGCAAGTACATTTTAGAAAAAGTCGTTTTAAAAAAGTGCCCTTGGAAAAAAAGTACCTTTAAAAAGTACCTTTTAGAAAAAGTACTTTTAAAAAGGGTTACAGTTTAAAAAAGTACCTTTTAAAATAGAACCTTTTAAGAAAGTGATTTTAAACAAAAACACCATTTAAAAAAGTACTCTTTGGAAACGTTGCTTTTATAATAAATAAAGTACTTTAAAAAAAATGGACATTTAAAAAATTACTTTTGCAAAAAAATACTATTTATAAGAAACGTCGTAAAAAGTAACTTCTAGAAAAATTACCTTAAAACAGTACTTTTTAAAAGACTATCTTTAAAAAAGTACATTTTATCTTTTAAAAAGTACCTCTTAAGAAACTAAATTTTTTAATTAATATATTTTTAAAAGGACTTTAAAAGGACTACTTTTTAGAAAAGGGCATTTAAAAAAATATACCCTTGAGAAAGGCACTTATTAAAAAAGTACTTTTAGAAGAATTGTATTTTGAAAATAGTACCTTTCAAAAAAGGTTTATAAAAAAATACCTTTTAAAAAATTTAACTTTTAAAACAAGTACCTTGTTCCTCTTATAAAATGTTTCTTTAAAATAAACAAGAAAGGTTTTTTTTAAATAAGTTTATGTTGGCGATGATCGAAGTGTTCTGCACGTTGACTACAAAACGAAAAATTTTCCTGGGTTCAAGCCCAGTTTTAAGACTCATAAAACATCACGCATTTTTTCTGATGTGCATTTCTGTGTCTTTGTGTCAGTTGTTGTCGGAAGGTTTAAGTGGCGAAGGCATAGTCACTGGTGACTGAACAGTGACGGCTTCAGCAGTAACCAATTCATAGGTACATCAGAACGCCCTTCTTCGTCGGTGTTGTGTAGCACCGGCGAAGTAAAATAATTTTTAAAAATGGCTACTAAAAGCGAAGCTTAAAAATTTAATACGTCTCCTTGACATCAGAGGCGCTACAAAAGAACGTGCAAAAAAGCAGAGTTGTAAAATAGTGAAGCTTCACCTCCTGTCATTTCTCCTACATTTCCAGCACAATGCTCCGCATGTGTAGGTGGGATCTCCTGAGTGCTGGTCCAAGATAAGAAAAAAAAGTTCTTTCACACAAAAGCACCTTTACATGTGTAATATCTAAACTATTGTTAAAGTAATGCAAACTTCGTTAACTTGGGGGTGCTGCTAGCTGAGTAGTTAGCGTGTTGGTTCTGCAACCAGAAGATGTACGGTTCGAATCCCCGACCAGACCAAACAATTTTCAATAGTGCCCTCCTTCGTCGGTATTTCAGTAAGAAACCGTCCGCTAAGTAAAATAAATGAAATGGATCTCCCTGCGTTCGTTTAAAAGTTAACACACAACTGCAGAGTTATGTTGGAATTAAACTCTCTACCCTTCTACCTCTACACCAGCACTCTCTTTGCTATTCCTCTCCATCTACTTATTTCCGGTCATGCATTGAATTTCCACACCTGTAAAAGAACCTAATTGAAATTCTAAAAGGTATTTTCCACAAAACTTATCAAGCTCAAGAAACACTTATTGGCGAACATGTGACAAGTGAACTTAGTTGCCAAGAATGTCTATATAAAGTAATTAAAAACATGATTGAACGAACGCCAAATATGTACGAATGTTTAACCATTTTTGTTTTCATTTAATACTTTTCTAATTGCGTATCGCTTTTACTTAACATAAGTTCAATGATGTCTTTACTGTATATTAAAATCAAACTAATTGACCATTTTTAGCTGCAGTATTTGATTGGTTGTGAAACTTGGCGCAAAGAAGTTTCCCAAGACATGTACACACACAGTGGCAGACAGACAGGCAGACAGACAAACAGATGGTCTCGTCACATAAACATTTGCGAAATTTGACCCACTTTAATCAATGCGCGAGTAAGTAACATGCTGCTCTGACACATTTATTTTATTTTCTTTCATACTTCTTCTGGTTATTCTCAATCTTAATCAGAGATTTTTTTATTGAATTAATTTTTTTTGACTTTCTGTGTCTGAATCATCACGTTTTGTTTTTTTTTTTCTGTATTGAAAACTGAATACAGCGAGAGCTAAAGCTGTGGTAGAAATGAAAACAGTTGCTGAGAATTCAATGATTAAAAAAAGAAAAAAAAATAGGAAGATGTAAGAGATTCAGTCACAGTGGCCACAATCGGTAAAATAAAGCCTTTAACATGGAAATTTTTTCTTCTTTTCGTATATTTTTCCGAACGTAATTAGAATTAAATAAAATAAAAAAAAAAAAATTAACAATTTCGAAAAACAGAAAAAAGACGCTGTTGGCTGAAGCATTTTTAAAAGCGTTGTTTATTCGTAAAGCGCTCCATATTTAATTATTAGAATAAACATATCGAGCCTTTGGTGCAATACCGCAGTAACACCAAATTTCCAACAATATTTAATTGCAATAATGAAATATTTCCTTTATGACAAGAAATTTACAAACAGAAAACATTACAAAACATGCCTCTTTATTTGAAAACTTGTAAAAAAAATAACTTTAGTAAACGAAAATACTATTAAAAAGATGGCTCAAAACTACAAATGCATTTTTCTCAGTTCACGATTTTTTGAATTACTACGGTATTGCACCAAAGGCTCGATATGTGACAGATGCCACATTTCAGACTTTCTATTTGCACAAACAAAATTAGACTAAATTTAAAAAATTTATTCTTGCTGAAACACTTTATATAAAGATTGTTTCATATATGAAATGAAACAAAGATATAAACATTTAAAAAAGAAGCCATGATTTTTCATAGGAAAAATAATTAATTATTTATTTATTTAAGTATTGAGCACACAATTTAATTAAATTGATTAAACTTTTAATTCAAGAAATATATTATCCTAATTAATTAATTAATCGAAAATTAAAAAGTAAAATTTTTTTCTGTGCATGAACGAACATTTCTAAAATAGCTTACAACCTGCATTGACATGTATTTTTGGTGCACAAAACATTTATTTAAATGCCATCTGGACATCCAAACAAAGAAAACTCTAGCAACTTTGAAATGGACAAAATGCAAGACAATTGTTGAAAGAAATCTCTAATGATTTCAGCAATCAACTGCTGCAACATAAACATGAACGAACATGCAATTGTATTAACACTGTTGTTGTTTTCTTTCAAAATTTATTCACCACACTTTCGCAGTTGTTGTATTTGCATTAATTATATACAAATCTTTGGATTTGTTAACATCGAAAAGACTGTTGCATTATAAAATGGTCTAAAACATGTGTTAAATTTTCAACACTTAATAAATGTTTAATAAAAAAATTCAATTGCAATAAAGTGTTAAGAGGAGGGTAGTGTTTGTATTATTTTTCCCTCAATATCAGGGAGATAGACCATGAAACATGTAAAAAATATAAATGGAACTGACGTTAATTTAATGCTAATTTTAGTGTTTCTAAGGAGGTTCCACTGAACATGTAGTTCATGTAGCACAACTGGTTGAAGGCAGACAATTTATGGCATGTTAAACATGACAGTTGTTACGCATTAATATAATTAATGAACAAGAGTTGACCAAAATATTTAATGAATAAGATTGTTTCTTTTTCTTTTTGTTTTGGTTTTTTCTTGTCTTTTGATGGCCTGTGTCGAGAAACTAAAAAAAAAAAAAACAAAAAATAAAAATATTGAGAAAACGGTAACAAAATTCAATATACAATTCAGGCAACGTTGGTCTAGTTTAACCGGCAGTAAATTAAAAAACAAAATAAATAATTTTTAATTGGATTAAATTGCGTGAGAAGAATTAAAATATTTTTGACGAAAATCGTAGTGGTGGTTTTTAATTTAGGCTGCAGTTGAATATTTTCGCAGAAAAGAACAAAAGATTTTTAAGGGTGTTTGTTGTTTTCAAGTGCGGCTTGATTTTTAAATTGTAAAAAATAAGAAACAAAAATCTGTTTTTTCAAAAGCCACCGCTTACGGAACGCATTTTAAATTTCGGGCCACTTTTTCAAGCATTTCTGGCTGTACGTCTTTTTTTATTATTTTTTTTTTAAACAACACAAACCCAGGGTCTAGGCGGGAATCGAACCCGCACCTCCATTTTGATAAGACTAATGCTCATGAATTAGACTGCGGAGTTACCCCTCCGTCACGAATAACACTAACAATGATGGGCTAAAAGGTAAAATTTTTTTGCTGGTTTGTCAGCCTAAATCAGTGACTACACGGAAATAATCCAGAGGTGTATAATCGCATGTCCATGCATACCAGTCCACACCTCGAAGCCAATTTATCGCCACATTTTGATTACAATAAAATGATGGCTGCGGTCTCCGTATGGCTCTCTCTTGACTGTAACGTGAACTCCGGCTTGAATTCTGAAGGAATAACTGGGTTGAGGATTGTTTTCATTGCATATCCGGCATTTTGTTCATAAACAGCCCGTTAAGCCAAAAAGGTCTTCATTCTGGAACACAATTTTGCGATAAAATATCGCACCAGTTTCAAACTTTTCTAGATCGCAATCTTCGAAATGGCTTTAAATTACTGCTCCAACTGAATCTCAAACTAGGACGGGCCAAGAGCCAAGGCAAAATTTTGAACAGAATCCCAATTCCGGCCACGGACGATGAATCGTTTTTGTTTACCGCGGTGATATACTCTCCACTACGCTTATTGCTTTAAAGTGTTGGTGTTACTGAATTAATGGCAGCGCCTATTGTATGAAATGAGCATAACTCGGCGGAAGGCTTGCCCTGAAGGACTATAATGTGCGCCTTACAAAATCACTAATTTGTCTATAAGTGGCGCGAATTGATGACTAATTTTGAATGTAAATTTGGATAATTTGGGACGTTGTTCGATATTCGATCTATTGATAGTACTGTACTGTTTATAAATGTCAAAAAGCGTCGTCTGACAATTAAAATTTTAGCAAGTTCTCTCTTGCTGCAAGAAGCCACTTAAAAAAATTTTTCCTTAATTTTAAATTGCGTGATTTCTTTTGAGGGGCTTCTTTAGGGAATAAAATTAAATTTAAAATCGTTTAGTTAACAAATAACTGATATTGGCTTAAAAGGAAGAAAAGCATAAAGCATAAAGGAAAATGGAAATATTTTTTATAGAAGTTTATAGAAAATCGTCCAAGAAATGTAATGACTCTTTGCTAAAGCTCGATTTTGATGGCATACTCGACTCGTATGGTGAACTGTTGACTTTAAAACATGTTCTCTGATTGTTGTGTGAGACTATTTCAGACTATCCTAAACCCATTTACATTATTTTTGTTTCTTTAATTTTGCGTGGCATTAACATTTGCAGCTTTTCGTAAATTTTCTAGGGCTTAAAAAACAGCTTTTAGATAAAAATAATTTTTTTTTTTTTAAATTAATTTTAGATAAAAAAAAAACGCTGTGCTTCAACTTAAATCGCAGTCAGAGCACTTCGCTTGATTGCAAACATTTCATTAAACCAAAAATGCTGCCGACTCTTTTAATGTTGGTTCTTTAGGTCTTTTTTTTTGAATCGAAACTGCTAAAAATATTAAAGCGCAATGTTGTTGTTGGTGTTGGTGTTATTATTTAATGGCTAATAATTGTGTCTTGTTAATTAATCATGTGTGAATATTAAATTGCAATTCATTAAATTATTTCTCCAAGTTGGTGGGCTTTTCAACAATTGAACTGCTGTTGAATAAATGTCTAAATGCATTGGAATCAAGGTCTATTTCATAATAATATTTTTTAAATATTAATTGTATTTTATTTTATTAAATTGCGTTATTGATGTTTTCGTTTGTAAATTGTACATTTGTTCAAACTTTTTGCAGTGTGTTTGAAGCATAAAACCGTTTTCCCTGTTCTTCGAATAGAATGTTGGGAAGTATTGTTTAAGAGAAGGCCCAAACTGTCCTTATTTATTATAAAAAAATATATTTTTTGAAATATATATATTTATTAAGCTTGAGGTGTTTTTTTTTATTTTATTTTGTTTTATTATTCGATATTTCGTTAACAGGTTGTTAACATCATTAGGAATAATAGGAAATTATAATTGTTTTCTATATATAATAAATATATATATAAAATAATTATATAAAAAAATATATTTTCTTGTTAGTTTCCCGTGGCATTTCAAAAAAAAAAAAAAAAAAAAAAAAAAAGAAACCGGCACTCCGTCTAATTTAAAAATAAAAGTCTTAGGCAGCGAACTTATTAAGAGTCCTCACAAAAGAACAAACAAATTTTCCACACATTAAACAGCAACGTGTGTTAAAACACACATAAATAAAAATAAAAGCGATCTGTATTTCTTTACAATAAATAAATAGAATTAATTTTAGGTATTTTTTGCAAACACAACAAATTATAAAACTGCACGCCTGGCCCCCTTAGCTCTCGCTGTGTGTGTTTCTGTCAGTCTGTACGACTGTTTCTCTGTCTGACTTTGCTCTGTTTAAATTCATAAATGTGCAGTTGTTGTTAAAGTTTTCCTTTTAGTTATGTTGCCTTTTTTTTGTTTTTATTTTGTTTTTTTTTGTTTCGTTTTCGGTTACGGTCTCATTGTTTTCAGACCATGTTTTTATTTTTATAATTTTTTTTTCTGAATTTCATATGCTTTTTTTTTTGTTGTTAACTTTTAATCTAGTGAACAATTTTTTTCTTCTTCTAATTTTACTTCTGTGTTTTCCTTCGATAAAAAGAGTTATTTCAGTTGATTTATTTTTCCATAAATTTAATCAATACCAACTGACCAACTGCTAAATTCGTAAAATTTTTGTTAAATCGTTGCTAATGATTTCCCAATAATAATTGCAAATCTTTTGTTTATTCAATATAATTTTGATATGCTTTACTCTGCCAGCCAAACGATGTGCTTTGTTTTTTGTTTTGTGTTTTGACATTTTAATGTGTGTTTGAATCACTTGCCACTTTTACCCCACAAAATTCGCTTTAGACACTTATGACTTTGCATAAGCATTTTACATTTTGGCTTGCGGGCAAGTAAGCGCAGCAGGTGCAAAATACATACATATATTTTCGTTTGATTGGAGCTGCAGCCTTTGAATTCCATAAAATCATGTTTATTTAAACAAATTACAGAGCGGATATATAAATTATTTTATTGAACAAAAAAAGCGAGATTCAGCACGCAAAAGTAGAAGAGTCTGCAGTCGTTCGGAGATTGTCTCACACAAAAATCAGAGCATGTTTCACCGTAAACAGTTCAGCCCTAAAAAGCGGGCTTGTTCAGTGAATTGTGGCGTTGCCATAAACTTTCTAGGCACACACTTTCTTGCCGTTTATGTCAATATCAGTTATTTGTCAAGTAAACGATTTTAAACTCGATTTAATTTCCTGAAGAAGCCACACACACGAAAACACAAATTATCGAATTAAGTAAAAGTTTTTTTTTAAGTGATCTCGATAGAAGCTCGATAGAATTTGCTAAATTTTCAATTGTCACACGAGCTGTGACACTTTTTGACATTTATGATCAGAGAATCGCTTTGAAGAGATCGAATATTCTAAAACGACACCAAATTATTTTAAAAACCAGTCATCAATTGGCGCCGCTGTGATTTTGTATGACTTATATAATCGTCCCTCAGGGGAAGCCATCCGCCGAACTGTGAATAGATTTCATACCGCATAACCCCTGCTCAATAAAGTAACACCAACACGTTGTAGAAATGTGTGCGCACTACAAAGAAAATCGTCGCTGTAAACGAAAGTGTGGAATAAGATCCAAATGTATCTATTCTACGTCTGTATTTCATCGTAAATTTTATAACAGGAAAAAGTCAAATCACGATTCAATTGAAAAAAGCGAAGATTCAATTAAAATAATAATTGGATTTCAAACTATCGTGAAAATTGCGGGACCAATTAGCAGTTTTATTAAAAAAAATTTTCGTTGTGCTACCATGGGAAGTGATACCTCAGAACTGACCTTTCATTGCGTATCCGTTCCGGAGAACTAATGGAGAGGCATTATGCGAAAGCACAGCTTTAATAAATCAAGCCGGAAATCAAACCGAAGTCCTAATGAATCTGGCAATACTTTGGACGTCAAGAAACGACTGCTCTTTTAAATTATCTAGAAAGGGTGGCCCCACCGAGAGGAGCCCACGTCGAGCCAGCGATGGATACTGGCACATAAAGTGGACGTAACTCTCCTCTTCCTTCTCTGATCTATAGCGCCGATGGAAATCATTTGCAGCTCAGGACAATATCTCGGCATGCCGACCCATGATGCAATGACCCGTGAGAATAGATACACTACTGGAGATGTGCCCACGGCCGCCCGAACAATGCAAGCCCTGGTGCGGTTTACATGCTGATGGCATCATTGGATTTTATTTCTTCAAAACCAAAGCCGAATCTCTCACGAGGACGAGATGTGGTATTAATAGGATGGCGCTACGTGCCATACGGTGACCGCAAGCATTGACTTACTGAAATGAATGTTTGGCGGTAAAAATATTTCGAGAAGTGGACCTGTCAGTTGGCCTCCAAGTTCGTGCGATTTGACACCACTTAATAATTTCCGATGGAGCCAAGTATAGTCACTTGTTTATGACAATAAATCAAAATTTTTCTGGGAGGTGTAATTTCCGCTATACCGCCAGTAAAACTCAAAATATTGTGCCATTATAGGACACCCAGGATCCGCTTCACCAAAAACAGCAGCGGTAGCCATATGCCTGTACTCTTTTTCAAATGTTAATGTCACGTGTTATGCTTTGGAATTTTTGATAATTTATGGATCTAACGGGCGCAGAAAATACTTTTTACAGCAAACAATAGGACCTTGAGCTTCTCAGAAAAAAGTGACATCAAGGTTTAATTAAGAAAAACGAAGATTCAATTAAAATAATAATTCGATTTCAAACTTTCACGAAAAACGCAGAATCAATACAATTTTGTGTCGTTTTACAATATTCGATCTCTTCAAAGCGATTCTCTGATCATAAATGTCAAAAAGTGTCACAGCTCGTCTGACAGTTGAAACTTTAGCAAATTCTATCGAAAAGGTTTAATTGAAAAAATGTTTAAAATTTGGCCCTTTTGAGTGCACTTTCTTGAGGGCACACCAAAATCAATTAAAATAAACGTGGATTTAATTAAATTATTAATTAAGAAAAAAAAATTGTCTGAGCAAAGACTTAATTGGGAAATATTTAATTATTATTTTTTCTGTGTGTTTGAAGACTTTTATTATTAAAAACGATTTTATTTCTCTCATAATTTACCGCTTGTAAGTATTTAATTCTGCTTTCAGGTATGTTTGTTGCTTTGCAAATTTGAAAAATAATTGCTGCACAAAAATATGATTGCCGATCTCATAAAATGAAATAATAAATTTTCTCAACTTCATTATCCTCAATTTTATTAAAATATTAAAAGGCTACAAGAACCAATTTGCCAACAAATAATTATTTAATTGATATTTTAAAAGATTAATTAACCTATTCGAGAATGCAATAAACAATCAAGACAATTTAATTATCGCTGTGTGCTTAAAATAACATTAATTTTAATTAACACTTTTTAAAATTCTTATTAAATTTACACTTCAAGTGATTATTCACTTTTCCTATTTTTTTTTCGTTTTTCTTTATTGCAAAATCCCTAAAGTCTAGTAGTTTTTCACACGATACCGCATGCCATGAATTTATAAAATTAAGAGCGCCTTGCTGAAAATGCGCTCCAGTTACTTGTGTATCTGAAGTAGCAATTACATGCACATGCATGTGATATTTTCCATTTCAATAGATCCGTCCCGTGTGTGTGTGTTTGTGTGTCTGCCAAAGTCCAATATGTTTTCTACCTCTTGCGTAATAATGATATGGAGCATTTTACGTTACACATGTCCCTCGGGGTCGCATAGACATGAATTTATGGCCCAACAAAACAAATACATAATACGTGGAGGCCTGTTACTTCGTATAAGAGAATAAATGGAAAGGTAATCGATAACATAATTTGTGGGCTGGCTTTAGGTGCTTTACTTGTATTGTCGTCGTCGTCGTTGTTGTTTGTTGTTGTTGTTTTTGTTGTTGTTTCAAACTACAAACAAAAGACTTAAGCCACAAACTTGTTACAATTCAAAGTCTATAAATAAAATGCGGCTGCAAAGCGTTCTTTGAAAATTTAAATAAAATTGTAAAGTGAGCATATGCATTCATTTGAGGTGGTCCTGTATTTCTATTTCTATTTATTTTGTTTTCCAATTGATAAATGTGTTTTTCAAATTTGGTATTTGAGACTGTTGTGTTTTCAAAAAATAACAGGAGCATTTTGTGTTGCTGGGCACAGCGATTAAAAGGAACACTCAGTGCTTAGCAGAGAATGTGTGCATGAGTAGTTGTTACTTAATAAATTTTCACTGATCATCTGTATGCAAAGGGAAATTTTTAGAAGTCGATTTATTTGGCATTTAATTATTTTGTAGTTTTGAATTACTTAATTCGGTGTTCAGACATGCTTTTTCTATTGAGTCAATATTCAATTTATTGGCACAATAATTTTAGTCTTAAGACATATAAAATTTAGCTAACTCAAAATAAGCATTTGACAGTTGGAAAACAAAATTGTTTTATTTTGCTTTGTTTTGCTTGATTTTATCGATATTTGTCAACGTCATTGCCATTTGTATACAATTTTGATTACTTTGTGACAGTGCTGTATATCAAGTTTTACGCAAAATTTATAACAATTTCGTACTTATTGCTCAATTAATATTTTGTATGGAATATTGAGCTCAATAATGACATTTCATTGCGTAAATCCCAATAAAGGTACATGTCTTTTAGCATTAGATTAGATTAATGACTTACATATGTAAATTGGTTGACCAAGGCATTTTGAATCGATTCTATTCTTTTCTCCGGCGGACTAAAATACGACAAGACATTCGACGTCAAAGGTAAAAATATAGGAACATTTTTATTGGAATTTTTTTTTATTTTATTTAACTTTTTATAATTGAAAAGCAAAGAAGAAAATAAACAATTAAATAAAATAACAAAAAAAAATTCAAAAAATTGTGAAATTAGTCAAATACTTCATACTTGATACTAAATAAAAATCGATCTTAATTGTGATAAATTTCCCTAAAATAACAAATTTCAGCACCAAAAACATATTTTCTCTTTCTACTACTGATTAAAGCTGCCTTGGTGCTGTATTTGATTGAATCAAATGAGCCAAAAAATCGGTTCAGAAACAGAATCAACTGAGCGACAAATTCAACTGAGCATCAAAATAAAATGTGCTAAAAGTCAACTGATAATACTGAGCTACTGAACGAACTAAACGAACCAGCTCACCAAAAAGAGCTGAACTGAAAAGAGCGCTCACTTTAAAGAGCTCATGAACCCAACTCTACTACATATTGCAATAATTCACATACATATTCAATAATTCTTACTGAAAATTCATTAAATCTTCAATTGAACAAATTGCCTATTCTAGCAAATAAGAATTAAAATTTTTGCATTAAGTATGTGCCTACTTAATTTATTTATTGTTTATACACATCTATTTGCATTGTCTGACCGTGACTTTGAACCCAGCTGTGAAATTATTGTCCAATAAAACAAATACTAAACGCTCAATTGGCATTTCACCTGCCAGTTATAACTGATGCGGCTTATGCAGATTTCATTTGCCAACAAGAATTTACGCACAAAAATTTCACATGATAAAGGCACACACACACACGTACACACACACAGCCATATGACAGCCATGCGTATAACATCTTTAAACAAGGCAGACGGTAAGCCAGCCATACAAATATACTGACATTAATTTGCTCTGCAAACAGTTTGTTTGTTCATCGAACGTTTTGAAAAGGCCTATTATAACTGTAAATGTTTGAAGTCATAGGCGTTCATTGACTTGAGGCGAGGAAAACGTTCAATTTTAAAGAAAAAAGATGAAAAGAAACGAAACATTAAATAAATTGATGGTTTGGTTTCGTTTGTGTTCGATTGTTAGTTTTTCTCATGTTTATTTTTATTTTTATTACTTTTCTTTTAGTTGATTTTTCTTAATGGTTTTTTGTTTGTTTACGGATGAGTTTTGTTTGCTACTGTTTGGAAATGATGCTGATGATGATGATGATGTTGTTTTTAAAAGAGTTGTGCTGCTTTAACAAGTCGTTGTTTTTATTATTGTTGATCTTGTTGAACGGCGCTTGTTTACATCTTGTTTTAAGCATAATGGAAAGTAATGCATTCATTATAGAAATAAAAAAAAAATGGTGCATAACATTTTTTTTGGGAAATTTAATGAAAACATACGCCATAACAATAAATTGTTAAATATGAAGTGCCTTTTTTCGAAACTTAGTTTCTGCAGTTACAGTAAAACCTTGATAATCCGGAAATCGCTATTCCGGTAATCCGGACAGCAGCTTTTTAATTTTATAATCCGGATTGCAGACAGACTGTTGTGCAGTGTTAATCTCTATTAATTGTTATTCTTACATCTTATCTTAACTTAGGGGCCTGGAAGCACCGCGACCAAGCACATCTATTGTGCAACTCCAAAAACGTAGTTTTTCCCTTTTTATTTGCTCAAAATCAAATTATTTTGCTACGTAATTCCAATAATAAATAAAATCTTAAGCTCGTTGTGTACTGCTCAAAGGTATCTTTTGCAAAAAGTTAATTTTTCAAAAGCAGTTCTTTTTTAATTGTATTTAAAATGACCTTTAATCGCTTAATAGCAGTAGAACACGCTTAATGGGCAACACAGCCTTAATGTTTATATTCCCTTTTATTATTATATTTTTCTTTTAACACGTTTAAAAGTGTAACGAAAATAAATACTGTGAAAAAATTCAAATGTAAAAGCGACAAAGCAACTTTAAAAGAAAATAGATAAAAAAAAACCAGGCGTTTATTGCATAGGTGTTAATACTGACTTGCTCTATAATGAAAATACATAAAATACACACTGATTTAATACCTTTAAGTATCTGTATACTGAATATCTCAATTACTGTATTCGAAAGTTGTGTCAAGTTCAAGATTTTTAATGCGATTTGCTGTCTTTTCAAGTTTGAGGTTAGATTTATAGTGCGTAAGTATTTCATTTGCAAAAAGAAGTTAAAAAATAATTAGTTTCTTTAAAATAAAGAGACATGCTGTGCTGTTGTCTGTAAATTGTAAGATGAAGTTTATAAAATATTATTTAAAGAACGGGCTGAAATGCTAAGTTATTCTCTTCGTGCATATTTCTCGCGACTTTTAATGATGATGACTAATGGTTTCTTCACTCTCATAAGCATTAATGATCGTGAGCGTAAAGTTAGTCACTGTCCCAGCTGTACACGCTTGCAGACTACTTTTTTCTAACATTTTATGCCAATACCTACACAGTAAACCAACTATAATATTTCAACACCCTTTGGACATAATAAATCATTAAACGAAACTATTAAATATAAACGGAATACACTAATCCCAAAGGTCAACAATTTTATTAAATGCTTCAACATTTTTTGCTCAATTTAATAAAAGCCAAATGTAAAGAAAATTTAAAAGCAAATCAAATATGACTTTCCTAATCAAGGACCAACAACGTAAAACTTGTGTCTTAAATTATTCTGCTGCCCAACCTTAAAAAAAATCTCAAAGAAACACGAAACTTAAAACGGGTATCAGTTACATACAGGGGTGCCAAACGTGACGATTTTACGTCATTTTGACGATTTTTTAAAGCGAATTTCACAAAATGACTATTGACGATTTTTGTTTAGTACACTTTATACTTTGACGATTTTTTGACTTTTTGCGCAACACGACCGTAAAAATTTTCTAAAAAAGGAAGAAGTTTATCTTGGTGTGTATGTGAAAAAAAAGTTAAGACAATATATAGGGTGGCACAGAAGGAGCTATAGGGTTTAAATGGTTTATAACTTTTTTATTTATGCGATTATTATAATTTTTTTTTTTTAAATACATTATATTATTGGGGAATTTTTTTGCAATTAGCTTAGAAAAATGATGTCCATTTTCTGCTTCGCTTATACGTGCTATTTTTAGCATATTTTCCATAACTTTACGCAAAATTTCGGGTATAAAGGCCATGATTTTTATTCGAATGTTTCATAATTAATACCCCAAGTTTTCTTCACAAAATGCTGAAGAAAAAAAAACGAAGAAAAAATAATAATTAAAAAAGTTATAAAGAATTCAAACCATATCTCTCCCTTTGGTGCCACCCTGTACAATTGATGTTGAAACTTCCAATCAATTTATTAATAATTGTGCTTCATTTTACATTGAATTGTGTTACCAAAATAAAAACAAGATTTGATTTCGATGACAAAATTGTTAAAAACTTAAATTTGATTTTGAACAAAAACTCAGAAATTCTTACTTTATTAAGAGGTTTTCCAAATCTAGTCTCTAGTAATGTCAAATATAAAGATATTGAGAATGAAATAGGAGATTTAAGATTTTTGGAGACAGCGCATTAAATGTAAATAAATTTTGGAAAAGGGTAGAGTCAATTAATATACCAAATAATAAGCATTTTTTTTCCAAATTTATGAATTGTGAATTTGTAAATAACTTAGACCCAAATTTACTGCCATTAGTTAACTATTAGTAAAGTAAAATGATAACTATTGTTTAACTAATACTTCATATTCACAGTGAATTGTTTAACTCACATTCCAAGTATAAGCAAAGAATGGTCACCCTAACAATCTTTTAATTTTCAATATTGCCTGCACTGCTATAGCATATGGTTTTTGTTTATATTTGTTATATTATTTGTTAAAAGTGGATAAAACATGCGGGCGCTCATCGAACTTTACCGCGCAAGATATTGAATTACTGCTGAAATTTTTTTCGGGAAAACCAAAATATTATCGAAAATTAAAAAAAGTGATGGTATTATATATATATATATATATTGTATTATGATAGCTGATATCAAAATAAAACAACTAATTTACTAATCAGCTGTTGTCTATGTATTTGTTAACCAATGACATAAATCGCCAAACTAATAGTAAACAAAAAGCTGTGAATCAAATATTATTGATTAAAGTATTATATTATTATAACTAATGATTGAAAGAATATTTAGCAAAATTAATCTTAATAAAACCAAGATAAGGAAATCATTGGAAACAGGAAACCTTGAGGGGATTCTTTTTTCAAAAGATTATTAAAAAACTAATTCCTCTCAATGTTAAATTGTTATCATTACATAAAATATTATAAGAAAACATAATTATGATATTAATAACACTAATTATTTAAGCTTTAGGTCTTTTTAATATATCCTTTTATATATATCCTTTGTGTAGCTTCTTCAGGAAAATTGGTTTTTGTTTATAATCGAATCAGAATAAATATTAAATATATTAAAACTGTTGGAAATATAATTTGAGCATTAACACTTTGCTTATTCAACATGTATATTCACATAGTTGGCTTTGAAATATTTTTTATGTTGTGTCACTTTGTAGGAAAATTTTATATATAGTTTAAAAGAATTTGTCATCAATAAAAGTCATACATGTACATTGTGTTTTGTACATTGCTTTTTATATAAGAACTTTGTGGAATTACTAGAAAGGGTTTGCATCACCACAACTACATTTCAATAGGTTATGGGCCCAGACATACGATTTGGAAGTTGTTGAATTTTTATTGCAAGATTTAAAAAGAAAAAATGGCATCGTCGTCATTATATCAGATAGAAAAGCTAGATGAAAGGAATTACGAAACATGGAGTATTCATATGAGAAGTATCCTTATTCATTCTGGTTTTTGGAAGTATGCAAGTGGCGAAGAAGAAGCAGATTCAACCTGGAGTCGTGATAAAATTTTGGAGTGGAAGAGTAATGATGAAAAAACGCTCGCAACAATTTTATTAAGTGTTAAGTCTAACCAGTTGAACCATATTAAAAACATTAACAAATCTAAAGATGCCTGGATTAAACTTAAGGAAGTTTACAAGCCGAGTGGTCCGATGCAAAAGGTTAGCTTATATAAAAAGATGTTAAGTTTGAACATGAAAGACAGCAAAGATATGGCCGAATATTTAAACAGTTTTTGTGAAATTACGGAGAAATTAGCCGATGTTGGAATTAGTATTCAAGAAGAATTATTGGTAGTCATTTTATTGTCAAGTCTTCCGAGAGAGTTTGAAAACTTCGTTATTGCCATAGAAACGAGGGATTCTCTACCAGCATTAGGAATGCTAAAGGTTAAACTTCTTGAAGAGTATGAACGTCGAAATCAACAAAACAAATCATCTACGATTGAACAAGCTTTTGGTGCAGCCAAAAGAGAAACAGGTTACAAGAAAGGTAATAATAATTTGAATGTTAAAAAGGGAAATTGCTTCATATGTGGTAAGAAAGGGCATTATGCAAATAGGTGCAACGAAAAACGTAATCAAGAAAAAACTTACTCTTTGATTGCAATGGCGAATTCTGAAAAAAGAGATACACAAACATCGACATGGTACATTGATAGCGGTGCTACAAGTCACATGTGTGCAAATCGAAATTTATTTTGTAAATTAGACAGATGCAGTGATAATATAATGTTGGCAAATAGAAAATCAATTGCTGCTGAAGGAATAGGAACAGTCAATCTGTTTATAAATAATAATAAAATTGTACTAAAAGATGTTTTATATTCCTCAGATCTGAATGGAAATTTTTTATCTGTCAATAAGGTCGTACAGTATGGTGGCAAAATCAAATTTAATAATAAGGGTGCAATATTTACTGATGCTTACGGTGAAATAGTTTTAAAAGCCCGTAAAGAAGAAAATTTGTTCCAATTTAAAATAAAAATACCGAACGAGAAATTATGTGTTGTACAATCCATTAATGAAACTTGGCATCGTCGATATGGACATTTGAACTATGAAAGCCTGTTTGAGTTGTCGAAGAAAAATATGGTGAATGGTATAAATTTGACGCAGAAACATCAAGATCCGTGCGAAATATGTATGGTTAGCAAAATTCATGCTATAAAATTCCCGAAGAAATCTGAAAGTAAATCTGGTGAGTTGTTAGATTTAATACACTCGGATGTTTGTGGTCCTATGAAAATAGATTCAGTTGGAGGTTCAAAGTATTTCCTCACATTCATAGATGACAAGTCAAGAAAAGTTTTTGTTTATTTTTTAAAATACAAAAGCGAGGTATTTGAAAAATTTAAAAATTTCAAAGAATTAGTAGAACGTCATACAAATCGTAAAATAAAATGTATTCGTAGTGATAATGGAGGAGAATATATTAATAAAGATTTTAATAATTATTTGGAGCAATGCGGAATTCAACGTCAGTTAACGGTACCTTATACGCCGCAACAGAATGGGGTAGCGGAAAGGTTTAATAGAACAATAGTAGAAATGGCTCGTTGTATGTTAGTCGATGCTGGTTTAAAACAAGATTTATGGGCTGAAGCTGTAGCAACAGCAGTTTATTTACGTAATAGATCTCCATCAAAAAGTCTCGATGGAAAAACGCCTTATGAAATATGGACGGGTCGTAAGCCATGTGTAAATCATTTTAAAATTTTTGGTACAAATGCAGTAGTTTTGAATAAAAGAAGAGGAAAATTTGAATCAAAAGGTGCAAATATGATGATGGTTGGTTATTCTAGAGTATCAAAAGCATATCGCTTATATGATAAGAAAACACGAGAAGTTATTGAAAGACGCAATGTTTTATTTAATGAATATAAATTACCCTGTAAAGAAATTAATGATAACATTCAGAATTTTATGGATTTCGAAGCGATTGTAAATAAGAAAGATGTCGATGAACAATTTGAGACAAATAATACCTCAAATCAAGAAGATTTAGAGTATAGCATTGTAAGATCAGTAAATAGCGATATTTCACTTGATGAGGTTGTAGAAACAAATGAAAAAGGTAAACGTGGGCCAGGTAGACCTAAAATTTTTAGTAATGGTAGGCCAGGTCGTCCAAGAAAAATATATCAACAACTGAATAATGCAGTGAAGGAGCAAGTTCCAAAAACTTTAGAAGAGGCATTATCCAGTCGTGAAAGTGAAAAATGGAGAGAAGCTATGAAAAAAGAAATGTCTTTGTTGGAACAAAAAGAGACATGGTCATTAGTTGATTTACCAGCAGGTCATAAAACTATTAAAAGTAAGTGGGTATACACTTTAAAGAAAAATAGTGAAGGTGAAATTGAAAGGTTTAAGGCAAGGTTGGTCGCCAAAGGCTGTAGTCAAAAATACGGCATAAATTACGAAGAAACTTTTTCCCCTGTTATAAGATACGAAACGATAAGAATGATTTTGGCATTAGCAGTTGAGCACAAAATGCATTTGCACCAAATAGATGTAACTTCAGCATACCTGAATGGAGATTTATATGATGAAATTTACATGCAACAGCCTCAAGGTTTTGAAAACAAAAGGTATCCAAATAAAGTGTTACGTCTGCACAAATCTCTTTATGGTCTTAAGCAATCCGGGAGAGCATGGAATTTTAAATTAAATGAAGTTTTATGTAAGATGGGATTTGAAAGTTGCAAAAATGAACCGTGTTTATATAAAAAAATACAAGACAAAGAATTGATTGTAGTCGCAGTTTACGTCGACGATATAATAGTTGGATGTAAAAATAAAGCAGAAATATTAAAATTCAAGTCTCAAATTAGTAAGAAATTTGAAGTATCAGATAAAGGTTTATTGGAACATTTTTTGGGGATGAAAGTTGAACGTAACGGTGAAACTGGAGATATAAATATCTGTCAGGAAAATTATATTAAAGATTTGTTACAACAATACAATATGGAAAATTGTAAAACATCATCAGTTCCACTAGAACCAAATTTTCAAACAAAATGCAATGAAAAATGTGAAGAGGTTGATAGCACATTATATCAATCACTTATTGGCTCTTTATTATATTTATCTTTAACGACAAGGCCAGATATATTATATTCTGTAAATAAATTAGCACAAAGAAATACTAATCCACATGTAGAACATTTTAAAGCGGCAAAACAAGTTCTTAGATATTTGAAAGGAACTCAAAATCTTAAATTAAAATTTTGCAAAAGTAATCAAGAGTTAATCGGTTATGCTGATGCAGACTGGGGTGGATGTAAAACTGACAGAAAGTCACATAATGGATACATATTTTATCTTGGAAATTGTGCAATATCTTGGCAGTCGAAAAAACAATCCACAACAGCATTAAGCAGTACAGAAGCTGAATATATGTCTATATCAAATGCAGCAAAGGAAGCAGTATACTTAAGAAGATTACTACAAGAACTTGGTTTCATAAATGAAGAAAGTATTAAATTGAACGTCGATAATCAAGGAGCTTTAAAATTAGCAACAAATCCAGTATTTCATAATCGCAGCAAACATATAGATATAAAGTATCATCACATTAGAGAAGTAGTAAATAATAAGGAAATCTATTTGGAATACTGTCCTACGGAAGATATGATTGCTGATATATTTACTAAAAATTTGTCTAAATTAAAACATAATAAATTTGTTACTTTGTTAAATTTAAAAACATAAAATCAGTTTGTAAAATATATATGTTGAGGAGGAGTGTTGGAAATATAATTTGAGCATTAACACTTTGCTTATTCAACATGTATATTCACATAGTTGGCTTTGAAATATTTTTTATGTTGTGTCACTTTGTAGGAAAATTTTATATATAGTTTAAAAGAATTTGTCATCAATAAAAGTCATACATGTACATTGTGTTTTGTACATTGCTTTTTATATAAGAACTTTGTGGAATTACTAGAAAGGGTTTGCATCACCACAACTACATTTCAATAAAAACGACCTAAAGCTTAAATAATTAGTGTTATTAATATAAAAAAAGGTCAAAAAACTAGAAAAATTATCATAATTATGATATGTATGCACTCGTATAGAGTTTTTATTTTCTAATTACCCAATTTCAATCAATATCATCAGTCATTATATTCCTATTTTATATGTACATATGTTTGTCCGTATATGAAATTGAATAATAAAACAAAAAATTAATTCGAAAAAATTAAGATAAAAAATTTGTAAGGAATTCAAACACCTTAACTCATTTCGGGCCACCCTGTATTAGAAGCTTTTGTGGAGTACGCAAAACGGAACATTGTTATGCAAACATAAGTACCTGATTTATTTCAATAAAATTCCGAAAGAATATAATTTCTGTATCTGGATCTTCTGGTTTCATGCATATTCATTTATTTTTACTTGAATTTCTAAATTTACAGTCGAACTTCTCTATAACGTAGCAGTTGGGGACCGTCAAATTTCTACGTTATAGAGAAAATTCGTTATAGAGAAACTGCAGAAAATTTTGACTACATTTTTTTATGTAGAAAATATATTTGTTAAGACAAAAAAAATTGTTTTTACATGAACACATTAATTTTTTTTTTCATTAATTCAAACATATGTGACTAAATTGATGCAAAAAATCGATTGCTAAAAACTTCGCAATAGAGAGGTAATTTCTTGCGAAAAATTATATAAAAATTGTACGTTACAGAGAGAATTTCGCTATAGGGAAGTTCGTTATAGGGAGATCAAAATGTATGAAAATACTCACAAAAATGTTGTGTTCACGAATTTTATTTGTTATAGAGAATATTTCGTTATAGAGACGTTCGCTATAGAGAAGTTCGACAGTATATTTAAAAAAAAATCTCTTTGAAGTGCAATTTTTCATATGAAATAAATAATTGTGCTTAAAATTTTTTACTATTTCCAACAGAATTCTTGGCTTAAAACTAAAAACGAATTCAAATTGTTAATAGCAATGATATGTCAACATTATTAAGGCAAACGTCAATAGTCTAAATTACAAATTAAATTACAGAACGTGAAAATAACAAGGTAGCACTGCAAAACCATGTTATTATTTAAAAAAAAAAGAGAAAAGAAATCCTCAACAAATAAAGGTGTGAATTTGAGAAATTCGTTTTTATAACTTCACTTTAAAATTTTAAATGCATTTAATCCAACAAATACTTGGAATGCTTTGCAATATTCTTTAAGAAAATATTTATACAAAACCAGTTTTTTCTAATTTTATTTTTTATATAAATTCTTTACCATTTTCGTTACATATTGAACTGAAATTAACATTTGATTTTGGTGATTTATTTCAACAATGTATGTACGTACAAACGTTTTCATTACATTGTTCTTTTCATTCTATGTGTTTGTATTTAATTGACATTTACTTTTGCTTGCCGAAATCTAAACTTTACAATTGTTTAAGATTTATTAACTTGAGTTTGCCCAGGGATAAATACAGTATAAAACAGATGTTAATGTTTCATGAGCATTAGCGTTGTCATGCTAAGAAAGACAATATTGCATGTTTATAAACAATGTTGCTGGAAATAGGTCACTGTACATACTGCAACAGTGAATACTCGTATTAAATTACATGACAATTCTGAATTTGTCACAGTCATATTGTAAAGACGGCAATACGAAAACATATTATTTTACATGACAAGCGGTTGAGGATGTGAAGACTGCAAAAGAAAATGAAAATACAAGTGAAATCAGGAGAAAATGCTTACTAGGCTTTTCAAATGAATTTAACTAAGATTGTATTACATAATAAGTGTTGGAAAAATTTTAATGCTTTTAGATGCGACTGGTTATGGAAAGATTTAAGTACGAGTACATATTTAATATCTGATTTAAAGGAGAAATAATTAATAACTAGAAAATTCAAGTAAAAAAATTGACATAAATTCAGTTGCTTGAGTGCTTGCCAGTGACAGGAAGTAGTGTGAAGTCCAGCTGAAAGACGCGGCTGTCAAATAGAGATAATATGATTTTCGGGTTTAAAACAGACAAAGCTCTAAATTCTTCATAAGCAAACTTTTAAAAATTCATCTGCAGGCATTGCATTGTAGTAGTAAATATTTAAAACGTAACAGCTTCACATGAATAGTTGTTGGTAAACCTATTACAGTGAAATCTCTAACGTTGGGTTACAGTATTATTATTGTTATTGGGCCAGGAAGCACCGCGACCAAGAAGATTTATTGTGCAAAGCCGCTCATATTAGACCGTCATCCTAATGCTTCTGAGGAATCCAAACACTATTTAGGGTCTGATGTTCCACAACTTATGTGGACGCACCGCAATTCCATCCAGATGGTGAAACATCTGTCTGCCGAGTACAGGACAGTCGCAAAGAACGTGTTCAGAGTTTTCAGTGTCACTTGCACAAAACCGTGTTCTCGGAGAGACCAATTAATTTTGTTCAAAATGGCATGTGAAGTACTCTGTTAAAAGGCTTAAGTCCGCTCTATTGAGCGAAAGCAGCCTATTTGAGTGGGCCCTATGCGGAATCAGGAAGCGTTTGGCCAGTGAGCAGAGAATTCCCTTTTCTCCCACTTTCTAAGAATTCCATTTAAGTGGCTATTCATAAGTCTACAGAGTATATCGGGGCAAATTTGGCCCTCATTGTGACATTTTTGTCATTTCATTACCACGATTCACAGTAGGGACCACTCAAAGGTGTACGTACTAGGTGGATGAAATTGCAACTGCAAAAAGGAACGATGTCGGGACCAAGCAAAATTGTTCGCCCAAAGCATGTGTCCGTTTTAAACAGCTGTATCTTGTGGGACATTCTATTATATTTCATTTTATCAACACAATATTTTTCTTTAACATATTCATACTAAAATTGCGTAGTCAGCAATAAATGTCTAAAATGTCTGTAAAGCTGCCAGCAGCAACTACATGATGTTTATTGAAAACTTCAATTAATTCCAAAAAAAAATGTGGGTAATTTTCTTTTAAGAAAACTTTTTTTTGTTATTTAAGAAAATTTCATTGACCAAAAGTTTCGTTTTTTTCTTCTACTTAATATGGGCAATGCAACATTTCATTTTGAAAAATTAGTTTTTTCTTTATGGGTGTGACAAGGTTGCATTTATTAATAAATTATTTTTATGAACAGCCATGAAAATTCGTTGTCATAGTGATGATTGCAGAGTATAATTAAATCGATATTAAGGCTGAGAAAAAATACTCGTATAAACATGGAGTTAAAAGCATGCTCCGTATAGGTACTCATAAATGCTGGCAACATTTTGCTTCGATTACTGATATTAATTGAGTTCAAATGTTGGTTGTGAAGGATTTAATCTTTGTGTTTAATCTTTAGAAGGCATTATTGAAGGAAATATAAACACATTTCTTTTCAACAAAATTAATATAACGTAGCAACCTTCAAGTAAATGTGTTAATTATTTTAAATAATTTCTTTAAACTTCTATTTTATAAATTTAACCTTGAATCTTATCCAATTCTCTAGTACAATCTAACCGATATACGAGTCAAATTTATTGTCCTTATACATACTATATACGTGGTGGCTAAAACATGTAGACTAGAACAGCTATTCATGCATATATCACCTCTCAAATTCTCTTTAATACATAATTTATACCACTTTTACAATCTGGTATAATGCTTTTTATAAAACTATTTAAAAAATCGTATTTTGTGTGCCGTTAAAAATTAAAAATATGAAAGAGCTCAAATTTCAGTATTCTAAACATATCAACAAAATTTTTTATTCTAATTTAATTTTATCTTTTAATTATGTTTGATATTCAGAGAAAAAAAATAAAATTATAATTAAAAATTTTGTCAAATCAAATAAAAAATTAATTATATTTTCAGCTGTAAAGAAATTAATATTTAGCAGCAATTAAATTAATTTATTTTCAATGGAATTTTTAATAATAATAATTAAACATTTAATTAAATACTTTGAAAATTTCAAACAAATTTCTAAAAGCAAAAAATAATATTTGGATTGAATTCGAATGGCTTATTGGATATAAATTAAATTAAAAAAATATATGATTCTAATTAAAAGTGTTAATTAAAAATAAATATTATAATATTTTTCCCATTACTTATTCGCCTGTATACCGAATTTCAGGGCTGTAGCTATATTTTTTTTTCTATCTAGGACCAGCACTCAGGGGATGACCCCTACACATGCGATGCATTGTGTCGAAGCAAAAAAAAATTTAGTACCAAGTCATTCATACCAAAATGAGAAACTTTAGCTTTAACCGTTCGCAAGATAGACAAAAACCATTATTTACTTTGTATGAGACGTACCACCCCCACTTGTCACATTCCTCGCAGATTTTGTCTGATGATTTTTTTAATTACAAAGTCATTTGTGTCAAATTTACAAAATTTTGCTGTAACAGTTTTCAAGATATACAGAAGTCAAAATTTAGTGTGTATGGGAGGTACCACGCCGAATTTTTGACTGAACATTTGTGCTGACCATTAAGTTACTCAGACCAAATACAGAAACTTTAATCGTTCTCAAGATATAATGAAATCAATAATTAGTTTCTATAGGAAGTACCACGCCCACTTGTCCAATTCAGCCTACTTTTTTACTGGTGATTTTTACTGGCCATTAAGTTTCTCAGACCTAATACAGAGACAGTAACTTTAACTGTTCTCAAGACATAAAGAACTCAAAATTTAGTTTATGTGGCAGGTACTGCCGCCACTTGTCTAATCGCTCCCAGTTTTTAATTACAAAGTCATTTGAACTGTATTCAGAAACTTTCAATTCAACCGTTCTCAAGATATACAAAATTAAATATTAACTTTGTATAAAATTTTAATAATAAAAAGTTTATAATTTTTCTAGTTTTATAAAAAGTTCATACTTAAAAATATAAAAACAAAAAGTAAAACGACATGAAAAACTTTACAGTTTTAAATAAACTCCAACGAATTCAATATTTATAACAAAATTTATTGTGAAAGTAGTGCAGTGACATTTTGTAAAATTTTGGCAGCACGTATACAGGGTCTTGCATTAAGCGCTTTCTTAGCTTTAAATTCAAACAGAACAAAGTGTGTGTGAGATATCATCGACATTTGTTATTCGTTTGAAAGACTTATTGATGATATTATGTGTGGTATATTCCATCATTCAAATATCTGCCACGTCTTTTCTGGGTGGAGCGCATCCGAAATGTCCAATTTACCATGACTTCGGCTCAAAACTTAGGCTGAATTTGATCGTTGGCATGTTTTATGTTGGCTTTTACGACCGCTGTCCTGGGGCGGGACATTACCCATTTTTAAAAAATAAATAAATGGAAGATAAGCTGAGTGAAAACCCAGTTGTGGTTGATAATTAAGTCACAGAAATACAAAAAGATACAAATTTCAGATAATTTTTAACCCACAAAAATACCCTGTGTCTCAATCCAGACTCAGACACAAATTTGCAAACAAAACAATTTTTTCAAAACAATTCAAAAAGCATTAATTTAATGGCGAAGTCTTGACCGCGTTTGTTGCAGCATCAATGAAAGAAGTGAGAAGTGCATTTTTCCAACAGATTTCAGTATACATTTTCATAATGTTAAACAAAAATTTCCCCTTTTAGTTGTTTCCCCACAGATGTTGTCAAAAACTCCACATAAAAAAACTGATTTTCGTAATATTTCACAGTTTGGAAAAAAAATGTTGCTTGAATGTTGCCAGATACATTTCATAAGGTTTTATAAAATTTTGCAAAATTTTTTTTTTTTTTTTAAATTTCATATGAATATTTTTTGAATGTACTTGGCCTGCATTTTGTATGGAATATTGAACAGAGTAGCAGGCTTAAAATAGAAAATAGAGAACAAATCTTTTTGTTCAAAAAAGAACTAAATATTCATGAAGAGAAAGTTGCTGCAACAATTTAGTTGGCATAGTGTTACTTTGGAATTCCGAGAGTGTTTGGTTCGATTGCTAACTGGGTGCAAAAAAAAACATTACATACTTATTGAAGAGGAATTGTTAATTTTCCTTCCCCTGACCCCTTATCTAACGGCAAAGAAATAAACCTTGAAAGTCTTGGGTTGCAACGTTATTGTTTTTATGTTTGAGTAGCGTTAATGTGATTGCAATCATGACAACTGTGCACAAGATGGATTTTCACATGTGCCATGTGATATAATCCTCTCTCTCTCTCTCTCTCGTGCAAGTTTTCAAAACAAATGCAATACTGCGGTATATTTAGATTTGCATTAAATTATTTTAATTGTACCAAATCAGATTAAAAAATTTGTTGCCTTAAGCATCATTCTCTCTGAGTTACGATTGAACGTTCGCTATTGTTTAGCTACCATGTTAATTAAATATAAATATATACATATTTAAAAAGAACTCTTATAATTTAATTTGAAAGATTATGATTTAATAAAAAGCTAACGAAAAAAAAATTTAGAACACACCTTTTGGATGGCAAATTAAAGTCACACGAAACTCTTAAGGAATTCTTGATTATAATTTGCAATTAGCGAAAACAAACGAAATAAAAATGCATTAAATGTTTTTAGTAAATTCTTAATAACTGATTACTATTCTATTTTATGGTTATTAATTGTCTATCTGTTATTTCTATTCTTTTTTTTTTTAACAATAATTAGCCAAGCTAAAATAGTGACCATTATTTCACTGTATAATTAAGCGGCGATTTCTTTTTTTTTTTTTTTGTTTACTTTTAATTAGTTTTATTTTATATTTATTATACTGTTATTATTCAAATTGAAAATTTTAAGTTTCTAACTGAGTGTGTTTAACTTTAAAGAGGAGAATGTCTATAATGACGGCACCACACCTTTTCTTCAAATCACTGAATATGTCGTCAATAATTTATTTTATTCTTAAAAAATACCAGTCACTATGCTGCGACCGAGAGAGAGAGAGAGAGGCATTTGTGAAAGATAATATTTACGGGGCACGGCTGGAGTTTCTAAATCCATCGTTATAATTAGAAATGCTCATGATATCTATTACAAATCGTGTTAAGTATAAGAATTCTATATAAACTAAACTATTACAGAGATAAGATTTGTAATAATAACTTTTCCTATTGGCATTTTGAATAAATTTAAACTGTCATTCCCCCTTTAAGGGCATAACATCGTATGCATTTACAATAGAATTTGCTTTTAATTCCAAATTGTGGAGATTAGAAAAACATAAAAAAATTATTTAAAAATATTATTTAAATGAATTCTAGTCGTTGACAAGCACTTGTAAGTAGTGCGGGTATGTTTATGCGGTTTCTAAACCGCCTTTACAAACTACGTTTGAATTAAAGATCGCGTTTGATAATTGTAAAATAGGCCACAAATATTAAGAAATGGAAAACGTTTGTTGTGCTTATTAAAAATTTGGTGAATTTTAATTCACAGAGATGATAAGCAGCAGCCAAAATACTGTCACTCTAGAAACTTGTCTAATAACGAAACACCCAACCAAATAATAATAAATATTTCATTGAAATTGGAGTTTTGGTTAGAAAGTCTGTTTATCAACTGTTTTAAAAAGAAAAAGTTATAATGTGCTCAGACATACACATAAATTGTACCATTAGGAAATTTACGCAATTAAGTCCTTTATTGAGCTCCATTTACCATCTAATAATTCCATTACAAAATTGAGCTATTAATATTTAATTGCAACACTTATTGACTAAAATTCGAAATGAAACCGTTCTCACTAGTATGTTTACTGAGAAGTCTGTTCAGTGAAAAGATAAAAATTCTGTAGAACTGCAAGCCAAATATCAAAATAGAAAATAAAAAAAAGTAAAAAAGGAAAAGCGATGACCAGCGAACAATATCCAAAAATTTTGGTTTTTCCAGCTGTGAAATGTTAATTGAGTAAGTTAAATTTACTAAATTAAATATATATGAACAGCAAATTGAATTGCTCTATTTTTTATTACACTCTCTCAATTAAGAACAAAATGTCTGAACTTCGTTATTATTATTGGGCCCAAAGCACTGCCACCAAGAAATATCTATTGTGTAAAATGTTTGAACTTAGGATAATTCTTACAACCGTAGGTTCCTTGTTGTATGGCAATTTGTTCCATAAAATTTTTACAAATCATTTAGAAATTGCATTAAATAAGGCTGTTAAAAGAGTTTGGAGTTTGGAATTTTCAACTTCATTTGAAAATTTTTTTTAAACTTCCCATACTTGTGCTAACAAATCACTCGTCTCATCTTTGAAAATTGCCGTCATTTCTATTTAATTAATTAAACATTTCCTTTAATTTATTAAATCCCAAAAAATAAATTAACTTGTTTCCAGCTAAAATGTCCAACGAAACACGTTATTTAATTACACAGGCCAACAAAATGAATTTTTTTTGTGTGTGGTAGAAGGTTTCGTAGTTAATTTGTATATTTATACTCGTATATAACACTGGGCTCCAATACAGTATTTTTTTTTTAATTATCTGTGCATCTCGAAATGTTCCGTTATAGAAAAAAAAAGAGGTGGCTTAATTTGTTTCCGAGTTTTGTGTGTTTTTGTGCATTCAATCAATACAACTAGTACTCGATTAATTGCAAATTATGTGATGCCGGCCCCTCTTTTTCTCTATAACGGAAAATCTCAAAATGCAGAGTCGATGTAAAAAAGGCATTGAATCGCAGTACCAAATGTATGCAAATGTGCCGTGTTAACCTGTGTTATATACATATAAAAATCTTTCTTCAACACATCTATAGAAAAATTGTTTTTAATACAGTAAAGGCTACCATAAGCTGAAATTCACCGCCACTGGTACATAATTTTTGACCGTTATAGGGATGCGTGCTGCAAAATTAACGAAATTTTATACCAGAGTGAGAATTTTGTATGATTACGAGAGATGTCTTCTTGCAGATGCTTTCCACTAGGAGAGCTTTTACTGTATATTTAAATATCTTGCACATATCAAAGTACCTTTAGCTGCAATTAGCGTTAAATGTTCTTTATAAATTGCTAAAAGCACATTTGAATTTTTTCTTAATATTTTAATTAAATTGCTTGATCGTGTTGTCGCGAATTTTTTTTTATTGCAATTTGTTGTTAAATTTCTTTTTACATTTTCAGTCAAATTTCTTTTGAGGCATCTTAAAACTTTCGAGGAAGTTGTTGTCATAAAATATGCTGAGTATTAAAAATTACCTGAAAATAGATAGAAAATAAATTGAAAACATCAGTATATTATTGTAAATATGTAATATGTAATTTAGTAAAATATTGTTAATATATTTACCAGTACATAACTATATAAAACAACTTACATTATAATTAAGTAGAAAAAGATACTAATCTTAAATATAAACAGTAAGATTTAGTAAAATGTATATATTATGTAACACGAATAAAAATTTAATTGAAAAAATATAATTGAAATAAATTTCAGGAAAACAAGATTTACTTAAATCAAATAAAAATGTTTGGTGCATAAAAAATTTTTGCAAAGGCAATTTAGTTTTTTCTGTTCGTATATTAAGTAATTCTCAAATAGGTTTTGGGAGGTTATATTACTTTCTTAAAGGTCAACTGTTGAATTGGCCATAGCACCAACGGAATGCGACTTACATGTGGGATAACTTAACAAATAACAAACATAAATTCTGTGGACTTAAAACTCAATTATATAGGGGTTTCGTAGAAACCAATCTTATTGGAATTGGATTTGAAACCTACAAAAAAAACCAATGTTATCGGTTTTGTTATCCAAAATCAAAAGTTGTGGCGTCGAGCCCAATTTTAGGCTAAAGGTATGTTCACACGATTGTCAATATTGACAGAAAATGGAATACAAATCTCATGTATGAGCCGCTGCTTCAAAGACGATTTTGAAGTTACTCGACCATGTACAGGAGAGAGCGAAGAAACTGATTGGGGACGGTGAGGTAGCCAACTCCATTGACTCCCTTGAGCATCGTCGCAATTTGGGCTGTGTTTCGTTGTTCTATCGCTACTAAAATGGAATGTGCTCTGGTGAAATCGGGGAACCACCGACATATAAAACTGAAATCTAATTATTTGTCACTTTGTAGTCCTATTTGAAGTCGGTTTAAGTTTTGCAAGAGTTTCTATTCCAATTTAATATCTTTGTGATTGACTTGAGAACAGTTAAATTATTTTCGGCTGTAACACCTGTGTGTGTTAAATTTTCATTATAATTTCTACCGCATATCATATGTTCCGGTATAGTCAGGCATAGAGGAAATTACAACAGAAATTGTTTAGTACTTGAATTATTTAATTCTGATTTAAACATTCCCATTAACTACACATGAACTTTGCATATGTTTATAAACATTTCACATAAATTTTATAACTTCCCCATGTTGCAGTTAAAGCAGGTCTTGCTTTTTTTTATCGCAAAACCTCAAATGACCTTCATTTGTTATGAAATTGTTGAAAAAGATTTCCAGCTTTATCCGATATTAATTTTAAAAAGTTTCTCACGATAATTGCCATAAATATTTACAATTGCCATGTTGCTGATCATGTTAAGTGCCACCTTAAGAATAAATGCATTTAATATTATTGTAATTTATTTTGCATTATACGAAATAAAATAAAAAATAAAAAAAAATTGCGGTTTTTTGTTGTTTTAATATATTTTGATCGCCAACTCAAGTCTAACAATTGATTAAGATCGTAGAATATAGTTTTTTCGTGGTCTGCAATTTTTGCTTTATTATTATTTTATCCATTTTTTTTAAATAAATAAATAGTAAGTGATTTTAAGATAAAGTTGTAGCAGGCCTTTTGATTGGTACCAAAAAAAAAAGTTTTTATTTTTATACATTTTTTTTAGCGTCAATCAGAAACAAAATCATGAAATACTACGGCCCAACATGTACGGCTGATAAGATTTGAAAGTTTAGTTGTTAAAATTTATAATAATTGTAGTTGAAATAAAAATCACTAATTCTAAAGATTTTGTGTTAATTTATTTTCATTATACAGTTTTTGGTTTTCAATTATTTTAACTAGAAGAATTTAAAATCCAACAATGTTGAGAAACAACATTTAGGCAATATTGTTTACAATGCCGGGCTTTTAATAAAATTGTTGGAGTTTTTTTTTTTTATTCAAAGGCGTTTCCATTTAATTTTTTGTGTTTTAATTTATAACACCAGAGCGTTAGTGCCGTTTATAAAACTTGTCAACATATACATATGTATGTATGTATGTATGTGTATTAGGGTGGGTCAATTTTTTCGGGTGAGAGAAAATGTCACAGGCGTATAGCAAAATGGAAATCTAAACAAAATTCTAAGAATACTACCAGAAGAAATTATGGGTCTGCTCCCGCCGAGAAACATAAAAATTCACATTTGGGTAATTCGAAGCAAAATTAATCATGAATTTCCTAGTTTGCCTCCGATGGCAATAAAATTTGGTAGACTTGTTAGTCTCGCTAAGAAACCACAAAATACCCGCTAGGTATACAGGGGCCGACAATACTAAGGCGATAATTTCCCTTAAAATTGCCAGTTCATTACACTTTTCAACATCTAAAGTCAATATCTTCGGTTCCATTGCAGCTACAGCGGACAATTTAGTTTTGTTCTAAAACTTTTAAAAACACTACGAGACTACTGTTACCAAAAAAAAAAACGTTTTGAAAAATTTTAGGGCTTGAAATTACCCAAAAATTAAATTTTGAGCAGACCCATACTTTCTTTTCGTAATTGTCTTAGGGTCTCTTTCACCAAACATATTTAAACACAATTTAATTTAATTAATGATCTTTATTTAAAGTATGTTTAAAAAAATTTTATTTTCACCAACTGAAATAATGAAACACAAGAAAGTAAGGTAACGCTCTGATATTTAATATGATAGCGTCAACTTACAGCTTTTTAAAAAGCTATTTAAAAGCTGTTTTAAAGCTGTTTCATGCTGTTGCAAAATCAATATTTAAATGCAGAGTGCTGTCTACTTAAACAGTATTTAAATATTCAATGAGTATATCTCGATGAAAATGAAAATCGACATTTAAATATGAATTGATATTTAAATAGAATTGGTGAAATAGGCTCTTAGAATTTTGTGCAGATTTCGTATAACAACGACTGTTGACGAAAAAATTGACCCACCCTAATGTGTATATATGTATACATGCCATCAATGCTATCAAATTGTAATCCACTGGAAGATGCAACAGTAATTTTTTTTTATTGAATGTGCTTCAGGTTAATAAAAACCAGTTTGTGCAATAGAAACCACTACCAGAATGAAATGTATTTTATATGCCCCTACATAAATGTTTGTTTAGTATTTTTTGCAACAGCTTAACTAACGTATTCATAAAAATTTTGGTGGATTTATAGAAGCTACAAGATGGCGCAAAATTAATCTTCCTATTTTGTTTTTGAATAATTTTTGTACTAAATAAAATACAAAATTATTACGAGTGGTGCAAATTTTTATTTGAACCTGTAGAATTTTTTCTATTAATTGAAAAATATGATATCATTCGAGTCGCTACCGCCAGTGTTGATGCACATTTGTGCACGTTTTATCGTATTTTCCATAACTTTCTGCAATATTTCTGGTGAGATTATTCTTTTTAAGGGCTGCGATAGTCTGCGGCTTGTTGGCATAAGCCAACGGCTTCAAGTAGCCCCAAAGAAACAAGTCTGGGATGTTTAAATCCGGCGATCTTGCTGGCCATGCCAAATCGCCAAAACGGGAAATTACGAAACCAGAAAATGCTTTCTTCACAATATTCATTATGGCTACTGTTTGTGTGTGCGGTTGAACCGTCTTGTTGAAACCACATGTTCACTACGGCCCGTTCTTTCAATTCCTGTATCGTTCGCCAGTAACAGTAACTCTATTGCGGATGGCGTCTCAAAGAAATACGGTTTAATCACTCCTCCCGCGTGAACACCATACCACACAGTAGCCATGAGTGGATGTAATGGCTTTTCGTGCATCACACGCGGATTTGCATTGGCGCAGAAACGCAGATACTGAAAATGCACCTCGTCGCTCATGATGAATTTCGACTCAAAATCGTCTTCTTCGTTGTTGAGATTGAGGATGGCTCTACAGTAATTCATACGCGACTGACGTTCAGCAGACATTAAATGATGCACTTTGTCTAGGAACATGTTTAAGTCTTTCACTAAAATTTGCTGGTTGATATTTCATTGTTCTCAGCAACATCAGCAGACACAGCCGCGATATTCTCGACAGAACGACCATTCCGGTGGCGGCCACGCCCTGAAAAATCTGTTGTGATTCCATTCTGTTTGAGACGAGCAGCTAAGCGGCACAATGTGTGTCCAGTTTGCGTGACACACTTAGGAAATCTGCGACGAAATTCACGCTGAGCTAATACCACCGACCGATTATTGGTTGAAAAAAATCGACACAATTATTCCACGCCCTTGCGGAGTATAGCGCTCCATTGTAGATCTGTTTGTATTCTGCAGCTGTCTAGTTCACAAATGTCAAATATTAATGACGTAAAACGCCATTTGTAAAAGCTATTACATCTAACGATAGGGTGATTAATTTTGTACAAACATTTGTTTAATAAACCTTTTGTAAATAAAAAATTTTTAAAATTTTAATTTTCTTCCAGTAAATTTATTTATAGATACAGATTTACATTAGTCAAAGTGTTGTTAACATATTTTATTATTTTCAGATACTCTACGTTAAAAGAAAAAAAAAATAAATAAATCGGGTTGATGATTCTATAAAGTGATATACAATTGGTGAGTGTAAAACAATGTTCTTTTAAATATTTGTCATTTTGTTTTTATTAATGTTTAAGTTTGGTTGTTTCATATCCGATTAGGAGTTTCAATTTCATACATATTTAAAAATTTTACATTTAATGGTATTTTATTTTCTACCAAAAGTGCATTTCTTGTTTAAATTTGTCATAATAATTTAAAATATTTGCACTCTACTGTTGCGCTATAAAGTAATTTTAGGTTAGGTTAGTTACTCAGTATCAATAAGACACTTCTAGTCGGCGACCCATAGAGTTCATTGCGAATACCTTCCAAGACAGAAGAAAGAGTAAATAAGAAAGAATAGAATGAATAGAAAACAGTAGTGAAAGAAGAATAAGAGAATAAGGGGAAGACAGTTCTCGCCTGCCCTACAGCCAGCCTATCCACACAAACAACCCCTTGATATCCACCTGATATCAATTAGCCCAACCAGGAAACCGTTGCGCAGCCACTTCAGCCTGTTTCGCTACAGTGTTCCATAATCTCCTCGTGATTCTTGTATAAACTGCATAGATCAGAGTTGCCCCTTTCTAACTTCCTCATTTCTCAATCCATACAACATTTTTACAACCAGTGATGACTTAAAGAACTGGCTGCATGAAAAATGTAACTGGAAATGTCATCTGCCGTTTGACGTAATTAGTTTTGGCCGATATATGGGCACCAATGCAAGTACCTTCCATTGCAAAATTACCGCGATTACTTTGCGGGAAAAATTAGGGAAGTTTTAATTGAGAAATATCCGGATATCCTACTTCTTTGGGTACCCGGACACAGGAGCATTGTGGGCAATGAGTTTGCTGACGAATCAGCTAAGTCCGCCATTATACCACCACTACACAGCTATGTGAACGTTAATCGCGACGACATTGATGGATTCATTCGCTCTCATTATTCCCTACCTGACAGGACACAGACTTTTAGTATGACATCTTCATGGTATAGATCAATCAATAGTGGTTGCACTACTATAGACAACCTAACGCCATCACATCATAATAGACTATACTTGGTGAAGTTTACTCGCCTTAGACTCGGCCATACCAGAATTTTCCACGGACACTTGATTAATATTGACTCACCATCTTACTGTGACTGTAATATACCCCAGGGTAACCCACTTCACTTCCTTGTGGAGTGTCCGAAATTCAATAGAATACGCAATCAAGTTTTCCACAATTCCTGCCCAAAATCCTACCTGTCGAATCCATCTCCAAATAATATATCGCTAATCTCACAATATCTCAGGAAAATAGGCCTATATGGAAAAATTTGATGGTATCTTTATGTATTTATTTAAGTAAATCTATATCAATATATACCCAAATGAATGTACTATTTCAATACTTTACCCTAGTCATTATTATCTTATTACAATATTATCGAGCTGTAGGCCTACGAAAATTATGGAAAATATTGAATTATGGATTCAATAAAATAATGGAAGGTATATTTTTAGTTTAATAGGGCGCCACTAAAACAGCTTGTGGTTATGGATAATGCATTTATAATAATAAAAAAAATTTTATATAAATTTTTTATTCTAGAACACTTTCACTATTTGCCAGTGTTATTATCGAAATTAGTAATGAGCATGTTAAATTAATTTCCAACCAAATGTTGCATCAAGTGCGCATCCATCATTGTTATTCCCCAATGAAATAATATTTAAAATTTTTTATCACATTTTTATTTACTTTATTATCACAATAATTCAATATTGTTTATTTTTCTTTTTTATTTTTATTTCACTTCATAATATTTACACACTCAAGTGCATGAAAAAGCGAATAAAACTCGTTTAGAATTCGTATTAATCGGCAAACATTGGTTGGATCAGCGTTGCCAGAAGCTTTGAGTAGAAAATCATCATATGCCGAAAAAGAAATTATATTTTATGGAAAAAATCAGAATTTTCACGGCATTTGTTATTTCCATTTAAAAGTAAAAGTAAATAAATGCAAGTAAATTGATATTAGAAATATTAATTTTACTTTTTCGTACTAAATACTTTTTTTTTTGCTTAAGAAAGTTTATGCTTTTCATTTCTACAACGGAATATAATTTGTACTACCCAAGCAAATTACTGCTTTGCAGAGAGATATTTAAGGTCTCTAGTTCTCAAACAATGATGCATTACTATGAACAAACCAACCTAAATTAACCAAAGCGCTGTCAAAATTTCTCATGCCCATACGATGGCACGATGGATGGTAGTCTGCACGTTGACTACAAATCCAAAAACAAAAAACGTTCAAAAGCAGAGCTCCAAAATAATTAATTAAGCTTCACCTCCTGTCGTTCCAGCACAATGCTTTGCATGTGTAGGAGTCATCTCCTGAGTGCTGATCCCAGATGAAATAAAAAAAAATGTATGCCACCAACCGAAATAACGTGGCGTCAACGCTTTGCAATTGGAAAATCCAATTTTTACCAGCGCGTAAAGAAGTGAAGTTGGGTGCAAAAAATATGAATAAAACTGTTGAAATGTAATGACAATTTAGTTGTTTTAAAGTCAATTTAGTGATTTATCTCTATTTAGAATTTTTTATTCATCAAAGTGAGTAAACATTACTGCTTCTGGTGCAACGAGAACACTCTTATTTAGGTTACTCAAAATAGCGTAAAAGCTAAACGCTAAATTACGTTGCGTATTGCGTCGTTACAGGGTAACAACTGTAAAGTAAATGAAAGCAACCAATATTGTTATTGATGACACAAAATTTAAAATTTACAATAAAAGTTGTACACAACTGAAATAAAAAAATCATAATTTCTATAAATTAAAAAAAAAATTATCACATCATATATTGGTTAAAAAATCATCAAAAATATAATAAAATCATCATTTTGGCAACGCTGGGTTGAATGGTGAAAAGAGAACGATTGCAAAGTACATTTTTAGAAACGTCAATAGAATTGCATCATCAGCATGTTTAGTGAGCTAGAGAGTTCTCGCAATTAATTGGTGCACAATGGGGAAGTAATTATCGATCTTGTAGAAAGTAAAACATTTCAAATTGAATTTCTAAAAAGTGTAAAATGAAATACACATGGTCAATTATTCCTCTAAAGGTGATCAACTTCAAATTGCTGTAATTTTCACTTTTTGCAAACGAACAATATACAATGGCCATATTTATGCAGTGTACAAATCTTACATAATTTTCTCTACTCTAAAGCAAAGAAAAGTATACAGTACACTCGCGATAATATTAACATACCCAAATATGAACACTTTTTCCTTCCATTGACTACTCTAAATTAAGGAACAGTTTATTTTTGTATTGTTTAAAGCGGTGAAATCTAAATGAAAATGGTTATGGTTATATTCTGAATTCACTGCATAATAATAATTGGCGATTTCCTAGTTGTTTTCTTTTAACTCTGATGTACAAGCAAAATTTCTTACATACACACAAATGAAACAGCAAATGAAAATCACTGAATTTTTCGCAAAAGTCTTTTGTTAAAAATTCAAAACTCAATTGTTGTTTTTTAAAATTCCTTAAACAATAAATAAACAATTTCAAAATGAATGAAGGAATGGAGGAATGAATATTTAATTGTGTTTAAGTTATGAAATAACACTAACAATAATGCAATGCCTATAAAGATGCATGTGTAGGAGTCGTCTCCTGAGTGCTGGTCCTAGATAAAAAAAAAAAAAAAAAAAAAGAGATTTAACGATTTACCGAGATTTAGAAAAAAGCGAAGGTTGCATCACTTATTAAATTGCAATAACTGGGGAACTGGCTCTTCAATATAACTAAAAAAAGGAAGGATCAGAAGGTTTTAGGATAAAATCTTATTATACATTTTTGACAAATCCTTATAGTTAAGGAGCTATTTAAAATGTTTGGAGAAAAAGAAAATTTTTTTCAAGAAAATTTAAAAAAAATTTCTTTTAAAAATTTTATTAAAAATGTAAAATAAACAAAATCTAAAATGTTGTTATTAATTTTTGTACTTGCATAGAAGTGCGACACAAATAAAACGAGCCATATTTCATTAAAATCCATTCGTAAATTCAGATTTTATTCAAAATTAACGGGTAACATCTGTTTTACAGAAAATTTTTGTGGTTTAAATTTTTTTTTTAATGAAAATTTTCTGTCGTGTTCAAGTTCACAGTTTATTTATCACAATATTGTGAAGAAATTACATTTTTGATTAGACTAAGGGAAAAAAGAACAATTAATTTCTATATCTTACCTTCGATCTTTAGCACAGATAATTGTCAATATCAATTATGATTTGCTATACAACATTAAAATACCGCATGGAAAATAATTTTTAAAATGGTAACTAAATTCTTCTTTTACTTTTGTTCTTAAAAGGCAATCACTCTGGAGTGGTATGAATGGGAGAACCCCATGTATTTAGTTACGTGAAAAAAATTATTTAATATACATTTTTTAGCCGACATTCTTTTCCCTTACATAGATAATATTTAAGGGTGAACGATACTAATTCAAAGAAAAAAGAGCAGTTTTGAGTGGCAATATCTTCGCTTCTTGCGAATATAATTATACTTTTAGTCGCGTGATTTTCCGGGTAAAACTTTAGGGATTGCGTGAAACGAAAACGGGACGGGAATTCCCGGCAAAAAACTCTACCAATAATCGAAAAATATCTTCACTCTTTATATCGGATATTCCTTAAAATACGTGTTTCTTACACCGAGGTTCAACTGTATATTAAAAAAAATGTTTTTTTTCTCTACTAAGAATTTAGGGGGCGAAGGGCGATTTTAAAGCTGAATTTGCTGATGGTTGAAATTTTTTGATTGAGTAACTTGCGCTTTCAGGGTGATAGTGGGTCAAGATCAGATAATAAAAAGCCAACACCAGCAAAAATTACTCTCCGACTAGAATACAGAATCGTATCTCTGTTTGTCAGTCACAATTTTAATAAACAAATATTAAGAAAGCAATAAATACAGTGTAACAAAGGAAATGAATATTTTTAAGTAGACGTTAAATTTTCACATATTTATTTGTACAGGTTAATTTTTTGTCGAAAATGTTAGTGAAATAATTATTAATTTGCAAGTTAAAAAATTTAACTTTCTTAATTCGATTATATTTTTCACTTGAATTTTGATTGGTTCTTCTTATGACAATCAAGTTTTAATGAGGAACACGTTTAAGTAGAAATAAATTGTCTATTTTGACATTAAAGAATATATTGTGACAACTATTCTCGCTCACACTGTTGTTGTGCCTTTCAGCATCATCATTATCGTTGAATATTTTTATTCGTATTTTGGTATTTTAATAAATTAATATTGTTTAATCTACAATTACCTTGTTTGAACGAATCATGTTTAGAAATTAAACGAAAAAAAAAAAATAGAAAAGTGGTCTCTGCTAAAGCTGAAAAAAGTAGAAATTCTTATTATTTAAGTGCCAGCAATGGCAATAAGAAATTAGTTGCGCTTCAAATTTAAACTCAAACGCATTAAACAATTCTGGCAAAAATGGCAAAATTATTTCAACAAATATTCTTAATTTTTACAATTCTTTTCGTATTCGCTGTTTCCACACAGGCTCAACAAGGTAAGCAGAATTTTCAAATGAGAAAACATTTCACTTTTTCGGAGAACAATTCAATATAACTTACGCTTTACTGTTATTTCTTGTTAGATAAAAATTGTCCCCCCAATCAGGAATGGGTTAGTTGTGGCTCTTCCTGCCCGCGTAAGTGCGGTCAACGAGATCCACTGATTTGCACTTATCAATGCAAAGTTGGTTGCCAGTGCAAGTCGGGCTATGTACTTCACTCCAATGGCCAGTGTGTCTTAACACGAGATTGTTAATCAATAATATCAGTATGAAATATTTTCTTGGATTAAACGATTTAATAAATTTTTTATTCATAACTTTAATATAACGTCAGCACGGGAAGTAAAATTATTTTTCGCAAGTTTTTGCACAAAAATATATTTTATGTAGAGATAAGAATATTTAAATGGGACAAATGGTGCTTAAACAACAACGAAATAAATACATCAAATATTATTTTTTTTTTTATAAAAAAGTGCCAAGTTCATTAGTGGCGAAATGTATTTCTGATTTTCACACGAATAAAAATATAACAAAAGGATACAGATAAGGCCATAAATACATGTATCCGCATACTAATGCACTAATGACATAGAGAGGCAGATATGTGCAGGTGTTTGCATAAATGCAGGTATAAAAATTGATATCTGCAGATGCTGATACACGTTCAAATATACTCGTGAACGAAGATTTAGCTACATTTGCACAAAAATAGAAACAAACACAATTACTGTGGAATACAAATACAGTCGAACTTCTCTATAAGAAAATCTTCTCTATAACAAATAAAATTCGTGAACACAACATTTTTGTGAGTATTTTCATACATTTTGATCTCCCTATAGCGAAGTTCTCTCTATAACGTACATTTTTTTAAGACCTAAATAAAGGGTGGTTAAATTTCAAGGGCCGATGTTGATTTTGAATAAAACACAAACTATTTAGGAAATTATTGTAATTTTATTTTATTATGATATATTGGTATTACTCAATTATGTATGGAACAAAATATCGGCCAAATGGGCGCCGCGACCACACCCACCCACAAAGAGTGACTGTTTGGTGCGGTTTGTGGGCTGGCGGCATCATCGGGCCGTATTTTTTCCAAAATGAGGCCGGTCAGGCAGTTACTGTGAATGGTGTTCGCTATCGTGAGATGATAACGAACTTTTTATGGCCCGAATTGGAAGATATGGATGTGGACGATATGTGGTTTCAGCAGGACGGTGCCACTTGCCACACAGCTAACGAAACAATGGCTCTTTTGCGCAACAAATTCAATGGCCGTGTTATCTCACGTAATGGCGATGTCAATTGGCCGCCAAGATCATGTGATTTGACACCGTTGGACTTTTTTCTTTGGGGTTATTTGAAAGAAAAGGTGTACGTCGATAAGCCAGCAACAATTCAAGAGCTAAAGGATGAGATAATTCGGCACATTAACGGCATAGAACCTCCATTATGCCTCAGGGTCATCGAAAATTTGGACCATCGGATGGAGGTGTGCCGCCGTGGTCGCGGCGCCCATTTGGCCGATATTTTGTTCCATACATAATTGAGTAATACCAATATATCATAATAAAATAAAATTACAATAATTTCCTAAATAGTTTGTGTTTTATTCAAAATCAACATCGGCCCTTGAAATTTAACCACCCTTTAGAATTTTTCACACTAAATAATCTCTCTATTGCGAAGTTTTTAGCAATCGATTTTTAGTATCAATTTAGTCACATATGTTTGAATTAATAAAAAAAAAATTAATGTGTTCATGTAAAAACAATGTTTTTTGTCTTAATAAATATATTTTCTACATAAAAAAAATTTAGTAAAAATTTTCTGCAGTTTCTCTATAACGTAGAAATTTGACGGTCCCCAACTGCTACGTTATAGAGAAGTTCGACTGTAGATAAACAAACGCAGATAGAAATAGAAACGGATACACATAAAAATAGGTCCATATAATCCGAGTTTATAGAGCCAAACATTTGGAAGAAAACCATCTGGAATTCTCTATTGTGTCTTCACGCGCGGTCACACAGACGAAAATGTTGTCAATAAGATTCCATTACAATTGTTAATATGTTATTTTTGTAAGCAACAGAAATGTGAATAAACCGTATTGGCGAGTACCGAATACAAAAACGATGCCCTCTTCCCCAACCGTACATGTTTCCCTTGCAAATAAATGTTCGCTCGTCTAAACTTAGACATATAGACAAAGATGACGATCAAGACTCTGATACGAATAGAGATACAGGAAGAGATATACATACATAGATGTCAACGAAGCTGCATATGCTGATACAGATGCGAGTATAATTACAATACCGATAAGGGTGAGTGGCGAAGGCTGATGTACCAAATATCCTGCGTTCGAGCAGCCCACTTTCGGACTAAGTCACAAAAAAACTTGGAATTTTTCTAATGTGCATTAATGTGTCTTTGTGTGGCAGTTGTCGTCGGAATGGTTTAGTGGTGAAGGTCACTGAACAGTACCGGCTTCAGCTGTACACAGAAAAAAAATCTTCGATCAGAAAATTTGTTTATCTCAATTAATAATTTAATTGAATCCACGTTAATTTTAATTGATTTTGGTGTTCTCTCAAGACAGTGTACTAAAAAAAAGCCAAATTGCAAAAATTTTGTTCTATTAAAACTGTTAATTGATTCAGGAGTTTTTTTTCTGGGAGCAGCACTCAGGAGATGACTCCTACACATGCGATGCATTGTGCTGGAACTATAGGAAAGGTATAGTTAGAGAAACGACAGGAGCTGAAGCTTAATTAATTATTTTACAGCTCTGCTTTTGCACGTTCTTTGTTTATACTCGTAGCAGTGCTGAAGCTGCGGTTTAGTAGCCATTTTATTATTATTTTACTTCGCCGGTGCTACACAATACCGACGAAGGAGGGCGTTCTGATGTGATTGTCGATTGCTATCAGCTGAAGCCGGTACTGTTCAGTGACCAGTGACTATGCCTTCGCCACTGAAACCTTCCGACAACAACTGACACACAAAGACACAATAATGCACATCAGAAATATGCGAGATTTTTTTTTTTTTTTTATAATTTTAGTCTGAAACTGGAGTTGAACCCAGGTCTGTTTTTGATTTTGTTGTCAACGTGCAGATTGCCATCCATCGTGCCATCGCCACCCTGATAGTTTGAAATCTAATTATTATTTTAATTGAATCTTCGTTTTTGGAATCTTGATTTTACTTTTTTCTGTGTAACGAATCCACGGGCACATCAGAGCGCCCTTGGCAAGGTATAGCACCAGCGAAAGGTATAATTACTAAAAACGGCTATTAAAATACGTCCCCTTGCCATCAGAGGCGATGTAACACTGCTGTAAAAGCGAAAGCGTGTAAGAGCGCTGTTGTAAAAATTAAATTTGAAGGACATGGATGGCTACAATTATTATTTTTACGAAAAGAGAAAGAGCAGAGAAGTTGGAGTTATGGCATGCCTAGAACGTATTACGGCACTATTGGTTTGGAATTTTAAAATGCTTTCCCTAAAATAAATGATAATTTTGGGTCGATTCCATAGACTCTGCAACAATATAATGCCAGAGTTGTAACAGAATTAATTTCAAACAAAAATATTCGTTTTCTTAATTGATCACCATTTTTCCCGACCTAAACGAAATAGTAAATGCTTTGCGGTTGGCTTTCCCGCAAGGTTTATGAGAGGCAAAGATAATTTCACGATAAGGAATCACCAATTCAAACCATTAAGAACTTCTGGAATGGTCTTCCTTGGGACTATTTGAAGTCACTTTGTAATTCCTTAAAAACCCGTATATTTGAAGTTTCCTTTAAACAAAGCAGTAAACTTATTATTAATGGTTCTCATTATTCAATTATAAAAATATGCATTTTTATTTAAAATTAGTTAATTGTCATCTATTACTTGAAGGCAAAAACCATTTATATATTTTTGTCTGTTTTTGGGAAATGAACATTAAAATACACCTGACGGAATATGAAATGGGAAAAAGCGAACTCACACCCATTTTAATAGAACTTCATTATGTATGCATATATTTAGATCTAGAAATATAATTATTGTTAGCAAATAGACCCTGAAGTAAAATTGTAATTTTCTATTTCATAATTCGTTTTACGCTGTTGCCTTTACAATTACGGGCCATTGATTTAGTCTCGTATTTCTGATGAAATGCATATCTTCAATTTCATTGCTAAAGGGAATTTTTCTACTTATTAATATTGCAATTTTATAGTTCAATATTCGTACTTTTGAAACTTTATTTCCGCCATTTATTACTCGATCGCATACGTTCAGCTGAAAAGCAAAAGGGTGTAAAAAAAAAATATTTTAAGTTTCATTTCAATCGCATAGTTAGAGACCGACAATAATAACTACTCAATAATTATTTGCATATATGTATGCGAAATATAACGCACAAGAAAGAATAAACAAAATATATAAGCCCAACTCACAATCTTGTGCATATGGTGTTGCATCATTGCATTTGCAAAAAGGTATAGCATATTTTTAGAATTGCTGTGTATTTTGTTACTGTAGAGCAAAAATATGCTATACCTTTTTGCAAATGCAATGATGCAACACCATATGCACAAGATTGTGAGTTGGGCTATAGTTCCTGTTGCCAGTTGTCGTGGAGAGTTCATACAAAAAAATTAATATTTTTGCAAACTGTTCAAATTTTAAAGTTCTTCAATTCCATAACGAAGTAAATGAAACAGAATTGCGTCTGTCCAATGTGCATATTGAAATTTACAGTCTTGACACTTTTGTTTTTCTTTCTCTATTTTCGTGGACAGTAAACTTTTGCATGAAGTTAGTCGAGGATTAAAAAAAAAAATAGGCGTACAAGTGGGCCTGGACAAATTTTCTTTGCTTAAAAAAATTTTAGGGATTTTGTTGACATAAAATTTGCCAAATCGGTCCGGCTGTTCAGCGATATCAGAAAAGTAGGTATAAAAATGGGCGTGGTAATTTTTTTCCTAAAAACTTAAATTGGATACTGCGAACATTAAAAAAAAACTTTACAAATCGGTCCAGCCGTTTTTTTTATTTCTTATTTTTATATAATCTCGATATTTCGTTAACCTTAAAAAAAAAAAATATTAATTTCAAAAAGAAATAATTTTAAAAATAAAAATTTCCCGAAGAAATATCGAGATTATATAAAAATAAGAAATAAAAAACCTTAAAGCTTAATTAAATAGATTGTTCCAATAATAAAAACGGTAAAAAAAAACAAGTATTAAGAAAAAATTAATTAAATTCTTAAATTTTCCTGATACGTTGCAATATATTTCTTATTTTAATAGAATCTTGATTTTACTGTTTTCTGTGTATGTAATGGTTTTACTTCATATATGCAATAATCTTTATAAAAATAGAAATTAACATCCACTAAGCATTCAAATTAAATTCAAATACTTCTTTGGGGTATTAAAAATTAATTAATTTGAAATTTTCAAATTATAGGAAATTTATTTCAATAATAACTTAACTCATATTAATTAATTGATTTACAAGTGCAAATCTAATTAATTTTTTAATTGATATTAGAAATTTTTAATCAAATTCAAATTTCAAGTGCCCAACAATTTAGGTCTGTTCCAGGTGCATAAGAAAACAGCCCGAAATCGCACAAATTAGCCCAAAAGCGTTCCAGATAACAATTTTTGTGCAATTTTGCGAGAAAATGAGAGAGTAAAATTTTTCATTTCCTATACAAAGTTGCACGAATTTTTTCTTCGGTTAAGTTCGTGCCAGAATTAAATTATCAGCTGTTTTTTTAATTTACATATGAAACTAAGAATTTTATCAAAGAAACGCAGAAAAATTTTTAGTTAAAAATTTATGAAAAAACAAAATGTAAGATTTTTTCAATAAACTTCAAGTTAAAAATACATATTTATCATTTTATTTAATAAAAAAAAAAAAATGTGAATCCGATCACAGGGGAGATGTGTAAACATCTAGTAATGAAATATTTTTTTTTGTTTTCCTTATTTTGCTTTGTTTTAGTAAATTTCTTATTAAAAGTGCAAAAAATTGTTTTAAAAGTTATTAAAATTAAATGTTTCTGTATTCATTTTATTTATTTGTTTTTATTTGCCTACGATAACATAATGTACGACAAATAGTGAAAATTAGTAGCTGCTACTACTACTACTGCTATTGCGCACTAGATGGTGTTAGTGTATTTCTATCCCTGCAGAAATTAGTGGATTACGTGATCCATATTAGTTAAAAAGGAGTAGTTACAAAATGGTCCCATGTAATGCAGGCATGGACCATTTTGTTATTTTCAAGCAAGAGCTTATTGCTGACCAACAAGTGTTTGTATTTTAACGACTGTATGCTTTAAGGCATCGTGTTTAAATCGTGTTTAATTTTCTGCTGATAATGCGCGGAGTAGTGACATAGAGTAGTTTTGGGATTACTCTGATGTAATGCATGGCTGAAGTATATGGGTCCTCACCTAGGACATCGCAATGTTATTTCATACATTTGGGTTACTTTTGGACTAGTCGTACTCCCTTATGGAGTATACTTTACAGGCGTGTGTGGAGTAGCCGCGACTTCTGCAGGTTTATTGTTGTCCGTATGATTACACTAATACACTCAGACACAGCTCACACCGCGTTATCGTAATTACAATCTTACTCTAAATTTGTGATTGTATAGTGAAAAAATTTTTTACCACCCACCGTATAGATGTTTACACATCAAAAAGGCTTTTACTTTTTTCAGTTTTTTTTCATTCACTTTTTACAGTTGTTGCCAATGATGCAAATGTTTGGCTTTTAAAATATTATGCATTTTAAGCGTCTAAAATCACTAAAATAAAATGTTTTTAGTGAAAGTAAGCAGCTCTAGTATTTCAAGATGTTCAATTGTGGTTTTTTACGTTCCAGCATTTTAAGCAACTTTGTCCCATTCAGAAACAAATTTTCTTTTTACTCTCAAAAGTCCGGACTGTTTTGTTATGCACCTGGAACAGACCTTTTATTAAGATAAAAACAGTTGATGTCATATGATTTCTATAATGAATATAGAAAACGCTCTAATTGAAATTGAGTGAAACAGAGTGTCACTTTATTTATTTACTAATCACTCTCTGCTCAGAAAGTGCTGTTGGCTCAAGAGAAAGCAGATTGTGGCTTCAAATCCCATTTCTGTCATCAAAAAAAATTTTTTTTTTTTTTTTTTTTTTTTATCTGGGACCAGCACTCAGGAAAGGACTTCTACACATGCGAAGCATTGTGCTGGAACTATAGGAAAGGGATAGTAGGAGAATTGACAGGAGGTGAAGCTTAATTAATTATTTTGCAGCTCTGCTTTCGTACGTTCTTTGTTTATACTCGTCGCAGTGCTGAAGCTTCGGTTCAGTAGCTATTTTTATTATTATTTCACTTCGCCGGTGCTACACAATACCGACGAAGGAGGGCGTGACCAGTGACTATGCATTCGCCACTGAATCCTTCCGACAACAACTGGCACACAACGACACACTAATGCACATCAGAAAACTGCGAGATGTTTATTTTTATTTTAAAATTTTAATCTGAAACTGGGGTTGAACCCAAGGCTGTTTTTGCATTTGTAGTCAACGTACAGACTACCATCCATCGTGCCATCGCCACCCTATCTTTGCTAATATTGGTGCGCCTATTCAATACCAAAGACATTGCAACTGTGCTTTTTACATAGACGCATAACATTAGATTTATATACGATCTATTCATCATCTGTTTCCACTACACAAAAAAAAAGTGAACATACGTCGGTTCCCACACATTATTGGAAGGCAATTACATGTGATGGTTAGCTTAAAGGTTTGCTTGAAAGCATTACGTTTTCTCTACATTAATCACGTTCCCTTAAGGCCATTTTTATTTTAGGTGACCATATGCATGCTTGTTCAGTTTTCATTGAATTACAATATAAACTAATAGATCATTGTACAAATATGTAGTTTCCAGCAGCAAAATCACCCAACCAATTATTACTTTTCTTATCTTGAAGTGTTCAAGTGCAGGTGCTTAACCACTGATTCTAATGGATGGGGGCACAAATTGTACAGCGTTTGTAATAAATAGAATTGTATCGGTGTTGTTTAAAGGTGTCCAACTTTCGGTTAGACTAATTTAAAGCTCGTTATATGATTTTAAAACATGTTTGTTTTGTTGGTTTGTCTTCTTCAGTCGCCTTTTTTTATTCTACGTAATAAAAAAGAATCACAAAATATATTATGCGAATGAGCAAGTAAAGGAGACTAATGGTGTTTTCTTTTCTGACAAAAATGTTACATATATGCTACATTTCGTTACTATTTCTGTTCCATTCTAAAAAATATGTAACATTAAAAAAAGCTATTTCGTTCCTTTCTAAATATGTTGCACAAATAACTGGCAAAATATGCAACATATTTGACCCTCTACTCTCAAGTCGGGGTGATATACTAACCTTTTTTACATCTTTGTTAAGTACTTTTTTATACAAATAAGAATTATACTCAATCAATATACTCATCACTTTGACTAGAGTCCATCAGCCGTTTGTTAGAGGACGATTCTGTTTAATTTATTATTTATTTTAATGTAAACTTTTTTGAAAAATTTTTGGTTTAAAGTTTTTGCAATTTGTTCTAGGTAATAGCAGGTGATTAGAAAACAATGTTGCTGACGATTTTTATTGATAAAATGGTGCTAAAAACCGTACAAACAGTGAAACGCTAAGTATACATTAATGTTAAATCTCAAATATTTTGTACCATTGTGGCAGTAAAAAATGTATCACTTTTTAAAGGTATGGGCATGATCTAAATATATAAGGTCTGCTTGACAGTTCAAATTATTTTTACTGTGACGTCATCGTCGAGATTTGTTTTTAATATGTATGGGGTTTGTTTTTTTTTTTTTTAAATATTTTGCAATTTTAAAGGTAAAATAAATAAAACAAATTAAATTGTTATGTTATAGTCTTTTTTAATTTTCTTTTTTCATTTTTTTCTTGTATTAATATTTTGTTTAAATTTCTTATTCTAAAATATAAACGACTTTTAAAAAATAACGATTTTACATTTTCAGGCACATCTATGTTATCACATTTAATGTTATGGTATTTTAAATAATTATTTCGAAGACTTAAAGTATTATTATTAATTTCCTTAAATATATTTTCTAATTTTAATATGTTTCCCATAAATTCTTGGCAGGGTTTATAGAGCCCTCTGTTTGAACTGCAACTGACTTATTTGGATTTTCATTTTCAATATTTTCAATACTTTCTTCTTGTAATTTCTGCAGACTATAAATAATTGTAAATATTATTTCATTTAAAAAAGTGGATTTTAAAAAAATTGTATTTACTTTAAATCAAATTCACCAATTGCTTCCTTTACAATTTGTTTGTTTGCTCTTTTTACGTATCGTTTCGATCTTTCGACTGGTAAAATGCTGTTTACATGGATATTTAAAGATGGGACAGCCTTCGCATCTAACAATCTTTTTCTTATTGGCGTGTTCAATAATATATCCTTTAAACGCCAATCATTATTCGTAAAATGTCTAGAACAAATTGTTCCAGATTTCCAATTAACATTTTTTTTACCGCATGCATTGATCCACACTTTCTTTATTTCTGGATCTTTTGGAAACGTAAAATATTTTAGATTTTTATCATCCTGCTTCGAGCTTTTACAATCTTTTACCACACAGTATTTCATTGTCCAAATAAATTTTATCACTTTCTACACAAATTGTTTATTAAAAACTCTTTTTTTTTTTTGCTCTAACTCAGTTCACATTTATTTTTAATTAATTGTCAATAAAATAATCCTTTAATTTTCTTAATAAATATGTAATAATAATAATTTTAATCATTAGCTTTTAAATTTCCATTTAACCACAACAAAACATTTCTCGACGATGACGTCAAATTAAAAAAAAATGGCAGCTGTCATTCAATATCAAGCAGACCTTATATATTTAGATCATGAGGTATGGGCAAACTGTAGAAAATGTTATCCAGCGAAAGGGCAACATTTTTGTTCAGAAAGGAAATCACCATAATTGATTTTGCCCTAAAAAAAACAACCCTGGTCACACTGAAAAACAGTCATCGGTGTTTAGAAGCAACTTTGAAATAGAACTAACTCAATGACTGAAAATTCATCGATCTAATTGGGTGATACTGAGGCCATATAAGATAATTTTGATATAAAAATTGGTTTTATCGGTACCAGGATTTATGGGGTACTGGTCTCAATTGTTTATGTAGAACAACTTAATAAGATTGTCAATACAATTATTTGAAATGAAAAGCAAATACTCTAATATTTTTTTCTGAACGTGTAAAGAAATTCGCTTGAATCTTGCTCCATCGCAATATTGATAATCTTGCTGACGAATATGTCAACGAGTTCGAAAATGTATCTTCTCATAACAGTAGTTTGAATTCCATTTAAATTGCAGCTTATTGTGCATTAGTATGGAGCAAATAATGCAAAGAATGTGGTTAATTCCCTAACGTTGGAGCATCTGAAAAGCACCATTCGTCAAGTTATCGGCGAAATACCCAATCTAGAGGCGGTAATTTAAATGGCATTGTATTTCTTACATAACGGCAAGGCCCAAAAGCATTAGCTCTGTTCATTTACTTTACTATTAAAAATTAGCAACGAGAGAGTAACAAGAAATTGTCCAAAATTACTCTCAAAAATGTGAAAAAGTAAATGAACGCTTTACTTGCTAAAATTTAAAAAGTTAAAGTAGTGTTGTAATGTATAGGTATATATGAGTACTTAATAACTGCCCCTATATTTTTTGGACAAATTATACATACATATATGTATATTATTATAAAAATATTGTGATTATGGTCATTTATATTCAGCATTGTCGTCACTGGCGTTTTTCGATTCCGGCTTGTAATAGAATAATGAAAAGTTTTGCAATTTTATTTAATCTAATACTAGGCGTAGTCGAAATACGCTAAACACGATAAGGGTGATTAGCTACTTTTGAATAAAATGCATGAATAAAATAACTATTTTTAATTAGTTTTTTTTACATTATAACAGCCTGCCTACACATAGCATTTTTATTTCAAACATCGGAAATAACGGCAGAATGAGGTCGCAAAAATGTTTATTTCCAACTTTGTGTTTTAGTTTCCAAACGACTTTCATAATGTGTTGATTCCTCATGCGAACTGAAGTTCATGGGGGTTTGAGCGTTTTGTTTGACTAAATTTTGGGACTTAGGTACATACTATGAACTAGGTTTCATTTCATATGTACACCAATAACTATTGCGAATTTGCCTAATTTGATGTAAATTTATAAGTTCCAAATTTTTACTTAGATTGCTTTTTCACATTATAAGAGAAAATAAGTCTTTCTAACCATAAATGAAATATTTTCAAAAGGCTTTTTACATTTATAGACAAATAATATAAATGACTTTTACACACTAATTTGTAAGATATTTCAGTTTTTGCAAATAAAATTGCCCTATTACTTTTTGTAGCATATTCACAAATTTATAGCAATCTGCTCCTAAAGTATTTAAAGCGAATATTCAATAAGCCTCATATAAGCCTCCTATTAATTGATTTAATAAATAAAATAATAAACAGCCGCCGAAAAACGGAAAACAAAGAAATAAATTTAATGCAATTTTCATTTTCATTGTAATAAAAAGATTTATCCAAAATAAAATATCCTGTTGCTGCCAGCATTAATGGCCTATTTCTGAGCTAAGAAAGATAACTTAAGCGAACGAAAAGCACTCGCTCGAATTCGAATCAATTTGGATTTCTCATTGGCATTCACTTTCTTTCGCACTAAGTTACGTATGTCAATTTTGGTATCTTACGTTTTAATAAGTAGAAGCAATGCCATATCATAAATTATTATATTTCTGTTAAAAGTATTAAAAAATACTACGAAGTTATTCTAAAGCTAATACAACTGCGTGTAAGTGTGATCAGCTGGTGGAAAGTATCAATAAATAAAAGGGTGAGAAAATTTAAAAAAATATTTGTAAATTTTGTGTTTTTTGTTTTAATTTTATAAAAGTGTTTCAGTTGCTGCATTGTTGACTTCTTTAAACTGAAAAAACAATTGTTAAATACATACATTCATATGTATATCATATGAATAGTTTATACTTACCACTTGTTATCCATTTGTAAATACTTTTTTATTGTACTTAGATTTTTTAGTATTATTTTTTATTCTTCTTTTTTTATTTACAAGTATGTATACTCATATGTAAATTCTCTTACGAAAGCAAAACCAAAAGTGAGTGATTTTGACATTTCATTCTCAGTGTTGACAACACGTTCTTAACAGAGAAATCGGATTTTATATGAAAACACTTACGTTTTCATTCGAGTTCTAGATCGAGTCACTGTTCGCATAGAAAGTGTGTAGAGAAATCGAAATCAATGTTCTTTCTCATAGAATGCGAATGAAAGCGTTCTTTCTTAAATCAGAAATAAGCCCTAAACCCCAAAAGCAGTAAAAAAAGTAATTTAATAAATTAAGTGTTAATTTAAATTTATTTGCAAATATATACCTGAACTAATTGAATTATTTGCCTGCTTAATGTAAAGTACCGAGTAGATAGGTACCTATAATATTAACAATACTAAAAATAACAGCTGGTCTGTTTGCCGGAACATCCTAAAAGAATCCTAAAATTAGCCTACGCTGTGTTGCTTAGTTCAATTCCATTAGGCATCTTATTTTGTTTCTTTTGTTCCTAAATTACACAAAAAGAAATTTTTTACGTTTTAAATACTTTTTATCGTTTTAAAAGTTTACATTACAATTACAATTTTTTAAATTTTCCAAAATATTTTTATTTTTAACTAAATTTAGAAATATTGTTTTGTAAACACAAACGCAAAACAGCTGTTTGAATAATTATTGCAAGTAAAAATTTTACTTGTAAAAACTTGAAAGAATTTTTCTGTCTCTCAATTTTTTACGCTCTTTTGACGCTCTCTCGTTGCAAATTTTTTGGGTTAATGAACGCTTTCTAGAAACAATTATTACAAATTTGTAAAAATTTTTTAATAAATGAACAGAGCTATTATAATGAAATAAAAATTTCATAAAATTATACTCTTGTGTGTGCTCAGTTTACTTTTGAAACCGAAAAATGGATAAATTAGCCCAAAACGAAAATCATGGTTTCAACATGCCGTCAAGCAATTCATTTTTCTGAGTTGGCTATGCTAACAACACCATACTCCGCTGGTATTTTACAAGTAAAACGTCGGTATATTAAAATTTTAGCTTAAAGAAATTTCATGCATCAGCAGAAGAGAGAGTAGTAGCAACTCTGTTTTACCAATCAATAAAACAAACGTGTAACACCAAAGTTGTGCAAGAATTAAGGTATATTCTCTGCTTATTCTTCACATCCCCTGAAGACTGGTGATAAGAAAAAAGCGCTAGCATCGTTGTAAGTATAATAATCTGTACAACCTGGGACAAATAAAATCAAGTGATGTATTTACTCTTAGTTTGAGAAAACGAAAAAGATACTCGTATTTAAAATTTTTTTATTTCTAGTGAAAACTTCATTCTAAATATGATTCAAAACCAGGAATGACAACGCTGGTACAATTTTATTTCGTTTTGTGTTGTTCAACAATACAAATAAAAATTAATGAACCATTTATTTCTACAAGCAAATATACCGCTTACATCCGATCAAAGATGGAATACTGCATCTCATGACTATTTTGAAGGAGAGTGCGAAAAAGGCTTATTAGAGATAGCACGGTAGCCAACTTTATTGGCTAGCTGGAGCATCGTCACAATATGGCGTGTGTTTCTTTGTTCTATGGGATTTCTACTAATAAAATCAGGAACCTGTTCCCGAAACCCTTTCATTCCTGCGACAATACGTTCATCATTAAGGGCTCATCCATTTGTGGTCGATTTGGCAGCGAATCGCACTACGCATTACTAAGTTTTTGGCCGAACATGTATGTGGAGCGAACTCCTTAAAGAGGTCTTTACTGTCACTTTTGACGTGGGAAATTTCATTTCACATGTCCTTAAACACTACTCCCTTCAACCTTTTTCCCATAACCTAATTTGCTAGTTCCAGCACAATGCATTGCATGTGTAGGGGTCATCCCCTAAAAGTTGGTCCAAGATAAAAAACGAATTAAAGATAAAATAAATATTTTTGACTTAATTTAGTAAAAAAAAAAAAATGCAAATTGAAGAGAAAGTACAATTTTAACATTAATTTTTCCATTTTTGTTCTAAAAATGGTGAATTTCATCGTCGCATATTTTACATTTTGAGAGCTAGAAATTCTGCAGTTCATTTAATTTAATTAAAATAATCACAACAACGGCTTATGAACAGTGATACAAATTATATGTAACAAGAGAAGCTAAAGCCGTTTGTTGAATGCAAAAAAAAATGTGACTCGAGGGAGCATGAGAAAGTATGTATTAAAATTCCGCCATAATTCCACATAATCCCATGGAATTGAAAAGTTTTCAATTAAAAACATTTTGTCAGCAATAAAACAAGTTACAATAATATTCATTTATCCCATTTCAAATACGCTCTTGTTGAATGTGCTTAACAAGTTTTTATTAATTTTTTTTTCTAATTAACACAATGAATCTTTCTTCGAAAGCAAACAACACCAGTTTTTATTTAAAACAGGCAAAGCCATTAAAAAACATTTTTCTAAATAATTTTTATTAAAATTAGTATAAAATCAAATCAGTTATCTGGACATAAAATTAGTCGCTTTTAAGCAGTTGTTCTTTGAAAAACGAAAGTGTTTGCAAAATGGCAAAAGTATCCATAATTTTTCTATTATTTGCTGTACTGTCCGTCGTAGCGGTCATACAGGCTCAAGGTGTGTTCGAAAGTGCAGTGGACTTTTTTTTTTGTATATTTTTCAATGAAGTAAATGCGTTTTTGTTTTTATACAAATAGGTCGGTGTCCTAGAAACCAACAGTTCACTACGTGTGGTACAGCCTGTCCACGCAGGTGTAATGATACTCCAAACAAAATCTGTACTTTGCAGTGTGTTGTTGGCTGTCAGTGTAGACGAGGATACCTGCTGAATGCCAGCAATCAGTGTGTTACTCCAGCAGAATGTTGAAATTTTAAATGATTGTTTGTGATCCTGTTAATATGCTTTTTTTTTTTGTTAACGTAAAAGTGATTTTGAATTCGTATTGAATAAATTTGGAACAATATTTTTTTACCACAAAAATTTCCTCATATTTTCCGTTGCAAGCACCTATAGAAGTGAGTGACATTCTGGTAACTAAGACGGCAATCAATGATGGATAAATCGTGTGTTACTTTAATTTGGTGGAAAATAATACTGTAGAGAAGAGAACGATGGTGGACCAGCACTCTGGGGATGACCCCTTTACATACGATGCATTGTGCTGGAACTAGAAAATTAAGTAATGCGAGGGACGGTTGAGATAGGAAAGGAAATTTAACGCAAATGTCCATTAAGACTATTAATTTTTTTATATTTTACTTTGACCAGAAAAATTTGTTGATGTCGATGATTTGACGGTTCAAACAGTCGATTTTCGGGATGTGAATTTAAGGCGAACTGCTTCATGACACTTAAGACATTTTACGTGAAGTAAATAATTTAGGTTTTTATAAATATTTCTACAAATTTCAAACCATATTAAAGTATTCTGATTGAAAATATTACGCTCTCAATATTTAAAAGTGGACTTAAGGTAATTTATTCTTAGTGTTTACAGCCACACTGGAAGAGACTGGTATAAGAACTTAATTAAAGCTTGATGGACAGCGGAAAAATTATACTCAAGATTGTACTGTTGCAAGGTAAAACACAACGGAAATGTAACATTGGAAGAAAACGGATGTCGTGAATGCGCATTGTAAGTAGTATGATCGCCAATATTCGGTAGAGAATGGCAAATATAGACGGAGATGCGAAATATAATAATTTCACTGCGGTGAAATTTATCCTGTTATAAAAAATTCGCCACACCTTTCTAATTCTTTTCTTTTGGAAAATCCTGATCATACATCGACGAAAAAAAGATTAATAATAATAATAATAATAATTAAATAAAAGGGTTAACAAATCAAACAATAATGCATTAAACATATTCAACTCAGCAGGCTACAAGCTACAGAGACCACAAATGTAGTTGCCTGTATTCGTTGCTTTGTAGTTGACTACTTAATTATTTTGCTAATGTCAGCTTGTGGTATCACAACGGGTTATTCTCTTCTGAGGAAGGTCGCCATATAACCTAACCTAACATTTTCATACATTGAATTAAAAAAGAACAGTAATTTTTAAAAAGAACAAAATTTTCTTCTTTCAAAATCTTCAGCTGTCGGTTTCGAATTTTTGTACAGAATGGTCCAACCAAAACGCACGGTGCTAATTGTTAATAAAACAAAATTATCAACAAGGATCTATTAGAAGTATGTGTGAAACAAATTATTGGCGAAATGCTGGCCACGTCTTCGTTGTCATTCCTCTAGCCGATATTTTCAATAACTCTGATAAGAGAAGTCCAACGGTGTCAAATCACATGTTCGTTACGGCCAATTAACATTTTCAGGACGTGAGATCGCACTGCCATTGAATTTCTCGCGCAAAAGACCCGACGTTTGGTTGGCTGTGTGGCAATTGGCACCATTCTGTTCGAACCACGTATCGTTCAAGTTCATATCCTCAATTTCTGACCCCAAGAAGACTGGCGTTTTAACATTTCCTACAGACCCGGTATGTACACATCACAAAGTGCCCAAAATGCATTTTGATTTGAACGCCCATTTTCGTAAAAGGCTGCAACAATCTTAACGCGCTGCTTATTTGTGTACCTCTCCACGGTGGTTGAATTTGTCAAACACTGAAAGCAAGAAATGCCAAATTAAGTTGGGCAAAGAACTTGTCGGTAAAGTGTGACTCAGAATTAATGTCGTGCATTATGGTTGGACCACCCTTTATATTTCAATTGACTTTACTTTGACAAAAATAGATGCTTGTAATTCGTATAAAGGGGAAAATTTAAAATTCACTGAAAGATGCAAAAGGTGCAAAACGTGCCGTGTAATTAAAAAGAGCTGAAGGGAAAAATGGCGAACGAGAAGTAATCTAAAAGAGCTGAATCTAGCGCTAAAATAGTTAAGTTCACATCACTGATCTCAACAGAAATTTTTCTGAAGTGTTTGTGATATGTGAGCATTATTCCTGCAGAAATCGCGGCTACTCCACACACGCCTGTAAAGTATACTCCATAAGGGACTACGACTAGTCCAAAAGTAACCCAAATGTATGAAATAAACGTGTTCCCTTTAACATTGCGATGTCCTATGTGAGGACCATATACTCCAGCCATGCATTACATCAGAGTAATCCCGAAACTATATCCCTATGGATCATGTAATCCACTAATTTCTGAAGGGATCATGGCTCTGCTCTCCGTATAACTTACAAAACGAACAAATTAGTTTTGCTTCTTTTCAACTGCAGTATGAATATAGGAATCTTACACGATTCTTTTCGAAGCATCGTAGACGATTTATATATGGATGAGACGAACGACATCATGACACAGTTTCTCCCGTTCTCGCGATACGATACGACTACAACCAGCTGCTAATAATATTACTACTAATAATATAATAACCGACTACTACTACTACTACTACTACTACTACTACTCCTACTACTCCTACTACTACTACTACTACTACTACTACTACTACTACTACTACTACGACTACTATTACTACTACTACTACTACTATTACTACTACTACTAATATTATAATAACTACAACGGCTTACTACTACTACTACTACTACTACTACTACTACTACTACTACTGCTACTACTACTGCTACTACTACTTTATACTACTACTATTACTACTACCACTACTACTACTTCTTCTATTACTGCTACTACTGCTACTACTACTTTATACTACTACTTTATACTACTACTACTACTATTACCACTACTACTACTACTACTACTACTACTTCTTCTATTACTGCTACTACTGCTACAACTACTTTATACTACTATTTTAGATTTTTTTTCTGTCAGCATATTTAAAATAGTTAAATCTATCGCCAATGTGGTAATGAATGTGAAAATAAGAATCTACAAATTTAATTGAAATTTGAAGTAATAATTTTTATATATTCTGCTTCATTACAATAAAAACTTAGTTTTATTTATTTATTAACATAACAAAAGTTTTTTTTTTTATTAAAAAAGGTTGGTATTATTTACAATATAACCAGCAGTTTGAAGCTTTTAATATGACGTAAATTGCAAAACATTTGAATGCCTCTTTGATTTTATTAAGAATTTTCAAATCAATCAAGTTTTAGAAAAAAAAAACATAAAAATCGCGTGAGACATTTTTAATTAGAAAAAGTTATAAACGTGTAATAACATGAAGTTTTGCAATTGTTTAAAAACCCATGAAGTCTAGGCATAACTACAGTAATTAAATTTTTATATTTGGAGGTAGCGAAATAATATTAGAAATGAAATGGGCAAAATAATTTGTGTTTCTTTTTTTTTTTTTTGTATTTGAAAACTTAATGAAAGAATGCTGTTGTGCTGTTGCCAATAAAGTTTACAAAACCCCTTCATTTTTTAATGTTTTTCGTTAAAAGAAAATGTATTAAAGAAATTCATTACTAATTTAAAATAATAAATAAATAAATAAAAATAAAATCAACAGTTCGTAAACGAAGAATTGAATGACAAAGATTTTGGTAAACAAACAGACTGATGGTTATGACGATGCGTGAAGTCACACATCTATTACAGAGTGCTGTTAACATCTTACCAGAGCACTGTTAAACATGAAGAATCTGGGAGTATATTTGCAGCGGGAAGGGGTACTCATATTTTCGGAATAAATTGACCCCACCTACATGCGGAAAATTATCATTTTATGAATTTTACAAAAATGTAGCGCAAGAGAAGGGCATGTTGAATTTTATGGAATTTACAGCTCATAGGGCCTCTTATCAATTCTATATTTTTCCAATAACTGCGTGCCGGACAATGGCATTTAAAGTTTGGTTTTTGTTTTTCATGCAACCGATCGATATTTTTTCACATCGTGAACGATGATGTAAATTTGAAATTAGTCTTAGAGAAGAACAAATATAAACGGAAGCAAATACACGTATAAAAATTCATGAAACGGCGTATCTTCACACAGATCTAAATATCGGGAGAAGTAAGTGGTAGTCAGCAGACCATACGTAAGGTTATGTTAGATTGAAAAGAGGAGTAATCTGCGTTGTCCTCATACCAGTAAGTATGAGGTTATTCCAACTGCCTGATCATAATCATTTGAGACTGAGATAATGCATTAGATGCCTTGAAATAGTTGGAGGAGATTGATGAAAACGCTCATGCACGTATCTTTAAAGAAGAAGGATGTGAGGTCCTGAAACCGGATCTAGAAAATCTGAGGGCCTCGAATTGCAGACACCTAAGAGAATATATAGATCAGACCGACCTTTTGGAGAGATAGAGATGCCCCGAATCTTCGGTAGGTGGCGAGGGTGGCGATGGCACGATGGATGGTATTCTGCACGTTGACTACGAATCCAAAAACAGACCACCTGTGTGAAGATAAATTTCGAAATTTAAACCCTAGACATAAACCAACTGCCTTAACAGAGCTCTATTAACGTGTTAACAGAACTCTGTTAAACATGAAAAATCGAGATGTACCTATGCCAAACGGAACTGTGCTTACATTTTTGGACCAAAATAGATACAAATTAAAGAAGCAAGTAGTTTATCCAATCCTCTTCACAAAAATATAAACTTGTATGCCCAATATGTCAAGGAATCTTGTTACTTTCACAAATAAAAACTGCCTATTTCTTTAGATGATGCATCATATTCCAGGAAACTGGAGAAAGATGCGCGGATGGAAATTGTTGGAATTTATAGCTGTTGTGGCCCTCTTTCGTCGGTATTGTGTAGCACCGGCGATATAAAACAATAATAAATAAGGCTACTGGACCGAAGCTTCAGCACTGCTACGAGTATAAACAAAGAACGTGCGAAAGCAGAGCTGCAAAATAATTAATTAAGCTTCACCTCCTGTCGTTTCTCCTACTATCCGTTTCCTATAGTTCCAGCACAATGCTTCGCATGTGTAGGAGTTATCTCCTGAGTGCTGGTCCTAGATAAAAAAAAATGGAGAAAAAGCGACATTCTTATTGAACTTCATTCCTGCCTATGAAATGCAGCATACCTTTCAAAGAACTCCTTTCGAAAGATATACACCCGCTTTCAGGAAATGTAAACGAAAAAAAACAACAGAGAAAAACTTCAAAATCTCTTCATTGCGGTTTTTTTTTATTTAAATAAAAGTTATGCCCATCTAATGACATAATTATGGGAATAAAAAAATTAAATACAACTTGATTATGTCATTCGGCAATAGAAAAAAAAATTTCAAATTAAACAAACACAACTACAAATACAAGTGCAAGTAGCAATACTTGTTGATACCGCCTGCCTGCCTGCCTGCCTGCTTACCAAACAATTTGTTTTAAATTTGTAAATAATTGCAAACAAAGATTGTACATCTCTGCCCGTTAATGTGGTCATTAAAATGATTATGGCGACTGAGTTTAAAATTAAATGTATGTCATTTCATAAGTAACAATTCCATTTGTTATAATTATCTCTTATTTATTTTTGGGTTTATTTCTTTGTTTTACCAAATGCTGAGAACTGGGCGACTTTTAATTCATTTCATCTTACGAGTATTTAAATTGTGATTCGCTTGATTTAAGCTTAATGCATGTTAAAAGTTTATTTGTTTAAAATTATGGTGACAAAATTAGTGTGAAATAAAGAAAAGGAGAATAATAAAAAAAAAACAACAGGTGTTATTTTGAAGAGTTTAAGTGCGAAATAAAAATTAATGTGAAATGCGTGTTTGTGTGCTGTTTGGCTTTGACCTAATTTTTTTTTTCAAATACGAGGTATTTCCTGTCACTTTGGCAACTTAATCAATTTGTTACGATCTTTCTAAGGCGAAATGCGATAAGTGCAACAAAGTTATCCCACTTCTGCAATGAAACATTTCTAAAGGTGGCGGTACCTTTATTAACCCTGTAACTGTCGAATCGACGAACATCATATAACTCTTTTATGTGTGTTCATATAACAACAACATTGTCAAGAACGTTTTTTGATGAGGAAAGCTTTAAGTTTTTGTTGTTTTCAAAATATGAAAAAAAAAGACAAAAAAAAAGTTAAAATTCATACCGCAAAACAATTTTTATTTTTATATATAATTGTTTTCTCTGTATTTTTTAATAAAAACCTTAAAAAAAATTTTTATTTTATTTTTTTCCTTTAAAAATCGGTTTGCAAAAAAATTTTTTTTTTTTATTTCGTCGATTCGACGAAGAGTAACTTTAACCCTACAAACATATAAAAGAAGTAATCGGCATTCTAACTGCAATTCATTTTAGCTATGCTCTCATCACGTGTGCTGCTATGCTTACAAGTGTTAAATCAACACATATTTAATGTTTTATAGGCATTCACAGTATGCGCACTTTGAGACTGTACGTAAAACTTACGTATCGTTGGTAATAAAGGTTAAATTCTTGCACGTAATTTTGATATAACTGAGATAACTCCCGAGCTACTCGGTTTGCAGCACTGTGGATCATCGCGCTGTGTTTATGATGAAAACATGACGTTAGTCTCTTTTATTCCGCTGAAAAATAAAAACGTGTTAGTCCCCGTCCATATTGTGAAACATTTGCTGCAAAACTTTTTTGAATTCTCTTTTGAAGCTTCAGCAGTGTCCATACATGAAACTTTTGCTTCATGTTTCGTATTTTTTATTCCTCCCTTCTATCTTCTTTCTTTAATTTTTTTTGACATTTCTCAATACCGAATGTAAATATAAAATAACTACCCTGTGGTGGAAGGTGTGAATATTTTTTTTGGATACACATTTGAAGCACAAGGTATAATTTGAAGCAAAATGGACGCTAAGAAGAAAAATTATATAATAATTTTTATATAATTTTATATTTTTTTTTTAAATTTTTGATTATATTTCACAAAAAATTAACAATAAAACAGGGTAGCTATTATTATGATAGAAGTTAACAGTATACCAAACGAAAAGAAATAAAATGAAACGTCAAATACACCTCATCTCAAAAGATGTAAATAAGAAATTCAACAAAAGCTGCATGTACATGAAACAGCGTACATACTTCCGCTCCTCTTCCCCTTCTCGTCGACAAACTCAAAAGTTTTGCAGCAAATGTTTCACAATATGGACGGGGACTTATTGCTGTCATCAATGCACTATGAGGGACTATTTAAAGAAAAATGTACTTATTTGAAAATTATTTTACTTTTTTAATTAATTTTTAATGAATAAAAAAAAAACAATTGAAATGAATTCCTACCGAAGATTTATCATTTATTGAAATTTATCAAACGAAATTTATATATACGTACAATTTACGTATCGTTGGTATTAACGTATTATAAAATATCGTTATGGTTCTAGGGTTAATGTACTAAAATGAAGATTAACCATCCAGGGTTAAAACAAAATCTCATTTAAATAGAAAACGCGGTTTATTAACGGCACTTGAATGGAATCGAAATTAAATTGTATTTTTGAAATGTTTTGAAAATTCATTATCATATCGAAAGCCTATAAGTTGGCCCCAGAGTTATTTATACAACAACACAACAGGCCAAAAAGGGCACACTCATTTGCAGACATTTTTCGTGAACTTTTTCTTCTTGTAAAACATGGATGATTTGAACTTTTATTTTCCTAAAAAAATGTAGACCCAAATTACGGCATTCCCTAACGAATGAAATTTGGATACAACCGCCAAGTATTGGTCTGTGACTCGAAGTCTATTTTGAAGTTACTGGACTGCGTTCAGTAGAAGGCGAAAAAACTCATTGGCGACGTTGGGGTAGCCAACGTGGGTTGTGTCTCTTTGTTTTAACTAGTACGTGTACTACAACACGTTTATTGATTTGTGTTCGCTTTGGCAGCGAATCGTACTACGGAGACAACTCATTTTTTGGCCGAGAGGCCCTGCAAAGGCCTTTTCTGTCTTTTCTAAAGTGATGATGAAAATGCAAGTTTAATAACTTTGAACACCACCCCTTCATCCTTCCTCAAAATCACATTGTTTAGTTCCAGCACAATGCAATGCATTGTGAAAATAAAGACCCCAGTCCGCTTCGATCAAATTCACCATGGTCCCGTTCTGATACCTGTGAAGAAGAAAAGATGGCGGGTAGAGTAGAGCCGAGGATAGGATAGAATAAGTCAGGAAGAGAGATGCATAACTGGCCGGCAATGCAATAGAGTGGGAATAGTTGAGTAGAAACCGAACATCCGGATAATGCGGCGGTGCTAACGCGACAACCAGCAGATGATTCCGATAAACGCGCTCAGCTCTCTGAGCTCCATCTCCTACAGCTCCGATAGTCTGTCGAACGTTGCAGCCCACAGCAAGCGGAAGCGCAGCTCCCTGAATGCAGGGCACTCGCAGAGGATGAGAGCGACACTCTCCTCATTCTTCTCCTCATCGTTGCACCCAGAGCAGAAGTTGTTGTACGGCAGACCGATGCGTCTTGCATGAATCCCAATAGACCGGCAAAAATGCAGATAATGTGAGGGTGCTTTCTTGGCAATTTAGACGGAAAATTGGGGCTTCAAACCCTATGCTAGTCATTAAAAGCTTCTCTGATGAGCACAGCGAACTCCTTTGACGGTGTTTGCGTAGTGAAAAAGGCATCTGAGACACTGCAACTGCCCTTTACGCAGTCACAAAACGTGCAACATCGCTATTGGTTAAGAATAGAGACCTACTCTTCACACTTGCATCTTCTTCACAGCTGTCTCTTCTCTGCACTATCCCTTCCCAAGTAAAGAAAGTAATGCACAATGTCGCCTTTGGAAAATTAAAGAAACAATGACAATAAACAGGACACAACAATCATGCTTAAGAAATGTTTTTCTCCTTAGCTGTTAACCCGGTAGGTAGACGGAGGCATGGCTTGTTATGGTAACCAGTTTGTTTTTCCCAAAAAAAAATTAACTTTAAATTATAACTTTTTTATTTCTGTAATTGTATGTAACTACAGACGTACATACATACATACATATGTAATATATGTATATTTCGAAACGAATATAAATTTTTTAGCTGCAGTTAAAATGAAAACAACACGATGACATGACATGAAAAGCAACATGGCAATATCGTATGCAATAAAATGTCAATGGTTAAAATGATAACTGCCTTGAAAATGTCAATTTGACATTGTTTGCTCTTATATTATTTTTTTTAATATTAATTTTTGTTTTTAATTTTTCATTTTGTCCAGCCTAGAATTAAAAAAAAAAAAAATAAACAGAAAAAAATTATTCGAATTTTTATATATTTTTTTTGTATTTGTGTAGCCAAAAGCAACACACTTGCAGTAGCTTTCAATTTACAATTTACAAAAGTTTTCTAAAATATTTATGCACGTACAGACAGACATGCATGCTGGCAAATTGACACAAATCAAGGTTAAAATTTTTTCATAAAAAGCATATTTCAAATATTGAAAAATAAAAATACGATAAAAAATGTTGTTTGATCTAACAGCAAGGATCAAATCTCTGGCTCTTTGGGTTTAATGAAAATCGCTAGTTGTGGTTTACGAATCCCGTGTTTGGTGTGCGTGAAAACAGTAGTTCGAGTGAACGTGCAATAATTTACTGATAAATTGTTGCATATGCATCGCGCTGAATTACTTTTAAAAGTCGCTAACAACGTTAAACACACTGTGGCTTCGATTAGTCGTAATCCGATTTCCAGTGATTATCAGGGAAACATCGCTTTCCATCGGCTAACCGGTATCATATCTGCTTCTTGCTTATAATCAATAGTTATTTCTTCGATTACTTTTGAATCACAACTTCATGTGAATAAAATGAAAAAGGGGGGTGTTTCGATTACTTCAGCACAATCGCAACACCATGTCAAAAATAATGATAAAGATGAGTCCCTCTTCAATTATTTTTTATTGCACGTAAGGACAAACTAATTAAAAATTGTTACTCAGTTCACCGTGAAAATTTCTTATCCAAAATCATTCTGGTTTTTGGACCATTACGAAGTTTCACTGTAAAATTAATTCTCCTTCAAGTTACTTTTTTTCCAACTAATTTATTTATTTTATTATTAATTAAAAATTGTACATAAGCCTGACCATATCAGGTGGCCATACACTTAATTAAAAACTCGTAAGCTTAGCAGGAAGAAAATGCTTAGAATTGCCAGTTAGGGCATCTATGAAGCTCATTGAGTGCCTAGTGACTAAAGCCATGACCTTTTAATCGATCTGCAATCATTCCTCTCACTGTTCCATTGAAATAACTATAAAAAAAATGCATAAATAAATAACTGCGTTACGCATTTTCGGCTAAGTAGTCCTAAGAAGAGCTTGAACAGCCTATAGAAACAAGGTAAAAAGTTTGCGTTGTGAAACGCAATCATATTTAGATTTTCCAAAAACCCCCAAAATCATTAAAAGGGAAAACCCAGAATAAAAATTGTCACTTTAAATCCCAGTTTCTTTGTCTTTAAATAATTTTCCTTTTCATTTTTCCAGGCTGTTCTGTAAATCGAGTGAATTCTACACAAATTGGTGTAACTAGTGCAAAATCCGAACTTACGGAGTGTCGGCCGAATACTCGTAATGCATTTTAAATATTTGACGATAAAAACAAACACAAAATTACAATTTTGAATATCTTTTACTGCTAAAGGCATTGATTCACTATCCTTCACAAGCGCACGATTCATTTATAGGGGAATGCCAGTGAAGTCTGACCGACTTTAAAAAATCGCTTCAAAATGGCATAGTAAGTGTCACACTATTACACACTGTATATCTACATACAAAAATAATTAATAACATAATCGTATGTTTATTTAAAAACTACTTTTTACTACCGGTGTCCATTTGTCGGATTTATTTTCTTCACTGCCAATAACATTCTCAGCTGTTTGGCTAAAACCGCATGAAAATTATCATTTTATCAATATTTTCATAAAGTTTTTCAAATCGCAAGATTTACCAAAAAAAAAAACTGGTTCATTTTTAATACACGTCATATTTGGCAGATCGTATTACGGTATTAAGCAACATTATTACTATTTGACGCTAAAGTAGACGTTGGTTAAATGCACCTTTAGCAAATGTGAGCGCTAAAGTGAGAGTTAACAATTTTTATAATTAGAAATTCCCTGTAAGGAAAATGTTATCTTTTTCGAAGTATGCCCATACCAGAACAAATACTGACTTTTCTATTTTATTCTAGTTAATTACATTTTTTATTCTAGTCAATTACAATTTTTTAATTTTGAATTTCCTAATGATCGATAACATACAGGCAGTCAATATTACATGTGATAATTACTAAAAAAAACAATCTAAATGAAAGATAAAAATTGTAAAGCACACTGACAAACATGAAGGTGTAGCAGCCTTCGAAAGCAACACGTTAAAAGTTACAGTTACAACTTGTCTAACTTATCGCACACTTTTAGGCTAAAGTGAGGTTATGATAATTAAAAAGTGTGTATCTGTTCAATAAAATCCTTAATGTTTTCCCTCTCTGTGTAAATTCATTAAGATGATGAGCTAAGTAAGCTTTAGCGAAATAGTGCTATATGGATATGCTTTCCTCCTCAGTTATTGAGTTTGCTTTTGTAAAAAAAAAATTCTATATGAGAATATCATCATAAAGTATGTAATAATAAATTTCACATATATTTTTTGAGAAAGAAAGCACAATTTTAAAATTAGAATCATTCATTAAGAAATAATATCTCTGAAAAAGTTTTGCCATTCAAAACAAATTCAAAGTTTTTCCTTACAGATTTTTTCAAATTTCTCTTTGATTTCTTTACTTGATATTTGCTTTCGAATTGCCTAAATAGACGAATTAAAATTTAAAAAGTTATTTTTAAGATTATGGCAGTCAATAAAGTGCAGCATGAGATATTTTTCAATAAAATTTAAACAGACAAACTTATTTTGTATGTGGTTTAATGAAACTATGCACAGTCATGAATGTGCGCTTTGGATATGAACGATTCTGAGATATGAACAAACACTATTTTAAGTTATTTTTAATTCGTTTGCTTGAAAATTTTAATTAATTCTTTCATTTCATTTAAACATTTTTTGGTTTAAATGCATTATAAGAATATTTGAAACAGAGCTTTAAAATTAAAAATGTTTAATTCAAAATAAAAAAATTGTTATTTCTTTATTTTTAAAATTAAATTATCTTTATTTTATTTTTAAGCTTTCTTTTTCAACAGTCAGCGGGGAACTGATAACGTGAAAAAAACTGAACGACGAGAATGATAATTTCAGGGGAATAAAAATTTAAATTCCTATTCACAATAGCTGTGAACACTGAACAACAACTCAGCTGTTGGCAGAATTATTATTATTTTTTATGCAGTTCACACGGTTTAAAATCATTACATGTACAGAACGCTGACTAAATATTTAAACATTTTTATGGCCGTATTTAATTTCAACAGCACTGTGCAGGAATCCGTTTTAAAATCTTACAACACCAACAGTAAATTATGTACTCAAAAGTAAGATAATAGATTTTCCTTGAAAGCAACCACTAACTGCTTGTGCACTAAATTCTCAGCAGAAATATTTTTAATATTGAAATATGTACCGCTAATAACCTATGAACTACGAGTATTTAACATATTCTACGAAAATTTAGATAAATATACTTATGTATTTTTTTTATAAATTTATTTATGCCTTTTTGCTTAAATATTTACAGCTTGTGTTGTTGCGACTTAAAAAAAGTTCTGCTTTACATGTCTCGAGTTGCAGTTGTGCAAAATCAGAAAAAAAATTAAAATAAGAAAAAAATTCAACAATGAATTTGCATTAAAAGTTTTACATAAACAAAATAAAAATAATCAAAGAGTAAATTGTGTAAAATTGTTTACATAATTATAACTGTGAGTCACATGGCAGCGAGGCAATAAAAGGACAACAAAATAAACTAAAACTATATTTAACTCTAAATATATAATAAAGTCAACTTACTTAACGTTACAACAAGTCAAGCCATTGCAAAAGTAACACACACACACACACACATACCTGTAAAGAAGCGAAACAGAAATTGTGATTAAAATTTTTTAGTTTAAAAAGGAGAAAAAAAATATAAATTTTGAATTGTTAAAAATTTCGCTTGATCTGCGGCCGGATTCCATAACCATGCATTTTAAGTGTTCACTTTTAGTTTTTGTGTCCGCATGTGTGAGAATTAATTATTTTGAGAGTTATGGTCAGGGGTATTGAACGTGACAATTTTACTTCATATTTTCTTTTTTCTTAAGTTTCTCAGATTTTGTGACATTAGGGTGGTACAAACATAGATCTGGTGGATAAATACTTGAACGTAATATTTCCGTTCCATGGTAATTAACGTTGGTATTCTCGAGACTAAAGCATTGATATATCATAATTTAAGATGCGACTGAAAATGCCAAAGATATAAAGAAAAGTTGCAAAAGGCGAAAAAATAAAATAAATTTTTCTAGAAATCACCTTGCAAAAATGCTTTATATAAAAGAGTGTACGGAATTTATTTTTTTAATACATATATAAATTTCTAAAATATCTATTTGTATGTTATACTATCAGCTATTCAGCCATGCGTTATTAATTGGGATAATTAAATTTTTATTGAGCAATTGCATTTATTTAATGTTTTGACATTTGGTTTGCCATTGCACTGTTTTTTTTTCACTGAACAGACTTCGCAGTAAATGTACTTATGAGAAGGGTTGCATATCAAGTTTTATTAAATATTTATAACAATTTCGTACTTATAGCTTAATAACTTAATTTATATTTTGTATGGAATATTGAGCTCAATAATGGCAAAAATAGCAGTAAAGTTGCATATCTGAACAACGTATAAAATGTCAATGTCTTAAGTGGCTGACACACGATCAATGTTCAGCTTCAATATTTCTCATTGTGTGCGAAAAATACTCACACATATACGCTCTGTGTAATATTGACGAATATCAAAATGGTTTTGATATTCATTACAATATTGAAGCAGTTTGACGTAGTGTGGCATCGTTATCCTCAATATTCATTATATTTCTGGTAACTTTGAGTGCACATCGTAGTTGTGACGCATTACAAATAGAGTAAACAATTTTTGTAATCAAATTAATTGAAGTATATCACTCATTAATGGCTGTTTGGGATTTGCAAATTAAAGAATATAGTGACAAAAACCAAAAAAAGATGTCATCAGTGCTTTTTTTTTTTTAATAAATAAAGGAATAAATAGATATGTATTTTGCCGACGGGAATTTCAAAAAAATGTTTTGCCGGCGGTAACTTCTATATGTTTATACTTAAAAATCACAAAAAAAAAATGAATATTGATGAGAAATTTTGACGTAGTGTGTCAGAGGCTTCAATATACAATACGAACACAAAGACAAATATTGAAGCTGAATACTGATGTGTGGTATCATCCACTTTAATATTAAAAAAAAAATTTAAGCAATTTGTAGTTGCCCCTCGCACAAAAATGTGTGTATTGTTTTGTCATAAAATAACAGCTCTAATCGGAGTGGTACTCTTCAATTAAGTCGGCGTTAATATTTACAAGCCTGCGTTATAATACAAAATAACTTTTTTTTTAAATTGTTCACATTTTTATACCTTTTAATTAAACTATATTTTTATAAGAAAAAGTAAAACACAACATGTCATGATATACAAGTGAGAAAATTTTTGTTTGTGTAACTCATCTGGCTGGCAGCCACTTAACGTTTATCCACTAGCAGCCGTCCAAAAAATTATCCAACTCATATCACTGGCAACAGCTGTTTTCGATTATATTTGTTTCAACAATTTTGTGTGCCCAAAAGAACAATTTTACAATTTTAATTGAAAATGGAATAATTACAAGATTTACATGTTACATGTTACATGTTAGTTTCTTCACTTGTTTTCAGCATTTTGATATCAAACATTAACAGCCGTATTAATAAAAAGTTTAAAACGCATTTTTAAGCAAAATTCATTAAAATGGTATTAATAAACGAATTTTAGCTTAAAATGCACATTTTAAACCTTGTGTAAATATGGAAATTTTAACATTGGTTCGACCCTGTTTTAAAGCTATTTTAAGATGTCATATTGTGCAGTGTTTGTTTTCATTGTGATTGTTATTTGTGAAAAAAATTCGATCCAATTTTCCGAACATTTGCGCTTGCGTGCTCCTTTTTTCCATTTTTAATGTTTTTTTATATTATTATTAATGTTACACAAATTTCAAATAAAACTAATGTTGACTAAGTAGTGATGTGTAAACAATCAAAACAAATAGTATGAAACTCGTTATTCAAATACTCTTTTAACTGCATTTAAATAAGTCACTAAAATTGCCATCTTACCAAGCGATATTTTTACTGTTATTAGTTTTTTGATTAATATACAACTTATCATACATTTTTTTATTATATAAACAACAACATTCTTATTAAACACGATAATAAAACTATTTAGGTACGGTTGTTGTGTGAATTAATATTCACGGTTTTGCATCATTAGGAGTCAAGTGGTAAATAAAAAATCTAGGGCTGCCTTCCTCATTTTTGAAAAACCTTAAAACGTATGTTAGTTAAAATACTGATTATTAATATGAATTTTTAAAAAACGTGTTTTGTGGATTAAAAGGCGTTTTAACTAATATGTATTTTAAACCTTATTTAAGACTTTTTTTTTATTAATACGGCTGTAAGTGTTTTCTTCTTAGCAACTGAAAGAATTTTTTTTGAAATATCACACTAAATTATGAAATGTTGTTCATATTTCATATTTTTTCGTGTTGTTATTTTGAAATATATGACTTGATGAATACCCCAAATCTAGGACAAATGAATATAGAGGACTTGTCAAAATTGAACACATTATTGTGATAAATTTTATGCGATATGGCATGTATTTCACTAAATATTTTCTTGGTTTGACTATATGTTAAGACTACACAGAAATAAGAAATAAAACATATTTCTATTTCAAATTTTGTTCTATGAATTACAAAATTAATTAGATTTAAACATGTAGAGGTGCCAGCTTAGTCTACTGCATGAGCATTAGTTTTATTATATGGAGGTGCGAGTTCGATTCCCGCCTATACCCTGAATGTTTCTACTGGTTGTATCACAACGGACCTAATCTCTGGGCATAAGAGGGGCGTTCTCCTTCCGGGAGAACCAAACCACCCCATGTAAACGAATTAATAGTAGCAATTAAATTTTTATTTTGGACTTAATTCAATTAGTATTCAATTAAATTTTTAATAATAATAATTGAACATTTAATTAAATTATTTGAAAATTTCCAACAAATTAAAAAAAAATATTTGATTCAATTCGAATGTCTATTCGCTATTAATTTCTAATTGTCTAAATATTTAAATAAAAATAAGGCGCCTTTTAATGTATTTCATAGCAAAGGAAAATAATTTATTTATTTAAGTATTGAACACAAGAATTAATTAAAAATTTAATTCAACTGATTGAACTTTTAATTGAAAAACTATATTATTCTAATTAAACGTGTTAATTAAAAATAAAAAGTAAAATTTTTTTCTGTGTACGACTAATGAAACAATCCTTTTTTTCCATATATGTACATATAATTTTCATATAAATTTTTTCTTTCTTCCTCCATTAAACAATTTGGACTTTGTTTGATAGACATTTTGGCGCTGTAACCATGTTCGAATTAACAAAACCATGTTGGTCGTTAATAGTCGTTTTTCATTTACCAGATTTTTTTATTTTCACAAATGTTAAAAGAAGTTTTATTGGTTTGCAATTTACCTCATAATTGGCATGAGGATTGTGTTTTGAATTTAATTAGTTTTAATTAAAATTTCGTTTGTCTTTTATTTAATAAGTCTTACATGTTGTACATATTTAATATTATAAACATTTTTTCTTCAAACGATTTTAATTTATTTCTGAAAATTGCCGTAAGATCATTATCAGCAGCAGCAGCAGCTGTTCATATTTGGCAAAAGGAGAATTCGTTTTGGAATTCCTTTGTAAGCAAGTGTAATCTAAGTGTTGATAACAAAAAGAATGATATTGCAAATTATGGAAGATAAAACTCATCATGAGGATTAAGTGTACAATTAATAAAAGAAAAACATACGAAACGTTAAAAAAAAGTAATTGAAAAAAATGATGATTTTATTCATAATTTAATTGTGAGCAACGAATCCTATTTCGAATTGAATGGGTTCGTTAACAGGCAAGACTGCAGGGTATGGGCTATGGAAAATCCCAAAGTAGTTCAACAGCAATAATTACACCCACTTAAGTGTACCGTTTGGTGCGTTGTTTCGTAGAAAAGAATAATTGGCCCATATTTTGTTGAAACTGAAAACACGGTATCTCCGCTCCCATCACTGGCGTTAGATATCGGACAATGTTGGAAAATTTCTTAGGGCCAGCCGTGGAAAACCGTCCGTAAGTATGGTTTCAATTGGCCGGAGCCACAGCGCATACTGCGAGGGGCACAATCGCTCTTTTACGCGACATCTTTGGCGAAGGAATTATTTCTCGTATAAGCGATTTTAATTGGCCTCTGCGTTTACCGGATTTAACCGCTCCACACTGTTTCCCTTGGGGGTTATTTGAAAGGAAAAGTCTACATTAATAAGCGTAGAATGAAATCAACAACATAACACCTGAAGTTCTGCGAAAGGTTATGGAAATTGTTTTGGAAAGAGCACGAATATGCGAGGCAGAAAATGGCGACCACTTGCGAAATATAATTTTTCATAATTAATTTAACAATCTATTTTTTAAGCTTTAAGGTTTTTTCTCTTTTTATTTATTATTTTTATATTTGTTTTCGATATTTCGTTAACCTTTAGTTAACATCTTCAGGAAGTTTTTTTTTTTTTTTAACCGTTTAAAAAAAAAAATATTTAAAAAATATTTAATTAAAAAACATAATTAAATAAAAAACATAAAAAAAAAAATAAAAAGGAAGGTTAACGAAATATGGAAAATAAATATAAAAATAATAAATAAAAAGAGAAAAAGAGAAAAAACCTTAAAGCTTAAAAAAATAAATTGTTAAAATAATAAAAAAGGTTAAAAAAAAGTATTAAGAAAAATTTTTCATAATTAAATAAAAAATATTCTCCATTAATATACTGTATTTAGAATAAAAAAAAATTAATAATAATGCCTTAAATAAGAAGTCACACTCCTTCTCTCATTTTGGGCAACCCTGTACAAATAACAAAAAAAAACATACGAAGGTTACTACTTTCTGAAAATCATATTGATTTCTTATTAAAAACTTATTTAATTACACCCAGCAAAAGAAGGAGAAGAAGGAGTGATTGCATTCAGTATGAACTTGTATTTTCAAGACTTCTTAAGCACTTCTTTATCTGAATTAATTTTTAATGCCATCTTGAATGCTCACAAGATTATAACTTTCGCACTCATGGAAAACACATTCAAGTCTTCCGTTGTAATTTAATTTCAATAAATTCTTAAATGTGTTACAGCAACTCATTATTACATACTAAAACGTAACCAAGTCATAGAACATTCACTGGTTCTAAACACTAATTCCAGTGACGAGCTGTTTTGTTAACTGTGAATGCGTGCTTGCCAATGGCACCCCTATGTTAAAATCATGCGTTCTTCAGCTAATTTCAATCAGTTCAATTGCATTAATTATTTCTTTTGCATGTCTCTTTTTGCTGGGTAGTTACGAATATATTTCTAACAATGCTGGTTTCTTTGATTATCAAATATGTTTTTTTGCTTCATAAGAGCATTAACAATTAGCAAAAATTTTACTTATAGAGATTTAATAAAAAAAAAAATTTTTTTTAAATAAAAATGTTGCATTTTTATGGCATTCAACATAACACACCATAAATATCAGCACAAAAAGAAAAATAGAATGAATTGAAATACTTTAAATTTAATTTATAGTTGACAAAAAATCAAATGACTATAACGAGAACCACATTTACGTTTTCAATAGTCTAAAGAAAAGGAGTTACTTTAGCTTCAGCTGTTTGTAAACGTTGTTAAATAAGAAACCATAAAAAAAGAGTTTTAAATATTTTGCAAACTTAAAACGAATCTATTTAGACCTACTTTCGATAATAAAATAATATATGTATATAAAACAATATAACATTTAAAAATATATGATTAAAATCTAAACAATAATATAATAAAAAATTTCTTAATTTAGCGGAGATTTAATACTAGAAATATTTTTCGTAGAAAACCAATTTCACAAAAAAAATAATTCAGGAAATATGGAAGTTGACATTTTTTTTTATATAATTTTTTTCATTTGCAAGAATATTTTCAACGTAATTTTAAGGGAAAATTTATTTCGAAAATTTTTTCTAGAACAACAAAATTAGGTTTTCTGTCATTATTTAATAAGAGAAAATTTTGTTTATGTCAAATATTTTATCAATATATGCTGTCATAAAGAAGAAGCACAGTATTAGAAATGATTTTCACCAAATCATTATACAATACAAAATTCCCAGTTTAACAAATAAAACATTAATTGGAGATGTGCTCATACTTCTAGTTTGTATTTTGAGGAAATTAAAAAAAATCCTTATTTGGAAAATTTTAATCCTTAATTTTTTTAACACAAACTTGGTGAAAAACCACCACTTTTTCAATTTTGAAATAAATAAATAAATATCAAATTGAAGTCACAAAATAAATGCGAGATTTCTATGTTTTGATAAACTTTAAAATATAGAAAATTTCTCAAGTAGGGAAATTTTGAGTGATTCCACCAAAAATGCTTAATTCCGAATTGGACTACCTCTTTGAAAATTGTTTCCGTGTTTTCTGAAAAGATAAAATTCTTATGTCCCTAAAGGAAAACCCAATACTTTATGTAGCCGTATAAAAGACGAAAATCTCCACTATATTGCTGCTCTTATTGGAAATCATTCTCTGGAGGGGACACATTTCTATTGTTATTAATTTGAAATACTTATATTTCTTTTGCATCAGTCAACTTATGCAAAAGTTATTGGCTGGAAAGTGAACAAAATTTATTTTATTTCAGAAAATATATGTATTTCATAACTTAACACATCTCTTGAGTAGGGTACTCGAAATGCATGACGAAGAGCTAGACAACGACCACACTATGTAAAATATTTTATATCTGGACACTTGGATAAAAGTGTTTGAGTTTTTTTTCTTAGGTATTCACTTTTGAAACTTTTTGTTGATTTTCGTAAGTATTTCTGTACGTCAAAGCTCAGAGATTAAAGATATAAAATTGAAAAAAAAACCAGCAGCATGTTATTCTTAGAGCAGTTCACTTTGTGGTGGTTTACTTTTCAACAACAACAAAATAAAATTAAAAATAAAAATAAAAAACAAAAACAAAAGTAAATCGAGACTAAAGTTTTGCTTTTAGAATGACCCAGATTGCGATTGTCATGTTTTGACCAATATGGTAATTATGCACATACTTACATACATATGTATGCATTTTTATATGTACGAATGTTTTTAACCGTAAATATAATGCACGTCAAAGTGATAAGGTTATTCATATTATGAAATATTGAATATGGAATAATTTTGCGGCGGCTGCTTTTTCATAACAAAGATTTCTCATTTCATAAATATTGTTCCGGCTGAGAGCTGCGGTGGTTAAAGGAGTGCGCAGACGTTATGTTAAAATGATGCGTGCCCAACGATGTATGTATGCGGAATCGTAGTATTTAGGAATCTTTGTGATGATTAGTCGGACGTATAGATCATTATGAGTACCAACATTTTTGCGGTGGTTGAAGGAAGTGATGGTCCTGGGGGATGGACATCAATGACTTCTGCAGGGTTCCGTTTTCATCATTCTGTAGGCGCATCGTCCATGTATTTTTGGAAATGTTAGTTCATAGATGGTAGGATAATCCTATTTATTGTTGAATTGATTTGAGTAGAACATGAAGTCCCCCAGACACAGACAAGATATGGCAGTGACTTCGGTACATTGTCATCTTTGGGGTCATATCAAACGGATGGCTCCACATTACAATAACTACAGCTCTAGTTGTGAGGATAAGGAAAAGAAGTATACACCGGCACTCTGTGTCTCTGCACTGGACAATCCTTGTCTTCGTTTTCTCGACAGAGGTAACTGCACGAGGTGGATCTTCATTCTTATATTCCTCATTCGTCTATTGTTTGAATTCGGTCCTTAGTATTTGAAAATGTCTGATATTCTACAGTGTGATGTTATCCAAACATGATCTGATCTTAGCGTGCTTATCAGTTTCTTCGTTTCCCATTACGCCGTGATGCCGCGGTATCCTTATTATCCGTAGAGCAGTACAGAACTCATTCTTACATTACAGGACGTTTCACGTTTTTCTGCAATGAGACTACGACGATTGCCTTCATGGCCGTAAAGGTACGGACCAGAGCCTTGTGATTAACTTCCTTTTTTGATGGGCACTCAGGGGATAACCCCTATACATGCGGTGCATTGTGCCGGAACTAGAAAATAAGGTGTTGAGAGAAAGGATGGAGGAAGTAGTGTTTATTGACATTCGATTTGAATGTTCCCACATCAAAAGTGACAAGAAAGACCTCTTCGGGCAATCCATTCCACATAAGTGCTGGTGGGGCCAAAAAACGAATTTTCTCTGTAATGCGTAGTGCGATTCGCTGCCAAGTTAAGCACAAATAGATGCGCTTTTAATGATGCACGCGTTGTGCGCGTAAATGACAGGGTTTCGGGAACAAGTTTCCTGATTTTATCTGAACACATCCCATTATAATAACGATGAAACAACGAAACGTTTCGACGATTATTTATCCATTTAAAAGCCTTCTTGACGGCCCAAATCTCAGTTAGAAAAACCATGTTATCATCAGACAGACGGAGCTATTCCCTCACATTATGACTGATGTCATAAAGTCTATTAACCCTTCGGTCACCATTCTTCGAAGAGTCTTATTAATTGTCGGTTCCTGGACGGTATCAGGGTGATACAATTAGTTTGCATATACCTACACAGTTTGGACTCTGTCACATATTTCCATGTGTTCAAAGTGTTCGGCCGTTGTTAAAAATTGCATAACCAAGAAATATGAATTGTTATAATAAGTAAAAATTGGTAGAACATCTGACGGCTGGTCATGATGTTGACGGCTCGTAGCTGTCGGAAAAATGAAAGAGAAGAAATGGTTTCTAAGCGACACAGATTTTTAGGCGAACGTGGTCTAGGCGTCGTGGGTATCACAAAAGGGTAAATGCTAAACAAACACAGAAAAACATCAACTTAAAAACGTAAAAAACAAAGTTGATTTTATATTTTTCGGTGGTGATTTTGGTTCATACGATTTTCATGTTAGTTCAACACGTTTTTATAAACTGAAAACATAATTTCCTGCTGTTTAAAGAACTTTGATTCCTGCTGATTTAATATGTCAAAGTCATTTTTAAAATGTCGTAATTTAGTATTAAAATAACGATTATATCTTTGAGAATTCCAAGCATACAAAAGAGAAAAAACATTTTAAAGTAGTTTCAAGCTGATTTGTGTTCGGTTTAAATTTGTCACTCGTTTATTTAACATTATTCAGTGTTCATTTTACCTGATTCAATGTTAATTTTACATGTGCGAAAATGTAGAATTTTGCTCTATGAATTTAGTAAATTTTAATGTTGCTTTAAATCTATAAATAAAACTTTAATTTTAATATAAAACGGATTTATTGATTTGATGTATTTAACATTGTGCGACGTTATTTTTATTACCAATAATATTGAATTAATTTTTTCGTTTCAAATCAACGTTAATCAATGTTAAATATAAATTAAGCCATTATTAGTGTAGAAATTTATTACGATTTTAATTAACATTTCGTCAGATTAATTTTACATTGAAACTTTTTTTCTCTGTGTATGATGGGTGGCCCATAAAATTTTAATTTTGATAAAAAATTTTTTTTTTAATTTCTCGCTTCTTCAGTAAATCGATACCTTTTTATATATGTTAGGTATCAGAAGAGGAGTTGGCATCATCATAACGTTTAATTTTGCAATTCTACTTGACGTTATGTCGTCAGCCTGGGGCAGCCATTCTGTTTTCCATTATTCAGTTAGTGAAAGCAAATTAGTTTGGTAAATCAGTTATTTAGTCAATATATTCTAAAGCAAACAATTCTTTATGATTATTCTGAGTATTTATGTTGGCTTTGTGCATTCCCCTCTGGCTGACTTATTTTTGCCCTCTGCCTTTATCATTTTCGCGTGCAGTTCATATTTATTTGCATGAGAAGAAAAACTCTTAAATATTTGCCGATTTGCAACGATGTATGAATGTAAGAGGGGGAAACAAAACATAAACCAAATAATAACAATAATAATAAAAATAATTGTATTTTTATATTTGAGTTGTAGATTAAAAAGAAAAAAAAAACAAAATCGTTATGCTATTGATGTGCTTAAATTGATATGGAAAAAATTTTATTTGTTTTTCATATTTCAGCATGCAAATTGAAAAACGTGTGTGCAATTAAGCAGGGTGGTCCCTTAAAGGCAAAATATACATACATATATACAAACGTATATATATATAGAGAGAGAGAGAGAGAGACAGAGATAGAGAGAGAGGAGAAAGGAGCAGCAAGATCTCATTATTAGAGGTAGGCCCAGCGAAGATATAGTATCTTATTTTCCAATATTTTTTCAGATGTCAAAACGATTAAAAGTTTTTTTTTTTGGCTTAAAAAGATATTTTTAAAAATATGATATTTAGTTCTTATTGAAGTTTCTGTTCATTAACCCTGCTGATAAAAGTATTTCGGAATGAACGAAATTCTTCAAAATTTGAGTGAAACGAATAATATTCAATAAATTGATGACGAATGGCGAGAATTGCGTCACTTTGAGTTTAAACTATACGATTAATTGAGTGAAGAAAATATTGAATTATTTTAGGAAGTAATTTTGAATGCAAATCGTTTCGATTTAATCTGAAGATTTTCGTTGTTTGAAATATAGTTTACGCAATGTGGCAATAGCAACAGCTCCAGAAAAGAGCGCAGCCCTCTTGGGTTAAATTCATCATGGTCTCGTTGTGGTACTTGTATAACAAAAGCTAACATTTGAAAGAATTTTTATGAATATCAATATTATAAGAAACCATATAAATTGTTAAATATATACATACATACATGTATATGTTAGTTAAAATTTTTCAATTTTAAATTAATTAATGATTACCGATCGTTGTGTTAAAAATATCTGATGCTGAAATTTTGAAAATTTAAAAAAAAAAATTAGTAAAAAGTTTAAAACTACTTTTATAGCTGAGCAAAATTTACTATTTACAAGATTTCGTACAAATCTAGTTCATTTTGAGTGAATTTCTCGTACAAAACGAAATCTACGAAATCTTCCCAAATCTAGTAGTACTTTGAAATGCAACTATGGTTTTTTTTTACAAAAAACACAACCATTTATGGTAAGTATGTATGTATGTATGTATATTAATGTGATAGCGTAGCTGATACATACGTTTTGTTCGAACTAAATGTCAAATACTTTACTGAAAAATTTGTGTCATAAAATAAAATCTAGCTGACGTTAAATTAATACGTTAACTTGTGCATTCAAAATTTTTTAAACATACTCCTTCTCAAAATTCATGTGTATTGATAGCTGTGACGTACGCTGCACGTAAGTTTTGAAAAATTAAAAAGCAACTTCATTTATCAAGATGGCTTCGGTATAAGTATCAGCTGTTTTCTTGCCTATAATTTGCAACAAAACTTGTCCAAATTATTTTAACCCTGCATGGTTACACTTCGTCGAATCGACGAACATCATATAACTCTTTTATGTGTGTTATATAACAACAACATTGTCAGGAAAGCTTTAAGTTTTTGTTGCTTTCAAAATTAAAAAAAAAAGCCAAAAAAAGTTAAAATTCATACCGCAAAACAATTTTTATTTTTATATTTAATTTTTTTCTCTTTTTTTTTTAATAAAAAGTTAAATTTTAATTATATTATTAATTGACCTTTTTTATTCTATTTTTTGATATATATTTATTTAGCCTGAGGTCTTTTTTTATTTTAATAAAAAGTTAAAAAAAAATTTTTTTTTTAATTTTTTTTTTCAATATAAATCAGTTTGCAAAAAAATTTTTTTTTTTATAAATCGTCGCTCCGACGAAGAGTAACTTTTATGTACTAAAATGAAGAGTAACCATCCAGGGTTAAAGCAAATTTTCATCAAATTTTAAAAGTATGAGTGGATTAGTAAAAAAGTGCGAACGTTTTAAAATTTGAAAGGCAAAAATTTTCCGTGTATCCCCCAAGTAAATGCGAAAAAAAATGTGGAGTAAACGGTTTAGATTTCCAGATAGATTTCAGATCAAATATACTGGCTTTCAGTCCATTGTAAATGTTTTACAATAAACAAATATATAATGTTACTCGGAGTATACAAAATTTACAATTGTGATGTATGTAAATAAATATTTCCACTGAATTTGATATTTATTTCAATAAAAAAGGATTTTTAATAAGAAAATCATATTTTTTGTTGGTCAATATGAAGATTTTTGAGAAAAAAATTTGGCAACACTGGTTTATTTATTTGATCTGTATCACTCCCCCTTAACAAAATAAACAGCTACGCCAATGTGCTAAAATGTGATCTTTGCAGTCAATTTTCTTGTTTGTTTGTCAACTTCTTGAAGTCATCTAATAAGTTTATGCATATTAAATGTCAACGCAAATTCCTTTAAGTTTTAAATTTATCAACTGCAAATAATAATGAAAATAAATAGTAATAAGAAATAAATTTAGCGACAGACTTTTTGTTACCCGGAGCTTTTTCGGTTTTTTTTGTCATTTGTTGCCGTAAACTAAAATTCATTTCTATACCGATGCCGCCGCTGCACATGTTTTTGTTTTTGTTTTGTTTTGTTTTTTTTTTATTTAAGAGCAGTTATTCTTGTTGTGCCAGTTTCATGATTAAGTAATTCAAATTTGCAATTCGAATATTTGTTCGTTCTTTTTTTTTTGTTCATAGTTATTTCTCTTGAAAAATCTTATGTTGAAATGAAAAAAAAAATTATATACAAATGAAGAGGGAAAACGCCAATTGCTACGACCAAATAACAATTAAGAAAAAAAAACACACACAATATTTTATCAGCCAAATACTATAAATACCGCAGGCTTTTAAAAGCCAATTTCCGTTTGAAAAATTTCAAAATTGTTTCATAAAATTTTATTAATTAATTCTTCGTTTAAAAATTGTCTACGGTTTTTTAAAAATCGAAAATATTTCTTAAGAGCAACACCACCATAACAGATCGCTTACAAATACAAATCAAAAATGCAGTAAAACTGACAAGGCGCGATTAATTGAAAGAAATACTGTTTCGTTTTGACAGCCTTCAGACTGTTTCTTGCAAAATTTTTAAAGCAGGAAGTGATAGAATATTATATTTTGAAGCACGTTTAATAGTTTTTTGTCTTTATACAGCGCATGTTTCCTTCGCTTATTCAATTTCATAAAAAGGACTTCAAAACTTTTAAATGCCTCGATTATGATATGCAACTGCTTTCATTTTTGCTCTTGTGTTGTTCATGCAATTGAGAAGAAATACGCTTGTGTGGTCAGAAAGTTCCTTTTATAATGCAAATTTTCGTTTTTTGCAAACTTGTCAAGTCAGTGCAAATTATGATGAGTTTGCTAATTTATGGAATTGGAAAATCATAAAAATTAAAATTCATAAAATATTAACATTTTGGGTCAACATTTTGTGCAAAATTAAGCTGCTTCGTATAATTTTTGCCTTTTTTTTTTGCGAAATTTATATCTTTTTTCCTGCTTTAGTGAGCAATATTTTTGCAAATAAGTGCTAATCAGCATTTTTATAACATTTAAATAATTAAGGACTGGGTGTGTGTGTGAACATAAAGTGTCACTAATAAATTTTTTATATTTCAGATCTTGTTCAAAAATAATAATTTAAGCGGTCGATTTCACTAACCCAAAAATAAATTCATGCTGATGTTCATTAATTTGATTTTTTATTGTTGTTGTATTTTTTTTTGTTATGGTCATGTGCATAAAGATATTTATTTGACCTTGATTTTTACTACTGTGCATTATGCAATGATTTTTATAACTAAAATCTGCTAATTTTGCAGCTGGAATAGTAATAAAACAACCACAACCGCTTGAGAGCTTTTTCGAAATAAACAAAACATTTTAATTATTAAAATTAAAATTTTTTATGTGTGAAGTTAACTAGAACTTGGAATTATTTTATCAAATATTTGCTTAGTAATCGAGGAAGTGTTTTTTTTTAATTAAATAAAATTTTTCCCAATTAAAAATGTGCTCAGTGAAATTTTTTTTCTTATTTGAAGCTAAATCATTGGATGCTTATTTAGTTCTCAAGGGGATGATAAACCTTTAATAATGGAGAACAATATCTGCCAGGGGCAACGCTTGCCGAAACATATTCTTTAGACTTTCCCATCAGCAATTTGCAGTTTTGGCAGCTGCGAATATCCACGATAACTTCATGAATTACATATACATATGAGGGTTTGAATCGATTGTGGGTCATTGACGTAAACCTTATCTTTCACGTGGCCAGAAAGAAAAAACTTTAAAGGTCTTAAATCACACCTTATCGGTGGTCAGTCAGTTGTGATTACCACTTCGATAAACAACACGGTGAGGAAATATTTCACGCAAAAGGCTGATAGTAACGTTAGTTCTGTGGCACACAGATCCGTCTTCTTGAAAATAATTGTCACCCGCATCAACGTCTTCTTATTCCCTCCAAAACAAAATCATAAATCATCGTTCCATAATGCAATCTATTCGGCGTAACCGTTTCCTCAGCCTTATTTTCCAAAAAGTAAAGTGACCGCGAGAACAGAAACCACACCAAACAGTCACACGGTGATGATGGAAAGGCTTCCCAACGATTTCTCTTGGGTTTTCCGAGTCCCAAATACGACAATTCTGCTTTCTGACGTATCTTCCGCAGTGAAAATGCCCCAAATCGCTCAAGATGATGTTTCGCTGAAATACCGTATCAGTTTAATGGCAAAAGCACTGCATTGCTGAAGGTGAGTAGGCGTAGTGACCTCATCTTAAAAACATTAAGGTTTGTTTCCCAAGTTGCTTGTTACGGCAGCTTCTCCAACAAATTTTTCCATGCATGATTTCACGTCAATAGATGAAAAAAAAAAAATCGTAATGTCATTGACAAGCTGTTCATGTTTATGACATTTCGTGTTTGGTATTTTTGGAAAAAATTCGCTAAAATAAGTGAATTTTTCTTCTTCTTCGGCTTCTTCTTCACTTTTCATAACAAACAATTAATCGCAAACATCAACGAACGCGTGCATGACACGCTTGTGGTTAAAGGCAAAAGCTGACATTTAAAATTTAAACAATTTGTTGTCTATTGTATTTTTTTTTGTTTAAGATTTTTAAAGATTACAAGTTTTTAAAATTAAAAATAAACCATTGTTTAAAAACGATTTTCTAATCTGTGCGATGGCTTTACAAATCAAAACAGTTTTCAAGTTTTCTTTTAATTTTTGTGCAATCCACTTAACCATTCACTTCATGTGGCAAGTTGCCTTCATAAGCCATTGATGATCAACAGAAGAAGTAGAAAAAAAAGTCGTCTACTTAAAAAAGTTTATAAAGTGTTTTGCATTCGATTATTATCTGCCCCATTATGCACTTGTTTCAATATGGTAATTTTAATAATTTGATTTTCATTTTATTTTCCTCCATTTCGAGCCGTAAAGAATGCCATGCAATTTGTAAATTGAGTTAATAATATGGCCAATCAAATATAGATTTTGCCACAGCATACAAGTTTAACAGCACAGCTTAGGAAAATTACGGTGCGATTATGGAAAAAACTTTTAGAAAATTATTATTTATGTTTTCAATTTCGTTCAGGATTTCACAATATAAAATTAACACTTCATTTTGACGTGTAACAGAATGTCGAAGTGAGCAAAACAAAGCGCTGCCAAAAGAGATATTTTTTTTCTTCTTAAATTCACTTTGTTTTACAAGATATTTTTCTTATACACAGGAATTTTTCATACTTTTCTTTTTTAAATCTGTAAAATTTTACCGTTTATTGTATGAAACGTTGTTGCAATATAAATTTATTTCAAAGTATTGGCAACACTTTTTGGCAATGTATGGTTTTTACTCATTTAGCGCTGAATATGAATTTTCTGAGAGCAAGAACGAACAACTGCGGAGATGCTGTACGAAAGTGAAGCGAATTCCCGTGCAAACCTTCTACATCGATGAAAACAAATGATGGTCGAAGGGGACAAGAACTAATTTTTTCGGCGAGCAGAGCGTATGTAGAATAAACTCCATGCAGAGGTCTTCCCAGTCACTTTTGTCGTGGGAGAGATGCGAATGTTCATAAACCTACGTCCTACGGTCTGGCTAGGGCGGGGACCGACTACGGTGGATGTTCCCTTGGGTTATTGAGAAGACCAGGTGGTCGCTGTATGTTACCTGCTTGACGTCGGGGTTAACGTGGCCACCTTACGATACTTCACGGATTTACAGAGGTGTCGGTGTGCACCATGGTTGACACCGGAGATGGCGGCGTAGCGACCCGTCAGCCAAAATAGTGTCACATTGGTCACAACTATCACAAAAGGCACCCAACATAGACGAAATGTTGAACGCGTTCCGCCTCCCTCAACCGCCTCTGATGTTGTTATTTTTACAATACGTTCTTCTAAAGTCGATAGTCCATTTAACCGACCTTTGTTCAGCTTGTTTTAACTGAATATACGAGTAATTTGCACTAGTGTGAAGTCTAAAAATTATGAAAATAATTTAATTCACTGAATAATGTAATAAAGTGCCCCCAATATTTTTTTCTTTTTTGGCCGTCTCCATGGTTTTCACTAATAAATAGGAATTGTAAAAAAATTTTCACATGAAAATGTAACCCACTTGTTTACACTGTTACTTAAAAAGAGAATCAGCAACGCAAATCAGAAGCTCTATGAAGATATTAAAAAGTTTTCTGTTAAGGTTATCTCAGAACGAGAATCGACCCTTAGTTCTACGAATATTAAATTTTTATGATTAATTTTGTAAAAATCCTTCAATATGTGATACCAGAAATCATAATGTAATTAAAATTTAAAATTGAAATTAAATCATAATGTAATTACCCCAGGTGGCATCACTACGAGAGGTGATTATTTTTTTTTCTGCTGAAGTTTGCGACATAAAATGTCAAATTTCTAACAGTTTTTATTACAAAAAGAAATTTTATTGCAATCGGTATTTCGTTAAAAAAAATATATATCATTTGCGTTTAAATATTGGGAGTGAAAATATTTTCTGGCATTTTATGTCGCAAATCACAAACACACGAATGCCTGTAAAAGCTTTAATGCTGCCACCTTAGCAATTGGCATCATGCCAGAAATCAAATTCTTCTTTATAAAAGACAAATTTAATTCATTTCAATTTAATTGTAAAACTACTTGAATCAAAATTTCTTATCGTATCAAATTGAAATGCCCATTAATTGCATGGAATAACATTAAATTAATGTAAATTTTTCTTAAAGAAAATATAAATTAAAAAAATTAATAAATATACGATAAATAACGATACTAAAAAATTTGCCTGTTCACAAGTACATGAAGACGTGTCGTCTGTTACGATTAAGCTTGTGAATTGAGCTGTTATATTCTTATAATTTTAACATTTTGCAAAGGAATGTTAGCAAAAAATCTGCTACTTATAAACATATTAATTTTGCATCCCGTTAGACCCCTTCTGTGGAAAAGCCCATATTTTTTTTTATTATTATCAGCTACAAAGATTTCTGAACGTCTTTTACTCACAAAATCCTTTTTAACGAAGACGTATCGTATGCAACGAATAGACGTATCCCATTGAATATTTTTAATTGTAATGCTTCCGTCTACAAGTCTCCAGAATTAAAATTAAAATAACTGGTGAAAATTTCACATTTTAATAATAAATAAATTAATCTTGGATATAATAATGGATAAATTAAAATGGTTATAAAAAATATTCGTTTTAGCCATTCCCATTCTTAAAGAACTTTTTTTTCTTTTCAACACACACATTTGGTAAATTTTTAATGACTCGTTTCCTTTTTAGTCACGTTCGTTCTTTTTCTTCTAACGGGTTTTTTTTTCAAAAGATCTTTTTCCACTAACGGTATTGCTACCATTTGCTGCACGAAAACTTTTGGATTAATTAAAAAAAAAATCAAACTAAACTGCGGCGTTTGTTTGCGATATTGAGAAATTTAAACATTTTTTCACACATGCTTTAAATCTCAGCCAGACCGTTGACTTCAATTAGTAATTTTTACGGCAAAACACACATTTTAATCAGCACAATTGCAGTGCAATAATAATTTACAGTGTAACAAGCAAGTTGTGGTAGAAAAATTGTACATATTAAATGTGAATGTTGTTGGTCGGGTATTGTGCATAAATACATTTGGTAGATTTGAATACAAATCTTTTTTAATTAAAAATTTTTCTTATTGGCTTTTAAATTGTTCATCATTTAGCTTTCAAGGGAACTTTGTAGATGTCTCACAAGCGAAACCAGTCGGCTTATCAACCAAATTGAATGTGGCATGACGGAAAATCATACAAAAATTACATCGTTGAAGCATTTAATAAAAACTGATTTTAAGTCAAAGTGTTACTGCAATAAATTACAGAATTTAAGACAATTTTGATAAAGTCTGTTGGAATTGAATCATCGAGATTAATAGAAAGAAAATTCTGAAAATGCTGAGTGATATAAATTCAATTGCTTGTAAACTGAAATTAAAAAAAAGCTGTAGAATCGTATTGATTTTCTGTTGCACAGAATGGAAAAATTGTTGTCTTAAAGGGCGTTTCTATTTACTCTGGCAAATCATAGTCACCCCTATCAACGTGAATACTTTTTCCCTCGAAATAGTTTCCCTTTCCATAAATTTTCTAATTGTTAAAAAAATTCCCCGTGAATAATTTCACGTCAAAATACAATTTTCCCATCTCATGAATGAGTTTCTTCATGAGAGTTTTTTCACTTTTCACTTTAATTTATTGAATAGATTTTTGCTGTGGAATTGCATGCAAAATACAACTAAAATTTTGCTTTATTTATATATTTAGATAAAAAAAATAATAAATGGGGGTGCTGATGGCGAGTAGTCAGCGTGTTGGCTCTGCAACCAGAAAGACCCAGGTTCGATTCCCAGCCGGGTCAAATCAGAAAAAAGTTTTTTCTGAGTTTTCTGTGCTACGGCACCCTCCTTCGTCGGTATTTGAGCAATAAAACGTCGGCGAAGTAAAATAATAAATAAAATGGCTCCATTAGCTTAAAAATAATGCGTCAAAAAACATCAGAGACGCCGCAACTTTGCTTTATAATTTACACGCAACTGCAGAGTTGTGCAAGAATTAAGCCCTATCTTTCTACCACTTTCACCACCTGTATGTTTCTTCCCTATCCTTCTCTCTAGTTCCAGTGCAATGCATTGCATATATAGGGGATAGCCCCTGAGCACTGGTCCAAGATAAAAAAAAAAAAAAAAAAAAAAAACTAACAGACCAATTGTGTATGTTTTGTTAAGAGTATACAAAGATATCGCGGCCGAATTTTGGAGTTCACTTACGTATTAACTCAAATTGATAGTACATCATAGTTCCAAGCCCAAACATTTTTTTTAAATTTTCGAAGTTCTCTTATCTTTATTTTCTTTTATCCTTTAAATTTTTTAATTTTCACACTTCTGTTAATTTTTGCATTCAGGTGCTTTAATTGTTCTATGCGGGTGATTAATTAGCTGACCTCTGAATACACAATTTAACACTTAAACGGCCGAGTTTTTATTTCTGTATTAAAATTTAAATTGATTGCTTTTTAATTAATTTTTATGTTCTTGAAATCTTCTTCTCTTTTATACGTTCACTGAGAATGTGAGAAAATTGCACGTGAAATGCATGATACCACTTTTCACCTCGTGGGGAATGAAAATTTTAAGTAAACAAAAATTTCTCTTCTTGTTATAGTTAGTGGTGAATGAATATATTAAAGCTTCTACAACGTTACCATATTATCCAGATTTACTAAGAAAAATAGTCACCAATACAGATAATTGTCTCTTAGTCGAATGCTGTATAGAAAATGTATAGGAAAAATGTTACTTTTTAATTTTTAATTAACACCTTAGAGCATTATATATTTTTTTTCAATTAAAAGTTTAATCAATTTAATTAAATTTTTACTTAATTTTTGGGCCGAATACTTAAATAAATAAATAATTATTTTATTTTTGTGATTAAACACACAAAATGACTTCTTATTTTTATTTAAACACTTCTCGGATTGTTTTTTTATATGTACGTCTTCATAGAAATCGATTCAGATTTAATTCGAATATTTATCTTTTACTATTAAAAATTTGTTTGAAATTTTCAAAATATATAATTAAATGATTAATTATTATCATTGAAAATTAATTCAATTAAGTCAACAATAATAATTTAATTGATACTATTTATTTATTTGTTTACAGGCGAAAATCTAATTAATTTATTAATTGATATTCCACAATTTTGTTTTATTTTTTTCTGTATACCAACACGTTGAATAAATGTACGTACTGAAGATAGTATCGCCTCTGTAAACGTAAAGGTGTGGTAGAAGATCTAAATTTTTCGGTTCTTCGTTGTTCGCAGGGGCTAGGTGGAAAATTTTGCACAATGACCTTGACAAATACCCCTCTAAGATCCAGCTGGTGCTGGAATTTAAAGTCCCGTTACCATCATATGCATCGATCGGTCGGCGATTGGGTTCTGATGCGATGTTTTATAGCAAATTTGCTTTCAGCAATGGAGCTCTTTTTTGTCCTAACAGGTTGGTTAATAAGCAAATTTGCCGCATATGGCAAGAGGCCAATACACAAAAAAGACTGTGCAGTCTCCATTACATCTAGAAGAAAGCAATGCTTGGTGCGGTTTACACGTTGGTGGCGTCAGTGGACTTTTTTTTTTCTTAAACAATTAATCCGAAGCACACATTCTGTGAATGAAGTTCGTTACCGCACCATGATTAATGCGTTTTGTTTGAAAATATGAATGACATGGATCCGTCAGAGATGTGGTTTCATTCGGGGCCAACAACCATCGATTTACTGAACTAAAAATTTGCCGATAAAATGATTTCGAGGAATGGAGCTGCCAATTGATCTGAAAAATCTTAAGATTATTTCTTGTAGAGCCACGATATAGTATAGTTTATGCTGATAAATCATTAACAATTGACGCCTTCTTTGTGTTATTCGTGACATAAGGCCAGCAGAGCTGGAAAACGTAGCCCAAAAATTTTAAGTCCAGAATGTGCTTCGTTCAGCACAGCAACGGTGGCCATATGTCCGTCATCATTTTCAAATGTTAATCAATAATATCCTTCGTATTTGTGCCCTTATCCCAAATGATATTCAATTGTAACTTTTCTCTCCAAATCCGTTTATTTTTCCAAACACTTTTTTCTCAAACAGCATATTAAACTCTTCGCTGGGACAGGGAGAAAAAAATTTCAATTTTCCATAATAAAATAATTAATTTTAATGCACAAATTAAAATTCATTTAGTCTTACTGGACATATGCACATTTTGCAACACTGTCACTGTGTAAATTTGAATTGAACTGCGTGTGTGTGTGTTTACTATTGTGTAGTACGCGGTATTCAAAATACATATTTTATTTCAATTATAATTTTCTTAAATTTTTTCTTATTAAATAAATTGCATAATTTAATTTTCCTTTGCTCAGTTTTTTTTTTAGTGACAGCACTTTTAATCATCATGTACGTACGTACTAAAATAATTTAATTATTTTGATGAAGAAAAAAACAAACCACAAAATGATTAAATAATACATATGAGCATATTGTAGTCAAATCCCGTTGGAGTGAAAAGCATAGCGAACGTAATAGCCATCACTTGCTGTGAGTGGAAGAAAAAAAAAACGGACACAACAATTTAAATATGTCTCTGGAAGTTTTTCGTTTAAGTCATTCGTATTTATGACAGAAAGTTGATTTTTTTTCTTTGCAAAATATTTGAAAATGCCAGCGAATTAGTTTCAGTTTGTTTTCTATATTTTTATGGTAAATTAGTGTCAATTTCTTAATTAAACAGGGTGCTACAGCACGAGGTAATATTTTGCAAAAAGTGTGAACTATGTAGACACGACTGTCAGATATTGTCACAAAAATTGTCATAAAATGTCTAACAACCGTACGAATTTAAAGTGTTTATCTGGCAATATTGTCAAAAAAAATTACTCTCAGTATAATGGACAACAATAATATTGTCAGGTATCGAACAATCGTGAGAAGACCCGCCATTTCCATTAACTTGGAAATGAATATTAAGAGACAATATTTAACATCGAATCTGGCAACTTTTACCAGACAATAATCTGACAACCGTGTGAACTGACAAATTTTTTTAGGCAGATAAATTTATTGCGCATAACTGTGCGACAATGAAAATGTCACGTCTGAACTCATAATTTACCTTTTGGCGACAATTGTTCATTGTCAGTATATTGTCATATCTTACAATATTGTAATTATTATTATTATTATTATGGGGTTCGAAGCACTGCGACCAAAATGATCTATTGTACATTGCCCTTCATATTTGACCCCATAATAAGGCTTCTAAGGAATCCAAGTACTATTTGCGGTGTGGTGTTCCCAGTTCCACAAAGGTGGAGCAACCTCTGTCTGCCAAGTGCAGGACAATAGGTCACTTTGACAAAATCGACAGAAGTTGGTCCCGTATGACTTCTGCTGCTAGAGTGTAGTCGCCTCATAGTAGCTGACTGTTGAACAAGCTTCCTTGCTTCCTAAATATCATGTACTTATATAAGGAACTATTTTAGCCGGCTCCTAGGGGACCTGCTGCGTCCAACCTTCTCGTCCTCAGTTCCTGAACCGTGAACAGGAAAGGTGATGAGTTCATCCTCCTCTTCTGCAGTGATGTTGGAGGCTTCATCGGCACCTAAGTCCACAAAAATCTCTATTTCCACTGGTGCGCAGGTCACTTGCGAGGCTGTTGTTTTTCGTGGTGCAATGCTGCCTCCTTTATCATTTTTTCTACGTTTTCCTTGCCATAAGGGAAGTAAGAGAATTACTCTGTTCGATACTGGCCGGTATTTAAACTATAAAATATCGCAAAGTAAACTAAATGGCTCTGCTTTAGTTGTCAAATGAATGTGTCAACATAACACCAGAAACGCCGTAACTCTGCTTTACAAGTTAATAGAAGGCATAACTGAAAAGTTGTGCAAGAATTAAACCCCATTCCCTTCCTTTAAGCACTACGCATTTCCAACTAGCTCCGGTGTTATCATCCAATTCCTAAGGGTACTCCAGACATACTCACCGAACAGGCGAGTACAATAGATCTATTTGATCTGAGTGCAGAAGAAACCTAGGGATCGCAGAAAAACTACTGGGGAAACACTGTTGTCTGAGACCAAAATTATCCACTGGATTTACACAGAAATCGCAAAAGCCCTAGTACTATGTGGGACAGTTGTATGATTCTCCTCTAATGTCTATGTGGGGGAATTTTTTCATAAATGTAAAAAATTTCAGCATAAAAATATTTCATCGATTGTGTCACACACTGTTATGTGGTTGCCTTGTACGCTACTGTGATTGGGCGCGTGAGTGTTTGTCTGTGCATGTGTATGTGTGCTTGCGTTATTAAGTTTAAAATTGAATGTAATGCACTTTTAATATATTTCTGGTTTTATCTTGATCTACATACTTAATAAATCTTTTCAGCTCCAATCTACGAGCATGTTGTGAATTATTGCTTTGTTCGACAGCTTTCAAACAGGTACGTACTTATAAATACATACATACATACATACATATGTACATACATAAATATATTTTTCGTTATGCTCTCCACAAATCTAAATTATTCTTAATTATGTGAATTGTACTTTTTCTTTCACAATGCAAGTTAAAAGGAAATGAGACAAAAAGTAGTGAATTAAAATTCAAAACAATTGCAGCTTTTTATTGCTGTTATTTGAAAATATCACATTAATTATTACGACAATTTTTTTTTTGTAAATATTTTCCCCCAAGAAGGCCACATAATTCGCAGCGCTGAAGCACCAAAGAAAAAAAACTAAAATTTCCTTAGACCAAAGTTCAGTTTTTGAAATAATTATCTGTTTTAAAGGAAAATTAAATTATAGATTAAGTTTAAATGCCCTTTTTTAGCAGCACAAACGGGGTCAGCTACAGATCATAATTGTTGAAATGAATTTTTTTTCCGTGGGTTCAGTTGTGACAGATCTACTGCCAAAGGCACTGGAGACTGGCTGGCTCTTTTTTGTTCCAATCAAAACAGAACTTTATGATTAAAAAAAAGAAAAAAAACTAAAAACAAATGACTTGCAGCCAACGCTCTTTTTATCACTCCATATTTCGATAATCTTTCATTGCTAAATTATTTGAATTCGTGTGAATTTTTTTAAAACAATTTCATTAATAATTTATTAATCTTCTCTAAAATATTTTTTCCGACTTGTTGTTCAAATGAAACTAGTTTTTCTTGTTAACACTTTAATGTCATTCGTTTTAATTAACGTTAAATAAAATCTAAAATACTAGTTGGTGGATCCCAGAGAAAAGGAAACTATTAAAATATTGCAAACATATGAATTGATGGCGAATTTTAAGCTTCAATACAAAGTAATGAAAATCGTTATTTAAATGTTAATAGATTTTGTGCAAAAATGCCGTTCTTACAAAAATTTATTTTTAAGGTTAAATGAAAAAAAAAAAAAAAAAAAACATGTTTCGCAAAGACAATCCGAATTATTTCTCATATTTAATCACTGAATGCACTAATCTCAGGCAGTGAAAGAATTTTTTTTTGCTTATAATTTAGAATATTTGACAAATATTTCATTCAATAAATGTGTAAACTATGCATTTGATATGAAATATGCAAAAATATGCATTTCGTGTGCAATATGCATTTATAATAATTCATATGCAAAATAAAAAATATGCTTTTATAGCAGAATATGCAAAAAAATATTCACAAATACAAAAACTTCAAAATACATTCCAAAGATAGCACTCCGTAGAAAACATGTGAGATTATGGCTTTTTTTTCTTATACCAGTGCTCAGCTGAGGAGGTGCCTCCCGTAGGTAATTTTTATTTGCCAAGAAAAGCAATAGAATTTTGGCAACTAGAGATAATGCAGTTTCCATCTGCTACTGAAAGTATGTAACTTCTGTTAAAAAAAAACTGACAACAAAAACTTTGCAGTCATTATGAAATACTCTAAAGCGAGTCAGAGGCTGAGGGTGGCGATGGCCGAAGTAGTCTGCACATTGACTACAAAACGAAAGAATTTGTCCTGGGTTCAACGCCAGTTTCAGACTCATAAAAACATCTCGCATTTTTTCTGATGTGCATTTGTGTGTCTTTGAGTCAGTTATTGTCGCAAGGTTTCACTGGCGCAGGCGTAGTCACTGTTCACTGAACAGTAACGGCTTCAGCTGTAACCAATCCACCGACACATCAGAATGCCCTCCTTCGTTGGTATTGTGTAGCACCGGCGAAGTAAAATAATTATCAAAAATGGCTACTAAAAACGTAGCTTCAAAATTTAATACGTCTCCTTGACATCAGGCACGTTACAACACTGATATAAAAAAAACAAATAACGTGCAAAAAGCAGTGTTGTAAGATAAAGAAGCTTCATCACCTCCTATCATTTCTCCTACTATCCTTTTCCTCTAGTTCCAGCACATTGCACCGCATGTGTAGGGGTCATCTCTTGAGTGTTGGTGAAAGATAAAGAAAAAAAAAAGATATTATTTACTATAGAACAGTCACAATTTTAAACAACTTTAATAGGGAAATTATAAATAAAATTAGCAATAATTATTTTCATGAGAAACAAAAAATTCTTAAATTAATTTTATATTAACCAAATGCCAAATTCCGGCACGTTTTATTTTTATATTATTTTTTTCCTTCTGCTGCCTTTTTCTTATTAATTGCATTTAAAGCCTGTGTCAGCGAAAGACATGTTTTATGTCATTCTACTTATGTAGTATATGCTCTATATATTTTTTACAAAAGCAAAAAAACCAAGACGTTATTAGTAGAAAATAATAATGGACAAAGCAAAAAAAGAAAACGAAATAGAATAATGCAAACGAAACTTTTAACGAAATACTTAATGTAACGTTTGCTTTTGTTAAAAAGTAAAAACAAAAAAAAAATGCAACAAATGTAATACTCGTACTTTGACACAACAATAGCAAAAAAAGAATGTGTTAATATTGCCACAACACAACAACAACACCAACAACAGCAACAGCAAGAAAAAAATGCTCTTAGCAAAGTAGCAAAATGACAAGTTTATAAAAACACAAAATTTCGTATTAAAGAAAAAAAAAATAGCAAAGAAAAAAACAACAACAAAAACGATTGTAAATTGCCAACATGTTGACAACTGCATACCAAGTCATGCAACATAAAATTGAATACAACATGTGTTTCAAAGCACCAAACAAATCAACACACATACACACACACACACTCGCAGAATAACAGAGTTCAATTTGCTCAAAAGATAAAAAAAAAGAATGAAACAACAACAGCAGCAACAACAGAGCAAAAACAATAATAAAAAGTAGAGCAAATATTTTGTAAATAGAAACTTGATTGAAAATCAAACAGAAGAAATTGCATTATTTATGCGATTTTTATATTGAAATGACTAAATTTGGTATATCGGCATGTAAACACAAAGTGTCACACACTAGTTTTGGACGCAACCTTAGGGTAATGCCATGCATTGCTTGTAATTGCATGTAATTGCTTTGAAAAACACAACGTAACCGTAATGTAACAGGCAATTTTTAAATTTTTATATTTAATTTATTAATTTTTCTTTTGCTTTTGCAAATTGTGGTTTCGAAAATACTCTTAAATTTATATGGATGAGATACCTACATATGTATGTATGTATTACTTAAGTGACTCAAGTCCATACCCAGTTTCCTGCAGTAGTAACGCCTCTATTTTATTAATGGCATAATATGGCAGCGTAAACATGTTTTAAAGTAAATTTTTTTCCTACAACTTTCCATGTGGTGAGTGTAAGTTTTTTTCTTTGTAGGGAAATCCGTTCGAGCAATAGCGTTTAGTTTGTCTTGCCTTATTTCGTTTTTTGTCCATGAACGATTTCCTTGTTAGTGCATCATTATGCAAGTAGGTTTTTAGTCAAAAGAAGACTACTGATAACCGGTAAGGCGGTTTGTTATAACGAATTAAATGTTTCAGTTTATTAGTTTCCTGAAAATGATGTTTGCAAAAAAAAAGAATACAAAACATACGAAACCACAAACTGCAAAACATAATTGTATTGAAATTGTTTTGCCAAAAAAGGAAATATCTATTTAATTAAATAAGACAAATAATTACAGGAATAAATAAACAAAATATATATAAAGAACATTTGAACATTTTCCATCGATTGTTGGAATTTTCGTCATGGCACTGTAGGTAATTCAGGCCGCTTTACAGGCAAAAGTTTTTTGGGCCACCGTTCTCAAGTTATACAAAAATAAAAATTTCTAGAAAATCGGTTCAGCCATTTAGCTGTTCATAAGGCACAAACACAAATCCATACAAACATACAAACATGTAATTTTCATATACAGGGTGGCCCAAAATGTCCGAAGGGGTTTTGAGTTCAAAGAGCCATTGTGTTCCTCGCACTGTGAGCTTTGGCTCCATCCTTTTGGAACCATACTTGGGGATGGTTTTCCACGGCTGACCTTAAAAAAATTTTCCAACATTGTCCGATATTTAACACCAGTGAAGAAAACGGCAACACCGTGTTTATTTTCAAAAAACTTTGGGCCAATTGTTCTTTCCGACGACATGGTGTAATTCTCACTGTTGAACTACTCTTGGATTTTCCGTAGCACTTTTTTTCTATTAACGAACCCATTCAATTGGAAATGAGCTTCGTCGCTAGTAATTAAATTACGAATAAAATCGTCTTTTTCTTCTGAAAAACGGTTCAATTGTTTACTGCTGCATTTTAAATTCCCCAAGTCTGATTGAAAACAAAAAGAAAAAATATAATAAAAAAGTTTTAAGGAACTCAAACCACCTTTGCTTCTTTTGGACCACCCTGTATAAAGTAGAACATTGAGCAATGTTAAATAAACAAATGGAAGGTTTTATATGAGACTTAAATCAGCTTGAAATTACTTTAAAACGCGTTTTTTGTTTTTATAGAATGTACTCGCACCACTTTGGTGGAATAAGAGAAGGTTTTAAAACCATTTAAGGATAGAGACTTCAATCTGGTGTCGTCGAAAATCTATTTGCTTTTCCTTTCACAAAATCGAATAATCTCATTTAGCGAAACAAAAAAGAAAACACTTGTGAAAAGTTTTCATTTTTCAACAAATCTTTTGTCAGTTAAAGAAATGTGACAGAGTCTTTCATAACAATTTAGCCACTGAATAACTTTAATACCCGCTTTAAAGTGCACAACCTGTAAGTTCACCGTCTTTTAATTCATGTTTTCATGTTTCATTTCATGTCTATTTGTTAATAGAAAATTGTCAAGATTTTTCACGCTTCAATGATCGTCGCTAAATGTGGATGAAAATTAAAAACATATTTTTTAATTTTCAGCCACACACACACACACACATACACATGAATGTAATGCAATGGAAAAGAAATGTCAATGACTTGTATTATGTCTTGTATATGCAATAAAGCAATTAGTTTATGTGGAAATTATTTGCTGAGTGGCAGCGTGCAGTAACAGTCGGGAAAGTTGTATTAAAAATTTTGATGGAAAATTTATACAGCAATTGTTTTCTTAAGCCTACACCGTGTAATAATTATTTAATTAATTTTTATGGAATACTTTTGCTTACAAATATTTTCCATTCAATTTCATGCGAGGCAGTTTTCACTCTTCTCAGGGAACACTTTTGCCCGCAAATACATTATTATTGTTTTTATTTCTGCTGCCAAAGCCGTTATTTTATGAAGTTTTCTTTAAGCATCAACAAGTAACAACATTGTTGTAAATTGCAAAAGTTGATCTGCGGCATTTCAGAATGAGTCTCTTGTTTTTTTTTTCTAATACAAACAGCAATTAAAATTAGTAGTAACGCAAGGACGTTTAAACTTCAAGGTGACAGCGTTACGAGAATTCACAGACAATTAAATGATTATTAGCGATACATAAAATTCATAGTCGTTTATCAATGATATTAAAAGCTCTGTTTACATGACAATTATATTTTATGTGCATTTTGCAATAGACATTTAATTTGCCATTTAGTTACAGATAAAGAAGTACGGTTTGTCACACAGTTGCACTCGGCTGGCGGGTTTTTTATAGAACGCCAGTGAAACACTAAGCAAAAAAAATATAAAAGAATAAATGGCTTCCGCCGTCTGATTCTAAAAGACGAGTTGAGAAAATTAAATAACTACATATATTGACGCTTTAGAGGTCTTCACATTAACGTATTCTTAAGAGGGACTAAAATTGTAATCTTTTTGCAAGTGGTAATTGTGGTCATTCCTAAAACCAAGTCGTTTTGTGTTTCGGGCATTGAATCTGCTTAATGAATTTCTGTAAAACCCTACGAGGAATGGGTGGGTTTGTGAGATTTAGCATGAGCGTATAGCCTCTGCTTACAGAATGTTTTAAGGCTACAAAATAACATCATCCATATTATCACAAATACATATCTGGCCTACACATACAGGGCTTCTAACCAAAATTGGTTATAGTTTTTTGCAACGTGTTTATTTTTGCTTTTGATTATTTTTTTTTACAAAAACTTTTTCAATGTATGTGTATTAGCTTTGTACAAGTAGAGCGACCCAAAAATTTGCAATATAATTGTGCAATTTTTCGTATTGTATAATAATATCGCCAATATGTATGTCATATTCGAAGGTGGCACACTCCAGAGAGCGAAGCCGGTCGGTTCAAATGCAACTTATAGTTTCCACCGACGATTTCTGTATTTACTTATTAGCCGCCGAAGTGTGGGCCGGCGCTCGGTCTGCAACTTAGACGATTTTAAATTTATTTCTTACCAAGTTTTGCTGATTTCTTCTATTTTGAAATACACACATTTCTTGTGTTTTCGATATGACAGTTTGAAATTGCATACTTTTATTACCTTCCGCCTAGACCGCCTACTGTTTATATATACCGGCTTCGTCGTTTGCGTGTTACAAAATATCCACAGCTTAGTTTTAAAATCGGAGCATTAAACGTTATGTGTATGGTCTGGCAAAAATATATTTTAAAACAGCAAAAGTGCAATCTCGAAATGTAATAAAATTACATTTTATAATTTATTGTTTATTTTTTCTTAATATTTTTTCTTTTTTTTGATATTGTTATTACACTGACAAGACAAAATTATTGTTATAAATATATAAATATGAAAATTAAATAGATTTAAAATTAAATTAAAGGTTTGCTGCCAAATTTTTTTTTTGCATATTGACAATTCTCAAATATTGTAGCTCTTTCAAAAATTGTATTTTCTCTTCTTTAATAATTTTTTAGTACGTATTTATCTATTTTTTGTTATTGTTATTGTTTTTATTGTATTTTTAATTTAAGATTGATAAGGGACAATTTTTAATAAAAAAAGCAATTTAAAAATTTGGTTAGTTTTTTCTTATTTGGTAAATTTTTCTGCAACTATTGGTTGGAATATTTTTTTTCGTGGCGCAGCACTGTACACATACGAATGGTGCACGAGAGCTATGAAATATATAGAGAGACACTAACTTTGTAAACAAATTCACAACAGCACTCTGCATGCTAAATCGATGACTGAATATAGAACATGGGTACAAAAGGAAAAGTAAAATCAAGATTAAATGCAATAATCAACCTATCAGGAATATTGTGGGGTTGATTAATAATTTTAATTTTTTTTCCAATTGATAATTTTATGATATTTTGAATGCAGTATTATGAAAGAATAACAAAATCAGTTCAAATAAATATGGGATTCAAGATAAATACGATACGAAAAGAATACAGTCTAGGTTAAATTCTAGATAATAAGAAAAAAAGATCGTAAGTACTTTTAATTGAACAAATACTTCCAGGATTGACATGTACATGAAATCCTTGAATAATTGAATTATTATATCGAGCCTTTGGTGCAATACCGTAGTAATTCAAAAAATCCTGATCTGAGAAAAAAGCATTTGAAGTTTTGAGCCATCTTTTTGATAGTATTTTCGTTTACTAAAGTTATTTTTTTTGCAGGTTTTTAAATAAAGAGGCATGTTTTGTAATGTTTTCTGTTTGTAAATTTCTTGTCATAAAGGAAATATTTCATTAGTGCAAATAAATATTGTTGGAAATAGCTGGAGGCAGTAAAGACATTTGTAGCCGTAGAATCTGAACACTTAGAGATAGAACCATAATTATTTTTCCTTTTGATATATATTTCCCTAAAGATCATTTCTGCATACTCAGCTCCCAAGGCTCGATATGTATGTATATGTATACATGCATTTATTAATTAATGAACAAAATACTTCTCAACATTCTATCTCAATTCACCGGTACTATTGATTATACAGAATGTTCTTTGTACCACCAATTGCTAATAATCGAGGTATCACTGTATTTTTTGTCACTTTGATAAGAACTTACTTTTGAAATTATGTTGATGGTGTAATTAATTTACAATCGGGATAATGTGTGAAAATTCTTGCAAGCCTAATAACAACACTAGCTGAACGGCATAACATGCTGCTTTCGAAGGCCGCTATACCTTCATCATCAGCATTCTTGTGTTTGGTTCACTTACTGTGTTTGTGGATATCGATGGTTGTAAATGTCTAGCTTGATATATGAAACATTTCAGTGGAAATAGAATACGAGAATTATATTGATTTTTTTGCTACTGGCAGATTAAATTTACCATCTCTAATTTGCAGTTATTTACTATTTGTCATTGCTGTTGTTACTTGGAGCACGTGCAACATTATGCTGCTCGAAAAATCATTATATTTTCAATTTGAAAAAAATAGTGTTTGTATTTCTAGATTTCTGCAACGACTTACTCATTATACATTGAGAATTCAAATATCTATTTGAGTTATTCAGACTCTCGATTATTTTTAACATACCTGAAATGAGAAAAAGAAAAAATTTATTAGAAAACTTATAAGTGATTTTTATATATCATTGTCTGAAAATATAATTATTTAAGAAAATAAATTATTGGCTGGTATGCTTGAACACCAAAAAAATATTAGAGCACTCGCTATATTTACATAAGACGAAGCAATAGAACCAAATGAAACATTTCTTTTTTTTAACATTTTTTTGCTTGGAAAATATATTTAAAATTTTAACTAAGAAAAATTACTTTGAAAATATTTGGAATTTTGTGTTGAACGTGACAATTCGTTACTCAGTTTCATTTCCAAATCATTCATTGACATTAATAATTGCTAATGAGCTTGTGTGTGACAATGATGTTGCGAGCGACAAGGATCAACACCAAACCAAACGAAAGTAGTCGTATCTAAAATCGGTTTGCCCCAAAAAAAAAATAAACAGTAAAAGAAATTGAGAACATCTTAGATCTCTGCTCATTGCTGGCCGTAAAACAGACACACGCACGCACACACAGTTACACTCGCTAATAAAAGTGTGTTAGCCAGTTTTCTAGAAACATTACAACAACAAAAATACTGCGTAAACTTTCTTAAACATTGAAAAAAATAATGCGCAAGTACGAGTATTTAAGAAAAAAATAAAAATGTATAAACGAAAATCTAGTTGCTTCTAAATGAATTGCATTGGCAGCCATTAAACTTGTTTTCGTATGACATTTAAAACCGATTTTTATTTCAGTTTCTTTTTGCTCAGTTTTATAAAGCTGTGTTGTTGTTTTAAAAAAAAAAAAACTTTACCGCTGAAAGAGACAAATACAATTTTATAAACTTGGCTAATTAATTAAAAATATTATCTTTATAAAGCAACCAGTAGAAACGATATTTATTTATGAAATTGTAGAGAAAATAGCGCGTAATAATAAAACAGAAAAGCAGAAAGCAGAAATGTAGTGGCTGATAAAAAGTGGTAGAAAAAAAAAATAAAAAAAAGTATCTGAGGAACAATTAAAAATAATAACAATGGCACGTGCATTGAAGTTTATTGCCTTAATGCTTTTTCATTTTTTATTGAATGGACAAGTTTATAAAAGCATGGCTTTAGACTTAAGAAACATCAGTATAAATTTGAAAGGTTTATGATTTTTATGATGTATATTTTTTTTATAATTAATTTGCAATCCAGCAAGATTTTCTAAAGGAAATACTTTCGGCTTCTTAAGTCTTTCGTTTCACAAAATATTCACAGAGCAAATAAAGTCATATGCCTTTAAATATAGCGAATGTAATAAAATATAACAATTAATATTTAGAAATTTTTTACTTAAATATATTAAAAAAAATCGTATTAAAAAAGAAATAAACAATCATTTGACACAGTCATACAATTTTATCTTGTTGAGAATTTTTTCGTTTTTTGATGATGATGTTACACCTGAAATGTAGGATTTAGGAATATCGCATATTTTTAAAAATTTTTTTATATTAAGAACTTGATTGTTTTATGTTCGAATAATTAATAATAATAATTTTTTGTGTCAATTTTTTTAATAAATTTTTATTATTTTTTAATTAAAAAATATTTATTATGGTATTTTTTTTCAACAATTCTTCTGCAGCTTCATATTTTTGCGAAGCATTTACAGCGTGCAGTAATTCACGTATACGATCGATAAGAATTTGAAACGGGGCTTTGACTTGCCCTTGAATTTGCCGTTAATGCTACTACAAGAAATCTTTTACTTTTTATTTTTATTCACTTCATTACCTCGACTGTTTTCTTTAATAAAGTCTTTCAAAAATAGATGAAACTAAACGAAGTCCTTATAAGATTATACGAATGTTATACGGTTATAAACTCCCACTACTGTCAAATTTTTTTTGGCTGATCGACGTAGTTCCAAATTGCTTTCACATATACAAATTTCTTTATTAAGGAAATTTTTTGCAGGCCGTATTTATATTATTTGTAATTTAATTTAAGTGTTTCACATTTATTTTTTAACCTGAAGGGAAATTTTTCATATAATATATAAATATCCCTTGAAGGGAAATTTTCATTGGAACGTGATTTTATTATTTGTAAATTATTTTAAGGCCATAATTAGAAAACTAAAATGATAACTATTGTTTAACTACTACTTCATATTCACAGTGTACTGTTTAGCTAACATTCTAAGTATTACCAAAGAATGGTAACCCTAACAATCTTTTAATTTTCAATATTGGCTGCACTGCTATAGCATATGGTTTTTGTTTACATTTATTATATTATTTCTTAAAAATGGAATAACAAGCGGGCGCTCATCGAACTTTAACGCGCAAGATATTGAATTGCTGCTGAAATTGGTTAAGGAAACCAAAATATTATCGAAAAAAAAAAAACTGATATATATATATTATATTATCAAAACATAAATACTAATGACAATTTACTAATCAGCTGTTGTCTACCTATTTGTTAACCAATAACATTCGGCGATTTAACTAATAGTAAACAAAAAGCTGTGAATCAAATATTATTGATTAAACTATTGCTATTACCTAACTAATTACTGTGAATTTGGGCATTAGTGGTTCGCTGTTATTTTTTTCTAGATACACAAAAAACACCTAAAGAGAAATTTTATACAAAAACTTTTTAATTTTAGTTTTAGAAATCTTGTAAAATATTTTTTTTTTTTTATCTTGGACCAGTGCTCAGAAGCTATCCCCTACATATGCAATGCATTGCAGTGGAACTAGAGAGAAAGATAGGATAGAGAATAGACAAGTGGTAGGAAGATAGAACTTAATTCTTGCACAACTCTGCAGTTGCGTGTTAATTATTAAGCAAAGTTGCGGTGTCTCTGATGTTTTTTTTTTTGGACTCATTATTTTTAAGCTCATGGAGCAATTTTATTATTTTACTTCGCCGACATTTTATTGCTCACATACCGACGAAAAAACTTTTTTCTGATTTCACCTGGCTGGGAATCGAACCGAGAGCCAACAGGCTGACTGCTCGCAATCAGCACCCCCGAATTTTTTGAATGTTCTTCCTGAAAGGCAAATTTTCTTTCGGACGTATTTTTATTAATTGTATTTTGTTATTATTATTGGATACGCAAAAAACCCCTAACAAGAAATTGTAACCAAACAAATTTTTAAAGAATTAAAATTTTTTTATTTGTAGTTGCTAACCAAGGGTTAGCGAAATATCGAAAAAAAAGAATTAATAAATTAAAAAAACTTTTTTATAAAAAAGACCTACATTGCTAATTAATATTATTACATACAATAAAAATAGAAGGTCAAATAAAAAGAAGAATTAATTTTAGAAATCTTTTCAATATTTTGACTAACTAAACACTTAAATTTTTTATCACATATAAAAATTTCCCTTGAAGGGAAATTTTCTTTCGAACGTCTTTTTATAAATTATTTTAACAAAAAGCTCTTTAAAAATTTTTAGAAATCTTGTAAAATATTTTGACTTCTATACTTTAAGTTTTTTAGCTCAAATAAAAATTTCTCTGGAAGGGGAAATTTTGTTTGACATATTTTCATTATTTGTAAATTATTTTCAGTGGTTCGCTGTAATTTTTTTCTAGATACACAAAAAACCCCTAACGAGAAATTGTAACAAAAAAAATTTGTCTAGTATGGACGTAACTAAAATATTTTAAATATGTATGTATGTATATATTATGTGTATAGTTGTATGTTAGTGTGGTCTTAAATGTTCGTACCACTAGTTTACATTTCTCACCAACAAAAACAAAACAAAGCATTTCAACTCATCCCGAAAAGCTGTCAATCTCAACCCACCATTAGTTGGCAAGTGCGCACAAAAAAAACTTATTTATTGTCAAAGGTTTCGCACAAGAGTTACGTTTGATTGATATGAAAAAATATTATTTTAACACTTTGGAAAAATATAATAATTAACAAAAATATAAATTTTATTGTGTTGATATATTTGAACAAACCATTAATCTTTGATGTGCATAGCACCACCACGTAAAGAAGTCAATTAATTAATCAACTTTTTTTTATAAACTGTTTTTTTGTTTATAAAATGTATTTTCTATTTGATTGTGTTCAACAAAAAGCGCATTTATTTGTAAATTATAATTAATAGACATGATAAATCAATAGCTCAGGCACTGTATTCAATAATGTTACTTGTACTTGTTGATTCTCTAGCGCTGTGAATATTTTCATGTGGTACAGTTTTTAATTTATAACTTTTTTTATTTAAATCGCAGTAAAAGGCGCTGTTGTACATTTCTTTTACACTGATTTAATTAAATTAATCGTATTTATGTATCCATCATTTCATGAAGTTGTTTTGCAAATTATTCTTGCAAATGTTTTGTAAATAATTAACTGTTAATGCATTTAAGAAGTGATTTCAAAGTGAAACCATTTAAGCAAATTATGCAGTTGGTTAGAACGGTTGTATGTGTGTGTGTGTGTTTGTGCGTGTTTATATTGGTGTGCATTTTATAGCTACGCGTTATTGCCCATGTTTGTGTTTTAACTCTTTCGTTTTGCATTGGGTGATTCTGTTGTTGTAGTTTGTTTGCTTGTTTGCATAAATTACGCAAATTCCAAGCAATTTTTTTTGTTTTTTAATCGAATGTTCAATTCATAACTTGTTCATTAGCTGCTCAATAAGTGTAACTGAAATATTTAATATTTTATTTCAATGAATGATCTAGTTTAAATGCTGTATGATTTCATAACAGCTTGCAACCAGATGTTTCGCTTCATTTTCCTTTGAGGTGTTTTGCATACAACTGACAGTTGTACTAAATTAAAAACAAACAAACTAAACGCACTGACAATATTGTCAAGGTGAAAGTATCGCTGAAAAAACATCGAGTTTCTAATACTGTAAAAATTAAGTGTTAAATTTACATGCGTTTAGGAAAACTGTTAATAAGACCGGTTGTTTTTATTTTTTCTTTGCTGTTTTAGTTTTTCGCTGGCAGTTAACAAGCAAACAGTCAAGTTAAATTGCATACGTATAAATTTCTGAGAATACTAGTTTCATAAAAATTAACAACAATTTTAAAATGAAAAGTAATTACAAATTTTTGTCATTCATAAGCTGGTCCGTATTGCAGTAAGCACTTCAGTAAAATATAGAAAATTTTTATTTAAAATTTAAGTTAAAATTTACATAATTTTCCCAGTAGTTCTCTTTCAGAAATATCAAACGTTTACAAATATTTCGCAGAACTTTAACCCTGAAACCTTTAAGTAAATTGGCATTGTAGTATTGACGTCATGAATTAATCATGTCATTGAAAAAAAAAAAATAAAAACAATAAAAAAATTACGAGCAAGAAAATTGTTTTAGTTGGAAATTAAGAATGACTATTATCTAGTTTGAGCTTTTTTGCAGTATCATGCATCCAAAGAGACACTATAATTGGTCTAGTATGCAATACACCGATTCAATACACCGCTTTGCAAACTAACACTTCATATACCCAGTGAACCGCACACAAAACAGCAACCGCAAAAATTTTATTTGCATCATAGGACTGTGAGCGGGACTCACAAGCAGCTTGGTTTACTCAATTTGGTACGCAATTACAGTAGAAGACCGAAAAAGTTAAGAATACGGAAAAGTTCAGCACCTTTCAGTCACCACACGGGACTCTAGAAAATTAAGTGTTTCTTAACTTTTTTTTTTTTTTTTTAGTAATTTTTGTTTTACAACAGACGTTGGAGGAGTGAATCGTCATTTACGCTCTTTGGCGAGCAGTGGAAGATTTTTAATATTCAACAGTCAAATACGACTCTTTCAAATGATAATTTGCGAGTCATTTTGATGAGTGTTCTGCGAGTGTTTTTTTATTTACACCAGAGCAGTCGATCAAGTTCGATTTTTTTTTTAAATCAAAAGTTTTTCTAGTCAACCTGCTAAATGCCTCAGCCATCGACACCTTCAACTTTTTATTGGAGAAGTATTTACAGGTTGAGAGCTACGACAACTGACAAAATGACGGACCATTGAAAATGTATAACAAAAAAAAAAAGGAGTATCTTTAAAAACATTTGAGAAACATGCATTTCCATACATATATTTTCAGTACAATCGAACCATGCGTGGCCCCAGTTGCACATCTCGCTGCATCTTGTGACATGTTTTGATGTAAAAATTCTCATTATAGTTAGAGATTTTTTTTGGCGTTCCTTATCTTTCATATTCGAACACTCAAGTCTACATACACAATGGACATTCAGATTCGTTATTAGAAACAATTTACTGCTCTTTGCGTCACAGTACCAGTATTAATAAAAAAAAATAATATAAAATTTATAAATTAAATTTATTTTTTAAAAAATTAGATAACTTAAAAAACGAATAACATTTCATTTCTAATATATTATTTATGTGAAACTTTCCTCCCCCTCTCCAAAATATCTTTAAACTTTTAAAATTCTAATTTGCTGCGAGATTTTTGTAGACCATATATAAAAACCAAACCATTTATAAACAGAACTACAATTATTTTGTTTATATTTCTTTTATAAACTTCCCAAAACCAGTTTCTTTCTAAAAGTCACTGTTTTACCAGTTTTTATTATAAAAATAATTCTCAATTGCATTGTAAATTAAGTTGATTGTTCTTTTTTCTCTCTGCTGTTTTTGTCACAATTTTAATTGTTATTTTCCGTTACATAAAATTATGCTTTTTGTATCTAGAGTGTTCAAAGTTTATAAATGAAAAAAAAAAAAAACTTTTATTCTGAATCGAATTGTAAGGAAAAATATGAATTTAAATTTTCACATAACGAGACAACTTAATTGAATTGTAAATAAAAAAAAATAATTGTTGCAGCAATTGCCGGTTCATATGAGTAAAACAAATGCAAAACTTGTTTTAAAAATTCATGAGAAAATGCATACGGGGAAAATATTCATGATTATTAAAAGTGTTTTGTAAAAACATTTCTTATTAGTTGCTATTTTTTTTTTAAATAACTCGACTAGAAAAATTCTAAATTGTTGTACGTTTTAAAACAGTATGGCTTTTCTTTTTTTGAAAAAGTCCTAATGACTGTAATTTAGGAAGTTAAATGAAATCATAAGAACACGTGCACTTGAAGAGGGCAAAAAGTATGGTCACTGGGAGAGTGAGAGAGAAATACGACTAGTAGGGAATGACTCTTATACACAGCGTTACCATATATTTTTAAAGAAAAACTTTTTATTAAAAAAAAAAAAACTTAATTTTTCTTAATACTTTTTTTTAACCTTTTTTATTATTTTAACAATCTATTTTTTTAAGCTTTAAAAAAAAAAAAAAAAAAAAAACCTTAAAGCTTAAAAAAATAGATTGTTAAAACTTAATTTTTCAACAAAAAACTTTTTTCCACAAAAATGTTCAAATAATGAAAAAAAAACACACACACACACAAAAATATATGTATATTTTATGAATTCATTTTTTTTTTTTTTCAAAATAAGATAAACCAAGAATGTTGAACACCAACAACAAACTTATTCTTCCCACGATCTTGACTAGATCCCCATTCCTTTTTTTAGCAGTTGTTGGACCATCCGATGTGTTTGTGACGTATTTTCAGCTATTTTTTCCACTTTCTTCAAACTAACATTATCATTACCGTTTCTCTTTAAATATTTATCCATGGTTTTTTTGAAATAGAGAACTTTTTAGAAAAAAAAAAAAAAACAACAGGCATAAAAAACTATAATACAGTCGAATTTCCCTATAGTGAATCTCCAAGGGGACAGACAATTATTTCACTATACAGAAACTTCATTATACAGAAATATTTTTTGTTTGTTTTTTATTTATTTTAAATAATCAGGTATTTTTGTTTGAATTACATTTTTCCATTTTTCTTTATCAATAAAAACTTCAATTACATTGAGAGACATTTAAACACATTTGTCAGAACGTTGCTCTTCATCTCCAAAAAAAAGTTCGTAGTACATCAAGTGTAGAGGAAACGTGTTCTAATGCAGTTGACGCTTTATCAATATTTGCCATTACTTCAGCGCCGAGTTATTTGGCTTTTCGCTGCATTAATACTCCAGATACGGGAAGATTCTTAGAGCGAGCGCGGCTGTATTACATTTGAGCATTGCTTCGTCAATGTCTTCAAAAAGACAAGTCCGAAGTCTCTTACGCTTAATGCTTAAATGCTCGTTTTTTTAAATGTTTGATAAAGTACTGGGAAGAATTCCAAACCTTTTAGCTATATCTTTTTTCTTTGATGTCCCTTCTTCAGGTTTATTAATTAGTAATAACTTTTTTTCCAGAGAAATACTACTCTGGTGCATAAATTTCGTTCACTGAACTCGGTCCGTCCACTGATGTTAAAAGTCAAATCATTAAATTTTATTTGGTTTTCATTTTCATATTTTGGGAATCCCAATAATATTACTTATTTTCTTGATAAATAGTGTTGCCAACAAGTGTAAAATAAAGCTGCTAAAAATAGTTTTTTTTTTTTTTTTTAAATTATATTTTTTTTTTTTTTTTTTTGAAAGACAATACAAACTCTACGAAGCTCTTACAGCTTGTCTGTAGAAACACCCAAGGTCTAAGCGGGAATCGAACCCGCACCTCCATATTGATAAGACTAATGCTCATACATTAGACCACGGAGGCACACGTAATTTTGTTCATTGTAAAGAAAAATATGGAAATTCATTATACGGAGATCAAAATACATTGAAAGTGAAACGAAAAAGCTGTGTTCTTGATTTTAGTTCATTATAAGGAGAACTTCATTGTATAGCAGTTCACTATAAGGAAGTTCGACTGTATTATTAATCCAGAACACGGTTGTATTAAAGAGGGAATTGAGATATTTATTACTGAAATATTATGAAATCGTTTACATTACATGGCGAGCGACATCAAATAATATTTTCATCATATATCTGTAAGTTAAAAATTAATAAACAAAACTTGAAAATTTCAATGGATTTCAAAAAAACTTATTTTTGAAGCGAAAAACTTAAAATTTTTTTGCATTTCAAAAAGGGAAAGCTTGGGAAATGGCAACGCTGCCTATACATTCAGTGCATTATAGTGGAACTAGGAAATGAGGTTTCGAAAGGGCTGATAGAGGGAGTAGTGTTTATGGTCATTTGCTTTCAATCTAGTCACGTCAGTGACAGGAAAGACTTCTAGAGTGAGTTTATTCCTCATATGTGTTCGCTGCCAAATCGATGCGCAAGTAGTGACGAACGAATTGTGCATGGGGGGATTCAAAAATTCTTCATCTTTCCTTGGGTAACTCTGAAAATCGCTACACATTCGTGATCAGAAATCCCTACAATTCAGGCTGATTTCTAAACACAACAGAACTTCCAGTTGATGGCTTTTTAGGGTCAAAAACATGTTATACAGTCCGATTTTATTACTCTTAATGAAATATATAAAAAAAACCTCCAAATTTAAACTTAAAAATAAGTTAATAAAAAATTTACTATTCACAAGTGGGGATTTAATGATTAGAAAACGTTTTGTGTGCAAAATTGTATTGAAATTTAGCACAACTTATTTTTTTAATTTTTTTTTTTTTGTTCATAAATTTTCATTTTCTAAATACGTTTTGCTTTCTAATCCCTCTCAGTTCTTTTGAATAAAAGTTTGTTTTTTGTTTTAACTTTTTCCTGTGTGTGTTTAATTCATTCAAATGGCCTGAACCGTTTTTGTGATTTTATCAAACAGTTCATCTTTTCATCGATTAACAGACAATGGACCAAAAGTTCCATAGTGTCTTGAAAATAATGGAAAAAAATCATCAATAAACCATGGAAATATAAAAAAAATCCAATGAAATGAAACATTTATAAACTTGAATCAATTTTTTTTTATTTGTTTTGACATGTCTTAATAAAATAAAGCAACAAATCAGTCATCAACTTTTTAAATAACACAACACAACTTTCATTTTATTTTTATATAATTTTTATTAATTTTTTTTTTTTTTATAATAATGAACTGCAACTACTGGCACTGCAACTGCTGGCGAAATGAGTACGATATTTAAACATATATTTCAAATATAATAGCAGTATTTGAATAAATACATCATATTTTTTCCAAATGTACACAACAAATAATTAAACTAAATTTTAATGAAATATTTCGCAATATCAACTAAAAAAAATTAATTCGATTTTTAGCTCTAAAGAAATTAACAGTATCAATTAAATTACTATTGGGGACTTATTGTGGATTGAAATATTGCCAATTAAGCTTTTAGTAATAATAATGAAGAATTTTATTAAATTTTTTTTAAAATTCCAAACAAATTTTTAATTGCAGAAAAAAAAGAAATATTTCAACTCAATTCCAATGCTTCTTGGGTATAAAGTTCTATTCGTATAAAGTGTGTTGTCCATATGAAATAAAACAATTTAGATAATTATTTAATTGAAAATAAGCCGCCATTTTGTGTATGTCATAGCAAAAACAAAAATGATTTTTATATCAGAGTATTATTGGGTGCCTCCGTAGTCTAGTGCAGGAGCTTATCAATATTGAGCTGCGTGTTCGATTCTCGCTTAGACCCTGAGTGTTTCTACAGACAAGCTTAAGAGCTTCGTAGAGTTTGTATTGTCTTAAAAAAAAAATTCCCAAAAATTAATTAATATTTTTATTGTATTGATTAATTTTTTTTAGATGAAAAAACATATATATATATAATCATCCGGGGCATAAGTAAACACCCGATGTCTTTTTGCTGTAATTTTATTTAATAAAAAACTTTGGATCTGGATGTATGGTCATTAACTCTGGCGGCGGTCACTTAACTCATATCATAAGTAGTGCCAAAATTTGTCTTAAACAAAAAATTACAGCAAAAGAACATCGGGTGATTACTTTTGGCCCACCCTGTATATTACTCTTTAGAATTAGTGATACAGTCGAACTTCTCTATAACGAAATCTTCTCTATATCACATATAAAATTCGTGAACACAACATTTTTGTGAGTATTTTCATACATTTTGATCTCCCTATAACGAACTTCCGTATAGCGAAGTTCTCTCTGTAACGTACAATTTTTTAAGACCTAAATAGAATTTTTCACACTAAATAATCTCTCTATTGCGAAGTTTTTAGCAATCGATTTTTTGCATCAATTTAGTCACAATTTTTTTTGTCTTAATAAATATATTTTCTACATAAAAAAAAATGTAGTCAAAATTTTCTGCAGTTTCTCTATAACGAATTTTCTCTATAACGTAGAAATTTGAGGGTCCCCAACTGCTACATTATAGAGAAGTTCGACTGTATTTATTTGGACTACAATTATTAAAAATGAATGGATGAAAATTTGGTTGTGTTCAAGTTCATTTATTTATTATTAATTTCACTCGTATTTAATAAAGAAAAGATATTGAAAAAAAATATACCGCCCTGTTCTGTAAACCGAGTCGATTTAAAAACGAGTAATTTCTCTTGCCCAATTTTGTCCTATTCATTTACAACATTTGCACTTTATGGTTCTGCTGTAACGCTATTATAGAACATTTTATAAGAGAAAAATAAAGTACATATATTATTTAATTATATTATATATTTACATATATTATATATATATATATATACATATAAAACATATAAAATTTCTAAGTACAAGGTGGGCCAAAGAAATCACCGTATTGGCAGATGCTCTTATTTTTGCAAATGGCGGCCAATGTCACATCTGTTTTGACATTTGTGAACTAGATAGATGTAGAATACAAGTGAACAAGCGCGTAACCTACGCCCAAGCCATCCTCAATCTCGCAGACGAAGTAGACGATTTTTCGACCAAAATCATAATGAGCGATGAGGCTCATTTCCACCTCAGCGGTTGTGTGAACAAGCAAAACTATCGCTTCTGGGGCACCGAAAAACCACGAGTGATGCACGAGGAGCCATTACACCCGCTCAAAGTGACTGCATGGTGCGCTGTTCACGCTGAAGGAGTCAGCGGGCTATTTTATTTTTTTCAAATTATGGAACATTCATGGGTTTTAAGCACTCATTTAAATGACGATCTATAACCTCCCTTTGTTAAAACCATGCATTCTTCAGCTAAGTTGGACCAGTTCATTTGCAATAGAACCCATGCAATAACTATTTCAGTTGCATGTCTTTCTTTTTTTTGGCTAAGTATATAGCAAGGTAATGTGAGTGATTGGCGCATCGCTCAGACCAAACGGCTGCAGCTAGAGGGTTGTAGACTTCTCTTTCGATTTTCAATTCCACTAAGAAGAGATTTTTCTATATTCTAATGCTAATGGGTGTAAAAACGGCTAAAATCGATAACCTAATATCTCAGATACTCAAACAGATGGAATAAAAATTATTAAAGCATATAGAGGTTGGTTAAGGACCGATGTTGAATGTGAACCACACCTAAACGTCAAGTTTTTTTCTGCATTTCATTTGACATTTCTCAATTTCAGACTAACTCAATTTGAGCCATGGAAAGATACACAATCGAGCAACGCTTTAAAGTTATTCACGCTTATTATGAAAATGGGCGTTCAAATCAAAATGCATATCGTGCAGTTCGTGATGAGTGAAGAGGCACATTTTCCCCTCAGTGGATACGTCAATAAGCAGAATTGCCGCATTTGGGCGAATGATAATGCAAGAATGATTGTCGAAAAACCGATGCACCCACAAAGAGTGACTGTTTTGTGCGGTTTATGGTGTGGGGGCATCATCGTGCCGGATCCAAAATGGCCGTGTTATCTCACGTGGTGGCGATGTCAATTGGCTGCCAAGATCATGTGATTTGATACCGTTGGACTTCTTTCTTTGGGGTTATTTGAAAGAAAAGGTGTACGTCGATAAGCCAGCAACAATGCAAGAGCTAAAGGATGAGATAATTCGGCACATTAACGGCATAGAACCTCTATTATGTCTAAGCGTCATGGAAAATTAGGGCCATCGGATAGAGGTGTGCCGCCGAAGTCGTGAATCATACCAATATTGTCATAATAAAAAGAAACAACAATAATTCCCTAAATAATTTGTGTTTTATTAAAAATCAACATCGGCCCTTAAAATTTAACCACCCTTTAAATACTGCTAAAAAAAAAAGTAAGCGGACATGTATTTATTTCGTCTGCAATATTTGAGGTGGCGATGGCTGCAGTAGTAGTCTGCACGTTGACTACAAAACCAAAACAGATCGGGGTTTAACCCCAGTTTCAGACTAAAATTATAAAAATAATTACTTTTATTGGGTAAAATTGACTTCCATGATATGGTTATCAAATGAAAAGATATTTTGTGAAGAAAACTGAAAATGAAGTGGAATAGATACTTTTCGCCAAAACTACGTTTTGAAAAATATAATTTATTTTATTTTTTTTTTTTTTGACAAACTGCTGGTGATATAACAATGAAAATATGCAAATTTGGTGCAGATGGCTTGTTTAAAGTGAAAATTTCTATACCAAAGGGGGCGAGATGTGGCATAGCCAAACGCACGGAGTTAACCTACTGCTGTATAATAAAATGATTAAGCAATGCATGTCGTAAGCTTGTGAATTGAACAATTATTTATTCTTTTTTTTATTAGTCTCACTTCTATTTTTATTTTAATCTTTATTAAATTTTTTAATTATATTTATTTTTGAGCGATGGTCCTTTTTTATGAAACGTTTTTTTTTCAATTATTTATTTTCAATATTTCGCTGCCAAATAGGTAGCATCTTCAGGAAAAAATAACTTGTATTAAATATTAAAATATTGAAAAAAAGACCATCGCTCAAAAATAAATTTAATTAAAAAATTCTTTTATTTATTTATTTTATTTTTATCATGCGTGTTTTGGAGGTTCTAGAAAATATTTGTAAAATCTACTTTGTCAGTGCAGTTGTTTTATAAAGCATTTCTATATGTGTAGCTAGCAGCAGTTATTAATCATAATAATCATAATAAATTTTAATTTAATCTTTATTTTTTTTTTAATATTTAGATTTCATCGTAAAGTGTTTGTGTAGTGTTTGGGCTTTAACAATTTTTATAGTTGCAAGTGTTCTTATTTTTTAAATATTTTTAATTTTTCTTTCTCGCCAGCTACACGTAGTGAACTTTTAATATTATTTTATTTGCATATAGTGCCCTCGAAAGCACCATTTTTTCTCGCTTATCAAATCTGTTAAGGTTTAAAGTTTTTAATGTAAGTTTTTTGTTTATTTTTATTGGATTATTGACATCCTTGTTTACATTACTTCCTTAAAGTCTTTTGCTTAATGTACATTTTAACTCTTCTATTTTTTATATTTTAATTTATCAATTTGAAAATGTATAAAATACAGCATTTAATTGTTAAAATTAATATATATTTTGTTTTACTTCAGCCCATGAATATTTTTTAAACACTTTACGAATTTTTTTTAGCCATATTTTTAATCATATTTTTTTCAAAGTCCCTGCCAAAGTCACATTTTTCTCTACGAAATTATTTAAAAAAAACTGTTCTTTTCTTAAGTCTTTTGTTTTGCCTGTTATTTTTACTTTTATTTCTCATTCATTCATTTTTCTAATTTATATATTTCTTGTTAATTTCTTTTTACCTTTCAAACGCTGCGGCTGTTGACCTGCTATACGCACCGATGCCATTAATTGTAAATCCATGAGGAGAAAGGCAACTGTTAGCAGCAGTAGATTTAATTTCCATTTTACCCACATTGTGAATGCTGTTTTGTTTTGTCTTAGTTTAATTTCAATATAAATTACGCTTCTCTTTGTTCTGTGTGAATTTATTAAAAAAAAAGAAACACTTGTTTTATAAAAGAAAAAATTTTCTTACAATAATTGACTTTTTAAACACACACTTTCTGATTGGTCAAACTTTATTTTATTGCTTTTTACTCGGCTCACAAATAAATTTGCAATAATTTCGTAAAGCGAAAAGAAAAATTTCAGTTGAATTATGAAATTGGCTTATTTTCTGCAGTGTAGCGCGTTGCTGTTTAGTTGAAAGACGAAAGCAATAAATGTAGGGGCAAAAAATAGATGGTTATAATTTGTGTATGCAACCATTCAAGTTGAAAATTTAAAATTTCCAAATTTGTTTCGCTGTTTTATTTTCCAATTTCTTTCTTATTTCTTTTTTTGGATTTATTTTTTTTTTGTTTTATTCGCAGTGCATAATTTTATTTTCGTTTTGAGCTCGTTATTTGTTGATTTGATTAAATTAAAATTAATAATCCGATGTGTTGTGTACAAGAGGAATAATAAGAAACGTTAAGGCACGAATTTGTTTAGCTTATCCAGAGAATGAAATACGCGCCCCGCGTTTAAGCACCAAACTGAATTACAAACGTTAAACGAACGGATATATAAAACCTTCTGAATGAACCTCTAAATATTGTATATTGAAGTCGAAGCCACTAAGTAACACATTAGAGCTGTATCTAATGGCCAACTAACTGCAGTGAACGTAACGGCAGCTCTGCGCCTCCAAAGCCAAAAGCTGGCGGCAATAGCAGCAGCAGCAGCAGCAGCAGCAGCAGCAAAATCAGAGTAACAGTAACGGATACATTAAGGCCTTTGATTTTTACCACACACCACAAACAAATGCAAAAATATCTCAAGACTTTCAGACTGCGAATGGAAAGAAAATGAATCACAAAAACAAAAACAACAACAAAAACCAAAAACATTGCTGAACGGTTTTAGAGCCAGAGAAAAAGTTGTTATTTAAACAGGCTACGCTGATGTTGCTATTGTTGCTATTGCCCTGCTTTTTTTTTTCTTTTAATTATTATTGAAATGATAAAAAAAAATACAGCAATAAAGAAATGAATATTATATGAAATGGCTGGTTAAGTCATTTATAGCTGCTGCTTGGCTGGTGTGCGTTTACTTTGTCCGAGAATATATAAAAACAAAAAACAAAATCGATTCATGCCATGCCATGCCATACATTGCCTTGCCTTGCCTTACCACACACAGACACACACACGCTCACACAACCAACCAGCCACACATTCACTCATTCGTATATTTCACATTTGCCAGCTTTTGCTGCAATCAAATTATTACGCTCGTTTTACGCTATTGAAAACAAAAGCTTTTATTTTTTCGTTGTGTACGATTTTTCTTAGCTGTTTTTGTATTTTGTGTTTTGTCTTTTACCAGTGCGCCAGCCTCTAGCTACTTATCTGTTTTTGGATAAAGACAAGGTAATAAATGTTGAGTCAAGCAGACATTTGAAATCTGCTGTGCTGCTGGCTGCGAATCTTACGAGTCACACGAGTTTGTTATGGAAACGAATGAACGTATAAGAAAATTCTGTTGATGAGAGCTGAAATTCATTTTTGGAAAATTACAATGGAAAGAAAAGAAACTTTTTCTCTTGAAAAGTTTTGCGGTTTCAATTGTATTGTCATGTTAATTTGATTTGCTCATTGTATGTATTTCCTTAAAAGCGGATGTAAATGGTTTCGATTGTGTTCAAATTGCAAGTCGGCATTTGAAACTGGGCTTTTGGTAGCGAATTTTCAAAAAAGTCATATTTTTTTTTTTTGCATCCTGTTGTGCTTAAAGATAACAAATACAGGAATATATTAGCAATTTTTTTTTGCTAATGAACCTGCACAGGATTTTAAATAATTTTACAAAATTAATAAAAAAAAAAATTTATATCCCCACAACTGGCCTCAATACAACTACAGTTGAACCTCGGTTATCCGTGCCGGTTACATCTTTAACCGGCTACTTGCTTTGTTTAATAATCTCTATTATCCGTGATTTTGTCACGATTTTCCGTGTTTCATTATTATACTTTTATCAACCATTCTTTACCTCTACTATCCATTTAACAAACATAATTTTCTCTTCTAAAGCCAATCATACACACACTTAGTCGCAAAACTCTACATACGATATCGAAATTTCATTTAATCTGATCATTATTTTATATGTAAAGTAATAAAATTTTTGAAAATTCGTACAGGGCACATTTATGAACCCATTTAAAACAGAAATTTAGATATTGAAGGGCTCTTCCTCCACTTCTCACTTGAAAATGGTTTTAAAAGAGGAAAAGGAAATATTTCCCGCGAAATAAAAAAAAATCTATTTTCCTCGATGCCTAAAAGGCTTAAAAGTGGCGATGGTCGAAGTAGTCTGCATGTTGACTACAAAACGAAAAATTTTCCTGTGTTCAAACCCAGTTTCAGACTCATAAAAAAACATTTGGCAATTTTCTGATGTGCATTTGTGTGGCTTTGTGTCAGTTGTTGTCGCAATATTTCAGTGGTGAAGCGATAATCACTGGTCACTGAACAGTAACGGTTTCATTTTTATCCAATCCACAGCCACATCAGAACGCCCTCCTTCGGCGGTATTGTGTAGCACCGGCGAAGTAAAATAAATACTAAAAACGGAAGCTTCAAAATTTCATATGTCTCCTTGACATCAGAGACGCTACAACACTGCTGTTAAAAAAACAAAGAAACAAAGAACGTGCAAAAAGCAGAGTTGTAAGATATTAAAACTTCACTTTCTGTCATCATCCTCTAGTTCCAACACAACGAACCGCATAGATGACCCCCTGACTCCTGGTCCAGGATAAAAAAGAAGTTTTAGTACCAAAAGAAGGCGATACAATCCATTCAATATTTTCTAAATTACCCCTAAGCTTTTACAATGTATCGTATATCGTAGGCTTTCGCTTTTATGAAATTTATTATTTTATTCATTCAATAATATTAAACCGCGTTAATTTTTATTTTCTGTAAAAATATGTTCAACAACTTATTTGTATTTCTCTTAATTGTGCAGTGCTCAACTCCTCAGTACTCTTGTAAAAAAGAATATAAAAAAACTAATCATTTTCTACACGAGTCCGTACGGTAATTTTACCTGAAACCTTTAATTTTGTTTAGGGCTGTAAGGAAATCCAAATAAAAAAGTTAACATCACTGGGCTCATCAATCTTTTTATCTGACAAAGTGTTGACCTGTAATTCGAACATAAATTCTTCCTTCTGCTTACAAACCATACTTAATTTGAATCTCAATTGCTACGAAATTCTTTATTGTGAACGGGTGTGAAATCACAAAAGTGTTATTCGCCATTGAATGAAATGAAAATTTATTCCAACAGCTCTTTCCAGCACATACCACGATCGTATTATGTTGTTTATAACGTTCAAGATATTTTTTTTATTTTTCGAGAAAAGAGAATTAAGAAACACATACGTTGTAGGCCTGGCTTGCATTTTCAATAGATCTACGAGACATTATTGACCTTCCTTTGCTACCAACTGAGTTTAACAATGTGACAATAACTTTACAAAATTATGTAAATTTTTATTTCCCAAAACCATTTAATTGCCCATTATTAGGGAAATTTTTCATTTGTTGTTGCACACAAAGGAATAGTAGTGCAATTATTACTATTTATTCATTTAATTTTATTTTTTAGACAAATTCCTCAAGAGGCGCGCGCTGTACAAGGTCGCTTCAAGACAAATGCTACAATGGCTGCTGATAAGCTGAAATGCGATTATGTTGCGTTTCTTTGAAAATTTTTATTAAACTGCAGTTTGCATAACAAAACAAAAAAAAAATGTTTATTTAAATAAATCCATGATTATATAATTAATAACAAAAGATATTTAAACAAAAATAAGTGAAATTAAAGAGACAAATGAAAGAACCCGCTGCGCTTATATTTTGTAAATACATACACTCAGGCGCATAAGTTTTCAAACATCATCGAAAATTTCAACAAAGCAAAAAAAAAGTACCGACTCAAAGGTGCATAGAAATTTTAGGGCAAAAAAATATTTATTATTTTCGCCAGTGGAGGAAAACAGACTGTCTGCATAATTAAGCTTACTACTGTATCAATTCTTTTTTTTTTATAATCTTTTTTAAGCTCTGGACTTTAATGGGGTCACATGTATATTTTTTTAATTGAAATTGAAAAAGCCATGATCAGTGTCGGAGTATTACAAATGAAACATTTATTTATTTTATTATGCCAAAAATTTCAAATAAAATTTACAGTAATAAAACGGCAAAAATAAAGAGAGAAATCGCTGTGCTTATTGCGAAACATAAAACTTTCGTTTGACTTTCGCCCATGACAATTAATAATTGTAGACTGATTTGCAATGCTATAAATAATGCTCCTCTACTCCTCTAATAATCTGCAAGCTATAACATTTAGTTTTTAAGTAGACAACTAAGTCAATCTAAAATCTGTCCTTTGAAAATATCATTCAAATATGTTGAATAGTTGGCAGAAAGTCTATGCAAATTTCGATAAAAAATTAAATTAGAATAGAGTTTGATGAGCAATTAATCTCACGTTTTGGAGGAGTTTCTTGGCCGCCAAGATCATGTGCTTTGAGCCCACTAAACTATTTTTTCTGGGAAGACATGAAGTCTGTCCTCTACAAAGTCAATCCAGCCACAATTCCAGTACAGTCTTGAAAGACCACATTACAGTTACTATTGGCATGATACCGGCCTAAATGCTGCAATAAGTATGCCAAAATTGGAGCTGACGGATGGACCAACTACAGCATAGCTGCGACTGCCATTTATGTGATGTAATCTTTAATATGTAAACGGCAGGCCCCAAATATTTATTTCATTCTCTTCTGCAAATTTTCTGTTGGTTAAACAAAGTTACGGGTTTAGTTAATATTTAGGAAAGTATTAAAAATGCTCTTAGAATAACAACCATAACTAAATCAGCGCGTTAAGCGTGAAAAATTCTTATACCCTAACAAATTGTTGTCATGAGAGAAAAAATACGATTAGTGCGCTGATTTGGGTATACAAAAAACATTCCCTTCTCCTCTGGATATATTCCTTCCCGTGAACGTCACGTCTGAAGTCAGCACCACGGCACCGGCCGTTCTCCCAGGTCCCCATCAGAGGGGGCCTCGCTCTGCAGTATCGAGGACCTTCTTATACCTCCGTAGAACGTACCCTATGTTTTGCGCCACACCCTCTCAATTGTCCTCACAATCAAGTATCATCCCCATCACGCTGACAGGATTGAATCCGCCAAACCGATGCGCCATTGCACTCCTCTCAGCATTCCATCTGATGCAGTTGAAGAAAGTGTGTCCTGCATCATCATCCGTCAGGCAGCAACCAGGACCATTCGCCATGCCCATGCTGTACAGGCACTTTCGGAGGTAGCCGTTGCCCGAGAGGAATTTTGTCAGGAACTAATTAACCTTGCCAAATTTCCTCCGAAACCGAGGAAAGTGCCTCACGTGAGACAAATAATACGACCAGAAAAAATTACAGCTATTTAAGATAAGCGATTTAGAAAAATAAACTACAGTATAAGATTATTTATGTATAACTCTGTGTTTTTTAAAAGTTTCAAAACCCAACATTTTAATGCAGAAAATTGAAAATAATATTTTTTTAGTTATTGAATTTACACTCTTGTACATTTACCAACTATTCACTTCAATAAAAAACTCTATTCTTTTGTGTGTTCATTTCTTAAGTTTTATTGTTTTTTCTTAACAGACAAACTAAACAATGCTCTTGTAAGAAGCAACATAAAAACAACAAATTCACTGTTCTCTTAACTCACCACCCGTTTTTGTTTAGTTTCCAGTTACAACATTTTTTTCATCTCTCTCGTTTACTCAAAAGTACCGTTTAAAAAAATCGAAAAAGCTTTTATGTCCCTCTTTTTTTCTGTTTTTCTTCAATGGCATTCTCAGCATTTGCTTGTAAAAGGCTTCAGGAGAGAGGCAATTATTCTTTAAAATCACGTATATTATTCTTGCAGCCGAGTTTGTAACGAATAAAATTCAAATACAATAAAAAGCTTTTTCCTGCATTAATGAAACTGGCTGCGAGTGGTGTGTTACATTTTGCGAATGCCGTTCATAAAAAAACCGTTTAACAGTTATTTTACTACGATGGGCATTTGTTGTAAATTCAAACGAACTCACGCAAACACACACAAATATACATATGTATATGTATGTATATATTCTTTTGTATTTTGCTCCGCTACATATTAAAAATATAAAAATTTTAATAAATTTTCAAGCCGACAAGTCAATGGCTGTTTTATAATTTTTATTTTCATTTTATTTAACAGCATTTAGACTTGTCGGTGAATGTGTAATAGGTTTGTGCATGTGTGTGATTGTTTATTTTGTTAAAACAATAACAGTAAAAATAATAATAGTGAGTGATTTATGTTATTTGATGCTGTTTAATCCTCCTCCAGAGGTGGATAATTGAAAATAAAATTTAATATGGTAATGAAATTTATTTCTTCGCTATTGTTTATTTGATTCATTATGCCAATATGTAATAAAATTTTTCAGTTATTAACAACGAGAAAATAATTTAATATTTTTTGATGGCCCTTATTTACTGGTTTCTTAAGTATAAAAATTTATATGCTTTATAATATGTAATTAAAAATAAGAATGAGTTCATTTCATAAATTAGGACAAGTGCTTGCGATTGTAAAATATTCCAAATATGTACATTGGACTGCAATATTGGGCTTTTAAGAGATTTTACACGTAATTCACACCTATTGTGAATCCTTTTTCCTGCGAAATATTTCCCCATTGCATAAATTTCCAATTGTGAAAAAATTCACCGTGAATAATTTCACGTCAAAATAAAATTCCCATTAACGGAAAATTTTTTTACCCTTTAAATTCACTTGATTTTTGTTTGGGAATTGCATACAAAAGGTAACTAAATTCTTCCTTTATTTATATATTTTCATAAATATAAAATTTTTATATATCAAGATCACCTATTACAGTGGAAACATACATAAATAATAAATAAAATGCAAACCAACAGACAGACAGAACAGAGATATCGCGCCCGAATTTGGAGTTCTCTTACGGATTAACTTAAACTGCTAAGACATCATAGTTCCAAATCTTAAATTGTTGGAGTACCCTTATTTTTATTTATTTTATTCTTAAATTCTTTAATTTCTACACTTTTGTGAATTCTTTTGTTAATGTTAGACTAACAATACAAGAATTACAGAACCAAGCTTAATGATATGTCGCTCTTAGAGAATTAACCCTAGAAATTTAACAGAAGCTCGAAATTTAGCCGTCAATGTTTGTTGGCGAAACCTCATATTTTCTTTTGCTGAAGTGTTAAATATAATAGAAGTAGTAATTGACATTTTCCAGGCCTGGTTTCAGAAGTCCGCCGAGTTAAACGTCCTAGAGATGACAATACTTCACATGATGATGATGATGTTGATGATGACGACGTTAATCTTATGAAAATGACAATCACATTTTTCTTCATTTTTATTCAGTTTTTTCAACTTTGTGAACGAAAATAATACTATAAAAAAACAAAACATTTGTTGTGGTGTTTTCTTTCTTTTTCATTAATAAAGAAATTTTCGTATTTTGAGTGCAAATTTCTGTTTAACTTTTCTTTTTATTATTTGAACTTCAACTTTTGCCATTAAGTTAACAAATTTGTTGTACTGCTTTTAGTTTTTATCAATTTACACTGCACCATGAGAGCCACTTTGCACGCGATACAATTAATTTTCTATAGAGAATAATTGAAGAATGTCTAAACGCTCCTCCTTCAATGTGAGCTTCAATACAGAGAGCGAAGTTGAGTTATAATTGTAGGCGGCGGCTGGAAGCAGACTGCTTTGTGTTTGTTATTGAAATTTTCTATCATACCACAGAAAAGAATAAAAATAAATTTTAATAAAAAATATTGTAATATCAATTAAAAAATTAATTAGATTTTCACCTGTAAAGAAATAATAATAGTATCAATTAAATTATTTTTGTTGATTTAATTAAATTAATTTTCAATTAAATTTTTTATAATAACAATTAAGAATTTTTATAGAGATCAAAAATTAATTAAATATTTAATTGAATTAATTAAAGTTTCAATTGAAAAATATATTATTCCAATTAAATGTGCTAATTAATGTTTTAAAATTTCGTTGTTCAATTTCGAAAACTGCATATTCAATTATTTTGTTTCTAAAGTTCAACCGACAACAAAAAATGGCTGATTCAATTATTAAAGTACATAATTGAAATGAATTTAAATTTCCGATTAAGTGAATGATTTAAAATTTTTTGGTAGTTACTTTTTTCAGTGTAATATCTGTGAACTACTGACAAAAGAATTTTAGCGAAATTTAAAAATTTGTCTGGAGAGCAAAGAAACTATTTAATTAGTCGTTTTTGTTCCGTCTCTTTTACGTTATTGTTTGGCTTAAAAAATTTAGTATTAAAAAAATTTTACTTTTTATTTTAATTAAACTTTCAATTAGAATAATATATTTTTTCAATTAAAATTTTCATCAATTCAAAGAAACATTAAATTAATTTTTGGCCTCAATACTTAAACAAATAAATCATTTTTTTTCTCTATGAAATGCACAAAATGACGGCTTCTCTTTATTTGAATGCTTATGCTTGCTTATTTGATTGTTTTATTTCATATATGCAACAATCTTTATATTAATAGAAATTAATACCCCATAAACATTCGCACTGAATTTGAGGTTTTTTTTTGATTATTAAAAATCTTCAAAAAATTTCTTAAGTATGTAATAACTACAGTTCAATTCAATTCTATTATTATTATTTTCAAAATATTTAATTACATTTTGAATTATTATTATTATTAAAAATTTAGTTGAAAATTAATTCAATTAAGTTAACAATAATAATTTAATTAATGCTATTAATTTCTTGGCAGGTGAAAGTCTAATTAATTTTTTAATTGATATTAAAAAATTTTTAATTAAAGTTTTTTTTTAAATTTTTCTTTGTACGATTTTAATCTTTTCTTATTTCGACTTATGATCTTTTGTCTGTTAACTCCTGTAATAAATATCAGGAGCAGTTCCTTGTTTTATCCCGTTTCAGAATCCGTGAAACTTGTATGTGTGTTATAGAATTTTTGTCCTCAAAACTGTATCTATGTTGACTAAAGATTGTTGGCGAAATTTTCCCGAACATTGGTAATTTAAATTTTGGGATTTGGTTTCGAAGTGGCGTTGTTCTTCTGTGGTGTGTCGGTGAAAAATATGTTAATTTTTGTACGTCTTGTTAGTTGTTAGTTCTTGCTGGGCTTGCTGGTGGCTAAAATGTTGCGTTTGGGTGCAGCTGTTAAACGATATTTGAACTGTTCTGGTGTATTTTTCGAATATTGAACTTTTGTAATGGAATTTGGATGGCTTGTAGATATCCAAGGCCAAATTTTCCTTAAAAATTTTGGTTATTTTAAAAGTCCATTAGTTTAAGTACTAGAAACTCTGAATCACAGTTTTCATATTTTATAACTTATGAAAATCTCGGGCTTTTCGACATTTAAAATCGTCAAATAACGCTGATTTACGAAATTCGCCACTCACTGCCAGTGCTAAACCAAGAAATCGTCACATAAATTAAATTCCGTTTTTAGAAAGACGAACTTCTGAGAGAATAAACTTAAAATAGACACAGAATATAATAATATTCAAATTTATTAATAAATTCTCCCCGTTTTTCACGTCTTTCTGGGTGTAGCAGGAATTGATTTCGTACATTGTGTTCATAAAAAATTTATGAATTTATGCACTGCGCTTCTTTAGTTGCAATTAAATGTTGCTAAATATGAAAACTAGTTTTAAAACGAATCGTACACAACGAAATCACAATAATTTACCATCCCCCTTCACAACGTTTAATGCTCATGAAACGCTAAGCAAGTTTGCAGTTAAAATATTTTGCTTTAGATTTTTGAGTAATTTTTTTTTTGAACACTTATTAGAAAGATTTGCGCACATCAAAGATAACTAAACTTGACTTCATTTGACAATTAAGAAATTTCTTTGCACACTGCCGAAAACGTTATGACGAGGGTCATTCGAGACAACAGTTGCTTAAGACACAATCAGAGGATTGTTTTTGTTGTTATAAATTTTATTGAATTTAAAAAGTTTGTAAAAATTATATGTTGACGTAAAAGGAAGAGCTTCTTCTTTATTTCATTTTAATTACATTTTTATAGCGATTTCGATTCTCGTAAAGTGCATTACACTTTTCACTTTATTGATTAAAAATATTTGCACTTTATTGCTGCAGTAAACTGGCTTTATAAGGGAACAATTAAGAGCAAATGCATGTAATGACTTGGGTAAGAAATGCAATGCACTTTGGGTTGAACAGAAAATGCCAAATTCAAGAAGTTTACTTGATAGTGAAGCTTAATGGACATACAGATTTTTTGATTGCCACGTAAAATAACTGAATTGCTTTAAATAAATATCAAATTTATAAAACTTGCTGCTACTCGCTAATAAATGGACTATTAACAATCAAATAAGTAAAATTAAAAAATAACTAAAAAAAAAGACAGTGTGAGTGGAAGAAAAATAAATGCCTTCTTCAAGTGAACTACTTAATTGGTGTTGCTGGAAAATATATGATATAAGTGGCTTAAAACTGAAAATCTCTCCAAATAACTAAAATGGCTCTCCTTCAGCTTAAACTCTGTTTTCCAAATACTACAAAAAAAAGTTCAGCCAAATGCAGAGTTGGTCTAGCATTAAGCTCTCTTTTCTACTATCACTTCACCATCCACCACTATCCCTTTCCAACTGCTTCTGCTATATGCTTTGCATACGTAGAAGGTCTCTCGTGAGCACTGGTCTCAGAAACAGAAAAAGTTTGAAGGGGTCGTCCGCTTTTCTTAAAGAAAAAATATAAGTAACACCTTCAATTAGAATAATATATGTGATAGTAATCGCCGTGTTAGTTTTTTTATCTTGAACCAGCACTCAGGAGATGGCCACTACACATGCGGTGCATTGTGCTGGAACTACAGGAAAGGGAGAGTAGGAGGTGTAGCTTCACTATCTACTAGAGTTGTGTCATTCAGCTCTGAGCTAGCTCAATTGAACGCTCCAGTAAACTGAGCGAAGTAAGCGCTTTTTTTGATGATTCTAGTTCAGTGAAGAGGGCTTGCCATTTTTTTTCTTTCGTTAATTTTAGTGGTTCATCAGTGCTACCAGAACCAAAAAATTTGTATGATGCCAGATGCGAATATTTCACGTCATTGGCGATTTTGTGCAAACACTATTTTTTCTTAAATAAATTTCTGTCTTGTAGTTTGTATTTATTTGATTGATATGTAAATCATTTCACAAATTTCCCTAAAATAACAAATTTCAGCACCAAAAACATATTTCTACTACTGATTAAGCTGCCTTGGTGCTCTATTTGATTGAATCAAATGAGCTAAAAAATCAGTTCAGAAACAAAATGAACTAAGCGACAAATTCAACTGAACATCAAAATCAAATCAGCTAAAATTCAACTGATACTACTGAGCTACTGAACGAACTAAACGAACCAGCTCACCTAAAAGAGCTGAACTGATAAGAGCGCTCACTTCAAAGAGCTCATGAACCCAACTCAACTATCTACAACACTGCTTTTTGCATGTTATTTGTTTTTTTTATAGCAGTATTGTAGTGTCTCTGATGTATATGTATATAATCTGCACCATAAGAAGCAGATTAAAATTCTTGTACTCTGGGTGTCCCATATCATACAAAATTTTGTTGTTGCGCACTTCTTCAATTAGAAGTCATTCATTTTACCTCAAATATATATATTTGTACTATTGAAAATAGTAATTAAGTGCTTAAAATAAACTAAAGTGCTTACAAATTACAGTAAACCAAACAATTGAAAAAAATATGCACAGCTGTTTATTGTTGAAAAAGTGATCCCACTTTGTGCTGACATACGTAAGAAAAGCGCCAAAAAACTCAATGCGGCAAAATTTATTATTTAATGTAAAATAATAAACGGTAAATTTTTCGATAAATCTATACATTATATTGAATAAAGTTGACCCGAATTGTTTAGTAACTCAATGCAAATTTACACTTTTTTATTATCATTTTAGTCCAAAACTCGGCAACTATGGGTCGCCCCAAAATTTCTATATTTAATTTATTTTTCATATTTTTAAATTTTATACCACGTACGCAAATTTTGTTCCATTTGGATAAGCTTCACTAAAATGGATTTTTTTCTCATATTTTAAGCTGTTATTTCAATCACTTTTCTTTTTTTTTGTTTTCAACACTGTTTTTGTTTTGTAGCCAACAAAACTAGGAATTAATTTAATTTGACTACAACGACAAAATCAGCGTGGACAACAACCTGCAGCCGTGTTGCTTTATTGTCGTCAAAATAATCATTCTCACATTAATGTGTGTATTTTATTTTTGACATCTTGAAGTCGGTAGCTTGCTGTGGTGAATGTGTTTAATGCTTTAGATGACTACAATCCTAACCCACGATATTAGTTCTTTAGAGCTAGACGCGGTAACACTACAGCCAACAGCCTTTTCCATGCAAAGATTAATGGCCTATTTCTGAGCTAAGAAAGATAACTTAAGCGAACGAAAAGCACTCGCTCGAATTCGAATCAATTTGGATTTCTCATTTGCACTCACTTTCTTTCGCACTAAGTTACGTATGTCAATTTTGGTATCTTACGTTTTAATAAGTAGAAGCAATGCCATATCATACATTATTATATTTCTGTTAAAAGTATTAAAAAATACTACGAAGTTATTCTAAAGCTAATACAACTGCGTGTAAGTGTGATCAGCTGGTGGAAAGTATCAATAAATAAAAGGGTGAGAAAATTTAAAAAAATATTTGTAAATTTTGTGTTTTTTGTTTTAATTTTATAAAAGTGTTTCAGTTGCTGCATTGTTGACTTCTTTAAACTGAAAAAACAATTGTTAAATACATACATTCATATGTATATCATATGAATAGTTTATACTTACCACTTGTTATCCATTTGTAAATACTTTTTTATTGTACTTAGATTTGTTAGTATTATTTTTTATTCTTCTTTTTTTATTTACAAGTATGTATACTCATATGTAAATTCTCTTACGAAAGCAAAACCAAAAGTGAGTGATTTTGACATTTCATTCTCACACGTTCTTAACAGAGAAATCGGATTTTATATGAAAACACTTACGTTTTCATTCGAGTTCTAGATCGAGTCACTGTTCGCATAGAAAGTGTGTAGAGAAATCGAAATCAAAGTTCTTTCTCATAGAATGCGAATGAAAGCGTTCTTTCTTAAATCAGAAATAAGCCCTAACTAATAATAAATAAATATTGTTTTGCTTGTGCTGTGTTTTGGTTTTTTTTTTGTTGAGAAAGAACTCAAAATATATTGAAAATTCTCTGCTAAATATAAATTTATTGGCCCTGAACTTTAACATATTGAAAACAGAAGAGTGCTTTGATTTGAAGGCAACTCTTGCTGTTTTATTTTCGCTTACGGTTAATTATTCGTGCTATTTGAAAATCTTTAAAACTACCCTCGCATATCACTAAATGATATTTTTAGTGCATCACAAATCCTTACACAAATAAAATCTAAATAAATCAAATTAAATTAAATTGTACAACATACGAAAAGCCACTGAATTTGCTATAAAATTTATACAAACAAGTTTGAAAGTACGCTGCGGTAAATCTTTAAGGTTTTTTTTTTACATTTGTTGGCAATTAAATTTTTTTTTTTTTTGGATAGCGATTTTTAGTTTTGAAAATGAAGGTTTCATTTAGTATATTTGTGTTAAATATGCATCATTTTGAAAGAAATTCTAATAAAGGCTTGGCTGGTGATGATTGAACTGGTCGGTGGCAATGGAAGTCTGTGCACATTGCCCCAGCTTTGATAACTTAAAAATATAAAAAAAATATTTATTCTGTTATGGACCATGGCAAGTATCGAGCTTCACCTATATACATATATTCATACATATATGTATCTTAATTAAAATTAATTACTGTGTGTGAAGATGACTTTTGTAACATATAACCCTAGACACAAACCAAAGTATTTAACATAATTCTGCTAACGAGGCACTATTAGAAATAATTTTCAGGTTGTAAAATAATAATGTTTCGAAGAAGAACCAACGTCGGCGTTCAAACTAAAACGAGATCGTCGTGCATAATCGGAATTTTTAACAGACTGAATGGAGCGGACAGAAAATGTTGTCTTCCCTTGGAACAAACGATATTTTGAAAAAGTGTCAATATGTCGGATGTACATATGTACATCAGAATCAGGCAAAATGGCGCTCATGGGCGCTTTGTTATTCTCTTATTTACGTAGTTAAACAAACATATTGTAGAGAATTAAACAATTTTATCTACTCATTTTGGCTTGAGCATTCAAAGTAGCAGGCAATGTTATCGCTTGTTGCTTAAAATCACTGTTGCCACAAAAAAAAAAAATTCCTCCACAAAAAAAATGTTTGTTCTCTTATATAAACAAACTGCAAGAAGATATGTTTAATGGGCAATATGAACTAAAGTTATTTTCAGATAATTATTTGGCAAACTAAATATTTGGTTTCTTAGCATGGGGCTGCGCCTCCGTGTGTTGGTATCTGTGTTCTTAGTCAGCTTTGGAGATGGGGCTCAGGGAGCTGAGCAAGTTTTTCAGGGACAGTGACCGGTTGTCGCATTAACATCGTCGCTTTCGTCGGACCTTCAGTCTCTTTGTTAGCTGGATTTTCTACTCTATCACAACCTCTGTCTAATGATTTCACAACTTCTTAATCGGCTGCCCCGGTAGTCTAGCGAGTAGTTTGCTAGTTTATCAGTTTTGCGGGAGACTCTGGTCTGTCTCACTACAACACGTGAAAATTTTTCCACATCAGGTATCACAATAGCACCATATTAAATTAGGCCCAAGTTGGCTGGGACCTTTTTACCATTACTTTCGGCTACCTGCCGACTTAATCGAAGATAATCGAATCTATTCTGTTCTATACACCCCTTTTTTGCCTTTTCTTCCTTTACAGATTGCACAATTGGACCCAAGTGAACCTAACGCAAGTATTTGTAGAATTTTTTCTTTATGAAATATACTTTATATTGTTTTAATGAACATATTCTCATTTGAAAGTTGTTGGTGTTTTGTCTTCAAAGTGCAAACTTAGAATAATTCAAATCTAACCTGCTCTTGTTCTTATGCTCCTACTCGTCTATTTTCAAAAATATTCGTAAATGTCCAGAGTTGTCGCTCCTAGTCCTTAGTCCGTTCCTACCCATTCCCCATAAATGTAAAATATTCTAATCGGGCAATACTGAAAATGTATTTCTACAACAAACTTTTATTAGTTTTCAATTGTTTACGGTGTAGCGCCGCCTTCAGAATAATTAAGTTGCCAGTTAGAAGGCAACGAATGCAGCCACCTACATTTGTAGCGTCTGTAGCTTGTAGACTGCTGCCTTAAATGTGTTTCATGGTTACATTTCTAAAGCGATGACATGAACCGTTTATTAAACCCTGTGGCTTGTTAACCTGAAAAAACTTTGATGCAATTTAAAGATTATTGGTCATTTTGGAAGACTGCGGTATTCTAGGTAAATATATCCCACAAAGTGGTATGTCAGGAAGTTCTTTAACGAGAAACGCGTTTTACTGCAATGTTTTTGGAACTTCAGGAAAATGATATTGAAAAGTGCATGGCTGTGCGACTTCTCTAGCACGTTTTTCTATAAACTTTTTATTTCTATTAACAATTTTCAGCAAGTAACGAAATATTGATAATAAACCAATTGCATGTTTATAAAAATAATCGTAATCATAAATAATTTTATTTAATGCTGCAATTAACATAACAGAAAAATATTGGCACTTATTGGTCTAATTTTTTATTTGAAAGTCATTAGTCTGTTCAACATAAAAGTGTTATCCGCCAATTAAAATACATCGATTAGCAGTAGAGAAAGAAACTTCTAAATCTTTAAACTTTATAAAATCGAAAAGAAAAACAATGTATTTTCCAATATCCATAATTTCGCAAAGAGTATTTCATTCTAATTATTTCTGCTTTGAATTTGAAATTCCTCACAACATTAAACATTTTCTAACGATGACAGTAATTTTTTTGCTTCTGTGTTACAGTTCGTGCTCTGCTCTTTCAGACGGCTGCTACTGTGCATTAGCGAAGGCAATTAACACCAATATTTGCTAAATATAAAATATTTATAATTTTTTCCTTAATTTTTATTTTTTATATATTTGTTTTACAATTCTCTCTTTAAATGTGTTGTTAGTTGATTTTATATTGCAATTTGCAATTATTGTTAAACTTGCTAGAAAAAAATAAAAAATACAAAAATTTGCACATGAAATGTGCAGGCAAAAAAAAAAACATTAAATTCATTTTCTAAGCCAGAAAGTAGAAAAATAAAAATATAATAAAAAAAAATCTAATAAACAGTGCAAGTGCATTAAGGAGGTCTGTTGCATTTAATTTTTAAAGAGGCCGTTTCGAAAAGTTTTCGTTAAAGAGAGTAAAACAATAAATAAATTTTAACAGCTGTATTCATAAAACTTTTAAACAGTATTTAAAATATTTTGTAAATATTGTATTAAAAAAAAAAATCTTTCTTATATTTTGTTTAAATAATTAAATTTTTTTTTTTTATCTGGGACCAGCACTCAGAAGATGACTCCTACACATGCGAGACATTGTGCTGGAACTATAGGAAAGGAATAGTAGGAGAAACGACAGGAGGTGAAGCTTAATGAATTATTTTACAGCTCTGCTTTCGCACGTTCTTTGTTTTGTTTTTATACTCGTAGCAGTGCTAAAGCTTCGGTTTAGTAGCCATTTTTATTATTATTTTACTTCGCCGGTGCTACACAATACCGACGAAGGAGGGCGTTGCACCCATATTTATTTAAACCAGTTTTAAAATGACATTGTTGATATTTTACTCTGTGATTATGTATTTACATAGATTATAGTGGCCATAGTGGAAATTTTTTTTAAAACTATGAGGTTGGGTATAAAAATAATTATGCATATTTAAAATTTTTTTTTTTTATTTCCGAGTACCTCCGGGTTGACCCCAAACCTCATATTTTTAAGGGCGAAAATTTTTGGATTTAACATTTTTTAATTTTTCTATATAATGCTATGGCCAGTCTAATATAGATATGTGTGTACATAATTCCCTTTTGGTATAAAAACGGATCTTCCTACAGGACCTTCCGAACTTTGACAGTTGAGAACGGGCATTTTGTTGAAGTTACAGTAGCCAAATTAGTTGTCATTTATTCATTCTAATTCTGCCAAAATCACCAAGGATGAATACAGATTTTTTACAACACATAAAAATAATAAAATTGTTTCATCAAAATGGGTGTTCTATTCGAACAGTGCGCTTCGCTCATATTGCGGTCACCATAATCCTCCTACTGAGAAGACTATTCGCAATGTGGTGTCCCTAAATTGGAGTTCACTGGTTCAGTAAACGATCGACCAACAGCCCGTTCGTCGACGAAAAGCAAGATCTGCCGAAAAACATCTCCGCTGTCCGTGAGAGTGAGCAGGATAATAGGAGGCAGTTCATTTCGCGTCGTTCCGCCTTTCGCAGACCACTACTTGGCGATTTTTTTACGACGTGACTTACGCCTGCAGCAGAAATTTGGTTTACACGTCAAGTTGGAATATGGGAAATGAAGTGAGCCAGTGAAGACTATCTATGATTCGGCACAGCACTCTTTCTTGTTAGACTTAAAATGGTTTTTAACTAAAAAGTATTTAAAAACAAAAATATATTTTTCATGAATACGGCTGAAGTAACACAAACCTATATACTTAGCAGAGACACATAGGTCTCTACTATAACTCGGTTAAAATTAAAAATTAATTCTAAAATTGAAATACAATTCTCAAAGACTTTTTGATAATTTTTATACCGAATAAACATGTGAAATTTTTTAGCTTGTAAAAAACAGTTGGTTGAAGTTCTTTCTACTGGTTGATTTAGTGAAAACTCCTTTTAAGTCTGCCTTCTTTTTTAGTCACCTAAACTTCAAATTATTAGAATGCGTGTGAATATTGGTGCCTTCTTTCGACGGCTGTACATTTCCAGTTGTGCAGCGAACAGATGAAGAAAGACATTATTAACCGACAGCAAGAAAGTTATAACATGCGTGCCAATTTTATTATTTTGATTGTAATAAACATTTTTATTTTTTCTATTTTTCTTGATATTTTATTGTTTTTTTTTTTGTCATGCAGCAATAGGCTCTTGTCGCAGACTTTGTCGAATGCGTACGCTAGACACATATTTTCACATTTCGCGAATTATAAGTGATGGTTGTGATGGTTTTTCGAATGTCTTTGTTTTTTTTTTTTTAATTATTGACAGCAGGGAATGAATAAATAATTTATAAATTATTAGCTGTCGATTTAGTCCAGCGATAATGTTTGTTCGTTTTAGCCGGCATTGGAACACAGTAAATCGGTGTTTGAGGAGGAGAATTACACGCGTTTGGCTTTAATCAGCAACTAATAGACTAATTTAAACAGTGTTACCATCTTGACGTACTTCGGGCATTTTATAACGCTTTTTTGGTTTCGTTACCCATTTCTTTTTTTTTTTTTTTGAGTATCCTTTTCAAAAAAGTGTACGATTTTGACAGTTTTTCCATTTTTTGTGGCTTATTTTCTTGCGGATATTATTGATTTCACACAAAATTCCTTTGATGATTCGCTTTTAATGAATACACTAGAAATTTCCGTAAGAAATTTAACATTGACAAAATGGTAAAAATAAAGATCAAGAATTTTTAAGTGAATTCTACAATTTTGAAAATTATTTGGAGGAAAATTCTTTTCTATGAACCAACTAACATTGTGATTGGTATACTTTCGTTTCCTTACTCAAATGACAAAGTCGTAAGAACGTTGAGCTTAATGAACTTTTTTAAACCAACGATTAGAAATGGACTTTCTTTAAGCTCAGCTAATTCATTATTTCATATTAAATACGCCCGTATTGCAAATCTAAATTCAGCCAAATCAAATTGCCTTCAAGTGTTCACTTAAAAATTAATTCAAATAAAACTTTTGAAAGATCTGAATATTTCATTAAAACCTGTGATGACAATTATCAATCACATTTGAATTTATGTTTAAAAGAGAAATAGTTCTTTTTTATATTTTGTCTTTCAATGAATTGTTATTTGATTTACAATTTTTTTTATACCTTTAGTGAGGCTTTTAATAATTTTTTTGTGTAATTTTTTTACCCTTTTTATAAAATGGCATCACAGAATTCAAAACATATTTTTATTTCAGTTTTATCTATTGTGCACAATAGATTTTGCAAGAAATATCGAGATAAAATATTGCTAAACAAATTAAAAATTATATAAAAATAAGACCTGCAGTGCTAAATAATTTATTGCATACGTTAAAAATTAAAAATAAATCAATTTGAAGTGACAGCTCTCACAAGCGGACTCCCAACGCCAACTAAAGTTTGCCGGTTAGTTAGAAACTTCGGTTGAAGGGAATGAAATTAAATAATTTTCTATGGAAACTTGGAGAAATATTGTCCGCCTGTGAAATATGTAGGCTTGTAGCATCTGTCCGCTAGCACCATCTTCCACTTGCACCATCACTATAGTGAGCAATTTTGTCCGCTTAATAGAGACGTCTTCTATCATCGAGCAGTAATTTTATGTATTTTATGTTCAACATTCATGTAACGTAAATATGAAACATTTTAAATACGATGTACGACAGAAATTTAATACTTTTTTTTTAATTTAAAATTAAATGACTAATAAACGATTAACCAATCGAATGTGATAATGTATCGCAAAAAACAGTACCAAGCAGCCACCGATTTTCATACCTACGTATAACTTCAAGCAAAATTATTCAACGTAATCCGATGTGAAATTGATCTGACTCAATTTCAATTAATCACTTTCAAAAGTAAATTCATTTTCCACGTTACTATCAAATTAGATTCCAGAAAAATTGAATATACTTTTCATTATTCTTTGGAAAACGGCAAATGCTTATGAAATTTCTTATTTCCAGAGAACTAATTAAGCGGGGAAATAATAACTTCAGCCTATTTTTGAAGAGAAACAATAATTATTCTTCTTATGAAATTAAGTAGTCATTTAACTGGTTAAATATGAGTGTGTTAAAAACTACACAGTCTTTTCTATAGTGGTGTTATCAAATATTTATTTAGAAATTTTATTTCTAATTTGTATAAAAAAAAACAAACCATAATGTAAAAGAAAAAGCTTGTGATGAAAGCCCACCATGAAACTCATGTGACACACATCTGGCCATGTCAAACAGGTTAAATGATACGAAATCAATTTTCAGTTAAAACAGAAATCCATACGACACACAATTTAAAATTCCATAAATATCATGGATTAGTAATTGTCTATTTAAATGGAATAAATAATTTATGGGCACAACAATACATACGGGCACACACATCTGCATAAACAAGGCAAAATTACCCACCAGACATATGGGCTGACCGACTTCTACAAAGAATGTAAATAGAACAGGCTAATAACGGTTAAAAAAAACTCATATGCACACACCGCTACAGAGAGAGAGAGAGAGAGAGAGAGAGAGAGAGTGAGAGAGAGAGTGAGGAGAGAGAGGGCCAAGCATTAAAGATTCCCTTGGCAGAATCCCATAAATATGTAGTTAAAAATATCTGCAGGATAATAAAGATCACATTTTATTGGAAAATTTTACAATATTTTTTACTTCAGAAAACTAGAAGTCTTTGAAAAAGAAATCAATGGAAATCGTAACAGCGCGTTAGAAAAACACACTTTTTGTGTGTTTTAAGAAAATTTAAAATTCTAGCTGATCGAAAAGTGAAAGAAACAGTTAAATTTAAATCAATAAAATATTTAATTGTTATTCACATACATATGTGATGGAAATTTATTTTCATGAAGCCGCTCTAAAAACATTAATGATAATTTGTTTTGTAACTGTATAAAAGCAGAGAGCTGCAAGTCGTCTCGTTTTTTTTTATTTTGAACCAGCGCTTAGGACATGGCCTCTACACATGCGAAGCATTGTGCTGGGACTAGAGGAAAGGGATAGTAGGAGAAATGATGGGAGGTGAAGCTTCACTATCTTACAACTCCGCTTTTACACGTTCTTTGTTTTTACAGCGTCTCTGATGTCAAGGAGACGTATTAAATTTTGAAGCTTCCTTTTGGTAGTTATATTTACAGTCGAACTTCTCTATAGCGAACTTCTCTATAACGAAATCTTCTCTATATCACATATAAAATTCGTGAACACAAAATTTTTGTGAGTATTTTCATACATTTTGATCTCCCCATAACGAACTTCCCTATAGCGAAGTTCTCTCTGTAACGGACAATTTTTTAAGACCTAAATAGAATTTTTCACAATAAATAATCTCTCTATTGCGAAGTTTTTAGCAATCGATTTTTTGCATCAATTTAGTCACATATGTATGTATTAATAATAAAAAAAATTAATGAGTTCATGTAAAAACAATTTTTTTTGTCGTAATAAATATATTTTCTACTTAAAAAAAATGTAGTCAAAATTTTCTGCAGTTTCTCTATAACGAATTTTCTCTATAACGTAGAAATTTTACGTAGAATTTGATCCCCAACTGAAACGTTATAGAGAAGTTCGACTGTAGTATTTATTTATTTTACTTCGCCGGTGCTACACAATACCGACCAAGGAGTGCATTCTGATGTGCTTGTGGATAGGATACGGCTGAAGCCGTTACTGTTCTGTGACCAGTGACTATGCCTTCGCCAGTACTATTAGTAATTTAGGAAAAATAATGAGTGTGTCAATATTATTTCATCTGTCCTCTACGGAATCCAAAGCAGAAAGTAGTGTTATACATATTAGAAAACAAATAAGATATAAAACATATAATTTTTGATTGCCGACTTTAGCAATTTAACAAAATATTTCTGGTTAGCATATCTACATATTGGCATTTCTACAGAAAAGTCAACCGCAATCAAAAAATTCAAAGTCTGTAAAAGCATTATCTCTTAACGTATTTTTATAGAAAATCGATCGGATTTAAGTAATTTTATCAAATTTTACATTAATTCATAATACATTTTGAAATATAAGAGTTCAAAGTCGAACAAGTGCAATAGTCCTGCTTTGAAATTTTTTATTACATGTATTGTTTTGACGACTAATCTTTATTAGAAGCATTTTTTTTTTTTTTTTTTGGCGTGTGAGGTAGGGTTGAAAATGCCTTCGCACTTACAGAGACCGTCGTCTTCTGCGTCGAGTGGTGTTGCCACTAAAAAATTCCCTCCTCCTCCTCTGGGTAGATTCCTCTCCGGGACCGCTTTCCGCATTACTTCGGGAAGGCCCAGAGCCACGTCCCAATCAGGACCACTCCCACTCACCCACGTCTGGGTCCGCCAAGTCCGCAGCCGGCGCCATGGCCCCGGCCCGTATCGCCTGGTCCCCGTCAGAGAGTACCCCGCTATGCAGCAGCGCATCGAGGTCCCTCTTCTTCCTCCGCAGAACGTATCCCACGTACTGTGCCACAGCGTCCCAATTGTCTTCACAATCGAGCATCCGCCCTATCACGGTGGCAGGAGCGAACCCGCCAACCCGCCAATCCGCCAACCCGCCAACCCGCTGCGCCATTGCACCTCTCTCAGCATGCCACCTGGTGCAGTCGAAGAAAGTGTGTTCTGCATCATCATCCGTAATACCACAGTAAATGCAGTCGGGACCATCTGCCCTGCCCATCCGGTACAGGTACTTTCGGAAGTATCCGTGGCCCGAGAGGAATTGTGTCAGGAAGTAGTTACCTTCCCCAAATTTCCTCCGAATCCATACTTCCACGCAGGGAATGAGCCTCGCCGTCCACCTGCCGACCGTGTCCGCGGTCCACCTGTCCTGCCATCGCCGGACAGTTTGGGGTCTCAGACCAGTAGCACCAACACCAGGGCCCTCCCCCCTCGAGGTCCAAGCCTCCCACCGCTCGCGCGCCAAGAGGTCTATGGGTATTTCCCCACATATCACCAGGACCGCAGAGCCCGAGACCGTGCGGTAAGCCGAAGCAACCCTAAGGGCTGCCGTCCGCTGTACCGCCTCGGGTACCCTGCGTTTGGTTCTCTCACCCAGTACATTTCCCCAAATCTCGCTCCCATGCAGCAAGATCGACTTCGTGACCGCCATAATCAGCCTCTTAGAAACATTATGCATTGATATTTGGTTTTTTTAATCTCACTTTATGTGTAAATAATATGAAAATAATGTAAAAACGGCTATTCGGTTATCAATAATAGTAAAATTTTTCTTTGTCTTACATCATATTTCGATGTCGCATTCGACATTGAAAAACCTCATTTTTTGTCAGCGTGTAAAATATATTTGTCTAACGGTCATCAAATATTGGTAGCAAACAGACATTTTTACAGTTTATTAAATGAAAAAAAAAAAAAGAAATAGCTGGATAATTATCAGTACTTGGCTTTTTTAACTCGTTTAAAGTTTGTAGCGTTCGACATCATAAGTGTAACAAGTACAAATTCAAAAAAAAATTTTTTTTTTCTAAAATAATTTTATTTTTATATGTATGTACATTCTGTTGATGGAATTTTTGAACAAAGATGCCTAAAAGCGGCATCGTATATATATGGAGTGGAATTTTTTTTGCTAACTCTCATGGAAATGAAGCCGTTGATGGAGTAGGGGCTGTTATTGAAAGAAAAGTGTGGCAAATAACCAAAGCCAAAAACATTTCTTCACCCGATGCCGTATCGTTTTATAAATTTGCAAAAAGCAGAATAAATGGAATTAAAATCTTATATATTCATTGCTATGGCCAACGGTTAATAGCAGCAAGGACTGAATACTCCATTGGAAAAACTTTACTTGATTTTTATTCTTAGTTAAGCTATATAATTGACTTTATAGTAGCAGATAGAAAATGAATATGTATAATTTGTTTCTTTTTTTTTTATATTGGAAATATTTTTTTATAATAAGTTTAAAATTTATGAAAATAAATATATATACAATATATTTAATATCATATATTATCATCTTCTACATGTCTTATTTCATAAAAAAAAAGTTAAAAATATTGATGATGGAACAGAATGTCGCATTCGACATATCGCATTCGACAATCATTTCAATTAAATAAAAAATAAACTAGTGAATATTTTTGAATAAAATATATAACATTATTAAGATACATCAATGCATAACATTTTAAAATTTATCGCATGAAAATATTCCTGCAGATTTCGCTGAAATCAGTGTTTGATTTGTTTGGTTCGAAAGCCACTTCTGTTTTTGTCGCATGCGAATGACTTGGTTATTTGCAATTTTCATGAAAATTAACAAAGAACCAAAACCAGTTTTAACACCAATTATAGTGCTACCAATGAGCTATAAAATTCGCCTTTTATCAAAATAAAATAATGTTGTGGCATAAGTTTTTTTTTCACTCTGAATGCGTACGAATGTCGCATTCGCCATTAGCGAAATGCCCATATTTGAAATTAAATTAAATTGTTTCCTTATTGTAAGTTGTTCTTTAAGGTTTGCAAAATACGAATATAAAACACTTTTGGCGCATAAATAAATTGCTTTTTTTTCCGTACGATAGATACTGACGTATCGAATAGCAAATCGCTGGATGTAACGTGTGTTGTTACTCGATATCGAAACGTATCATCTCAAATTACGTTACATTTTATTCGATATCGAATACCATGATGTCCAAAAAAACAAATTTTGATGCATTTTCTTTGAAATCGTAGGTGGTGATTAGACCCCTGATTCCATGCCCGATTTGACTATTTAAAACTGATTATTTGATATGAAAGTTTTAGAAATGCAATCATTTCCTGGTATAGAACAATAACGCCTCCGTTAAAAATAAGAAAAAAGCAGCAATTCTTGCAGTTCCCTGTAAAATACAATATTTGTTTTCTATTTAATGGAATCATTTGTATTCACGTTTTCTAATTATTAGTTACAGTTCTGCCCAATAAAAAAAAGAGAACGTACACGATAAGATCTAAACATCCAAATGATTGACCTAATTTGAGACTTACATTATCAATACATAAAATGAATCAATACGAAGAACTGAAAACTGAATTCATTTCCATATGAAGTTTAAAATAAAAATATAAGAATTTTGCCATTTGAATTCAAGGGGCCAAAGAAAACAGTTCAAATAATCGAGAGTTCATATTGACGAGAGTTTGATTGAAAGCTAAGCGCCTTGGAAAAGCATATTGAAAAGATACTAAAGAAAAGATTATTTCAAAAATATAAACACATTCACATTACGATTTCAAATTATGGAGTGTAGAAAAACTAAACCTCAAATTCTAGAACGTTGGCTAGCAAGATGACATTTCTATATATAGAAGAATGCACATGAATTAAAATAAGTGTTTTATTTTATATTTTGTATAAAACACAGCACATTAAAATAATTTAAATTACAGAACATAGAGGTAAAGAATTGAAATTAAACCGCATCGAGAGATACCTTTTCTCCTGTTAAAACTCTTATGTGCTTTTGTGATTTCTAAATTTGCAACTTACTTCACTATTAAACGCACTGTCAAAATCGGATTTTCCAATTGCAAAGCGTTGCCATTGCGTTGACGCCGCGTTATTTCGGTATGCTACATACAAATTGTATGGGCATGAGAACTTTTGACAGCTAGAAAACGCTTTCCGCTCTTTTTTAGGTATGGCTGTTACACAGTTAAAATAAAAGAACAACACAATTCGTGAGATTTACAGAACAGCACAAAATCACAACTGGATTTTTAAAACGGCATGTGATTTTCAGTGCAGCTCTGAATAAAGGCTTTCATATTCTTTTTTGTCATATTATAAAAGTCGTTAGCGCTATTGAGTATAAGATTTTGACGTTTAACCATCTGCCAAATGTTGTATCTTCACTACAGCTCCACTACCGATTACTGCACTAGTTGCAAATATATTAAATTTAAAATGGCTCAGATTGCATTGGTATAGACCTTAACGCGGCTCTTGAAATCGATAGGGGAGACCATATTTTATTTTATTTTATTTAAATGTTTTTAATTATGCCTTGTAGGCAATGAGAAATTAAAATAAAAATTTTCTTTCAGTGCAATTGCACCAATTCATTCTCAATTTTATTTTAAATCACCAATAGAGTCTCTTTTCTCTTAGTAGTCACTACTGCTTTGAACTGATTCACTTCAAAATTAGATTATCAGTTAATTTTTTTTTTTTGGACCGGCACTCAGGGGATGACCCCTACACATGCGATGCATTGTGCTGGAACTAGGAAATTAGGTTAATGGGAAGGTGGATAGAGGGAGTAGTGTTTATTGACATTTGATTTAAGTTTTCCCAAAATCGACCACAAATGGATGCGCTCTTAATGATGATCGCATCGTGCGCGCAAATGACTGGGTTTCGGGAACAAGTTCCCTGATTTCATTAGAACACATCCCATTATAGTAACGATAGAACAACGAAACGCAGCCCACGTTGCGACGATGCTCAAGAGAGTTGGCTACTCTACTGTCTCCTATGAGTTTCCTCGCCCTTTCTTGTACACGGTCGAGTAACTTCAAATTAGTCTTTGAAGCACCGGCCCATACCTGAGAGTTGTATTCCATTTTCGGTCGGATGTAGGCGGTATAAATAGTGAGGATATCAGATAATTTAAAGAAAAAAGTAAAAAACAAATTCGACTCGTACTAATTTAGGAAAAAAAACTTTTTTTATTTTAATGTTAGATTAAATCTATATATACGAGGTTAGTTCAAAAGAAAAGGTGAATTTTGTTTTCCTCGATTACATTAGCGTGGTGCATCATGAGTTCTTGCAAGCAGGCAATACGGTTAATAAGGAATACTATAAAGAAGTTATACAACGTTATGCGTCAAGCAATGCGGCTCGAACGATGGGAATTGTAGAAAAAAAAAATCATGGATTCTGCATCATGATAATGCACCAGCTCCCACATCAATGCTTGTTCGTGATTTTTTGGCCAAAAACAACATCCCAATCAAGTCTCTATCGCCTTATTCACCATATTTTGCCTTTTTCCCATTCCCAAAACTGAAGAGACTAATTAAAGGAAAGCGTTTTGCCACAATTGATTAGATAAAATCAAAATCGAAGAACGAGCTGATGGCTTTACCGAAAAGCGGATTTCAGAAGTGCGTCACGGCTTGGAAGAAGCGCTGCCATAAGTGCATTATATCTGAGGGAGATTACTTTGAAGGTGATAAAATGGATATTGATGAATAAATAAATAAATACTTTTCGAAAAAACTCAAAATTCAACTTTTCTTTTGAAGAGGCCTCGTATGTATTGTTAGAAAAAGAAAAAAAAAATAAATTGCTCTTTAAAACACTAATTCGTAAACGTAGCTCCGAAAGTTATTTTAGCTGGCCAGCCCGGGTATAGGCGAAGAATTGTGTTACGAAGCGGAGATATAAAAAAACAAAATTCAAATTTCAAAATTTTTGGGAGAACTGAAATCGTGAAGAACATTGCTTAGCAATGAACGTACTATTTTCAACATCGTCTTTCTCTGCTGCCCATTACAGAAGGAAGTCAATAATTGGCTGAATGCGGTGCTCCTATTACAGAAGTTACAGAAGTTACTCAATGCTTAGTAAATTTCTTTCGAAGACATTGTGTTAAGTGAAGTGAATTGCCAAAGAAAAATAATACAAATTCTTTTCTTAGTACCAACATCTTTCAAGTTAAAGTTTCTCTTTCAATAGTGTTTTAATCTGTTTTGGCAGATTTTTCTTTTCTTTTGTTTGTTCTCTTGGTAGGTGTCTGGCAAAATATGGACGGGTTTGCAAAATTATGCAAATATTGCCAATTAAAGCAAAATTTATATGCAGCAGTTTATTTAATTTTCTATTTTATAATTTCGCACACTTGATCTAAATGTTAATTATTTAGCAAAATTTATGAATTTTAATTTTTATGATTTTTTAATTCCATAAATTATCAGACTCTGTTCATCATAATTTTTATTATTTTTTTTTTTTTGTGCAGAGACAAGTTTGCAAACATTTGCATTATAAAAGAAACTTTATGATGCCACGTGCGATTATCTGCTCAATTGCATAAACTACACAATAGAAATGGTGAAAGGGGTCTAAACGACAAGGGTTTGTCGGACAAGTTTGTACAACAATAATGCAAAAATTTTTGTTTTAAACAAATAAAGTTTTTTTTATTTTTTAATCAGTCCTCCCTCCATTCTATTAAAGGCCTTAAAAGCGTAGTCAGTTGTTAGTAGCACCTTATGAAGCTGAGAATTCATTGATTACATTTTGGAACCATAGAATAGCATAGAATGTTTTTGCCTAAAAACTATAATAATTTTCTCACACGAAAGTCATTTCTATTTTCATGGCAACAAATAATTGATTGATATGTGCAACAGCGCACTTGTCTATGTATTTGTGTATATTGTTATATTTGTGAACACTTGATGTTGTAATAATGCAATAATAAATTTCCATAAAAAATATGTGCTTAAATTTTAATTAAGAAAAGGAGTATTTGTCAGCCCCTGCATTTGCCAACGAAGCAAACATTTTTTTTTATCTTGAACCAGCAGTACTCAAGAGAAGACCCCTACATATGCGTTGCATTGTGATGGAAACGGATAGTAGGAGAAATGTTCACTGTTCAGTGACCAGTGACTATGCCTTCGCCACTGAAACCTTTCGACAACAAGTGACACACAAAGCCACGCAAATGCACATCAGAAAAAATGCGAGATGTTTTTATGTGTCTGCAACTGGTGTTGAACCCAAAAAAAATTTTTTCGTTTTGTAGTCAACGTGCAGACTACTTCGACCATCGCCACCCTCGTACAATGAATATCATTGCCCATGCTTTTGTTTATAAACTGAAGAGCAAGTGATGTATTTTTTAAACGAATTAAATTTTTAAATAAATAAAGTAAATTATGTTTTGATATAGAAATATACGTTTCAAGAAACACATAAAAAATTTTTACTACGCAAACTGTACTGTTCCTGGGAACTCATTAGATTTAATTCAATTAATTTTCTATTGATATTCAAAAGTTCATTTCCATAGATTTTGGCCGCATGTACGTACATTCAGAGAAAGTGAGTTACATTAAACTTATGCGGATAGATTTCTAGAGTTGCAAGTGCAATTATTGCAACACAACAAAGTGAAAGCTCCAATAAGCAGACAGTCGCCGGCGGCGAAGTTTTTGCCTGTTAGTTGGAGTTTGGAAGAATGCTTCTACTTGTTTGCTAGCGTGGACTCTCTGACCTTGCAGTGTTATGAGGAGAATACCGATGTAGATGTGCCTATCCCACACCTCTTCGTGGTGTTTGCTGGAAACGATAGTTTTACTAAGTTGGCTAAGTTGGGAAGGCTTGAGAAGTTTTTCCATTCGTTCTCAAAACAATTAATGTATATCGAGTCTTTTGACTTACGCAGTACGAATGTGGACCCTTGGTCAACATTTATAAATGGAAATTTGTGATGCAAGGAATGGTCATTAGCTTGCTATTGATTTTTCCAAGCTGACCCTATCGGGTTTAGCAGAATTTAAACGGGTTAACATTATATGATTGACCCATAAACTCTTAGGCGCTACAATTGATTGACTGGAGTATGGTTTACAAGGTAAGTAGTATTCATGAATACGATAACTATTATGGCGGTAGGGTAATTGTACTCTTCCCGTCAGAATTTACCGCATAAGGAATCATTTATGAGGGTGGCGATGGTCGAAGTAGTCTGCGCATTGACTACAAAACGAAAAATTTTCCTGAGTTCAACACCAATTTCAGACTCATAAAAACATCTCGCATTTTTTCTGATGTGCATTTCTGTGTCTTTGTGTCAGTTGTTGTCGGAAGGTTTCAGTGGCAAAGGCATAGTCACTGGTCACTGAACAGTGACGACTTCAGCTGTATCCAATTCAAAGGCACATCAGAACATCCTCCTTCATCGGTATTAAGTAGCACCGGCGAAGTAAAATAATTACTAAAAATGGCTAATAAAAACGAAGCTTCAATATTTAATACGTCTCTTTGACATCAGAGACGCTATAAAAGTCTGAAACTATGATTGAACCCAGGACAAATTTTTCGTTTTGTAGTCAACGTGCAGACTACTTTGACCATCGCCATGGTAATGACTGTAATCTGTCGTTGGCTCAACCGACGTTTAGTAAAATTTTATCTGAAGTTTTGGATGCGATGAATTCCACAATTTGCAATGGTTGGGTTGAATTCCAAATGGAAAAGTGCAAAGTTTTTTTTTATGAACGTACTGGGTTTCCTGGAGGATTAGGTTGTGTGGACCAAACCGATATGAAAATAATTGGTCCCAGCAGATGTTCTGATTTATACTACAACAGAAAATGCTTTTTTTTTAGCATCATTGAATCCAATGTTTGTGAGCACAAATAATAAATTGAGTTGCTACTTTGTGTCAACTGTTGGTCCCAATCGATTTATTTTTTCCATAACTTCTTTCCAAAAACTATTAAAGTTCAAGGGATTTATACCGTTTCGAAAACTAAAACCCTTGCCATATGCGGGGTTCTTTTCCATTTCTGAGACTGAAGTTTCAAATTGTTGTAGTGTTGTTATTTTAATTTTTAATTTATTTTATTGTGGCCGTTTTTATTTCGATATTTGAAATCACAACGACACAGAAAAAATGTTTCTGTAACGTTAACAACTTCATTTCAAAATAGAGAATACCGATATATTTTCGATGAATGATTACAATACCAACGGCGATACTAAATCAACGTTTTTATTTCGTTTTAAAATTACAACGCCAACGAGAATAGGCCCGATTATTAAATTTTAGATTAACAAATTTCTACTAAGAACTTGAAAAATAAATTTAAGCCACCTACCAAATTTTTCACATACTAAAGAAATATACCAATTTTGGACTGCTCCGACCAGAGTGGCAGCCCTGATCCATTGCGCAGCTCTACCGAGTAACATAAAGGAAACTTTTTCCATCTTCTCGACACCTCCGTAGTCTTATCAATATTGTGGTGCGGGTTCGATTCCCGCTTAAACCCTGGGTGTTTCTACAGACAAGCTTAAGAGCTTCGTAAAGTTAGTATTGTCTTAAAAAAAAAAAAAAAAAAAAAAAAAAAAAAACTTAACATAATTGGAAATTTCGATTGAAAAGAAGGAAATGGTAATTTGAAACCAGGGTGGCAGATATTGTCCGAATATGAAATATGTCGTTGTTCGCTAGTACAGATTTCACTGTAAACATTTATTGTCGATGTTGAATGTGTAAGACAACAAGTCTTACACCAACAATTATCCATTATTTTCAGGTTTTTTTTTTTTCACTTGAATGGTAAATGAAATAATTTTGCATGTGCTTCGAACGAAAGCATAAGAAATTGACTTGTAATTACTTTGTGTATAAAAATTATTATAAAAACAGCCGAATGTGTAATTGAATTAATGAAAGATGAATTATTATTATTATTTTTTTTTCTTATACATTAATTGTATGTGTATGTGTTCAGGTATATTTTTTTACGACTGAACGTTGTACATGTGAACTATTCAATCAACGAGAGTTCATTTGAAATGTACAAAATATGCAGCGCATTTTATTTAATTTTTTTTTTTTGATTGAAAAAAGCATAGAGTGAAAACAAAAGTTAATTTTATTAAATAATTTTTAGTTCGTTTGTAAGAAAAGCAATTTGTCAATGTCCCAAACATAATTGTTGGGCGACCAAATTTTTAAAATATTTTTTTTAGTCCTGGATTGAAATATCATTTGCAAAAAACGAGAATCTTAAAAAAATGTTCAATTGATTGATTTTCATCATTTGTTTATTTCAATTAGTTTTCTTGAGTTCACACACAAAATGGTTTTTTTTTTTTGCTTAGGGGCGGATTGGGCAATTATAGTTGTTTTTTATTTCATTTGTAAGTGGGGAGGTAAATTCAAAATTAAAAATCGAAGACACAAACCATTTATTTTAATACAGCTGTTTGTCGAGTTAACAGAGCACTGTAAAGCGCTTAACAGCCATGAAGTTTGGAAGGTTATTGGACATTATGGCAAAATAGGGAGCTCTAGGCTCTATAGCACTTTATGTTCCAGTCCGAATTACAAGTGGTACGAACGCTTAAAATGTCTGCTACTGCGAAAACTAAATTTATGTTTAACGCCCCTAATTTATTGCCTTCAATTCAAGAAATTTATATTTATTATTATTTAAAATACAATAAAAATAATTGATAACTAGTTGATTAAAACTGTTGTAAAGAGTTTCCTAAAACTATCATATGAATATATGAATTTACCGTCACTCGTTTAGTGAAATGAATTATGAATAAAAAATCAGTCAAGACCCTTTTTAAGGCCAATATATTTCTAAGGGTGTGTGTGTATTTATAGTCGTTTCTTATAAGTTAGTGTGTCATTATATACCCTTCAGATAATATCGGACCACGAGGTCCATTGTAGCTGCAATAAAATGTTTGCAAACATGGTCCTATATAATGCAGCAGTGGACCACGTCATTGAAAATAACAGCTTATTGTTATACGACAAGTGTTAGTGCTATTCTTCACATTCACGATTACACCGTCGCATTAAAATAACTCTCTGAGCTGCTCCCTGCGGTAGTGGCATGGAGTAATTTTTAGGTTAGTCCAATATAATAATCTCCTCTCCTAGGACATATAATGTTGAATAGATTGTGTTCCCTACATACATTTGGGTTAGTATGGTGGACTACACTTTACATGCATATATGGGTTCTAGTCACGTTATCTGCAGGGTATAAGCCCAAACATATTTATAATATTTTTCCATGAAGATGTTCGAAAAACATTGGGCTGATATTTTAAAATTTACAAAAATCTATTTTAATTATTGAACAATTTCCCAAAAATGCAGGACGCAATAGTGTTTCGTGAATGGGAAAAAAAATATTAGTTCAACAGTTTACAGGGGAGACTGGATTAGTTGCAACAACGACTTAAAATACTAAATTTTTGAGCTTGAATATGATTTCGTATCCGTAGTCCCCTCGGCTGGCTCAGAGAGGTAGTTGTTTCGGTCACTTTTTCAAACTAATTGCAGAATTTAGTGGCCATATATATACGATAATATTTCATATTCTTGGGTAGCTGCTAATAAACGCTTTAGTAAACAAATTAAGGTTTTAGTTTTCGTTTAAATTTAATTTCCCTTCACTTTTTTTACTGTATGCAAGTACTGTGTCATGAAATGTTATATAATGCCTTCAATTCGATTAAAATTCCTCCCAACAATTTAATTAGTTTCAGTTTCAGTTTTCTTTATTCTCATTTATGGAGCTCGTATTTGTTTTATAACCCCCACGGCAAAATGCAATTAAAAATGTTTTATGTCAAAATCATAATTATTACACATTGTTCAAGCCTTTATTAGCTGGAGTCAGAAGCATGTTTCCATTAAATTAAGTTTATCAATTTTGAGGAAAAAAAAAAAAACAAAGAACATGCTTAAACATAAGTTTTTCTCACCGTACATTTGAACAAAACGTTTAACACTCTTAACACTCCATTGCCAAAGAATTCATAATTTTAGTACTACGTGGCCAGTATAGCATGAGACCGTCCCAACTGTCAGTCGTTGTAAGACAAAATATTTCATTGTTCAATAAAACAAAAAAATTAAAACTAGATGAATGAATGCCCTTAAACTGCATGCAGCTAACAGAGGCACTGGGACTCTTAGAGTACCACCGTTTATAAGTTATTTCTACACAATAAACAATAAATTATTAAAGTTTTTTGGCTTACAAAAGTAATAGAAAAAGAAACAACCAGCAAGGTCAAGCATTCTTTGAATTTTTTTTCTTTTTTTGTTTTTAATGCATCAACACGAAAGTCAAACTATTTTACAAAACATTAATATACACAAAAAATTAATAAATTCTTTGAAATATTTAAATTTCATTTACATATATTTTACGTAATTTTTTTGTAGCTGGATTGATTGTTTTTAATACTCAATTATTCTCTAAAGGGTGATTTTTTTCTTACTTTGTTTTTACAATGTTCGCCGTTCCTCTGACTGGTAGAAGTCTGCAAAGTGAATGCATTGGCAAACCTTCTTATAAAATGTTTAAGAGGCTTATAAATGTTGACACGTTCAAACATGCCAAAACATGTTTAATTCGCTGTAAACTGCTGTCATATTTTGAAGCACCACCAATAGATTTACAAATGTTTTGTTGTCAGTTTTTCTCCAGTCCAACTCTGAAAAAAAAACATTTTATATAACGGTTAAATTCATTGCCAATCTTTTTGTTTTATTTTCATTATTGTTAAATTTTCGTTTTGTTTCCACAATTATGTACCTGGAATTGTTTAATTCAGATACTTATATTGATACATATGTTTGCACATGCCTGCATACGCATGTACATGCATGCATTCCTACGAGTGTATATGTGGTATATACATACATATATAAAAATTTATACATACACATACACATATACATATATGTAGGTACATATTTATATTATTTATGTAAATGTTGTTTTTGAACTTGAAGGGGTCATTATAAAATTGTTTTTCTTAAGCCACATTATGTTTTGCTGCTCGTTTTGTTGCTGCGCACGCAGTTTGAAAATTAGAAAGAAATATTTCATTTTTTTTTTGATATATATTTATTAAGCCTGAGGTCTTTTTTTATCTTATTTTGTTTTTTATTATTCGATATTTCGTTAACAGCTTGTTAACATCATCAGGATTATTATTAAGACCTCAGGCTTAATAAATATATATCAAAAAATATAATAAAAAAGGTCAATTAATAATATAATTGAAATATTTCATTTTTATATTGAATATACCCTGCACTATAGCCGTCGGTCGGTATATGTGAGATAATCAGGCCGTATGTGATTTATTGCGGTAGACTAATAGTTTGTCGACTGTTTGTTTGGTTTTCAGCTAAATGTCTACTACAATTGTTACTATTAGCACTACTAAATACTGCTTAACCTTTATGTCAACAGCAGAAAAATTATACGTACGTCAACAGCAGCATACCCGGGTATGCACATACAGTTTATATGGAAATTGTTAGCGTTTTAAAGATTCTTTGTTGCTAAGTGTGTTTGTTTTACGTTGGCTACTGTGTTTTTGAATATTTTGATAACTGTTTTTGTTTTTGCTTGTGAGTTTTGTTTTTTGCATTGACCATTAGACAGGTTATCATTCGAATAAGTTCTAATAAAATTTTCAGTCGTTACTTTTAGCTGGTGATATATGTAGGTGCATAGTTTTCGCGCAATAAGAAAATTTATATACGCAAAAATTACAGACGGTGACTGGCTAACTCGACGACAATTTAGTACACTGGGTTATGAAGACAGAGAAGAATACATTCGTCAGAGATTAGAGGAATTAGTAGCAGAATATAGTGATGATGAGCCATTAGCATCTGAGGAGATTCTGGATGATAATGAAATTAATACGACTTCAGATTACTCTGATGTAGAGCCAATTCAATTACCAGAATATGACCCGGAAGATGAACGTGAATCTGATGAAGAACTTGGTGATACCAAAGATTTGTGGGAAATGACCTCACATCCATTGTACCGTGCTTCTATGAGTGTAAGAATATTTTGGCAAATAAGTCGTTTTATACGTTTTGATAACGGAAATACGCGCCAGCAACGCAAGCACACCGACAAAGCAGCAGCGATATCAGACTTTTTTTATGCTCAACAGCAATTTACACACCAATTATGTTGCAGGCGCTAACGCCACTGTTGCTGAGCAATTGTATCCTTTCCGTGGAGGTACTGGTTTTAAGCAATACATTCCGTCAAAACCTGCCAAATATGGAGTAAAAGTGTGGTGGGTATGCGACTCCATTTCATCTTATCCGATGAAGGGACAAATCTACACGGGAATGGCGGCGTCCGGTGAAAGAACAAAATGTTGGAGAAAGAGTGGTGAAAGATTTGTGCGTCAATCTCTTCAGCGGAAGTAGAAGAAATATTGTATGTGACAGTTTATTCACTAGTTATAACTTGGCAAAAAGTTTGATGATAGACAGCAATTTGTACTGTGAATAAGAGGCGGTTATTTGTGCCAACACAATTTTCTCAATCGAAGGGACGTGCAGTGGAATCCATTATATTTGGTTTCTGCAAAAACATTTCTATGTGCTCCTTTCAACAGAGCATTATACCACCGAAGTACAAGGTCCAAAAAAAAAAGCCAGTAATGATATTGGACTATAATAAAAAAAAGGTGGCGTTGATTGCATGGAGAAATGCCTGCAGAATATTCTACAAAACGTCGAACAAATAGATGGCCTTTGGCTTTTTTTTATAATATTTTATGTTATGATATAATAATTTGTGTTAGTTATGTTCTCTTTTGGTTCTGTTTTGTTTGCAAAATAAAATTTTGTTTGAAATTATATCAAAATATTTGCATGTTTTTTCCTATACATACCCAGGTATGCAGCTGTTGACGTAAAGGGTATATATCGAAATATGACCATATATCTAGTCCAAGTTGTCCAATTCCACTCAGATCTGTGTATATAATGTAAAACACTTTTTTTTAGGATATCATGAAATCTCAGATAATTCTGATAACTACTTTCGAAGATATATCGATTTTAAAACGCAAAACATACCCGGGTATGTTGCTGTTGACATAGAGGTTAAACTACTAATAACAGATTTACTACTAACATTATACAACTATTTTATTCTACCACTGCCAATACGCTAACTTCTCAGGCATCATTTATTTGGGAAGGAAAATAATATTTAGTTGGGGGTGAAAGAAACTATTTATTTATAATACGAATATTATTTATGTCTGACACGTCGGAAAACGGCAGTCGATTTGGTTTTTTAAGCTTAAATATTCCGCTTTATACATTTAAATAACATACTCCAGTATCTAAATACATATATAGGAAAGTTCTCATACGAGTGCAAACATAACCTATTTAAACTGATTGCAAATAATTCTAAATATATCGTATTGTATTTTTAAATTGGAGTCATATTTATATTTATTTATATATTTTTTTTTTTTTGTATTATTTATATTGATAATTATTATAGTTTATTTTTTTCTTATAACTTATGTAAACAAATAATTAAGCTTAGGGTCTTTTGTTTAATTTTATATATGTAAACAAATATTTATTTCAATATTACGCTACTGCTTTGTGTAGCATCTTCAGGAAATTAAAAAATAATAATAATATTAATAATTTTTCTAGTTTCTTGACCTTTTTTTTTATATTAATAACACTAATTATTTTAAGCCTAAGGTCTTTTTATATATTTTATATTTATTTCAATATTTCGCTACTCCTTTGTGTAGCTTCTTCAGGAAAATTGGTTTTTTTTTTTTTTTTTAAATTTTTTTTTTTTTTTTTTTCCAATTTTCCTGAAGAAGCTACACAAAGGAGTAGCGAAATATTGCAATAAATATAAAATATATAAAAAGACCTTAGTCTTAAAATAATTAGATTTATTAATAATATTAATATATTTTTATATAAAGTAAAACAAAAGACCTTAAGCTTAATTATTTTTTTGCATATATTATTTATGTTGTTTTTATAAATTAATAAATAAAAGTTACAACGAACCAAAATAGTTTATTAATAAATTTCTGATTGGGTTTGTAGGGATTTGATTAGAAATATAATGAAACATATGAGAGTTGAGAGAAAAAAAAACATTAATTTTAATTTACCCAACGTTTAAACCACAACAATTCATACTAGTTGGAATTATAAAATTTAACTTATACGGCAGATATATCTACACTAATAGGTATCTATTTGTAGAAATTACGGGCATAAGCTCAAGCGAGCTCAGTGATGATATATCAGACATTAAACACATGCTTTGCAGAATCTATGTGGGCAACCGGTTTTCCGTGGAACGCGACTATTTAAGGGCTGGGGTTAAAGCAGCCAAAAACCGTAAAACATTCCAAGTCAGATCTCTGGTAAGAGTCGACTTCCCGGTCATCTTCAAGTTCTGGAAAAACTCAAGCCGATGCAACACCTTCATTCAATTTCGCCTAACCGTACGGTATTCATAGTTCGTCTTCAACGCTTGTAGCCATTCCACTTACTATTTTGAGTTGGCATTACTATTTTGTTTTCGAAACAAAACAAGGTCACAATATTTGTGGCCTGACTTTAAATTACCTTTCGCTAATATGTCTGACAGTCGTATAAATAACAATGAACACCCTTCAATCACTTTTGATTTTGCGTACATGTTTCTTTCTTCTTCTAATTGAATTCTAATTGATATATGAAACGGAAACAATTTTCTTTAATTAATCACGTATGCAAAATTATTTTATTGTGTTTAAAATAGACTCGAAACATTTGTACGTTTATTATTATTTTAAACTGGACTTCAATTTAAAAGTTTTAGTTTCTTTGCGATTTTATGATGACTTACAATTTTAAAATGAACTCCGCCTTAAAATTGCTATTTTTCGTTGTTTTTTTTTTTAGTCTCTTTTGTTACACCTTTCAATAAGTTTGCATAATAAATCATGTGGCGGCATGCCCTGTTTTAGGGTAAAAAAAAAAAACAAAAAACAAAAGAATAAAGAGCAAAAATTAAAAAACAAAACAAAGGAATGTCGAATGTCGAATGCTGTTGTGGCCAAGCAGGAGTCCTCCAGAGAAAGGCGAAAAGCACAAGGTCTATGCTTCAATTAAACAAAATTGTTACGCTGGGCGTTTCACAATCGAATGTTTTTAAATTAGCAAACATTTTATATTCATTTAACTACTACTCCATGATTAGCGAAGAAAAATAATACACGGCTGATGATGGCATTTAGATTTTATGCCGATTATGTAGCGGCAGATTATAAAGTGGCAGTGATTGCGGAAATAATGTTAAATTATTATTATTTCTGTTATATTTCTTCTTCAATTTGCAACCGCTTATAAGTGATGTTAATTACTTTAGATAATACTTGAGATTCCATTGACATTAAAGTGCACCGAAAATATGCACATTAAATGTCGTAATAAAACTTTTGCTCCAGCTTTGTTCTATGAAATAAAATTAATTGCGGTCAAATGTCGTAAATTTTTATTTCCACTGAGAAGGATCCCTCTCTCAACTGATGCCCTACATGACATCGATGTGTTGTTCCTCATGGATATAAAAGTATTAATATGGTATAAACAAAATTTGGGAGTTTTCATTTGGCATTTTTAACCATCTACTCTACTCTACTACAAAGTGGTCTTTCAATTGTTGTATGAAAAGTCAGTGATTATGACCGTGGAAGATTCATGTTGCTGAACGAATCACATCATAATTCCGACCAAGCAGTGACTTTTGCCGAATGCAATGACTTAAGACACTATTAAATCCAAATATTTATAATAATAATAACACATCTTTGTTCAAATCATGCATCACTACGATGGTTCGTTAGTGTATCAAAAATGATGACGGTTTAATAAAGGAATTTTTCCCGTACCGTGCCCGTTTTCGAAATATCGCTCTTGTCATTTTCAAATGTTTATGTGTTGAGTGGATATTTGTGAGAGCCAATATTTCACAAAATAATACTGTTTTTTTTTTGCTGAAATGTAGCTTATGAATAGTAGACAAATCGTGTTATCATTGCAAAGCAAAAACATTTTTTGTCTTCGGCTTTTTCAGCAAAAAATTTAAAAAAATTCTATTTTTCGTCAATATATTTTTTTTATTAAAAATTCAACTCTACGGGCAGGAAGTATTATTAGCTTTTACGGATGAAATTTTGCCGCCAATGCGTAGAAGAATGTGGCTCTGCAATTTCAGACCAAGAGATTAATTTTTCATTGGCCTACTTACCTGCAAATCTCATTAAAATTAAAGTTCAGCATTTGAAACACTTTCGAGTTTTGTTCGTATGACATGAAAATTTATTTATTCATATCAGAAAAAAGTTTCAGTATAGAACTAGCGTCGAGTTCCTTTAGCTGGTTGTTGAGCTGCATCTTGATTTTATAAATCTGATGCAGCACTACCATGAAAGCGATTTATTGTTGCTCCCAATTAATGCCAAGAATCTTCCTCGAGATCCGCACCGTATCCGTGCTTTAATGCCAGCTGGAGCCGGGCTTGTAGTTATACGGTGGAGCATAATTGCAGCCTCCTCCTCACAGCAGTTTTCCTATTGACTAGATGTTACACGCTCCATTTGCAAGAGCAGTGGCCAAAGGTAGCACAGTTCAAAGTTAAAAATGGTGTTTTTTAAGTCACCGGAGAAAACCATCAGGAAATCGGTTTCCTTTTCGAATCCCTTGTATCCTAATGATTTCCATTTCAGCCAACGATCATTGAAATATTGCGCATATCGCAACGCTTGGTATAGAATTTATTGCTTCCTGATAGTCGACAATATATATTTCAGCACTTGTATTGCTCCACTTACAACTACATCACTGAGTCGCAATTATTGTTAACATCTGTTCCTAACTAAACTATAGCCAGCGCACGACCACAAACCAAAGCTGGACATTCGCACACAATATGTGCCGCTGTCGCAGCCTCCTCCTCCAGCCATAGTCTGCAGATATCATCCTGTACGACTTCAATCCGACTAGCGCCGTGATCCAGCTCAAGTAACTCTATCATACCCCAGTTCCACTCTGGCTTACAGAATCATGGGCTCCTTAATCACCATACGCGAATGCCTACAGATCGTCAAACTCCTCCATCTATTACGGCCAATGGAATCCAACCATCGCACGATACCAGCCCTAATCATCCTATCCCCCAACGGAAATTTGAGTTCCGGTTCACAGAATGCCGCCGCGTATGCTTCACTCGCGAGTTCATCTGGCTGCTCGCTCAACCTAATGCCCGTGTGCCCACTGTATAAATTCATATACCGAGCCACACTGTATGAGTCCCCGTACAGTCTCCATCCCCAATTCAGAGAACAGGTTCGTCCTCTGCATGCTTCTAATCACAGACACATTATCCAGTGCAAAGAGAATCCAATTCCCCTCTGCCTGAGCCTCAATCAAGTGATCCAATGCGTCTTGTGTCTCTACTGAAAATTTTGAAATTCTGTAGTGACCCCTTTTGGAGGAACTAGTGATATGTGTGGTTGGTAGAACTCGTACCGACTTTAAAATTTCTTGAAATAAAATCAAGCTGGAGAATCCCAGACTACATAATTTTTTTTGCATCTTCTTTTATCTTGGTTCACTGCTCAGGGAAAATCCCCTACATATGCAATACCAATTCCACTGGAACTAGATACGGAGAGAGGGATAGTGTAGCGAATAAATAGTTATTGAAAGTGGTGGCAATATAGAGCTTAATTCACAACTCTGTAGTTGCGTCGTACTTATAAAAAAAATTGCCCCGTCTATGCCGACGTTTTAGGAGAAAAATACCGTCGAAGGAGTAGAAAAATCAGAAAAAAACTTTTTTGATTCGACCGGTGCTGGGAATCAAACCCTGATGGCAGAGCCAACAGGCAGCTCCTCGCCATCAGCACCTTCCTTCCCTGGACCACGATGTCCTAGGCGATACCTGCTCTTAAACAAACGCCTTTCGCTAATATATGCTGATCTATTTATTTTTTGTTGAACTATAAAATTCATTCAAATACTGATATTTAAATTATCTTATCTTTTGCCAAGACAAACAAACAAAATCTCATGTAAGTAAATGTTGTGTATATTTTATGTGTGCGTCGTCCCTGCTCCTGCCATTTGTCCATAACTTTTTCTTGCTATTTAAAATTTTCCTCTTTTGCTTGCTTTTTCCTATTTATTTACTGAGTTCAGCTTCAAGATTGTTACTTGAACCGAATCGAAAACAAAAACCAAAAGTTCATAATGCAGCCCAGAAACACAGCAGCAAAAAAGTGGGAAAATAAAAACAAAAACGGCTACCAACACACCTTAAGATTACTTGACCATAACGATTGCCTTTTCAAGTCTGCTTTAGCTTGGCTTGGCTTGGGCTCTGTTCCATTGTGCTAAAATAGCGTTAAATTTATACACTTTTGCATTTAAGTTTTGTGTATAATTTAAACAATTTTGGAAGGTATGTTAATAAATATTTGCAACTAAACACTTGTATTTTGTAAATAATGAAGTTATTATTTAGTAGCAGTAACGTGTAAATGTACTAAATCAATATTAGCGTAATAGATGAAAGGACAAGTGTTTTATTTTTTTGTGTGTTTTACCACAAACCATTCACTGAAATTAGATTAGAATTAGACTCACAGACTTTTCGGCATATTTGAGTTTTGGTTTTATTTCAATTGAATAAATACATGCGGCCTGGCTCCATATTTGAATATTGCATATGATTAAATTGTTGTTGAAAAACTAGAAAATTTAAAATGTTTTCGTCGTCGTCGTCGTTGTTTCTTCTACATTAAGGTCATTTTGTATTGGTTGGCAGTGCTATGAAGCTTTCACATTTGACTCAGGCAGGCATGCTTCAATGTGCAGTTCTTATCGCTGAAATTAGTGCAACCAATAGATCACAAAAGTGAAGAAATGTTGATATTTTACAAAAGGAAAAAAAAACAAACAAACTCTAAATCGAAAGACGAAATAAAAATCAAATTAAATTGACCATCATAAAATGTTTGTAACAATAATTGCGCAAGGTACAGCGTATTATTATGTGTCAATAACAACACACACGCTTTAATCCCATTTCAGATTATTTTGGCATAAAGAAATTAACTTGTATTTTTTTTTCGTTTTCGTTCGTTTAACTATGCACATCAAGAAAAACCATTTGATTCTGTTTATTTTACCACATGAATTAATTGCATTAATTTGAGCTGCTAACACATGTACATGCACATCACTTTTTGATTTTATCTATCTCATTTTAAATGGCTCAAAGTAATTTTGTATTTTAATTAATTAGTGTAAATATGCCAAATATACATGCATATGCAATAGTTGAAAGTCTTTGGTCTCTTTGGTAACCACATTTTGTCATATTTAAATTTATTAAACAATTCAAAGATTAACTGAAGCATAAAGAGCGAAAACAGTAAACACTTTTTAATATAAATTTTGTTTCTTTAAAGTCGCATGAATAAAACATTTAACATCTGAAATAATTACTTTGTTGAAATGCGCTCTTTTAACATTTCTATGCGATTTAAATATAAATAAATAACGAAAAAAAAACAAACAACAACAACAACGTTTCAACATTTCAATTATTTTTCCCACAGTGAGTTCAGACATGTCTTGATGAAAGAAAGAAACAAATGTACAAACCATTTAGCTGTGCAATACTCTTTATTGCGGATCACAACCTTTTAATTTGAACTTCGTTGCAACTTGTATTTGTAATCAATTAATTAATTGACGATGACTAAGGTGGTTAACACGTTGGTACTACAAGACCAAAAGGTTCTCAATTCGAACACTTTTTCGGAATAAATTTAAAATAAAATAAATATAAATATTTTTTGATATATATTTATTAAGCCTGAGGTCTTTTTTTTTTTTTTTTTTTTTTATCTTATTTTGTTTTTTTATTATTCGATATTTCGTTAACAGCTTGTTAACATCATCAGGATTAATAGGAAATTGATATATAAATAAATAAATTTGATAAATAAATAAATAAAGTTGATATAAATAAATAAAAATAAATACATTTTTGTCAGTTGTTGCCGGAAAGTTTCAGTGGTGAAGGCATAGTCACATCAGAACGCCCTCCTTCGTCGGTATTGTGTAGCATAAATCATCAAAATGACCACTAAAACACAGTTTCAAATTTGAATACTTTTCCTTGCCATCAGAGGCAAAAGCGGAGTTGTAATAATAAGGAATCTTTTCTCTCTGCCTACCCCCCCCCCATCCCTTGTCATCTCTTTCACTATCCCACCGCAAAGCATTGCTTGTGTAGGGTTCATGCCCCCCTAAGTACTGGTTAAGTGTTAAATAATTTAACAAAAATGAAAAATAAAGAAAAACCAAAACAATAAAAATAGATCAATTTATTTTGCGTATTTGTAAAGATATTTTCCTTAATTTAGTTGGGAGTTTTTTTTTTGCACATCAGCAATAGAAAACAGAAACAAAATCGTTTCTTTGTAATAAAAAGGTACCCTTTTTAGTGGTTGACTTTTCTTTATGGTTTGTAATTTATGGGCAGAGCAAAAATTAAAAAAAAAAAATATATATGATTTTAATTGTGCTTTTTTCCCTTAAAAACTATATGTGAAATTTAAATTTAAAATTTCAGTTGATATAAAAAAAAAAAATAAAAATTAATCACTAAATATTCTCACGAATTGTCATAATTGAAAATACTGCCCATTGATTTTGTAGCCCGAACGTTGTGGGTTCAAACGGTACTCTAGTCATTTGGGCCTATTCACGTTAGAGTTGCAGTTTGAAAACGATATAAAAACGAGGATTTGGCATCACCGTTGGCTCTGTGGGCGTTTATCGAAGATGTATCGTCATTCAGAATTTTTAAACCAAAAAAGTAACGACCCTCAAACCTTTTTTCGCTGTCGTTCTTTTTAGAAGTACCGAAGTTGAATTGAAAAGAAAAATAAAAATGAAGATAAAAAATGTTAAACATTTTGAATTTTTGCTTCCAAAATGGAAAAAAATTCTCACATTTGTTAAAGTCTTTAAAACCTTCAAATTGCGATGGTTTTTGGAATGATATTCCAGTGAAACTAAATCTCACAAATATTTTAAGTTTTGACCAAACTTTTTGCAGGACGTATTGAAACGCTGTTTTGGGGAGGCTGAATGTGGCCACCAATTCCAAGAAAAATAGAAAAATTATTATATAAAGATAACATTTCTTACATGGGATCGTGAATGACAAATATATTAACGTGTTGTCGCAACATCTCTCGGTGAATATTTATATTCATTATTTCATCATCTTCATTTGCAGTTGTGAAAAAAATTTACAGCGCTGCCAGACTTTCATAATTTCTATTTCTGTTCCATATAACATCCCGTATTCGTTTCAATGTATTTCAAGAGTGCTAATTTAAGAACGAAGTGACAATAGATATTAGAAAGACATTGAAACTACACTTATAACGAAAATGGCGAGGGGATTAGGACCGATTAAAACTTTTTCACACGTCCTTCGTCATTCTTCTTCGTTATTTTAATTTATTATTATTTAATTAATATATATATATAATTATTTAATTATTAAAAAAAGATTCTTGACATGTGGCAATGCCAAAAATTCTCAGTAAGGATTGCCATTACCCCATTAATAGCCCAACAAACGAACAACGCTCTTAAATCATTGAATTTGTTGATCAAAATTCGTGTTGTGTGAGAAATGTGTTTCGTAAATAATGTTCAGTTTATGCTGGCCATGATCGAATCACAGAACAGGCTATTCAAGATGTTGTCACCAAATTTCGCACCAGTCTCACTTTATTGGACATTAATCCACCATACGCGTATGTGGAAAGTACGTATGGAGAATAATATTGTTGCTGGCTCGGTCAGTGTCAATGAAGATCGCAACGTAACAGTCAATGAGCAGGGTACCGTGCGATGATTACACACTTTTTTCCCCAAAATGGATTTACATGTGGTTTTAAAAAGACGATCCTACATGCCACACAGCAATCGATACCATGAACCTATTGAGACGCGAGTTTGGTGAGCAATTTATCCAATGTTTTGGAGCAGTCCATTCGCCGGTAAGATTATACAATTTGACAGCACTAGACTATTTTTTGTGGGGATACGTGAAGCTTCTCCTATACAGAGACAAGTCAATCACAATGCCAGCCCTGGAACACAACATTATAAATGCCAGCCGAAATGCTGGAAAAATTATGCCAAAATTTAGCGCATATGGCGTAGCCGCGGGCAATATTTACAATAAAATATTCTTAAAACAGTAGATTGTTTCAGCACAAATAAATATTTCATTCACAAATTTTCGGAGTTTCTTTTCGAATTTTCAAAAGGCAAACAGTTTAAGAAATCAACAAACAAAATGGCTGCTCTGCTTTAGTTTAAAAATTAAAACCTCTAACCAGAAACTCTTTTTCTCAAAAGATGCAACAAAAAAGTTGTGCAATAAATTGTTGTATTTATCTTTTAAAAAATAAAAAATCCAATTTCTTTCGTCCCTCCCCGGATGGCGACTTCGTTATCAATTTTGAATGTTGAAACCATTAACAACATGTTTCAATGTTTGGCAACCAAAACTGTGTAAAGCGGTGTCCATCCACTATACAATATTATTGTATATGCTATTCGCCATATTATTTCCATTTTGGTCTATTTATGCATTTAGTATTTAATAGTTTCAAATATAATATGCCGCAATTTTCTTCAAAATAGAAAGTAAAAATAACATATTGTGCAATGTTGCGAATACATTGCACAATTATTGCCTAAGTGTTATTTATCTTTATAAAAAAAAAAAGTTCCAACTGGGTACTTTTATCAAAAGAAGTTGCGTGTGCAGCAAGATGTCCGACAATGTAACGTAATGCAAATGAAATCGCTACTTTCCGATCCTTTCAAAATCAGCATCACTACAAACTAGTGTATTAAATTACAAACCAAAACCAGCCGTAAAAAAATCACCTGAAATTTAAGAAAAAAAAAAAACGTATGACACAAGGTTTCGCTTAACTTCGCAACAAAGTCCATAAATACGTATCTTTATGAATGTTTTTGTCTTTACAACTCTGGCACTTAATTCAATAAAAGGAATTTTAAATTGACTGTGTGGTGATGAAAACTTGGTTTCTATTACAAACAGCAGTTTTCAAACACAAATATTTTCAACTGATTGAATATTTGGTGTTCATGTGTTTGGTAAATTTTTGTTTTTGATTTTTTTTTTGTAAATTTTTTTTTGTGTTTTATATTTAAACGTGTCCTCGTAACGAACTGCATGTTGGAAGCGGAAAAAAAAGTTTTTAAAAAAGAAAAAACGAAAAAAAAAGTTTGTTAAACTGCTGCTCTACATTTCTGCTGGTCGTATTTCACAACAATATTTGAATTTGCTAACATTTCAGTGTGGTTTATTTTTTTTTCGCAATATTTAAAATAAATTTAAACTGGTCGAAAAGTTTAAAAGACTTTTAATAAAATAAAAGCAAATCGCTCAGGCCACTTGGAAGACTAGTTTGCGTTAAACATATTTTCCTTTTTGTTTATTTATTTTATCAAATTTGTCTCTTCCGCCAAATGGATACCCTACAGGTAAATTTGGAAATTCTGCATTAAGGAATGTCATCCTAATTAAATAAAGCAACGGAAAACGGGAATCTTCTCTTTTTTCTTCTTGTAGCAGTACTCAGTATGCAATGCATTGCACTGTAACTAGAGAGAGAGAGAGAGAGAGCAAGATGGATAGTGTAGAGCAGTGGTTTTCAACCGGTGGGTCGCGAGCTAATCTAAATAAAATACATTGATTTTTTTTTAAATATTTAATTTTTTTAATTCAAAAACATAAAAAAAAAATTAATTCAAAAACATAAAAGTACTTATATTAATGCGAACCCTGGGCCTGCTTATTTTTAATTAAATTCGAAAAACGTGGTTGCAATTGTGACACGCAAACAATCAAATCGTTTTCTAAATTTAGTTTATTCCTTTTTTTTTGGTTTTAATGTTCACCATTTGTGAAAAAGTCATTTCGCACAGATAAGATGTTGAAAATTGAATTAATATTTTAAGTGCTTTTTTAGCTAGCTCAGGGGATTCTGCCTTTCTCTTGTTGGTATAAGTTTTAGGAAATCGTTTTCTGCTTCTGCTTCAACTGCGACTTTCGATTTTTTTCAGAAGCATAAGCAGAATCACATCGTTGCTTTTAAATAGTTAAAAACAGTCAAAGCAGTAAAAAGTTAAAAATTTTATTACTTTTGCTGCTTCGACTTAAGTTTTTTAAACACTGCCGTTAGGTTTCCGCTTAATGAATAGCAAGCAAGCTTTATTTTCATTCAGTTTTCTGTTTTTATAATAATATTTTCAAACTTTGAGAGCAAAAACGTTAAGGGGTCGCCAAATTTTTTGAAAATCATTTCGGGGTCGCGGCTTCCATAAGGTTGAAAACCACTGGTGTAGAGAATAGACCGGTGGTGGAAGTGAGGGCTTGCACAACTCTGCAGACGCGTGTTAATTATATAACAAAGCTGCGCCGTCGTTGATGTTCATTTTGACGGATTATTTTTTAAACTAAGATGAGCCATATTATTTCATATTTTACTTCGCTGACGTTTTATTGCTCAAATACCGACGACGGAACACAAAAATCACAAAAAAAATTGGCCTAAGAATTGAACCCGGTCCTTCTGGCAGCATAGTCAACACTCTCAACCAGTCATCCAACATCATCCCCTATGTATGTATATACATACATACATACACACGTATATAAAACAGTAACGTACTGACTGACTGACCATCATCATTATCATCGCCTAGACCAAACACATAAAGATAGAGACTTGAAATTTGGTAATCAGTGTCCCCGCTCGATCTGTAGATTCCCTAAGAAAGTTGTTGTCAAAATTCGAATGTTCTCAGCAAAACAAAAATTTTAAATTGCTATGAATTGGTATTTTCATAACTTCTGAAGCACTTCTTTATCTGAATAAATTTTTAATGGCACCTTAAATGTGCCATGAATATTTTGCACAGCTTAAGATCCATAATAAATGCTAAGGCTCAACGGAGAATGGATTAATAATCTATCTATTTTAAGGAAGAGTTGAAGCTTCAGCTAAAATCGATTTTGAAAGAGACTTTCAGAAAAGTGGAAACTAAGAAAAAAGGTAAATTAAGTAAAAAAATTTTGATTCCGAGTTAGAGGTCTCTGAGCAATACATAAAACTACATTTAGTTAAAAATGAATAAAATTCATTTTATTATTTTCATATATCCACGGAAGCAACGAAACTCGCTAAAGGCAGCTTCATTAGAGTCAAACAATTTGACTTATTCAATATTGCTTCCGATTCATTGAGTGGGCACTGAAAAAGGAAAACATCCCGCAAGGAAGGAAAATATTCACATTTGCACTACTTCCGGATGACAATATTACGATCTTCTGCACTGCTTTTGAAGTTTTTTTTTGTTTATTGGTGGGAGTTAGTTGTGGCAAATTAATCAACCAGTACGAGCGAGAAGCAAAGCACTTAAAAACATAATTACGATACGCGAGAGCTGTTCTTAAGCCCAGAACTATTTTACGACTGAGTAAGAAATATATTTATGGCTTTTTTAAATCCACGGCCCAGTACATTTTCTTTCGCCCAACAACCCCACTGTGCCGTATTCCTTCAGAGTTTGTGGTAACTTGTAAGTGTGGGCCATGTTCACTTCTCCGTCTGCAACATTTTTTCGACATTTTGCCACAAAATAAAATATTGATTTAAAATGATTAAAACTAAAACATAACTGGGCCACTAATATTGCCACCGAAATAAATATCGAATACATAGTAACAACGTGGTCACTGAATCTAAATACGTACAGACAGACGTACATACATATATTTCTAGTATGTGCTCCAATAAATATTTTATATCTACGAGAAGGTATGTGTGAATAAAATATTTCTTGCAACAGCACGAAAAAAAAAATCAGAAACGATGTTGTACCAGTTTTGTGTTGCAAGCAAAATTAAAGTTGAATAAATTAGGTGTTTTGTACTCGTTGCACTGCACTGCACTGCGGTTTCATTTACACCCTTCACTACACTGGCCAGAGGTTCTATTGAATAAAATCGAATCGCTATCAGCCCCTGTATACAGTTGGGGTTAGTTAGCGGAGTTAAATGCATCAATTGTAAAGGCAAGTTAGCAAAATAAAGAAGAAAAAAAACACACACTAGTCGAGACAAAAACCAATTGTCAATACAGAGTTCTGTTAAAATAATAACAGGTTCATGTTGCACATGATGTGTAGGAAAATGAATTTAAAATTTTATAATCGAGAACAATAACCCCCAATGTATAATGTAATAGAGCTCTGTTTGGCAGTGTGCTGTAAAGAACCATTCCCCAAAATAACTTCTACGGAGCATATAAAAATATTTTAGTATCCAGGGGACAAATTGCCGTACTCCATGTGGCTTGAAATTGCGATATATTTCAAAAGATTTTTCTTCAACTTCGAAATGCCATAACATGAGTTCTCATTTTTGAATAAAATTTTCTGCTTAGAGAATTAAGATGCGCCTACCAAGAATTGCGATTTTGTTGCATACCTTCTTTTTGGTTGGCGTTAGAGTAGGGAAGAGAGAAATGGCAGTGGAACTGGTAGAGTAGGCCTTAAATCTTACACAACTCTGTTTTTGCGCGTTTTGTTAACTTGTAGAGATTAGTTGCAGCGGCGCTGTAGTGTGTTTCAGTAACTTTTAACGATTCGGCAATTGTTACATTTATCGACTGTTCGATTCTGTAACTTGACGTTACCGATAGTAGATAAACATTCACACTTAACAGGAATACTTTTTCCCTTAAAATATTTCCCTTTTTCCTTAAATTTGCAATCGTGAAAAAATTCATGTTAAAAAATAAATTCCCCAATTCGTGAATAATTTTTTCCGTGAGTTCTTTCACTTTTCCTATTAATTTATTTACTTGGCTTTTGCTTGGGAATTGCATACAAAATGTAAGTAAATTCTTCCTTTATTTATATATTTTTATATATAAAATTTTTTATATATCTAGAACAGGTATTATAGTGGAAACATACATAAATAATAAATAAAGTGCAAACCAACAGACCAATTGAGTGTGTTTTGTTAAGGGTATACAAAGATATCGCGGCCGAATTTTGGAGTTCTCTTACTGATTAACTTTTTTTTTTTTTTTTTATATCTGGGACCAGCACTCAGGAGATGACTCCTACACATGCGAAGCATTGTGCTGGAACTATAGGAAAGGGATAGTAAGAGAAACGACAGGAGGTGAAGCTTAATTAATTATTTTTGCAGCTCTGCTTTTGCACGTTCTTTGTTTATACTCGCAGCAGTGCTGAAACTTCGGTTTAGTAGCCACTTTTTATTATTAATTTACTTCGCCGGTGCTACACAATACCGACGAAGGAGGGCGTTCTGATGCGATTGTGGATTGCTATCAGCTGAAGCCGGTATTGTTCAGTGACCAGTGACTATGCCTTCGCCACTGAAACCTTCCGACAACAACTGACACACAAAGACACACTAATGCAACATCAGAAAAATGCGAGATGTTTATTTTTATTTTAAAATTTTTGGTCTGAAACTGGGGTTGAACCCAGGTCTGTTTTTGGATTCGTAGTCAACGTGCAGACTACCATCCATCGTGCCATCGCCACCCTCTGCTAAGTACGTCATAGTTCCAAGTCTAAACATTTTAATAAAATTACTCCAACAGTTTTATTATTTTTATTTAATTTATTTTTTTTTTCTAATTATATTTATTTTTAAGCGATGTTCTTTTTTATGAAAAGTTTTTAACAATTATTTATTTTTCAATATTTCGTCAGGAAATAATAATTTGTATAAAAAAAATATTTTTTTTTTTAAAGAAGAAAAAGAAAATATTTTTGAAAGGAAATGAAATTTTATTTTTTAAATTCTTTAATTTGCACATTTTTGTTAATTCTTGCATTCAGGTACTTATATTGTTTTATGCGGGTGACGTATTGACTGATCCATCAATATTAAAAAAAAAAAAAAAAACCATTTTAACACTAAAAGAGTTGCAATGCCACGAATTTTTATTTCTGTATTAAATTTAAATTTTTTTGCTTTTTAATTAATTTTCATGTTTTTCAAGTCTTCTGCCTTTTTCTATATTCATTGAAAATGATAACGGGCAAAAAAAACCAAGTGACCTTTATGATATCAATTTTCACCTCGAGGGGAATAAAAATTTCACTTCTTATTAGCGATATGGTTAATTGAAATCAAATGGCATCTCTGTGAAAATGTACGAAAAACACAAATATGATCAAATGCTGTGCATTTAAAACAAAATCAAACATTTTTTTATTCATTTTATTTTATTTACTTATTCAATATAGTTGCAAAATGTAATTTAAAATATTTATACACTTGCATATACAAAATCAATATAATTTGGAAATACGTAGCAAATAAACAGTCATATGATTTGATAAAAATTTTAAACACCACATACATTTTGTCGGCAAAATAAACCGCACACAGGTTATTGTCGCAAACTTGACAATAACAGCTGACTTGAATATGGAATAGCGAATATCGTTAAAAAATTTTCTGAATTTCGTTATACGTATTTTAAAAATTTTGTGAATCGCACTACTGGTGTTGACTATGCGCATTAACATTAATCCAGGTTTGAACTCACAACCGCATAGTTAACCCGAAATATGGCCACAGGAAGTAAAGCCCCAAAGGAAACACTGAAAACAAAACGACGAAATTGTTGGGGCGTTTTTTTATTTAATTTTATTATTATTTAATTAATTTATTAAGGGTCATACTTTTTTAATTTCGCAAAATGAAATATAGCCCCAAAGTAAGGAAATGAAAGAAGTCCCCACAAAATATTAATATTACTTTTTTTTTTCTCATTATACAAACTCAAAATATTACTAAAATAGCAATAAATCAAATAACTCCCAAAAATGGGTCCGCTTAACAGAAATGGAATAAGAAAAAAAAATTTTAAGGTCGCCCAAAAAAACTATTTAAAAAATTTATGTATTTCGGTTAATTTTTTCCATATGTTCCATCACTATTGATCAAAAACTGCAATTCTCGTCCTTTGCTAAACTCTTCATTTTGTAGCATTTTGACAAATCTTAAAGAGTTTCTTTGCATCACTTGCATTTAAATTGTTGGGCCAATATTTCATTATTTTTGGGCTATATTTCATAAAATGTATTGGGGTAATTTTTAATAATTCATTTCTACTTTGGGGTCCTATTGCCTGGGACCTTATTTCGCACCGCCACTCAGCCAACAACACCTTCACTCACAGTTTACGGTCAATTAAAGCCACCTCGCACTGGTAACTAGCAAAACTAAAAGGCAGTTTTATTTAATTTCAGTTGCACATATTCTGAATTTTGTGTGCGTGAAATTATAATTATTTTTTTTTTATTTTCTTGTGAGGAAAAGTTTTCCGGACAGCTTGCAATCGTTGTTGTAATTTAAAATGTGTGTGTACCAAGACCACTTGCTGGTAACAGGAATTAATTTATCTGTGAAATAAATCTCAACATTTATTTTTTTTTTATTTTTCTCTGGTAGAAATTGTGTGTAGAAAAGTTGTTCGTTTTAGTAGTTTTTTGACCCACTAAGTTTTTTTTTCTTTTTTTTTTGTGAGTCTTCTCCACTTGCAAGACGGAAATTTAGTTTTACTTTGCAATACGATGAGACGTCTTTTTATTTGGTTTTTGTAACAAAAAAAAAAAAATTAAAAATAAATGCGTGTTGAGTTTACTTTTGCTTGTTGAGTTAAAGTTCATTGTCAAGGTTTTTTTATTCGTACGCATGCGTATTTGGGACAGTATTTAAAATTCAAGCAAATGTGTTTGACTGGTAGGAGTGTACGCATGTTTGTTCAATGTGATAATTGGATTTAAAGCGTAGTTAGTTACCAAAATATTGGGATAAAAAAAAACAAATAAATAAACAAACAAAATAATTTTATAAAATAAGAAAAGTTGAACTTGTACTAAATTTATTACTTTGTATAATTTTGTGCAAACAGTTTGTATGGCAATTATTATATGAATTTATGCTTGAAGATATTTAGAAAATATAATAGACGCTCGGAAATTAGAACCGGTATGTGTTCCTGGACTAGGTCTAATTTCCGAGAAGTTCTAATTCCGATATGTTTTTTTTTTTTTATGAAAAGAAACAGAAAAATGCATCTTCCTTTCTTCTGCATAGATTTTTTTAAATTTTATTCGTATTTACATAAAAAAAACCATTTTATTAAAATTCATCAAAATTTAGAGAAAAAAATTAAAAAAAAAAAATTTTTTTTAATTTAAAAAATTGACATAAAATGAACGTATTTAAACTTTCATATTTATGTATCTATGTATATATATATATATAAAGCGGAATGTGTTTTTGCTTGTTTGTTTGTTTGCTTGTTTGCTTGTTTGTTTGTGTGTACTTTATAGGAGACCAGACCTCTGGACCGATTTTTCAGAAATTTTCTCCACTGTGACTCTTGAATTAATTATCGGCTACTTATTTTCCACCAATACTTCTACGCCCATTTTTAACCGCGCCCACTTTTTAAAATTATTTTGCTCCCTCCACATACTTTTTATCGAATTTTATAATAAAAAATTGCCATAATACGGTGTTCAGACATCCACCGTTATTGAGATTTACGCAATAAATGCCATTATTCAGCTCAATATTCCATACAAAATATTAATTAACTTATTGAGCTTTAAGTAAGAAATTTCTATAAATATTGAGTAAAATTTGAAATGCAACACTGTCACAAGTGTGATGGTGAGGAGGCTGCTTGCAACCCGGTTAGATTCCCAGACCGGTCAAATCAGAAAAAGTTTTTTTTTTAATATTAAATTTATAATAAAAACTATTGCAAGAAAAATAACCAAAAAAAAAAAAAATAGCTGTAAAAGTAAAGTAACAGCAAATGAGCTGGAGCGCAACAAGTGAAGCACCAATTTTCGATAAGTGGCCAAGCAATATGAACTTCCATTTCTTAGCAAAAATACACAACTTACTTAATGTCATGACATGAGTTTTACATAATATTAATTTATTTATATCTTAGGTATAACATATGTTATCTTATACAAAAGCATGATATTCAAGTTAATAAATGTGTATTTGTCTAATATATGTATATATAATAACCGGACGTCTCTCATAAACGGAAAAGAAATATCGCGAGGGTGAGTGTCCGTTCATGGAAGCTCTCACTCTGCAGACAAAATTATTTCCGCTCTTAAATATGTTGCAATTTCTTTGCATCTTAATCCAAACTAATGAAATGCAGCCTGTTACACTCAATATTGTATAATTTAATATTAAATGATTTATCATTTGCTCTAGGATTAAGAAAAACAAGAAAAATAATGATATTCGTTACTATTTTAGACGTAGTTTCAACACATAATCTCTTGTTTGTCTATTGAAGAGTGTCCCGAAAAATGCGTCTACCACTATTCTTGCCATAGGTGGCAAATTGACTAACAACAGCACAGTACGCAATAGAAGCACGTGCTACAGAAAATGATGAGCCACGACTGCAGGCTACAATTTCATTGAAATTGAAATTTAAAGCACTAAATTTTTATGCACCCCCTACAAATTGAAACAACAACAAAGCAAATTTATTTATTTATCTTTTGCTTCCAACAAATGAGCCGTCTATTGCAATACTTTTCCGGGTGCTTTTAATTGACACAACTCCACCCAATTGAGTGTCTTAAGCCTAATTTTCAATGAGCTTTTTATGCCCATATGGCTGGGATAGACAGAAAACTATCAATGGACTACTAATTTTCTACTCTTATTAAAACAAACAAGTTTTAACTTTTTCTTTTTGGAAAACATGATCGAAATAATTTGGCCAAAAATTTTAAGAAGACAAACAAATAAAAAAAAAAAAATCATTCTCTTTATCCGTTGCAGTTGAAAGAAGAAATAGGAAAATAAAACACACTCACATAATTGAATTTGATAAATTTGTTAAAAATTTAATTAACATTTTATTACCCCACTAAACGAAACAAATTAATCGTACGACCATGTGCATTATTTTAATAGACCATATTGAAAACAAAAGTGCGTGTTTACAGCTCTAAAAAAAATATTCAACCCAAGCACCAAGAGTTTTTTTGTGAAGAATTTGTTGGCATTTGAAATTGTGGCAGAAACAAAAATTAACACGCTTTAAAAACACTTCTTGTTTTTCTTTTGGGACTTTTGCTTGTCCAGTAACCTAAACAGGTGTAACAGACATCAACTCGATTGTGTCTTGATGTGCGAGTCGGTGCATGGCATTTAATTGCAACTGAATTTGCTTCTTAATTAACTCTGCCAAATATGGAATAATGAAATACAATAGTGTTTTCACACCAAAAATTACAGCCTGATTTTAACGTTAAAACCACAAACAGCTTATTTTGCGTTCTCACTATAAGTTTAATTAAATCAGGTTTTAACGCACAGTTTGTGTAATAAAATTTCATTTATTTTCTGCTCCCACAACTCGATGAAAGTTATTTTATTAAGTTCTAACCAATAGCTAATTTTTCTTTTGCACTTTTCTATTGCTGTTGCCTGGCTACGTCCATTGTTTTGAATTATTGTACTCGTAGCAGGGATGGAAAATTGCTCTTTTGTTAGTGCACCAGCTTTGAAAACAAAATGTCCTTTTAAACTATTTTATAATACATATTTATTAACAACAGAAATATCAATTTATAAATTGTTTTTGATAAAAACTCTTATACATTTAATACTAATTGTTATAATAATTAGTGTTATTAATATAAAAACTACGAATTTGCTGAATATTTAATAAACCTTTTGTTTGTCTCACATTAGCAACAGTGGAAACGTGTAGTTTACTTTGCGTTATTGATATTTTGAAAAGAGTAAACACGTTGCTTTGCCCACTTTGTCAGTTGCTAACCAAGGTAATTGTTGTATTCACTTTTCGCGAAATTCTACCACATGCGCTGAATGAAAAGGTAAGGGGCCTAGCCCACTAGACTACCGGAGCAACCTTTTTATTTATTTATTTATTTATTAGTTCAATAGATTTTTACATCCTTACTGACTAAATGCGATTAAGTAAAACAGTATAAAAATAGTTAATTTAGCAATTTAGAAATAAAGTAAGACTTCTTTTTAGAACGTCATTACTCTCAGATATGTTCATAACGTGGTAGCATATATTAAAGTTGATACATGCACGGCGAAAAGAATCATTAGTAGGATATGCAGTGCGGTGATATTTCAATGCCAAGAGTTCGAAATTGCGGGTAGGTCTTACAGGAACGTCGAAGTTTAACAGACCTAGAAGAAACTCCGAGTCAACATCTCCACGAATCAAACCCATGACAAATAGTGCTCTCAGCATCGTCCGTCGACTTTTTAGCGTTGGCAATTTTATTAAAGCAAGTCTGCTATGATACGGCGACAAGACATACGAATTCTAGCCATGACCACGCAGACAGAAAATTATAAACTGTTTTTGTACCGATTCAATACTATTAATATGAATAGAGTAACAGTTGAACCATACTCAAGAATTGGCCGGACGAGCGATGTGTATAAAAGTTTTGTAATATAAGGGTCTAGAAATTCCTTAGACCACCGTTTCATGAATCCAAGAACCCCATAGGCTTTATTGATCATTGTAGAGATGTGATCACGAAAGTTAAGCTTATGATCCAATAATTTTGCTTGATTACTTATTCTAAATTAGTAATAAATTTAAAACAATTTAGATAAAAACAATTTAATCTTAACCTGCTTAACCATTCTGTAGTATAAAATAGTTTTCCCATAATTTTTTTGATGGTGAAAACATTACAACAAAGAAAATTTATTTAATTATAAACTGATGTATTTCACTATTATAAGTACAAACCGTTGGGATTTCTAAATTGTACCGAATAACCGCGGTTGAAAATGTATAGAAAAAATTAAAATTGTACCATGATTTCCATCCGTGTATTGTAGTGACATTATCATGAAGCAATTACGAAGGTGGCGGCATTAAAGTTTGTAATGGCGTTCGTGTGTTTGTATTTTGCGACATAAAATGGCAGGAAAAAATTTTCACTCGCAATATTTAAGAACAAATCATACTTATATTTTTTAAATAAAAAAACGATTGTAATAAACTTACGCAAATGAAATTGCTTATCACTTTTTAATAATAAGAAAAACTGTTAAACAAATGTGTTTGCACACAGAAAAAAAAATATACCAAAATTTTTTTCAAAGATCTGTGTTGTTGAATATGGCACAAAAACTCAACAACACTTAGGCTCATTATTATAACTTGCCGATAGCTAAAGTTGGGATGCTATCGGACAAATAATTAGTTTTTCGTTATTACGAGTTGAGTTTAACTTAATGTGACCGATAAGCTAACGGAAAGTTCATCCTGCCTGTAACTTTTAAAGTGGACTAAAGCATTTGAAGCTGCCATATTTTATGCACTTTAAATATGGCAACATTGCAACATGGAAAGTATAAATGTATACAAATTAATTTTTAAATAAAGAATAAACTAAAACCTTGTCGTTGCCAGTAGCTTTTTTTGTTTGTCAAAAGTAATCGGTATTTACTCTGGTACTGCCATATTTTTAAAAATATTAATTTTATTTTATCGAACAGTTGTATTAATGAAAACAAGTTAAAGGTCACTTTATTATTCATTTTACCTAAAGTTAATTTTAGCTATCAGTAAGTGTATTGCTTAGTTGTAATAATGGCCCTTAGTATTTCATTCAAAGACAATGTTTATCAAAATTGCAACTTAAAAAATGCAGAGAATTCACGCATAGAATTCATTCCTGTACATGTGTTATACATCGGCCAATGTCCATATATAAATATTTTATGTACGATGATTGTTTAACTTTCTGTTTTCCTTTTTATCTACAATCAAAATAAATAAGCAAATAGAAAAACTAAAATTCAAGAATGTGTTTTAAAGAAAAGCTTTTAAAGAGTTTATGGGAGTACAATGAAAAAAATGTTTAAAGAAAGATATTTCTCAATGCCACTTTTTATCGGTTTTCATTCAAACTCCAATGAAACATGTCGTTGCATCAATAAAAGTTTTGTTTGATTTCCAACAAATCTTTTAATTAAAAAGTTTTACACAACCACAAAAATCGTTGTTGAAAATAAAATTTAAATCAACAATTTTTTTTTTTTTGTTTTGAAATATTTCTTTATTGTATTAAAATGGAAATATTTTCTAGAAACGACTCAACAATTTTGTTTATCAAATATGCAAAAATCGCCATTACAGAAAATTCAAGAAAATTTTTAATTGAATCAATGATTTTCGTATTTAAATATCAAAAACATTTTATTGACGTAATGATGCCACCTAGTTTAATTACATTATTTTTCAATTTTTTTATATTTAATTTTTTTTTTGTCATTGAGCGCCATTTAAACTGCCAGCTGTTTTCAATTTTTTAACTTGGAAATTTTAAAAAACGATCTGAAGGATCTGGGCTGACTGATACTCTTTAAAAAATAAAATCCGTATTTCCATTCTATCGTTCAATGCTCTTAATAAGACTTTGTGTCAATTATTACGTTTTTTATTTAACTTTGAAAATATAAATCTGCTACCAGACCCCTTGTGTTTCATTAAATCGCCTTAAAACCAATTCAAAAAAGGTTTTAAGAAAATATTTTTATATGGGAAACCAGGTTTGCAACTTAAAACCAACTATTGCTTTAGAACCAGTCAGTGTGAAAATGCTATAATAAAAATAAAACTCTTTTATTTACGGCAATGTAATATTTATTTTGAACATTTCGTAGATTTCCAATTAATCAGGCCAAAGTTCATAATATTTAAGTCAGCAAGAATTAGACATGAGACAGCATTCCAAGGGGACAAAAAAAAATAACGTCATAGGCTAAAAGTAGTACGTGTTTTTAATAACTTATGGCCAGTTCTCCTAAATGCAAATTTATTTCGAGTACTCACATTGAAAAAATAAGAATAAGAATAAAAAAAGTTTAAATATTCAAAAGAAATTTTGATGTCCTTTTAATATGACCAGACCGTTAAATTCTTCAATTGCAAGAGTTCCTTATTTCTACTTTAGACATGCCGTGTGGTGATGTTTTTTTGTGTCTTAATTATTTAATTAAACAAAAACAACTTTTAATACTTTTTATTAATTACTTTAATTATTTTTATTTTTATGTTTTGCACATACAATAGTAATAAAAAAAAAATTAATATCAATTACCGCACGTCCTTCAATGGTGTTCTTTTTAATCACTCAAGTTAATTGAATTGTTTTATTTCATCTTTATATCATTTTTATTACGATATGAAACAAGACTGTTACCCAAATTTCGTTTCTTTGATTTAATGACGACTACACAAGTGTTAACATTAGCAAACATTATGCTGTTAATTTAAAGACCACAAATTGACAAAAACAAAATTAACAACAATTAACAGGGGTTAGAGAAGAATACGATGGCCATTGCAAAATTATTTGTCAAAGAAATCTATTCCAATTTTCCTAATCCCTAAAGATTTCTGTAGTTAGCTGACCAAAAAAAAAACAATTTATTTCAACATTGTCACTAATGTAACGTGCTCTTTTTCATATGAATGTTAAATTTTTCATTTTACGAATTAAATTAACAGGAAATTATATATCACATACACTACGGCTGCTCCGGTAGTCAGTTTTATGTTCGATTACTCTGGTCTGTATCACTACAACACGTGAAAGTCTTTTCACAACAGGTATCACACTGACACTCTAATGAATTGGACTCAACTGGTTCGGGACTTTTCTTTGCCTTTGTATCCAGCAACCTGTCGACCTAATCTAACACTATACAGAGAAATATTTTAATTAAAAATTTTATAATATCTATATAATTCTAATTGTGCTTTTTTCCCTTAAAAAAAATATATGTGAAATTTATTATTACATACTTTATGATATTCTCGTAAAGTATTTTTTTACAAAAGCAAACTCAATAACTGAGGAGGAAAGCATATCCATATAGTACTTTTTCGCTAATGCTTACTTAGCTCATCAGTGGCTCTTTCCTAATTTTTGAACACAAACCCAAGATCTATATGTTTAAAATTCAACTAATCAATCGAGAATTGAAGTTGAATATCAAACACAAAAACCAAAAACAATCTATAAACAAAAACATAACAATCCATGAGTTTACTTTTTTATAACACATACATATTTGTTTTGTTTTATCTGGGACCAGCACTCAGGAGATGACTCCTACACATGCGAAGCATTGTGCTGGAACTATAGGAAAGGGATAGTAGGAGAAACGACAGGTGGTGAAGCTTAATTAATTATTTTTGCAGCTCTGCTTTCGCACGTTCTTTTGTTTATACTCGTAGCAGTGCTGAAGGCTTCGGTTCAGTAGCCGTATTTATTATTATTTTACTTCGGCGGTGCTACACAATACCGACGAAGGAGGGCGTTCTGATGCGATTGTAAATTGCTATCAGCTGAAGCCGGTATGTTCAGTGACCAGTGACTATGCCTTTGCCATTGAAACCTTCCGACAACAACTGACACACCAAGACACACACTAATGCACATCAGAAAAATGCGAGATGTTTATTTTTATTTTAAAATTTTTAGTCTGAAACTGGTGTTGAACCCAGGTCTGTTTTTGGATTCGTAGTCAACGTGCAGACTACCATCCATCGTGCCATCGCCACCATCTATTTTTAAATTTTTCTACTCATCTACACTTGGCTTGCCATCGGCCAGCATAACTAATGTATTTTGAATCAAATGAAAAATTAAAAAAATGAAACAAAAGAAACAAAAGAATAAAAAAATAATAATTAAATATTTTCAAAATGTCAAGAAAAATTTCAACAGCAAAAAAAAATATTTCAATTCAATTTGAATGCTTATTGGGTTTCAATTTCTATTTGTGGAAGGAGTGTTGCATGTATGAAATTAAACAAAGAGATTTAAATAAAAATAAGTCGTCGTTGTGTGTATTTCCTAGCAAAATATATATTTTTTTTTTTCAAGTATTGAGCGTAAAAATTAATTAAAAATTTAATTGAATTAATTAAACTTTTAATTGAAAATATATTATTCTAATTAACGGTGTTAATTGATGTTAATTATTGAGCACTTTTTCTCTCACATAAAAATTAGAAAAAAAAATTTTTCCCATTTATTTGCCGAGTTGTAGAATGAAAAAAAACTCCAAAGTAAAAAATTGCAATAATTTTTGGACTCTCTTTCGTTTCTCCTTTTTAAGACCATATCTTATTTTGGAAAAAGATGAGCAAATAGAATGGAATTCATATAATAGTAGGTTAAGGAAAGTTAAAGTAGACGACGCTTCAGAAAGGTTCTGGAAAGAAGAACTTTTAGGAAGGGAACCAACGTGGGCAAACAAAAAGTTAAAAGGGAAAAGGCAACATGGACGACCAAAAATCGCATTTAGGGCCATTATTACAACTAAGCAATAGCTAAAATTAACTTTAGGTAAAATGAATAATAAAGTGACCTTTAACTTGTTTTCATTATTACAACTGTTCGATAAAATAAAATTAATATTTTTAAAAATATAGCAGTAGCAGAGTAAATACCGACTACTTTTGACAAACAAAAAAAGATACTGGCAACGACAAGGTTTTAGTTTATTCTTTATTTAAAAATTAATTTGTATACATTTATGCTTTCCATGTTGCCATATTTAAAATGCATAAAATATGGCAGCTTCAAATGGTTTAGTCCACTTTAAAAGTTACAGGTAGAATGAACTTTCCGTTAGCTTATCGGTCACATTATGTTAAACTCAACTTGTAATAACGAAAAACTAATTTTTTGTCCGATAGCATGCCAACTTTAGCTATCGGCAAGTTATAATAATCGGCCTTATATATATATGGTCTGGTAGACCACGTTGAATTAAAGATTTCAAGTGTGAAATATTGCAAGAAACTAACTTCAACATCCGTCTACACAAATCCCAATTTAATCCGGTTGCCCACGTTGGTTTCTTTACACAAAAATTCTCCTTTTCAGAAATTTAAGAATTCCTAATAGATCTAAGTTAATACATTAACAGAGCTCTGGTAAAGGCTGTGTCTAGTGTTAAATATTTTAAAATGTAGCTTTTCACGCATAAATAAGTTTAGTATCCTGAAATAGACAAGTGTATGATTTTTTTAACAGCGGTCGACTATGGATAGAAAAAGCACTTAATTTTAATAACTTAAATCTCATTCAATTCAAACATCTGTAAATCATGTTTTAATTTTTTATTTTAACCTCGTTAAATGAAAATAATTTTATTGCGAAAACTGCTCTATTTCATCGGTCCCTTCAATTACTAATTGTCGGGATTTTACTGTGTTTCAAAAATACTGGGGCCAAATTGCCGCACTCGTGATCGAATGGCATTGATGGAAATTTTACTTTCTGAGATCGACTCATTCGTTATCGAATATACTGTATCGAAATTTGACACTCGATACTACTCGTTAGTCGTTCGAATGCTATCTCTCGAAATGTCATTCTATAGGTAAAGTGATATCGTAAACATACTCATATGTTTTTTTTTGTCAAAAATATTGCAAATAAAATTTTGCATTGCTGTTAAAAGTTTTCTTCAACTAAATAACTAAAGATGCAAGTACTAAACTTTTTTCAGCAATAAAAATATTAAAACTAAAACCAAGGTAAGACAGTCTGCACACGGTTATGGCGCGAACTTGCAAACCGATTAAACCTATGTGGTCCACCTGTAAAAAGGTCGTCATCTTGGTGAAAAGTATGTTTATTTCTACATACGTTTGTGTATGATGCAATATAATTATGTCTTAAATCATTTAAAAAAAAATTTATAAGAAAAAACTATCCTTTAACAAGGAATGTCAAAAAAGAACCGGTGGTGGACCATACGAGGAACTGTTTTTATCACCATCAGAAGAACAAATTGTTCAAGCTGCAGGTATTGAAGCTGCTGTTGAAGGCGTTTTTGGCATTAAAACATTTGGCAGGCTGAAACTTTATGAATGCCGGACACAGTTTAGTCTCTAATTCTGTTATGCATCTATTTACATACTTCAACACTGTACTTAGGCACATGCCCACCAAATAGTCATTTCCAACTGGAAATGCTGGAAGCTTCCGCTGGCTAAAAGCACTGCTGTTGACGTGCTGCTTGTCTATTCTAGTTGAGACAAAACAAAGCTGAATGCCTCCTTTGTCAGCCTAAATCGTTTTTGAAATCTGAAAGCCAAAAAGATCTTTATTACGAATTTATTTATAAGAAATGTATTTCTTCAATACGCTGGCTGTATCCGACAATGCTAGTGGATCGCTTATGCTACGCATTTGCTTCCTAGTGCGCATAACAACGTTTTCTTCGTCTTCGTCAGAGGAAGATAAATAAAATAATATTTCTATAAAATATACACACCCCTATCACGAATAAAAGTGAAATTTTTATTCACGTAAAATTTTCATTCCCCTCGAGGTGAAAATTGGTATCATGAAATTCAGGTGGAATTTTTTCCACGTTCTCATTCTCTGTGAATGCAGAAAAGTGAAGAAGATTTCAAAAACATACAAATTAATTAAAAAGACAACCTATTTAAATATAATGCGGAAATAAAAATTCGTGCGTTTAAGTCTTAAGTTGCGTTTTTAAGTTAAATAGTCACCCGCATTATTGGTATTGCATTTGAACAATAAAAGTAACTGAATTCAAGAATTAAACGAAGCGTGAAAATTATGGAGTTTAAAATTAAAATAAATACAAATAGCGTTTGTTTAGGCTTGGAACTATGATGCAGTTTACGTTAATCCGTAAAAGAACTCCAAAATTGGAACGCAATATCTTTGTATACTCTTAACAAAACACACTCAATTGGTCTGTTGGTTTGCATTTTATTTGTTTTCTTATGTATGTTTCTACTATAATAGCTGACATTGATATAAAAAAAAAATATTTATCAAAATATATAAATGAAAGAAGAATTTACTTACATTTTGCATATAATTCCCCAGCAAAAATCAAGTGAATAAATTAAAGTGAAAACTAAAAAAACTCGCGTGAGAAAAATCATTCACGATAGGGCGAAATTGATTGATGATTGCAAATACGTGAAAAGGGAAATAGTTACGAGGGAAATATTATTCATGATAAGGGTGACAGTGTTTGTATCAAAAATATTTAAAAATTTAACATATAACTTATGGTATAAACACAATTGTGACGAATGACGAACTTCGCACAGCACGACGAACTTATCATCAAGAATTCGTTGCGTAAATTCGTCGAATAAGACACAATTAGAGCGAAAATAACAGCTGTTAATGTCATTTAAAATTATATGTTATTTAGATACATAAATAAATAAAAATTGTTAAAACATGAACAAAAACATTTTACGTTTTGAGCATCTTATTAAAATTATAAACATCATGTTCATGATGGTAGAAACTTTTATTTCAATCAAATTCCACCAATTCTCATTAATTAATGAATTTTCTAATACATTGTTTTTACATTTAGCAGGTGACAGTGTGACCATATTTCAACAAAAAAAAAAAAAACATTGATATGAGAAGATAAAATAATGACAAAAACGAATTAAAACAATACTGTATATAATTAAAAAAGTGGTTATTGAATTTATGTCCTGTAAATAAAAAAGAAAACAATTCTTAAAGCAAAAAGTTAATTTATTTACTATACACTAAAAAATGTAAAAGGAAAACGGCCACTCTGCACCAATTTATTCGTCATTCGTCGGCGTACGAAATAGAAATAAACCTATCGCAAAGTTCGTTGTGCACGACGTATTTCGTCCAACGTACATATTGTGTGTATTTTCATTTACACAAATGTGTTTTATTTACAATGACGAATATTCGTTACGACGTCGTTCGTCCCAGTTGTGTTTATAGCATTATTTTGTTTATATTTTATAAGAAACATTTGTTTATATTCTAGTGCACATAAAAAAAATATTTTACATTTTTAAACAAATTTCGATACGAAAGCTATCGAATGCCGCAATCTGGTTATTCGATACGATACAAAATTTCATTCGATACGTTTGTTTGTTCGATCACGAGTGCGCCGATTTGGCCCCTGCTGCCAAACCATCAAGCAGAGCTTCAGTTGCACTATCTGATTGCAACAATATGTTTCTCAGGTGACACTGTAAGTCTCAGCGAAAGCACTTTCGAAACGTCTCTCTCTCTTATAAAAACCGTTAGCCAATTAATTTAGACACTTAAAAGACAGTTGAGCAATTTGAAAAGTCAACTACAAAATATTTTATAAATATATTTATTTTTTTTTTCATAATTTTTTCAACAAATTTCGTACATGAGACCCCTTTAATCATACATAATTTTTAATGATCCAACAAAGAAGCAAAAAAAAAATGTTTCATAAATTTTTAGAGTTTTTAAAATTTTGTTGTAATTTTTTTCTTTTTCATAAAAATTATTTCATATCTCGTTTTCAATTTCGATTTATGGCAAGACAACAATCGCCTTGATTTCAACAACACAACTGGAGCATTTCACTACATGACAATTGTTGTTTGTAATTGTTTATTTTTTATTTTTTTTATTTTTTTTTTTGTAAATATTTTGGCTTTATAATAAACAAAAAAAATAAAATGAAATTAAATCAACAATTTTTGCATTGAAAAGACATTACCACACGTCTATCTAAATCTTTAAGTACTACAACAGAGTTTTTTCTTTTGTTTGGAATTCATGTCATACTGAGTGGGAAAGTCGACATGTACAGTGTTTAATGATCGGGTTTATTAAGCTAATTTTTTTCCAATTTTAAATTACTTGAAATTAGGTTATTCCATCTGCATATTTTTGGCAGTTCTGTTTTATATTGAAGAGTTAATTTTTTTGGTGGTTTTTGCATCACAGTAAAATAAATGCTACATATTTAACCATGATTGAGAATTTTGTTAAAGCACAAACTAAGGATATTTACTATATGGATGGAGCGAGGCTGAAAATGTTCTCTAAATTTTTTATCTTGATCCAGTGCTCAGGGGATGACACTATCCTATCAGAAAGGATACGAGTTTTACTTCGGTTTGATACTTTTTGGTCATTCTAAATTTGTTATTTTTTTTTTTTTAAATCACACTCAAACTAGAAGATTTTATTAATCCGCTTAGAGAAGCTTTCGGGAAAACGTCGATATTGATAACTTCTCAGAAATTGATTCAATTGAAAACTTTAATTTAAATTACCTGGTGTTAATTTCCTACATCTATATTAATATTTCAATGTATTAAAAATTTTTAGAAATCAGTCGTGTTTGCGTAAATGAAGTATTAGAAGTATCGTCACTTAAAACTCAAAAACGCGTAACGTAAGTTTTTTACAATTTGTCAGTGTAGTTGTTCTTGTCGTAAACAGAAGTTTCTGAATAGAATTAAAAATTTTTTTCGTAGTAACGGCTTTAGTTGTCAATAATGGTTTTTTTTTAAATACAGAAAATTATTTAAAAAAAAAAGATGCTGCTTATAAAAAGGATTTTCTTTTTATAAAACAAGTACTTTTTATAAAGCAATGAGTATCTTTGTGTTCTTCTTCACAAAATACGTAAACGTGGGTGGCGTTGGCATGATGGATGGTAGTCTGCACGTTGACTACAAAACCAAAAAACAGACCTGCGTTCAATCCCAGTTTCAGACTAAACATTTCAAAATAAAAATAAACATGTCGCATTTTTCTGATGTGCATTAGTGTGTGTCTTGGTGTGTCAGTTGTTGTCGGAAGGTTTCAGTGGCGAAGGCATAGTCACTGGTCACTGAACAATACCCGCTTCAGCTGATAGCAATCCACAATCGCATCAGAACGCCCTCCTTTGTCGGTATTGTGTAGCACCGGCGAAGTAAAATAATAATAAAAAGTGGCTACTAAACCGAAGCTTCAGCACTGCTACGAGTATAAACAAAGAACGTGCAAAAGCAGAGCTGCAAAATAATTAATTAAGCTTCACCTCCTGTCGTTTCTCCTACTATCCCTTTCCTATAGTTCCAGGACAATGCTTCGCATGTGTAGGAGTCATCATCTCCTTAGTGCTGGTCCCAGTTTAAAAAAAAAATAGTACTAATCCGATTTTGCACAATTTCCGGATCACTAATTCAGGATCTTATTGACTTCTTTGGAAGCACTTTTTTCTAAGTTGGGTGTTATCCTTCTTCTAAGCCCTGTAAAAGTTCAGATTTTTATGCCATGGTCGTCTCGTCAACAATATTTTTTCCATTTATTTGAGTTGGAAGTCAAATTTTTTTTTTTTTGTTGTGCTTTTGGTTCAGTTTCATTTTGTGAGCAATAAAAATGCTTTAAACTACTATACAGTATTTATAATATTTTGATATCACATTTGCACATTCATACACAGTCAACAGCTGATGAACGTCAACACTCGCGGTTGTGATGAAATTATCTCGAGCGCCTGTCAACCAATTTGTTGACAGATTATAAAATTATTTTAAAAAATTAATAGATTTAAATGGAATAAGAAAATGTTTGCTGTTTCAAATAATTTTTGCAAAGGCCAGTCGGTTTTTTGTCTGTATTTTATATAATTCTCAAACATTTTTTGAAAGATTTCGTATAAACATGTGATATTTTTTTAAGGTTTTTAAAGAATTTGGTTCAAGGTCTACTGATGACTTGGCATTAGCAGGTACTTTTCTATAAAACTTACTGTTCTAGAAAAAATTATCTAACTATTTTTCATTTATGCAAAGCGACACAAAATGAATTGCTATTACTTGTCTATTATGTTTAAATTTAAATTTAAATTGCATAATAAAATATTCGTTGTATAAAGAAAATTTTCGAAGAAGCTACTTAGTATATATTGTTTGTAATTTAATAATTCTCAAACATTTTTTGGCAGTTCTGGTATGAACATTGGGAATTTCTTAGCTTTTTTCAAAAACTTGGTTATGGTATTAGCACCAAAAGAAATGTGCATATAGACCAGCTAAACCATAGAAAAACATAGATAAATAATCGTTTTACAAAAATTTAATTTTAGTCTCACTTCTATTTTTATTTTGACCTTTATTAAATTTTTTTTTTTTTTATATACAAATTATTGTTTCTTGACGATGCTACCTATGTGGTAGCGAAATAAATTGAAAAATAAATAATTATTAAAAAACTTTTCATAAAAAAGACCATCGCTCAAAAATAAATATAATTAAAAAATTTAATTTTTTACACAAAAGTTACTTCTAATTAAAAAATTATAGTGGAAGAGAATTTCTCTATTGCCAGACTGCTTATAGTTATTTGCATTCCGCAGGACGGACAACTTGGAATAGTGCATATAACAGTTAAAAAGTTGCCCGCGTTGATGCCTCTTGGAGGGTTTCCTGCCATATCAGGTCAATAGTCAACACTAATTTCCTTATATAAGATTATTTGCAGCAAATGTTATGTCAAGTACACCAGCGTGTCAGCACCAGTCTGTATTCGTTACAGATATGGCTGGATAAATAATTTTTTTTTATTGTTATAATTTCAGTTACAGCAGTTGCATGTCAACTGACCATACTATACTGTGGCATTGCAAAATATAAAAATTAAATCGACTTTTGCATTTGGACACCGCATTGATAACACATCTAACAACTGGCAACTATTGGAGCAAGAGCCAGGAAAATCCATATGAGTTTTGAAATGCTTTTAATTAGAATATTGCGGCACAACATAACACAACACAATAAAAAAAAAAAATACTCTCACTATTCTTCTTAACGATTTTTCTCAGAAATTGTTAAGTGCAAAAAATAAAAAAAAAGGCAAATCATATTCAAATGAGTCTGTGCTTTTTCTTCTTTCACACCACAAAACGAACTCCGTCGCTGGCGGCATAAAAGTGAGTGCAACTGATAACTGTCCAAATAAATTTACTCTACGAATTTTGTAACGGCTGCTTTAATGAATGGTTTGCGGCAATCAATTTAGCAAGACTTTAAAACGAAATAGTACACCTCAGATTTGTTGCACATAATTCTAGTCATAAAAATTTTGTAGAGCAAAATAAAAAAAAGAAAAAACATTTGCCACGCTGGTTAAAACAAGTAATTAGTCGATTGAAACTGAAAATCTATTAAAAAAAAAAAATTATTTTGAAACTGAAAATTAATCGAAAATAAACACACATACACACACACACTTACAAGCATTTAAAATCCGTTTGTATGTATTTCAGTCGAATGGCTGGAAAAACACTCACTGCGAGACGTAGGTTTGTTTTTGTTATGAAAGTGTAGAAAAAAGAATTGCATAATTGGGTCAATTACTCAAAGGCTTAACTCGGAAATCAAGTTTGTTTTTTCCCCGTTGTCATTTTCTTTTTTCAGACAGTTTTAGACTTTTGACACTCTATACTCGGCGCTGGTTTGTATCGTTTTTAAGACAACTTAAGTAAAATAATCTGAACCCGCCAAAAATTTTGCAAAATTTTCCTACCCATTGCCTAATGTAAAGAATTTTTTTTTTTTTAATTCAAGGGGAAGGGTTACAGCTTTCTATGATAATATATAATAATAATAATACAGGGTGGGCCAAAAGTCACGGCTGTATGTAAAAATTTAATAACTTTTTTGTTTATTATTATTTTTTATTTGTATTTTTTTTTAAATATAATATTAGCTTTTATTTTGATTTTATGTTTTGATTTTATATTTGTTAAATAATTTTATTTTAAAAAAAAATTTAATTTTTCCTGAAGATGCTAACGAAAGATGTTGGCGAAATATGGAAAAAATAAATAAATTAAAAAAAATTTTTTATAAAAAAGACCTACATTGCTAATTAATATTATTACATACAATATTTAATTATGTTTGAAGTACAGATTGGAGGGGGAACCGACAATATCATCATACTGAACGTCGGAATGTATAGAGGAAAATGCAATAAAAACAATAATTTTTAATACATTTTTTCCCGAAGTTTCTTCGATAATTTTCGTTTGTTATTTTAATTTCTGAAACCAATATGGTAATTTGTTTCTTTAAAAAATATTGTGCAAATTTGGACAATTTTGTTGCCAAACACTCAGCGAGTAGTGAAATTTCCAATGACGACACAACATATCACAGCAGCCATATCACGAAGGCTATTTGCTTTTCCAACCAGCACGTTTACGGTTTTTTACCTCACAGACTATGCCGATGACAAATTATATCATCCGTTCAATAGATATAATATTTTCCAAATTGCAAAAGTTGTCACCAGTTGAACATCATAAAAAAAATTTTCAAATCAATTTGGCAAACAATTTCTAATAGTTTGTATATGGTGCTGGCCAAGAGTGACTGCAGTTCTGCTTTTTCAAGCGAAATTCTAATTCAATAGAAGACCAGTGCAAGTTTTAAGCTCAAACTCAAAAGTTCTATATTGTTGTCCACTTCCAAAGTTTGGCCTTCACTGTACCCCAGTAATAATTAAATTAGTAAATTATAAAAGCACTTTTATGACCATTCGTTTCTTTAATTCAACCAAGACAGTTTAATTCAATGGAATGTCAACTATTTAAAGTAGCGTATCGTGAAGTCCTTACAGCAAGTCCATTCCAATTGCTGCGCCAGCCTGTATGAATAAACATGTAATTTATTCATTTTTTCAAAGTAAGAAAAAAAAAAAACAACACAACAACTAAATTAATAAATATCAATTTTTCCATTTAGCGAAATAACATAAGCAGCCGTATTAGTGATAGACGACGACCGCCAGAAGTAAAACACTAACAAGTGCTAGGAAAACTAAACTTCAACTGGACCAAGCGACATACAAAGACCCACAAATACAAATACCAAAAAAAAAACACACACACACACACACAAAAAATAGAAACAGATCAATAATGAATATGTGGAAATATTACAAAAGAGTTTACAAATGATTTAAATACCTTTTACTTTGTGTTGGCATGAAAAAAATAAAAAACCAAAATCCTACAAAATGTTTAATTTTTCGAAAACAAAGAGATTCAAATCAAATAAATTATACATACTTACATTCAGTGAAAGTATTTAAAAGCCAAAAAGTTTTGCATGTTTAAAATCATGTAAATCAATGGGAATAAACTGTTATTTCTCATTTCCATTTTTGTATGTTAATTATAAAGCTTAAGTAGCTCAAATGCAAAAAAAAACTAAAAGAAAGGAAAAATCAGCAAAGGCCGAGAGCAGCAAAACTAACAGTCAGTCAGTCAGACAATGATATGAAAAAAAAATGCCAATATTTGTCATGTACGTATTTTATTTATTTTTATTTTTATTTTTTTATTATCGGTAGCTGCGAGCTTGCGAGTTAATAAAAGTTATAATGTGCAAAAATCTAGAGCAATTAGTTCATTTGAAATTTATTCATATGATGCAATGCAATGGAATGTCTTTTGCTGCATATTGCTGCTGGTTCGTTGGTTGGTACCCAGATAGCGAAAAACAGGTGTCTTAAAGTGTTACCGGAATTAACAAATTGTGATAATTTTATAGAAAAAACAATGGCCAGAAATTGTGCTAAAAATGCTTTAAATAAAACCAAAAAAAAAAGAAAAAAAAAAACAAAAATGCAAATTAAAATTCAGACACAAACCGGATTTTTTGTCCAATTGGTCAGACAGACGAACATAAAAACAGTTTGATTTCCTTCATTCTTTAAAAAGGAAAAAAATAAAAATAAAGTCATACAAATTCTAATAGTGGAAAGCTAAATGTATAGAATACAGCTAACACCCGTATAACAAGGCACATACGTTTCATAAAAATGTCGCCATATGCGAAACCGCGTCATACGCACAACGTAACAGGCAGAATATAACGAGTGTGGTTCTAGAACTAACACTGCAGTGTTGTACGTAACATAGGCTGGTACAAAAAAATTGGACCAAGAATTGGTATTAAGAAAGAGTGTCATGTAGAAGATGTTAAATTTTCTAAACACAGAAAAAAAATTTTACTTTTTTAATTAGAATAATATACGAACAATCTATTTAATGAAGCTTTAAGGTTTTTTATTTCGTTAACCTTCGGTTAACATCTTCATGTTAATGTAATAATAATAATTTAAAGTATTTTTTTTTTAGTATTGCATATACAGTAGAGGCTCGTAAAAGTTAAGTAGTTTGTTTTGGGGGTGCTTAACATTTTGGAATTCTTAACTTTTCCGTGATATGAAAAATCCATGTGATTATATGGCGAGTATATCTTTTAATGTATAGTTAAGTACATATTATACTTATAATTAATTATAATTATATTAATTTTTTAAATGTATTAACATTAATATGTGTTATCCAGTAAATTTTATTACACATGTATGTAGTAAAATTAATTAGAAGATACTCCATTCATACTATATATTAAGTTTATAAGCTGTTTGTTACGGTGAAGTAATTAGTAGCCTTATTCTGAGGGAGCCTTTTTTCCGAATGCGATTTTGCGATGTCCGATCGTAGTTCGAGAAGTCGTGAAATATGCTTGTTGGAGTACTTCGCGCATATTGCATCATTGTAAGGTACAAACTCTGGAGCTTCGAAATATTGTCATCATCGTCATCAGTGCCTGTGTCCGTCTCATTCTCATCAAACGAATCGGCATTCCATGCAGTAATCTCTTCACCTGAGAGAGTACAATCAGGCGCAAGTCTTCTTAACAACTGTTGTGTCTCTTCGAATAGACGATAAAAACAGCACCGATAATGGGATATCGTCTTCGTCGTCATACTGATGGCTGTTCTCTTAAACAAGCAACTGATGTGTGCAAACGTATTACGTATGTAAGAAAGAATACGTGTGCGTGTATTCGCAAGAAATTTATAACGGTAAATGCCGATTGCCGATTGGACGTATAAAAAGTTAAAATGATGTTAGGAATATAAAAATAAAACAAAAACAAAAATGACTCAAAAAATTCAAGAAGCACTTAACTTTTTAGAGTCCCGTGTGTTGACTGAAAGCTGCTTAACTGTTCCGTATATTTAACTTTTGCGCGTCTTAACTTTTACGAGCCTTTACTGTTATTTACTGTTTACTATGTTATTTTATATATGTATATATGTGTATTTTATTATATGTATGGATATATATGTGTATATGTATATGTATATGTATATGGGTATGTGGGATTATAAGTATATATAAAAAGATATTTTAAATGTATATTGAAATGTAAATATTGTAAAATATTTTTGAATTTTATACATTTTGTATTATATTGTAAAAGAATTTTAAATATTTTGAATTATATTCTTTACACAATTTTTATGAGACATGTTAAGTTAGAAAAATTTTCATATTAATTTCAAATAGAAAAAATTTTAAAAATAAAAATTTCCTGAAGATGTTAACCGAAGTTTAACGAAATATCGAGATTATATAAAAATAAGAAATAAGAGAAACCTTAAAGCTTAATTAAATAGATTGTTCGAATAATAAAAAAGGTTAAAAAACAAGTATTAAGAAATATTAGAATAATTTATTTCTTCAATTAAAAGTTTAATCAGTTCGATTAGAATTTTAATTTTTGGGCTTAATTCTTAAATAAATAAATAATTAATTTCTTTGCATCCAAATGTACATAACGACGTCTTTCTTTTATTTAAATATTTATCTGATTGTTTGATTTCTTATATGCAACACTCATTCATTAAAAATTAATACCCAGTAAGCATTCGCATTTAGTTCCAATATTTTTTTTTGGCTTTTAAAAATTTCTTTAAAATTTACAAAATATTTAATTAAATTTTTTAATTATCAGGCCTGTTCTGCAAAGTGATTTGAAATCACTGAAATGGTGTTCTGCACACAAAAATTTTAATAATTTCGTGATTTGAAATTGTCAGCTAAATGACAAACGATTTGAAATCACTTGTTTATTTTTGCTCAATATTTTGTTTAGAATTTAATAAACATGCTGTAATATATTTCATGTGATTTGTTTTCTATTTATTTTTGTAATAAAATTGCAATTGCTATATAAAAACTTAAATATGAGCAAATTTGTAAGAACACTGCTTTTTTAGAAAATAATTGTTTTGCTTTGTTTACCAATGTCGTGGTTTACATTTACTTTTTAGCAGTCAGCTGATTAATTTTTTCGAACATGTTTTTGAGGTTGCCAAAGTAACACAGTCTTTAGAAGTCATGTAAATATATAGATATTTTACCATCATGTTCTTTATTTAAGACAAACTTTATATATTGTTGTACAAAAAATCTAGTAATGGTCAGTAATTTAATCATTTTTGTGCAAATTTATAAATAATTAAATGCAAAATTTAAGCAAATTTCGTTAATGAAAACAGTGGCAACTTCGTAATTATACATACATACATGTGTAGGTATTTTGTTATGCTAATAAAAAATTTATGGTTTGTAAAACTTCACGGTCTTTTTTTAAATGATGCTTTCTTAAAGCAATTTCTGGCTCCTCATATTTTAAAAATTCTTTATTTCATTTAATATTTTAATTCACAATGCAAAAATATAAACAAATATAAAACACCAGCTGTTTTCTCGTGTTTTCAAAAAATCAAACCCACGCCGAAAAATGTAAAATCGCGTAATTTACAGAACAGCTTCAAATCGTCGGCGTGGTTTCAAAATGGTTCATGATTTCAAATCACGTGATTTGCAGAACAGGTCCATATGCTTATAAAAGATTTAATTGACAATTAATTCAACTAAGTCAACAATAATAATTTAATTGATACTCTTAATTTCTTTACGGATGAAAAAATCTAATTAATTTTTCAATTGATATTACATTTCTAATGAAAATTTGGTTTTATTTTTTTTTGTGTATTCTTTGCATTAATTTAATTTAAAATTTTTATTATATAATTATTTGTTAAACAATTTAATTTTTTTTAAGCCACACAGAGCTCATCAAACTCAAAATAAATAATTTTATTTCAATTATACAAATGAAATTATTTTGTCCCCCTAAAAATTTATTTATGTACGACAGCAATTAATTAATTACATTCAACAATTTGAAAATAGATTTTCTTAGGCAGGTCGATTAATAAAAATATATGATAATTTTATCTGCATTCTGACAAATAAACCACAATTATCAGCTTAAGGGGGAGCTGTCGACACTTATCTAAGAACAATCCAAACACACACACACACACACACATGCACACATGCACATATTTACATAAATTTTCTAAATTGTCCACATGATTGATTTCAAAACGAAGCTGTTCTTAATCTATAAACAACCTGCAATACCAAAAATATATTAAGAAATATTATAAATCGAAACGTTTAAAGCAACCAATTAATTTAATCAGTCAGTCAGCCGCTCATGCAAAATGTGTAAAAGACAAATCTTTTGGACAATGAAAAAAAAAAAAAAAACAAATTAATTTAATTATCCATTATTGTTAATAAAGGCAATTTGCGAGAAGAGAAGAAAAAAATCGAACACAGCAACCAGCGTTGAGCTTTAAATTCACAGCAATCTTATTAATTACAATGACGCAGTAACAATTTCCGTTAATAATCCACTTGAGCCTCAAATAATGCCAACAAACAATTCCAACTCATATGGCCAATTGTAACATGAAATTGATTATTAAATATTTCCAAATTGATTAAGTGTTTGTGTTGCTTGATTTTTATTGTCACTTCTATAAAATTTTATGAACTTAATAGTGTGTTTAGGCAAATTGTTGCAGTCATGTGTACTGCAATTTAAAAATGAATTTAATCAATTTTAACCACACACATATAATAACAAAAACAAAAACAAAAAAAAAACAAAAAACAACAAAAAAAAGAGAGAATTATGAAACGAAAATATGTAGTTTAAGGTCAGTTTTTACATTCGAAATAACAAAAATATACACAAAAAACTAATGCAAATATTTGAAGAAAAAAAATAAATAAAAATACTAATGGTAGCAGAGGCGGGTAAAAAGTAGTTTGAAAAAGGGGGTGGCTGGTTAAGTAAATTTATTTTCTGAAAAAACCGCATTTGAAGTTTTCAGCCATCTTTTTGATAGTATTTGCGTTTACTAAAGTTATTTTTTTACAAAGTTTCTAAATAAAGAGGCATGTTTTGTAATGTTTTCTGTTTGTAAATTTCTAGTCATAAAGAAAATATTTCATTATTGCAAATAAATATTGTTGGAAATATCTGGAGGCAATAAAGATATTTGTAGCAGCTGTAGAATCTGAACAGTTAGAGATAGAACCATAATCTTTTTTCCTTTAGATATATACAATATTTCCCCAAAGATCATTGCTGCATGCATACCCAGCTCAAAAAATTCAAATTTTGAGTTACGACGGTATTGCACCAAAGGCTCGATATGATTCTTGTAAACAGCGTTGTATGAGCTGACGAAGAAGTCGTGCTAACTCACTCAGCATTAGATAGGGCCAACAACTAGGTAGAGGAAAGTGTCCCATATATGTAGCAAAACCTAAACTAAAATTTTATATGCTAAAAACTAATTAAGGTAAATTTTAGCTACGCTCTTTCATACATTATTATTTCCCTCGTAAGTACTTCACTGCGATTACGACTGTGACCATAATGATTACAATTGATTGCCTACCTCTTTGGCTGGCAAATCTAAAAATCTTTGCAATCTTACACGAATGAAAAATGTTTGCAAACTTCAAATGTTTAACTTTAAAAAAAGAGAAAAGAAACTTATAAAAACGTATTTAAATTTTATAAGCCGTAAATGTGTTACAATTTGTTTCGAATTTTTTCCTACTGTACAGAGACCACTCGCTGTCTGAGCATCTACGAAAATCTTAAACATTTAATCAGTCAATTCAATGAACCATAAAACTTTAATTCGTTCATGTAGGCACTCAGTCATTGATTACGGTTAAACAGGCAAAATAACAAGAAATAAAACGAAAAAGAATGCAAACGGCCATAAAACTCAAATTTATTATTTGAAATCAATACACACAATTTAGCCCGTGAGTGCACTGTGGGACGTATTGCAAGAAACCAAGGAAAAGCTTCTACTATTTATTTATTTATTTGTAATGCGCTACAAAGAATTAACTATTCTGAGAGAATAAAAGTAAACACAAAATAAAGAAGATACATACTTATGTACAAATATATATATTATAGATATATTTATATATTTTTAATATCATACGAAATTAATTTTAAATTTCAATGTGGCAAGTACAGCAAGTATTACAGTGGACCAAAAAGAACTTCGTTGGCATATAATTTATTTTAGTGGCTGACAAACTAATGAATTTATCAATTTTATCCACCCACACTGACCATAATTCAGCAAATCCTTAATTTAAAATTGTAAATTATAAAGCCAGACAGCCCTAGAAAAATAAAATCGGTTCCTAAGGAAAGGTGAACACCTATTCGAATGGAATCAAGAATGTCTTGATATATCAGCCATGTATGCATTGATTCGCGCAAGTAATTTTGACTGAAGGTGCTGGCGACTGCAACAGTTGGCCCGATGGTGTTGGTTCAAATCCTAGGCGAGGCATATTTTTGGCAATGCTAGTGTAAAGGGTGTCTGGCATCAGATTTATATTTTCAAACTTAAATAACAAACGTAATAATTGACACAAAGTTTTATTAAGAGCATTAGACAATAGAATGGAACTGCATATTTTAGTTTTTAAAGAATATGTCATCCAGAACTTTTTTCAAATTTCATGAATAATCGCTCTTGCAAATCCCAGTGAGGCTGCTCTTTTCCGTATTAAAAGTCGCGGATTTTCACGTAAACTGCTTTCAACCAGTTCAATGTTTTCGTGAGTCCTTGAAGATCGGCTGGGCCCTGGCCGTGGGGCATTCATAAGCGATGCAGTTGCGCGGGATCTCTGCACCCACGAACGAATTAAATTTACACTCGGTGTATCACTCATTCGCCGAATACCGAACTTTGAACAAAATTGTCGACGAGCAATTACGTAAGAATCATTACTCTTAAAAAATGTCTCACTCGAGCACTGCGACATGACAAATCCGCACAATCGACAATTCCAACGGTGCTACGCTCCCTCCCTCCGCACCGTTTATTACTTTTTTAAATAATCGTATTTAAAAATATAAATTTCCCACCAGACAGCCTGTACCTTATAGCCCTCGTACATCTGCATTAGAAGCATGCGAACGTAGTTGAAGTAAAATAATTAACAAAATGGTTCTCATTTTGCTCAAAAAAATTAATGCGTCTCCTTAATACCAGTGTCGCTGTATTTCAGTTCTTTTGTTTTTTTTTCAAATAAAAAACCGCGATAAGAAAAATTAATTCTAACATTTTTACCAGGAATAGCAGACATTAAACGGTCTTATATCACGGTACTCGCGCAACACACTTCCATTTTAAGCGATTTCATATCCCTCGTAGACATAACACGTGTTTTCTACCATCGAATGCAGTGATTTCCCACTATATAATTTTTAATTATAAGTTGTTTCTAGCACGAGCAGTTATATTTTTATATTTCTATACTGTACAATCATGAGTTCAACATTTTCAGGAATTGGGCATCTCTCAAACCACAGTGTGGCGTATTTTCCTAATAAAATCTTGAAAATTTTCCCAACAATATACAATTGACTCAAGACGATGGGGAGACTAGATGCACAGCATGCCTTCCACTTGTAAGCAAATTCGCGAAATATGTTCGCAACAGAAATATTCCCGTGGAATGGCAACATCGTGTATACGATCTCGTATAAGACAGGCGCCCTATAAGGTAGAAACACACAAACAAACAAACAAGCACACAAACATACATTCAGCTTTATACATATATAGATATAGATTATATTGTATGTAAAATATTAATTATTTTTTTTTTTTTTTTTTTTTTTTTTATATATATTTCTTAAGCCAGGCTTAATAAATATATATCAAAAAATATAATAAAAAAGGTCAATTATTAATATAATTAATTATTTTTTTTTTTTTCAAAATACTTTTACATAATTGACAAAAAAATTTTTCTTTTCAAATAATATAAAATATTTTGATTTTAAGTTTGTTAAATAATTTTATTCTAAAAAAAAAAAAAAAAAAAAAAAAAATTTAATTTTTCCTGAAGATGCTAAACCAATTTTCGTTAACAAAATATCGAAAAAATAAATAAATTAAAAAAAAAAACTTTTTTATAAAAAAGACCTACATTGCTAATTAATATTATTGCATACAATAAAAATAGAAGTTCAAATAAAAAAGAATTACAGTCAAACTTCTCTATAACGTAGCAGTTGGGGACCGTCAAATTTCTACGTTATAGAGAAAATTCGTTATAGAGAAACTGCAGAAAATTTTTACTACATTTTTTTTATGTAGAAAATATATTTATTAAGACAAAAAAAAATGTTTTTCATGAACACATTAATTTTTTTTATTATTAATACATACATATGTGACTAAATTGATGCAAAAAATCGATTGCTAAAAACTTCGCAATAGAGAGATTATTTAGTGTGAAAAATTCTATTTAGGTCTTAAAAAATTGTACATTACAGAGAGAACTTTGCTATAGGGAAGTTCGTTATAGGGAGATCAAAATGTATGAAAATACTCACAAAAATGTTGTGTTCACGAATTTTATATGTGATATAGAGAAGATTTCGTTATAGAGAAGTTCGCTATAGAGAAGTTCGACTGTAATAGGTTAGATTTGAATAGATTATATTAGTATGTGGAGTATTATTTCGAAACTCAGTTTGTCAGTTTGTATATGAGAGTTACTAAATCAAAGACAACATTGTAAATCACACTCACAAATCTCTAGCAGAACGTAACAACATGCCGTTTTCGTAGGCTGTTACACCTTCATCTTCGGCATTCAACGTGTTTGGTCCACTGTGTGGTTATCAGTATCAGATATTATTTTATTTTATTATTTTATTATTGAATGTTACACAAAGCTAACAAAAATAAAAGAACATATTTTTTTTATAATATTCATTTTCTCACTTGCTCCACTGTATGTATATAAAAAAAATGTATAACGTTTATGGATTTTGTAGGAGTGTTTCGTTGGCTACATACCCAAGAGAATAGAATTCGTAAGTTATGCCTGCACCGAAAATTGATAATAATTCTAAAAAAAAACCTTAAATTTTTGCTTTGCTTAGCTTGGAGGGGAAAAAAATTAAGGCATAATATTTTAATTGGATTTTTGCTCGTATGTTATAGTCGCATTTAAACTATTATTCAATAAAGTGCGCATGGCTATGGGTACTTCATCAAAACAGTAGTCAATCTAATGTTTAAGAAAATTGATTTAATTTTTCTTTTCTTTTTCTAAAGTTCAGCACTTAGAATGGAATTAAAGCTACTGGATATAATAATTGAGAATTATTAATTAACAATTTATGTACGTTGGAAATCAAGGCGATATCATAACATTTGACAGTTGTAAACACATTTGATTGATTGACAAAATATGCAAATAAAAGTCTCCGTTTTTTTGTGTTGTCACAAAACGTTTTAATATCGATTAACGGCTTAATTGCACGTTTTATTGTACTCTAATCGATCAGTTTAAACAAAACACTTAAGCAAGTTACTTGATTAGTGACAAATATAAAAACATTCAGAGCTCATAGATATTGAAAAGTATTTATTTCACTGTTTAGCTTTTAAATGGGAAACAATATTATTTTTTTTTGTTTTAGAATTATAAAATTTCAGAAGAGTTACAACTTATCTTTATTGGCCATTCTAAATTCTAAAAATTTTAAATTTGTAAATAAACAAATTTCTAGTTAAGCTTTCAATTAAGAAAGTAAACTAAAAAAATTAAGCGAAAAATTGCGTTCGAAACCTCAGAAACTCTTTTAGGATGTGTACTTTTTGAAATGAAAATGAGCTTCGCCTCAGCCAAGCCAACCGGTTTTTTTCTTAAACTAAAAATTTTGATGTTTTTAATGAGGGATTCAGACTATAATACAAGCCTTCTATTGCTGACAATTTATATCTTACTTTTCAAACTCAACTTGAGCATTATCCATTCAACATTTCGAATTATATGCGGTATGAATTTGAGAAATCAGATGCTCTTCATGTTGTCATGGACTGAGCTTATTTTTCAGGTCTCTAAAAAAAACAATCAAGTGCGTCGACTTTTTAAGCTGTTGGAAGACCGACCAAAAATGAAATACAACTCTCATGTATACATAGTCCGGTGTGTCAAAGTTCATTTGAAGTGTATATGAGAGGGTGAAGAAACTCATTGCGCAGTGTAGGGTAGCGAACTATATTGGCTATTTTGAGCACAAGGCGTTCATTTTTAAGAGCAAATTAATTTTGCATTACACATTGCAGAGGAAACTAATTTTTCGGCCGAAGAGCATGTCTTGGTCTTTCCTGCCACTCTTGACGTAAATGTCCCTAAACACTTCTCCCTCTATTTCCCTCTCAAAACATCATATCTTAGTTGCAGTAAATTTTTCTGCAAGATGAAAAAAAATGTAAATTTTCTGGAATTGATGCAACAGCACTTAGAAATATATAAAGTCGCATCAAAATAATACTAAGGCGAAGACTGCGTATGATATATGATGTTAGGGCATCTATAAAATGAGAAAGGCTACCTTAGCGAGAACATAATATCGTGCGGGCCTGTACTGCCAGTCTCATTTTCTATTTTAGAAATGAGAATACCCCCATGCAATGTGAACCTTATAAGATGCACAGCTGGCCAATGTTAACCGATAAATTTTGGTTTTCCTTAAATTATTCGTTTTCAATAAAAAAAATTTGCATTGAGTATGTGCTGTATATGTCTTGTACCGTAGTAGATTTCGTTTTTTCGAGACTTCCTGGAAAGGCTACATTTACCGAAATGTTCACAATTTTTCGATATGTCGCTTGCACAGATCCACCAGATATTATAGAGTAGAGGATTTTAATTACTTTTATACAATTAACGTGTGAAATTTAATTAATTTTATGTACAGCTCTACATGATACAAGGACTAACAGAAATAAATAAATTAAAATTTGTCAACAGGAATATAAACGAAATTAGAACTTGAAAGAACGTGTAGGAAAGTCAAAAAAATTGTTTTCCGATAGCAATTCAAATAACATTTCAATTCGAAGACTTTTATTTGCCTTACGAATTACTGAAGAACCCGCCAAGGTAGATATAATCTAACAAATATAATCAACTAATTTAAAATTGACTTTAATATATATGTGTATCTACAATTCTTGCATATCTCCACAATATCATTTGAATTAATTAACTGTTATATAATGCCAGTTTACGTCGTCTTGCAAATCACTTTGAATTTTAAATAAATTCTTATTAATGCCGTTCGGTTCTGCACACATTGCAATAAATATTAATTACCGTATTTGGCAATAATGATGTTATGAATTTAAAACGTTTAATTTCATTTAATATTTTAAAAATTACCAGCAGCTTCCAATAAAATAATTTAATTTTTTTCTTTTCTTACAGATTCTTTTGCTAAAAATTTGCCAAGAGCCCCCCTCGGTACATGCTGCGAGCACACAATTGTAAGTCATTTATTTATATACCATAACAATATTTAAAACTACTAAATACAATTTTATTTTTCACTTAAAAAAATTTACATAAACAAGAATGAATAATAAAAATATTCGTGATTTAAAAATATCGAAAATTGTTCAAAAAAATTGCTGTTTAGCGGGTACTTGGATGGTGTGCACATTATGCCACTGTTTGTTTTTCAATTGAATCTTAATTAATAAAGCAATAATCATAACTTTAATTCTTTAACAACTGCAACAAGAGATATAAAAATTATACAAAAAAAATTATTTATTTAAGCAGTTGCTTGTGAGCACTACATTTAGTAACACTAACGGCGTCTTTCACCAGGTGCGAAACAAAAACAAAAAATTTTTTCCAAAATTCTATAAACATGCTATAAACAAAAAACATGCAAAAGCAGAGCTGTAAGATAGTGAAACTCACAACCTGTCATCTCTCTGACAGTCCCTTCCCTCTAGTTCTAGCAACTTTTAATCGCATGTGTACGGGCTATTCCCTGAGTGTTGGCATTTTCCCCGGTATATTTGATTACCCGAACATATAACAGCGCCATGACAGTCCTGCTACTTGTACCGATATTAAGTTATGAATGAAAAGGAGCGACAAAGACACGCCTACTTAATGTTGGCATTTGTGTTCAAGTGTTCGTATTTTATTTCCGCCTACCAAGAATGCAGACATTGTGCCTTACCTTCCTCTATATAACATGTTCATGCTATCATAGACTGAAGTGATGTCACGCTGTCGAACATGAAAATTGCAAAATATAAGATTCAAATGTAGTTATTAAATTAATTTTGGGGTAAATATATCAGGAATATTAGAAAAGATAAAATCTATTTGACGTTTCTATTCTAATGCGAAAAAACACAAAAATTGGCGGATAAGTAATAATCGTATGTATATGATATGTGGGATCAAAATACATATTTGAATTATAAAACATATTTTCGGCGGCGATGGCATCATAAGCTGAGATAGAAAACTGTTGCAGTATGACTTAATTGTTGCTCCTTTTAGTTAATTTGTAAAGCTGACTTGCATCGTCTCTTGTTTTAAATAGACACGTTAATTTTTATATTAAAGAAGACCCGTTTATTATTTTATTTTCGACGGCGATTTCATTGCTAAAATATTGATGGCGAATGCTGTGATGGATATTGGCATCGACACTAATACACCGAAAAAATTTTAAAACTTGCATAGGATTTCAACCCACGACTTTCGGACTATAGATTTCACGCGTTAACTATATAAGCATGTCAGTAGGGAAGATAATTGAGCCTTAAATTTTAAGAAAAAATTTTGTAACGATTGCTGGCGACACAACTTTGATCCACAACAATATCAGCAAACATGAAGAGAGAATAATATTAAAGATTTGCAAATTCAAACAGGCGATGAGAGAATTGCTTTAAGTGTACATATAAAAAGGGTTTGAAAATTACTGGTATTTTCATTTGATAGAATACAAATGATAATTAAAATTTCTTAATTTCAAGAATTTTCAAATACATGAAAGCCAATTTATTTTAAAGCTAAAGTTACTAAAATTTACCTTAAGGCCGTCTATAAAATGGTTAACATGCTCAAAACGTTAATAATGCTTCTGGTAATGAAATTTACGACTTGCTACCAAGCTAGAATTAATATTCTCCTAATAAAAATATTATATTCTATAAAATCTTCGTACATTAAAATAATAATCATAAAAAATTAAAACAAAAAAAAGCAATTAAATTAATTTTTTAATTAAAAAATGTTTTTTTCTTCTCAAGGCATTTGGGGCACTTGAATTAATTTTATTAATTTCTGGTAATTTCCTAAAAACATAAGAGCATAAATAAGGAGGCTACTTATAGCCAAATTAATTTTAGACTAGAAACTAAAACAGTACTGAAATGTTCCTAAAGAAATATGGAAGTGGGGCCACAACAGCATTTATTATGTACGAGTATTTATTTTAAACTACAAAAACTTTATGGAAAATCGTGCAAATTGTTAAAAGGTTCTTTATGCCCTAATGCAGCTCTGTTACTGGTTTCTTAAGCATTATTAATTTTTTTGCTTTTATGGAAAATTAATTTGAATGTAAATGCAAAAAAATTACATAAACCAAAGCATTTATTTTATCTTCGACAATAAAGTCATGATGGTAAAAGCATTTTTAGTTTATGAAGTTGTCGTTATATGCTTTTCATAACAATAAATAAATTCAAATGACAATTATTTGTCTCGATTTTAATTGAAATCCATAAAATCTGTAAAACAAATGAGAGCAATCAGTCTATGGCCACATAAAAATCAAACTATAATAATTAAACAAGTATCACCGCTATAAGATCTTAAAATAGAAAAAAAAAAAAATAATCGTGATTGAAATCAGGAGTCTTTGCAATGCTTTGCTTTTTCTTTTGGACGAATAATGATTAAATTATTGAAAAAGTAACCAAAAACGGGGAACACCGTTAACATATTTATTGAAAGACTGTTGCAAAAATTTATTAGCTAGAGATGTGTATTTCTTTCAAATACATTTATATTTGTATCATTCACGCTTAAAGCTGCTGAATTCATATCAGTAGATTCATGCGCGAATGCCTTGTAAGTAACAACATACACTCTTTAGTGATCAGGTTGCAAAATTTCTGAAAGAGACGAATACGTTTTATTGCAATCAATGTCCAACTATTCTGCAACCAGAAGATCGGCGGCTGAAATCCCCGATCGGACCAAACATTGTGTCTTCGGTCATAGTTGCGGTAAGCGTTGTTCTTTACACAAAAATCAAAATATTATAAAAATAATTATATATAATAATATAATATAATTATATAATAATATAATTATTTTTTACTTATTGTTATTGCTTAATTTGTTTTTTTTGTTAGTATAAATTCTGTTTCTAAATATAAAATATTTTTGTATTAAACATTAAAAAATTATCTTAAGATATGTATCCGTTATCATATATTTTCAAAATTTCGCACATAAATATATTTGACTTTAATACATATCAGCACAAAATTTAATTTTTCTACGACAGCTGTTATTTTTATACATTCACTCTATAGGAACGATGTCAGTGCAGCGCTATCGTCCGTCAGTGTATGAGCAATAATACGTTAGCTAAATAAAATAATAAATAAAATTGTTCTGCGATATCCAAAGATTTAATTAAGATTATTTTTTTGGGGATTTTCAATATTTAGTTTCTAGACAACTTACCCGGCAATTTTTTCAATGTTTGGTTTCTAGACAACTTACCCGGCAATTTTTTCACTATTTGGTTTCTAGACAACTTACCCGGCAATTTTTTCAATATTTAAATTTAAGCTTCCTGGTCCATTGGAAGAAATTTTTAATACTATTTATAGAAAACTTTTGGCAACAGTTTTCAACAAATAGGGAAAAATGTCAGCAGTTTAGTGTGAAATAAAAATAATAACTGTAAATAACCATGATATGCATGCGAGTATTAAACGATTTTATTAGATACATATGTAAGTTTGTAGGTATGTCAGCATTTAGTGCACTTTAAATGCAAAAACACATGCACTGATGCCACACCCAAATAAAACTAAGTAATACATACTGATTTAAATCAATGAGAGTTTTTAAATAAACAAAACGACATTAAACAATAAAATAAAAAAAGTGCAGCAACTGAAACAAATTCAAAATCTTTTTGCCAAGTTCTCATGATCGTCTTATGAATGAATATGAGTCATGACTGGCAATCAGTGGCCACAGTTTTACTTACTACACTACTACACTGTTTGAAAGTCAACAGAAAAAAGCTAACGAAAAAAAATGCAGGAAAAACATAACAAATGTTTTGCGAATTTGGCTCCCAACCAAAAAGGAAATAATACTTTTTTTCTTTGCGTTAGTTAAACCAACAGAAACCAACTTTTTAATGCTAAAAGTTCAAATTTAAAAAAAAAATCAATCTTAATGCCTTTAAAATGGCCAATTTCCATAGATTAAAGAGTTAAATGAGAAATATACCAGCAAAAAAAAGACAACAAAATTCCCTTAAGAAATGTGACAAAAATATGGGTAAGAGGGCGTAAAGGGCACAAAAAGAAGTAACTGATGGAAACTATTACAAATTGCTGACGGTCTTTTATTTAATTACTTAATTTATCATACAATTTGGCCCATAACGAGGGTGGACAAAAGTATTGCAAATTGGACAGCTATCAGTTTTGGATTTTTTTATTTCGCCTTTCAGGGTAATAAACTCAATAGGATTTCGAGTTTAATAAAAGAGACGTAAACTACAGCAGCATACTTTGAATTTAAAAACAATCTGCTGTGCAGCGTTATCAGTTTTATGCATTATTATTTACAAAAATCAGACCTCCTACCAGACGCTCTGATCAGTTCCAGTGAAAGTTCTTCACTAGAGACATTAGAATAAGATCATAATGAATTGGACCCAAGTGGGCTGGATTTTTTCGCTTTCCATTCCATAAACTTTACGTCAGCCTCCTCGAATGTAATGAGAATAGGAAATTTAGCAGGCATCTTCTGGAAGTCTTCATAGACAATTCAAAACTAGAAGAAGTTGTTTTATGGGCAGGGTGTTAGTTTCAAGATGGAAAATCGATGTAGCGTAACACAAACTGAAATGTGTCTAACTCTGATGGCAAGATATTCATACATATATAGAGTTAATAGGGGTAACGGAATACGGTGTTATGGTTGGAAATGATATAGTGAACCGATCAATTGGCCAGAGTCCCACTAATGGACACAAATAGAGCAAAGCTCTTCGGTATTACGCAGGGTAGATGTTCGAACGAGGTCACTTGGTCAACCCTAAATGAAATTTGCCCAAGCAGACACAAAATTTTGCCAAATATGTCTGCGCTAAAAGCGCTCTCCGTCTTCCGTATTTGAGCAGCCAAACTTCGGAGCAGAATAACAATGAATAAAATGGGTCTGCTTAAGCTTACAAATTAAAGCGTCAACATACCGTCAGAGACGTATGTTCTCCAAAACGGCCCAACTGCATAGTTGTTCAATCACTATACCATAGTGGTAGTTGGAGAAATTACAGAAGGTGATGCTCAATTAATGATTTTACAGCTCTGCCTTTGCACGTTCATTGTTTATAGCAGTGTTGAAGCTTCGGTTTAGTAGCCATTTTTATTATTATTTTCGTTCGCCGGTGCTACACAATACCGACGAAGGAGGGCGTTCTGATGTGATTGTTAATTGCTATCAGCTGCAGCCGGTATAGTTCATTGACGACCAGTGACTATGCTCCGGTGCATGCAGTGCATACGTAGAGGATATTTCACTGATAACAAAAAAAAAAAATGGTTCGACATTCTGGTAGAGATACACAAAAAAATCAGCTTCGTATAACAGTAACGGTATTAATGGGTCTTTGTCATAGAGAAATGTATGCCAGCATACTGCATCTACCATAGATCTTCCGTAAAAATTGTCGTAAAGAGGAAGAGGAGGAGGAGAAGGACACAGTTAATTATATGCTCTGCAACTGTCATACTTTTGCCATTCACAGGTTTCCCGTTTCTGTAGGAGTAGTATAGCGAAATGTGGCCTGAGGAAAATGGATTTATTTATCTAAAAGTTATGTTGGTATAATTCCGATCAATTTAATTTTTTTTTCGGAAACATGTGATATTTATTAAACGCATAAATCAGCAAAGCAAAATTATAATTGAACTAAGAAACCTGCTGAAATAAAATTTATCATTAATTAATAAAATTAATTTATTTGTATTTTTGTTGACCAGTGTATTCAATGACCATACTGTCAATTCAGATCATCACAAAAAAAAAGACTTTCTGTTATATAAACACGCTCCGCTACTTTAAAATTCTCGTGATAGGATCTTTGATAGTCTTGCCCAGAAAAATTCTTAAGCTTTTTTGCTTTTATTATTATTGAAATCAAAAAAGATTACTTTAAACATTCCAATGCAATTCTTGTAATTATAATTGAAATAATTCGTATTAACACCCCAGAAGCTCTTGTTGCAATTAGTGTTTGCAATTTAAGAGCCACACCTCGTATTAAGACATCCAATCCGCATGCAAAATGTTCATTATTGAGTTCAACCAAATGTTACTGTTGTTATGTTTACTCGCTGTTGCCATTCAATATGTTGACTTTATCAGCTGGTGTGAAAAATGTTCTCATTAAATAATGACATCCACATAAATCGATATAAAGACAAATAACGATGGAAAAGTAGAATATGTTAATTGCCCTCTAATTAACACTCTTGTTAAATGTACCGTTTAACAAATTATAGAAATTGAAATTATAGATATGAAACATTTGGCGGCGTGATACTGATGGCCGACAAGATTGAGAATTGCGGATGATCTGGCAAGGAGGGGCTTAGGCCGACTTACCTAGTCTAAAACCTAAACAAACACAAAACAGGACACGGTCTTAAAGTAAAAATTTTGTTCTAAAAGATTTCTCGTAAACGGACAGAATCATTCAAACTTGTAGTTCTTATTTTTTTCCAATTCTAAGACATATTGTATTGTAACGTACATCGAAAAAATTATACCAAAATTTGTTTCAGAGATCTCTGTTGTTAAATATGGCACAAAAACTGAACAACACTTAGTATTTCATTCAAAGACAATGTCTATCAAAATTGCAAATTAAAAAGAAAGCAGAACAAAAAATTTATTCCTTGTTGAATCAATAAAAGTTTTGTTTGATTTCCACACAACTTTTAATTAAACAAGTTTACAAAACAAAAAAAAAACGGTCAAGGAAATAAAATTTAAAACAACAATTTTTTTCTTTGGTTTAAAATATTTCTTTATTGAATTAAAATGGAAATATTTTTAATAAACGACAGTACAATTTTGTTTATCAAATATGCAAAAATCGTCATCCCAGAAAATGTGTTTTATTGAATCAATGAAATTCGTATTTAAATATCAAAAGCGAAATTTTTTTTTCTGTGTAGCATACACAATGTGTCACTACGTTTAGCACTGGCATATGTACTATTACGATATAATTTAACCAGGTGGCATCACAACGCCACGTGATTATTTTTTTTCAACTTAAGTTTTTGACATAAAATATCAAAATAATGGGAGGTGTCCTAACGGAAAGAAATATTTAAAATAATAAATGTGTACCTCTTATAACCTGAGAAAAATACTGCGACAGTGAGTGTACAGATATGAGAGGTTTCACTGTATACCTATAAATATGTTTAGCAGTTTTTGTTATTAACAAAAAGTGATAAGCAATTTAATTTGCGTAATTTTATTGCAATTGGTATTTTATTAAAAGAAAACATTATTTGGATTTAAATATTGTGAGTGGAAATATTTTTGTGACAATTTATGGCACAAAGCACAAACACACAAGCGGCTGTTAAAGCTTTAGTGCTGCCATCCTAGTAATTGCATCGCGCCTTGCATTATTTTAATAATTTTTTTTTACACTTCTCATGAGGTTCAAGTACTTAATTGAACTTAATTGAATATGCTGATGAGGTGAATGGAGTAAACGAGGGAGAAGTGATTACGGGTCGTACAACCGACATGAAACCCCGAGAACTAGAACCGACAAGTTCAATAAATATTACTTAGTGGCATCCGGACTGAATATTCCTATTCAGCTGATATCCACACGTCCGAATACGACCATTCGACATTCGAATACGTCTAGACGTCCCAAAGACAGCCGATAGCTATACATCCGATCAGTTCCAGAGACCACAAATATCTGAGACAAAACCAAGTTACAGTACATATCAAAAACTTGGTCCTTAGCTTTCTAAAGCCCACTGCGTACCATTTGTTATTCGTTTCTTTTTGGAACTAGAAAATACCCTCCATTTAAATCTGGGTGATAAAGTGATCTTAGTCGTCTGTATTTTAGAATGACACATTCTCGTGTATTTAATTGCATGGCATAAAAATTTACAAATTGCACACCGTACTGGGATTTCGATATAAAAAAAGTACCAGTATACCAAATTGCAACTGTCTCGGGCTATGGTGGTGGCATCTAATAGAGATTAGGGGCATCTTACTCCCCCTGTTTAAAAAAAAAAGCCTTATTCATTCCCTGTGTACCAATTCTAGCCTACAATTCTATAGTGGAAAAGCACCACAATATTGATGAATGTGAATGAGTCCCTGAATATCTACCACTATATGCACTTTTTACAATTTCTGATCTCGGAAAGCTTTTAAACTTCACAGATGGTGTTTCATAAGTGTGAGATTTTTATGCTGAAAATTTCAAGGTAAAAATAGCCCGATTAGTTCCGTGAAATAGTACACACTGTGTGTGAGACCTGCGCTTAGCTTGGATCACTACCCGTTAGTACTCAAATATTTTCAGTGATACTTCCAGCACATTTGTGCAGGTCTCTTGTGTTTAAAAAAATGTTAAATTATTTGGAATACGCGATTATTGCCATTTTGTTTTAACAGCATTTCAACAACAAATCTTATAGATAAACTTAGCTTTAGGACAAAGTGATATTAAAGCGCAATTGTGCACAACATGCGAGCACAACACTCTCAGAGCATTTAAAAACAATACGCGATAATTTGAATTGTTTTGAACTTTTGTTCATTTGTAATTTAATCGATACCGAAAATAAAAATCAATAATTAAATAAAAAATTAGAAAACAAACCAACACCCAACAAATTGTCATTGGAACAATGGTTGTTGGTGGCTGTTTGTCGGTGTTATTAATGACGATGTTGCTAATAGTGCTGGTTGTGGTTGCGGTGGTTGCGGTGGTCAGTATTGAATCATACCAGCAGAAAACCAACCTACATGTGTTGATTTGAAATTCCCTTTTAAATAGCATTTCTGTTTGCTTCTTTTGTGATTTGATTTGCTTGCAGTGACACCTGTTGAAGGCGGATATTGGCAAAGTTAATTTCGTATATTAATGGAATTGTATTTTGTTTATTTTGCTACACATTTGTTTCTTTTAGGTATTACGAGGGCGGTTTAATAACTCTATGAGTTTCTGAATTTTACGTCTCTCAACTGAAAGGGAAACACTGCTCCTGCCAACAGGCAAGTATCACTTGAGTCCTGTCGAAATTTGAACAGGCACTGCCATTTTGTTTATTTGACAGCCATTTATAGCAGACTACCGAGTAAAGTGGTTGGATGCAGTGTTGCCATATGTGAAGAGTTTTCTTATTTTCGTAGTATTTTGAGATGGGAAAAATATTAAAAGTTTTTTTTAGCTTAAATGCTTATATCCACAGCTCTTAGTCATAGAGGATGGCTGAAGTAAACTAATTATATATTTTTATTGGTTAAAGTAATGCCATTAGTTGACTGCAGTCTCTGACTGAAGTGCCTCTTAACTAAAGCTACTAATAAATGTATTACCCAATTAGCGCAATTCTTCCCTATTGTCATTGTTCCGAATATTTAACAAATGTCCAACGCATATAATTTAGTGGCTGGAAAAATTTTGAATCGTTTGTGCAAATCTTTTTGAAAGCAAATCGTTTCGATGCTTGTGTGAAGCTTTTCCATGTATAAATAAAATAGTTTACACTCTTTAGGCCCTGTGCTTAAAAAGTTGTCCACCAAACCAGCCGCAGCTCAGCTTCAGACATAAGGATTTTTCTTTAGCTTTGACTCACCGAGCTTTGGCAGCTGCAGCTCAACTTCAGCTATTTGTATGAAAACCATAGTTCTTCCAATACCAATAGCAATATTTAACGCTTAAAAATAATTTTCACAAAGAAGAAGTTATTTTTAAAATAGGTCAGTGCAAGGTTGAACACATGTGCAGTTTCCATGACAAAAATCCACGCTACTCTCCGGATTCAGCACCAAGTGAATATTTCCAGTTCCCAGTTCTGACGTAATGCCCCGCTGGAAAGCGACTCAACCCCAACGATTAAATTATATTACAAGTGTATGAGTTATTTGTAATAAAATGTCCCTTTTTAATTTTATTCTTATTTTATTTTATTACGACCAAAAAATTAAGAAAAAAACGGTAACCTTCTTGTAAGATAAGCAAATCAATAATCAGTATTTAAGAAAAAAAAACAAGTACAACGCAAGTAATAAAATCGACCGTAATGTAGCAGTATGTTTGTAGGTGGTTATGCAAGTAAAAAATTATGGTAGGATTTCTGATGTTAAGTAAATATTGTTTAGGAATAAAGCAAGTAGTTGTTTAGTTAATATTCCTAGTTTGGATATAGAAATTCCCAAACAACAAGCAAAAAAGCTAACTTGATGACCTCCATGCATCTTATATTTTGAGAAACGTTGGGCAAAGTGGTTTGCATTGCAAAATAAAATGATTTTTTATAACCAAAAACCTGTGCTTCGTTCAAAAAGTTACCAACTTATTGAACCGCCCTCGTAAATAAGAAAAATAAACATTAATTATTGTAACTTATTGAATTGAAAACCATTACAATTATTTTACATAAGTTTTTCCTTTAATTTAAGTACATACTGACATTGACAATAATAGCGTATCCGTAACCCATAAGTTACCCAAATGCAAATGCTATTTCAACATTATTTTGATTTATTTACTCATTACAATTCATTTCATGTATTTGTAACATGTTCGTCTCCCACATCCGCTAGAAATGAATATCTAATTGTAACCAGTCACGCGTTAGCAGAAAAATTCAAATCGACCACTTCTCTTAAGCAGCGTGTTAAAAGCAGGTCTGTTCTTTAAATTTGTTTCATGTTACATTTCAAAACAATTGAGTTTTCCAATATTTATTTTGGAAAATTTTATTAACTACCGGAAGAAAAACAAAAAGGAAAAGAAACACAACATTTGAAAGCCAAGAATGGCAATGAAAATATAATCCAGCTTCTAAAATGGTAGAGAAAAAAATCAATACTTTCTGATTATGGTTTCAAATAAATATAATTAGCGGTATGGACAGCAAATTAAACGTGTTATTTGTCGTTGGCAAATAGAAGGAAGTATTTGTGTACGTTGCAGTTGTGGCAGGATAACTATTTTAGAGTCTGTTGATTAAAAATTATGAAATTATTAACTGTAGCATTATAGTTTGCAACCACAAGCAGATACACGAAATTTTCAGAAAACAAAAAAAAACCAAAAACAAATTTAATAAAAGCCAACAAAAAAAACAATAATTAATTTAAATATTAACAAAACAGCAAATTTATTGGTGTTTGCCTCGTGCCTCTTGGCTATGGCAAGTTGTGTTTTATTAAATGGTTTTTGATTTTCTAGTGGGCTGACATGATGCTTGTCAGCTCATAAATATGGTCATTATTAAAACCAATTTATTTAAAACAAACTTTAAAGTTTGCGCAATTTTTGTTATATTCTGCAGATTACAAGCCGACTTCGAATTTCAGTTAATTTTACAATATTTCACCGCATCTCAAAGTTATGCGAGCAACATGCTTTTAAATTGGTACTATTTTGGTTTTTAATTTTTAAATAAAATTAACACGCTGTTACAAAAATGCTTCTAAACAAAAAAACCCCATAAGAACGTTTCCAAAAGCAAGAAATTCCAAAAAAAATGGTAAAATATATTTGGGAAAGATATACGCACATATATGTATCAGAAGTTTTTTTTATGTTGGACCAGTGCTCAAGGGATGACCGCTAAACATGCAATGCATTGTACTGCCACTAGGAAATTAGGTTATGGGCGGGGGATAGAGGTAGAGTTCTGTGGTTCAAACGGACCACATACCATAAATTGTTTTATAACAGCTTATCCGCCAATATTTTTTAAAATTTTTTTTTAATCACCAATTTTTTTTTTCACATACTACCAATTACACGGTATACATATTTTACGCGATTTAAATACATGAATCGTAAAAGTATTTACGGACATGATTTGTCAATGTGACGGGAAAGACATCTGCTGTTCGGCAAAAAAAAGTATTGTTCTCTAGTGCGATTTGTAGCCAAATCGACCACAAATGGATGCATTTCCAATAAAGAACGCATTGTGCGCTGGAATGCGCGGGTTTCGGGAACAAGTTCCTTGATAGAACCCATCCAATTATAATAACGATAGAACAACGAAATACACCCCGTACATTGCGGCGATGCTCAAGAAAGTCAATATAGTAGGCTACCCTACCGTCCCCAAAAAGATTCTTCGCTCTCCGCTGTATACGGTCGAGTAAGTTCAAAATAGTCTCTGAAGCGCCGGCCCATAATTAAGATTTGTATTCCATTTTCGATCGGATGGAAAGGGTATACGTTTACTACTTCAGATCAGTTGGAGTGAAGCAATTCTTACACCGTCTTACACCGTCCAATTCTTCAATATTTCTGTATCCCGTAATTACAGATGAAACAGCTTGATCGGACATGCATCGGTCCGTAAACATGCAGCATTAGGTCTTATGAACTTTAAGGTCGACATTTGCGCGTGACCCCATTGTAATATTTTTGTGCGTTCACTATGCAATAAAGCATTCATATTCTACCTCAGCGCCACGATCCCAGTCGATGTTTGCATATAATCAAATGCATATTAATGATGAATGCTGCTGTCATCTGCAAAATAGTGAATATAAGCAATTTTGGGACAAAAGGTCATTGAGAAAGATAAGGAAAAAACTAGGAAAAACAATGCAGTCTTACGCTATTTCTGAATTAATATTGAAGTGCGATCTTTGATATGTGTTTGTTTGGTTGTTCGCGATAGTTTCCTCAACTACTAAACGGATTTTCCTGAAATTATCCTTAAGACTGGTGCTCAACAAATTATTTAAAAAAAAAATAAGTGTACGGTGTTCACACTGATGCAAAGTATATTCTGATGTTTATTAATATTGAAAACGGTACTAGATTACTTATCAAAATTAAGTGCATACAGAATCGTTAAAATATACACGCCAATTCTAAAACAATAGTTATGATTAGATTAATAGGAGATGGATAGCAAATCGCAGCAGATTAACTTAGTACAAAATAAAAATCTAGTTCGTCAGTAGACTTTGACGAAATCTACTCACAATCTAGAAGTACCCACAAAAAAAAAAAAGAGTGAATGCGTTCACTATGAATTTGCTATTTTCATGACTTCCTAAGCAGTTCTTTCTGTGAATTAATTTTTGATGCCATTTTAAATCTTAAGATAATTGTCACTTTTGAACGTATGGAAAACACATGCAACTCTGCCGATTAATGCATATGAACAACTGCGCAATTACATTTATAATTTAAATAACTTTTTAAATGTTTTACAAGACCTCTTCAAACCGTGCTAAAACGTTACCAAAACATTGAATATGTATTGGTTCTAAGCACGCATTCCTCTATTAAATGTGAACACATGTTCGCCAATGACACCCCTGTGTTGAAATCATGCGTTCTGCAGCTAAGTTCAACCAGTTCATTTTCAAAACAACCATTAATAGAATGCATTAACTATTTCTTGTGCTTGTCTTTTTTTTGCTGGGAACTACTTATTGATGCAACCAAGGTTTTTTTCATAAAATGTACTAAAAAAATACTTCCCTGTACAAAGATATTAAGAAGAGAGTGCAGCTAAGTCAAATTATTTGATACTGAAGCTTTGTTCCTGAATTATTTATTTTATTATGCGCAAGTGGAAATAAGTTTCCGTATGATAAAAATGCTCTTTACTTCTTACACATTTTGTTATTGTACAAGTCTTTAGAATATAGTTTTTCCTTAATATTGCAATCTGCTGTTATTGTCACCGAAATAAAATGTAGTTAAGTGTCAGAAAACTGTAGTGTAAACGGTGTAGATTTCGCGTCTACTAGATTCCGCCGTAATGTAAGTAAATGCACTAAAAACCCATTGCTGTTTGAAGCATTCTACAGTTTTTCTACATGTAATTTTTTCTAAAGCATTCGAGCATTAAAAATGTGATTTTATGGCCTCTAATAACAACAATAATGCTCATAATAATAAAAACAGTAATAAAAATAGTAATTTTTGGCAATAATTTCTTGTAGTAATTTCATTAACTTAATTAGTTGTTGCCAGTCGAATTACATACAAGCAAATTCCTTAAAGAAAAAAAAAACATGCAGCACTTGGGACCCAAAACCTTGATACAGTTTATTGTGATAAAGTACTCATTTATTAGTTTCTACCTACGAAAAGACTTCCAATGAAATATTATCCGTTGTTCATTTTACTATTGTTGATTATTAACAACCATAATCGTACTAAATTATAATTAAATGTACTAAAACCAACACCATTTTATGTTGTAGTCACATTTACAAAAACACAAACAAACCAACGAGTGTTGACAGCACAAACAGTTTTAGATCGTTAAAGTCATACAACAGAGTTGCCAAGGTATGTGAAGTATTTCGAAAAGTTTTATTTTCATAAAAAGGGGTTTTTTATAAACAGTCCATGCATTAACAAAAAAAAAATGTTAACTAATGCCGAAAGTCGAGGGTTCAAATTCTATGCTAAGTGCGCAGAGCAAAAAAAAATTAAAAATTAATGAAAGGAAAAAAGCAATTTTAACAAAATTTTCATTGCGATATGATTCTCGTATTTTTTTTTCGTATAAATACACATACATTTTTTAGTGCACTGTCAACTATATATTTAACTTATCATAAATAATAAAATCTTTTATGCAAAATATTAAATAGAATATAAGTATATCTGGCCTTTGCTGCAAGAGCGCCATAACTCGGAAATGGAAATTTCTTAGTTAATCATGCAAATACGTTCTTCTGTCGCTTGCCAAACTT